>OY019130.1:59923568-60636068 GCA_955652365.1 Eristalinus aeneus | reverse complement strand
CGTTCCCACCGGGCGGTTGGAGACGGGCAATAGCATTTGAACGCAAGTTATATCAACAAATAATCGTCGTCTCTTTTGAACGACGATTGAACGAACTGGAGATCGGATTACAGTCTATTGCTGGGATCAGCACAATCGGCGTCGCTCGCATTTCGTAAACAAATGCGGGTGGTATGATGAGATGTGCAGACTTGCAGATTTGATTGCCATTCTCTCGGCGATGCGACTGAATCCCAACTCCAATGAGTTCAGTTGTTCAAAGATATTCCTAGAGTTAAGAAGTTGTTCCAAGATATGCCTAGAATTAAGAAGTTGTTCCAAGATATTACTAGAGTTAGGAAGTTGTTCTAAGATATTCCTAGAGTTAAGAAGTTACTCCTAGAGTTAATATTGAGTACTAAATTGAAATCTTACAAAAAAATAAAGTTGTGATTATTGAAATGAAAGTGGTCCAGTCGGTTAAATAAGTAAAGTCGAAAAGTCGATGAAATCAGTAAAGTTGAAAATTCGATGAAATCAGTAAAGTCGAAAAGTCGATGCGATCAAGTGGCCGCTCAGCTGAATTCCCAATCAAATTGAAGACCTCAAGTTTATGAGAAATTCAGAGGATTTCTGCTGTTTGTACAACATCTAACAACGAGCATCGAGAATCAAATTGGAGTGAGCTATTTAAATTATGTAATATAAAGAATAACAAACACTTTTTTGCTAAATTTTTACCAAATGTTTCTGATATATATATGTATATACATGTATATAAAATTATACATTAGAATAAATAAGAAAGAGTTTGAAAGAAATAGTGCTATATACATATAAGTACATATAAAAAAAGTGATAATAAATACTACATTGTAAAATTATTATGAAAATGGAAGTGTTACCTCCTGCAGACAAGTTTAGATTAGTTTTGGATTTGATAACAAAAATTCCTGAGTTCAGTGGCAGGGCACAACAGTTAATTGAATTCATTGAAAGGATAGAAAGCCTTACAAAGAAGAAGCAGAATTACCGAATGAAACCACATTAAAACAATTCTTATTGAAGAATTTGCAGAAAGAGTATCCGCAAACACTCTATTAAATAAAATTCGTGTGGCCAGAGTTAAGACAACTATGGAAGATTTTTTCAATGAAATCAACAAATATCTTATAGAATTAATAACATAAACATGTTACAGAATAACAATTACCCAAGTATAATCAGTTTAAATAACCGAATCGCATTAGATGCACTCAAAAACAATCTACCAGAACCAACAAAAACAATAGCACTAAGTAGGAATCCTTTATCTTTAAAGGACGCATATAAAATAATCTTAGAAGTAAACCATCATGGTTATGGATGGAACATTTTTAACCAAAACAGGAGTAATATACAACGAAATACCCCGACAGTTCATAATAACAATAATCGGCAAAATAACCAAAGATATGTCCATAGACCTACAAATGGGCAAACAAACAACTCTGGAAGTTTTTCTCATCCCAATGCAGGAAATAATTACCCAAGACCTTATTATAACAATAGTGGTCAATTTTCTAATAGTAATAAATCGTGGCAAACCCCTAGAAATAATAATGCACATAAAAGAAACAATGCTCCAGGGCCGATGGACGTCAATGCTGTCGACGGCAGGAACAGAGAGCTGAAAATTTTCTTGCAAAAGCCTCGAAGACTTTACATCTCCCATAGTGGAATTAACAATAAATGGTCAAACATTTAATTGCTTGGTGGATAGTGGTTCGTCCATATCTATTTTACATAAAAATCTATTTCATGAAATTCCTATTTTGAAAATCAAACCAATTTCAATAATTACAGTAATTGAAAACGTTAATATCGAAACTGAGAAAAATACCCCAGTTCCCATAGAATTTAATTTAAATGCTACAATGTTTTGGAAATTGATGAATTTAACCAATAAGAAATTTCAAACGATCATAGGTTCGAATATTTTAATACCTCTAGGTGGTAAAGTGGACTTTAAGAATTATCACCTGGAAATAAGCAATGTTATATTAAAGTTCGAAAGATTCGATTGTCCTTATACCGATGATGAAATAAATGTGTTAGAACCTATAAAAATAGAAAAATCGCATTTGCTTAGTAAAATAAACTTATCTAAACTCAACAGCGAAGAAAAACAGTATATATACAGTATATATTTTTTACTGAAGGTCAAAAACTTACAAATTGTATTTCATGTATTAAACATGAAATAATAATCACAAGTTCGCAGCCTATCTATGCTAAGGCATATCGTTTTCCTCAAATACATGAAAGAGAAGGCGAGCGCCAAATAACAGAAATGTTATCTCAGGGGATCATTAAAGAAAGTAACAGTCCATTCAACAGTCCTATTTGCATTGTTCCTAAAAAGATCGATAATTCAGGCTAACAAAAGTGGAGGTTTGTCATCGACTACAGGAAAGTGAATGAAATCATTGTTAGTGACAAATTCCCATCCCCAATATCGATAATATGTTCGATAAATTGGGCAAAGCTAACTATTTCAGTACTTTAAATTTAGCCAAAGATTTTCACCAGATTATGGTAGATGAAAAAGACCAAAATAAGACCACTTTCTCTACAGTACATGGACATTTTGAATGCCTTTTGGGTTGAAAAATGCCCCATCAACTTCTCAAAGATTAATGAATACAGGTCTTATTAATAAAATTTGTGTGGTGTACGTTGACGACATACTCATCTTCAGTACAAGTTTAGAATAACACAAACAAAATCTGGAGAAAGTACTTCAAAGGCTAAGAGAGTACAACCTTAAGATCCAAATTGATAAGTGCAACTTTCTTAAAAAGGAGACACAATATTTGGGACATGTCTTGACGGAAAATGGCATTAAGCCTGATCCAAAAAAAAATTGAGGTCATTAGGAACCTTAACATACCCAAGACTCCAAAACAGATAAAGAGATTTTAAGGTATTAAAAGGTACTATCGCAAATTTATCAAGGGTTACGCAAGAGTAGCTCAGCCGACGACCAAATATCTAAAGAAAGATATGCAAATTAATACTTTGGACAATCAATATACAAACGCATTTGGAAAAAAAAAAACTACTTATGGTTAGTTATGGTTAGTTATCACATATTACGATACCCAGGCTTTCAGAAAAATTTCCAACTAACAACAGACGCTAGTAAATATACAATTGGTGCAGTCCTCAGTCAGGACAATCATCCAGTTTGCTATGATAGTCGGACTTTGAACAAGCACGAAATAATGTACAGTGCTATCGAAAAGGAACTATTTGCCATCATTTGGTCATTTGGATATTATCGGCCACATTTATACGACGTAGAGTTTGAAGTTTTTACAGATCATCAACGTATTAAATGGCTACATTCAAAAAAGGATTACAAGGATATAAATTCTAGATTACTAGGCTTTTGAAGCTAGGGGAATATTCATTTGAAATAAGTTACATAAAAGGTAAAGAAAATATTGTGGCATATTTCCTAAGTAGAATTAATTATTTTTAATTAAATTTAATTGAATTGTTCAGTGGTGACAGAAACATTAAATTTAGACGCTGTACTTACCATATTTAGCAGAGCATTTGAAAGATGAAGAAGAAGTTTTCAGGTACATAAAAAACGTTCCCGAGAAAGAGTCAAATCACAGAGGTATTAATGAAAATTTTGAATATTTAAAGAATAAAATGCATTTTCCTAAATTGAAAACACTTATTCACAAATATATAAGCAACTGTTCAATTTTTCAAAGAGCAAAATATGGCAAAAACCCGTTAAAAATTAAATACAAAATTACAAATACCCCTTCTGATCAAAACGAAATAGTCGGCATAGACACATGAACTATGAAAGGTCATCGATTTCTAACGAGTATTGACCGATTTTCTAAACATGCAATGATATTTCAATTAAACGATAGGAACTTGATTACAATAAGAGAGGGTTTAAGAAATAGACTTGCTTTATTTAATAAGCCCAAACTTTATATAGCCGATAACGAATTCAAAGGTATTGTAATCAAAGATTTCTTGAGAGAAGAAGGCATTGAACTTCATCTCACTTAGCCAAACATCCATACTGGCAACGCTGACATTGAGAGACTTCATAACTCTTTAAACGAACAAATAAAAGTGATGGAGATAAGCACCGATTTTAAAGAACTTGACATGAAAGCAGAGTGTTTCAAAGCTGTAGAATTTTATAACAATTCAATCCATTCGACAACAAAGGAAACGCCAATTGACTTTGTTATAGGTAACATAAAAACAGATAAAAATAGTATGATGAAACGTATCCAATTAGACAAAGAACATAGAATTCGCAAGTTGAATGAACATCGTCAAGATGAAACCATTAGAGAAGAGGAACAAGTCCTCCTAAAAAATTATAAATCCCTCAGACACAAGTAAGAACCCAAACATAAGATGCACAAAAATAAAAATTTGCACCCATCAAATATTAAACGAAAATACAAATATGTACATTCCAGATGTTCTTCAAACTAATACTTGTCGTTTTCCGGGTGGTTTCGACAAAAGGAGAGGCGGAGATAGAAATAGAGAAGCTTGAAGGACAAAATGGCTTCTGAACATTAAAGATTCCTGATGAACTTTTTACAGATTACTGTACTTTTATGCACATAGTTGATTAAGGAATCATTGAAAAACTAATCAAAGAAATAGAAATAGATTCGAATTCTTCATTGAACGGAGAAAAACTTTCTGTAATAGATTCGGAAATAAATGATCTAAAACATATGTACAAGACATTGATTCCAATTAGGCAGAAGAGAGGATTGATAAACTTAGGAGGAACTGTAATGAAATGACTTTATGAAACCATGGACAGCGATGATAGGGACACAATAGAAGAACACTTCAAGACAATAGACATTAATAATCACAACATGATCGAAAATAATAATAAACAAATTAAAATCAATGACGTAATAAATAAAAACAGAGAATTTGAGAGACAGTATAGCGGAAGATAGGAAAATACTTTCAAGTTTTATAATTGATATTAATGAAAAAGAATGGAAATATCTAAAAGATATATATGAACAAACAGCTTATTAGGATCAGCATTCTTAAAAATGAGTTTAAAAAACTGCAGAGTAACTTTCTTAGTATCAAAACGGGATTTATGATTAGGAGCATACATACAAATGAAGAAATTCAATTCTATAACATTGATCCCATAAAATTGGAAAATACGAAAATGGCATCAGGCAAATTTAAAGACACATCAGCTTTTATAATAAAACTTCCAAAAGAAATACAAATTGTTGAACGATACATTGTAACACCTTTAACTGATAACGAATACTATGAACTTGACTTACAAACAAAGGTCATTGTAAATGTTAATGACAAATTGTTTGAATTAAAAGACGACATGAATATAAAAAACCTAAAAATAACAGATGAATGTGTAAAAAGTCTATTCAATGGTACTAAATTTTGCAATAAAAAAAGAAATATCAAACTAGAAATCCAAGAATCAGATTCTGGAGTATACTTAATAAAAAATAACAAACACATTAATATGAGGAATACGTGCAACGAACACAATTATTCTTTAAACGGAAATTATCTAATTAAATTCAAAAATTGCATTGTACATATAGCAGACTTTGAAATAAACAATAAAATTAAAGTATTTAAAAAGTCATAACTATCCCCAATTAGGAAAATCTAAAGGCAGTGTATATACCACTTTCACTGGAAGAAATTCAAAAGTACCATTTTGAAAATATTGAAACTATTAAAGAATTGCACTATGGAAAGAAAACCCATTTAAATTTGTTTATAATAATAACCGTTTTAATTATTATAGCAATTTCATTTACATTGAATATATTCTACATGAAATATTTTAAATCAAAGAATGTTTTTATTGTAAAAGTATCGAGTCAGGAGAGCTCGAAACATAAGGAGGGAGAAGTTATATCAACAAAAAATCGTCGTCTCTTTTAAGCGACGATTGAACGAACTGGAGATCGGATTACAGTCTATCGCTGGGATCAGCACAATCGGCGTCGCTCGCATTTCGTAAACAAATGCGGGTGATACGATGAGATGTGCTGACTTGCAGATTTGATTGCCATTCTCTCGGCTCCCAACTCTAATGAGTTCAGTTGTTCCCTGATATTCCTAGAGTTAAGAAGTTGTTCCAAGATACTCCTAGAGTTAAAAAGTTGTTCCAAGATATTCCTAGAGTTAAGAAGTTGTTCTAAGATATTACTAGAGTTAAGAAGTTACTCCTAGAGTTAATATTGAGTAACAAATTGAAATCTTACAAAAAAATAAAGTTGTGATTATTGAAATAAAAGTCGCACGGCGCACTGAAGTAGAAATCAGGTTTCCGAACCGAAATCCTTGGTTCATTGTTATCATTGTAACAGAATTCATTCTGATTCGAACAACGGAATGAAGAAGTTATAAAAATTACGCCCGGTGTTTCAATAGGACTAGTTGGTCCAGTTGGAAATATACAAAACGAAACAATTGTACAAGGTTCCACTCTTATAAAACTAGCATGGAGGAGTTGACTGGAGCAGTCAATTCTGTCAATGAAGAAATTAAGAAGTATGGAAGGTCGCATTAAACAGGTCGAACAGACGCACTCCAACGACAATATACGAGCCGTATTAAAGCGATTAGGATCAAGAGGGTACCACCACTGCACTTCGCGGACAAAAGAGATATCTGCACCCTAGAACATCGGCTCAACCAGCTGAAACAGGGTGGTTCTAAAATTGACGACTTTTATGCCAATGTGAACCACCAGTTTTCTCTGATAATAAACAAACTCAGAACCGAAAGTTATTCTTCGGAAACTGCAGATACAGACGTCTTCGTCAGTGGGTTAAGAGGAGATTTGTCACGGCTCCTGATGATTCAGAAACCAAGATCATTACCAGAAGCATATATTGCATGCCTCGACACAGAATATAAGCTGGCGGAATAGTTCGGTGAATGTTCTTGAACCAATCATAATTGGTTCTTAAGGGGTGATTCTCCACAATCAAGACCGTGGCAGAACAACAACAACTACAACTTTAAGCAGTACCAGCCTCCTGTGGGACCGAAGCCTCCAATCAAAATGGGGTTAGGCTCGGATTAAACAAGAAATGTGAATTATTTGAACCGACCGAGTAACCCCTTCAATCGGGAAGATGGTTCTGATAATTATCAAAGGAAACAGCAGTTGTGGCAGGAGGAAGTGAGGACGTGGAGGAGGTATCCTATTCAAATTCTCCAACAGCTCCGGAAGAGAATTTTATGAAAGGAGCCTCATTACCAGCATACCATACATAGAGTATGGTAATTAGAAAAAAAACAAAAATTCTCTTAAGGAATAAATTATCTGATGTCGTAAATAACTTGTCCATAAGAAATAAAAATATCCCTTCTTCTTCTTCTTGTGGCGCTACAGTCCGGGTGGACCTGGGCCTCAACCAACATGCCTCTCCAGCCAGCACGATCTTTCGCCCGCTGTCTCCAGTTGCGTACTCCAAGTTGGTTGAGGTTCTTCTCCACTTGTGTGCGCCACTTTAATCTAGGTCGTCCTCTGTTGCGTTGTCCCAATGGCTCGGATTCAAAGACTTTTCGGGCCGGAGCAGTGGTGTCCATACGCTCTACATGGCCTAGCCATCTTAAGCGTTGTATCCGTAGACGCTTGACCAGGCGCATGTCGCTGTACAGCCCATAGAGTTCGTCATTAAATCTTCTCCTCCAGATGCCATCAACGCAAACAGGACCAAAAATCGCACGCAAAACTTTTCTCTCGAAGAGACTAAGGGCTTCCTCATCCGCCTTTGCTAATGTCCAAGATTCCGCGCCATAAAGTAGGACGGGGATGATCAAGCTGTTATATAAAGCGAGCTTAGTCTTTCGAGAGAGGGCTTTATTACTCAATTTCCTCTTGAGCCCAAAGAAACAGCGATTGGCAAGAGTGATTCTGCGTTTGATTTCGGTACTGATGTTGTTGTCCCTGCTTACCGCGGAGCCGAGATAGACCAAGTCCTTGACTACCTCAAAGTTTCTGCTGCCTAGTGTGACACTCCGTCCGAGACGTCGATGTTGTGTGTCCTTCCTTGATGACAGCATGCACTTAGATTTGCCCTCATTTATCGCCAGACCCATCTTAGCCGCTGTCGCTTCAATGCCAGCAAACGTCTCATTGACGGCTCACTGTGTTCGTCCAATCACATCAATGTCATCAGCGTATGCTAGCAATTAAACTGACTTCTGGAAGATCGATCGAAGGAAACAGCAGTTGTGGCAGGAGGAAGTGAGGACGTGGAGGAGGTATCCTATTCAAATTCTCCAACAGCTCCGGAAGAGAATTTTATGAAAGGAGCCTCATTACCAGCATACCATACATAGAGTATGGTAATTAGAAAAAAAACAAAAATTCTCTTAAGGAATAAATTATCTGATGTCGTAAATAACTTGTCCATAAGAAATAAAAATATCCCTTCTTCTTCTTCTTGTGGCGCTACAGTCCGGGTGGACCTGGGCCTCAACCAACATGCCTCTCTAGCCAGCACGATCTTTCGCCCGCTGTCTCCAGTTGCGTACTCCAAGTTGGTTGAGGTTCTTCTCCACTTGTGTGCGCCACTTTAATCTAGGTCGTCCTCTGTTGCGTTGTCCCAATGGCTCGGATTCAAAGACTTTTCGGGCCGGAGCAGTGGTGTCCATACGCTCTACATGGCCTAGCCATCTTAAGCGTTGTATCCGTAGACGCTTGACCAGGCGCATGTCGCTGTACAGCCCATAGAGTTCGTCATTAAATCTTCTCCTCCAGATGCCATCAACGCAAACAGGACCAAAAATCGCACGCAAAACTTTTCTCTCGAAGAGACTAAGGGCTTCCTCATCCGCCTTTGCTAATGTCCAAGATTCCGCGCCATAAAGTAGGACGGGGATGATCAAGCTGTTATATAAAGCGAGCTTAGTCTTTCGAGAGAGGGCTTTATTACTCAATTTCCTCTTGAGCCCAAAGAAACAGCGATTGGCAAGAGTGATTCTGCGTTTGATTTCGGTACTGATGTTGTTGTCCCTGCTTACCGCGGAGCCGAGATAGACCAAGTCCTTGACTACCTCAAAGTTTCTGCTGCCTAGTGTGACACTCCGTCCGAGACGTCGATGTTGTGTGTCCTTCCTTGATGACAGCATGCACTTAGATTTGCCCTCATTTATCGCCAGACCCATCTTAGCCGCTTTCGCTTCAATGCCAGCAAACGTCTCATTGACGGCTCACTGTGTTCGTCCAATCACATCAATGTCATCAGCGTATGCTAGCAATTAAACTGACTTCTGGAAGATCGTGCCTCTGGTGTTCACTTGTGAGTTACGCACGATCTTCTCGAGGATGATGTTAAAGAAGTCACATGACAGTGCATCGCCTTGTCTAAAACCTATTTTGACATTGACGGAGCAGCGAGGGTTCTCCATCGTCATCCTACACAATCTGACGAGTTTGATAGGAATCCCAAAACTAGACATGGCACTGTATAGCTCGCCCCTATGCACACTGTCATATGCAGCCTTGAAATCGACGAATAGGTGGTGAGTGTCAATTTGCATTTCTTGGGTCTTTTGCAAGATCTGGTCTATTGTGGAATTCCCTGGCCTGAAACCACACTGCTAGGGACCTATCATGTCATGGACAAATGGCTTCAGACGCTCACACAATACGGCAGAGAGGATCTTGTATGCGATATTCAGGAGACTTATCCCTCGGTAGTTGACGCAGTCGAAGGCGTCTCCTTTTTTGTGAACCGGGTAAACGACGCTGAGATTCCACTCATCGGGCATGCTTTCCTCCGACCATATCTTACAAATGAGCTGGTGCATGCGCCCAACCAGGTCATCTCCAGCTGCTTTAAATAGTTCTGCGGACAGTCCGTCCGCTCCAGCAGCTTCATTTCTGCCATAGCACCCTTCCATTTCCTTGACCGCGCGCTTCTCATGCTCCTTCTTTTTTCTTCTGAGAAGCCGGTTCTCTTCCCTTCTTCTCTTGCCTGCACTAGTCGTCAAACCATGGGTTCCTTCTCTGTGGTGACGTGAAACCCAGCACATCAGTGGCAGCTTCTTTGATGGCTTCTTGACAACGTTTCCATTCTTCTTCTATGCTTAGTGCAGGAAGCGTCGAACTCTGAGCCAGTTTCAGGGAGACTCGGTCGGCAAAGTTCCCAGCAATCGGTTGCGATTGTAGCTTTTCGATATCAAACCGTTTTGGCCTTTCTCGACTTCGTTGCTCTCTCGATATCCGGGCTCTTACCTTGGCTACAACAAGGTGATGATCCGAGTCAATATTTGCACCTCGGAAGGTTCGGAAATCGAGGATACTAGAGGAGTGTCTGACGTCGATCGCAACATGATCAATCTGGTTTACGGTGGATTGATCAGGAGATCGCCAGGTCCAGAGAGGTTCCGCCCCGAGGCGAAGTCCAACAGCCTGAGTCCGTTTCCGGATGTGTTGTCGTGCAGGCTGTGTTTACCGATGACTCCAGCAAAGATGTCCTCTTTTCCCAGCTGAGCGTTGAAATCTCCTAGAACGATCTTGGTGTCATAGCTGGGGCATCGATCGTATGTTCTTTCTAGGAGATCATAGAAGTCATCTTTGATGTTGTCATCCTTCTCCTCTGTCGGGGCGTGAGCGCAAATTAGGCTGATGTTCCCGAATTTAGCCTTGATACGAATTCTCATGAGGCGTTCGCTGACGGGGTAGCTCAAGACTTTTTGCCTAAGTCTGCCTCGAACAACAAATCCGCATCCCGCATAAGCGCTGCCTTCTCTCTCTATAGCAATTGCTGTAGTAGATATCGCAGTTCTTCATCGCCTTTATGCCAGGCTCATCCCATCGCACTTCCTGGATGGCGGTTATGTCTGCCTTATAGCAGTCAAGCGCCTCCGCAAGTTGTTCGGCTGTTAAGGGACCTCTCATTCCACGTGCAAAACCGAAAATCATTGTCCTTTAAGCGTTTGCCGGGGTTATCAACGGGTGATCCTTCATTATCCGAGGCATGTTTTTGTCTCTGAACTAATGATGTTTTATGTGGTGAGGAAGTTACCCTCACGCACAACCCACAGACTGGTAGACCAGGCCCAACATTTAAACCCTCGGGCAGAGGGGCTCGCTGCATACATTGGTTCACCATACAACGGGTGTTGTGATGGCTATCCAGGAGGCGCCGCGTGGAGGCTGTATGTCAACTTGACCTGTGCACTAACGAGGATAGCCTTGGCAGCTCGATAACGTTACCTCGCGTGCGCAGGCCCATGCCCCCCAAAATATATACCTGAAAATATTAATTCGCAGCTTGAATCCTTATTGGAATTGGAAGATCTTTTCGGCCCTTACCAGCAAAAAAAATTAAAACCAATGAACTATTACGGATGAACCGATTTACACCAAATCCTATCCGTACCCAGTATGCATGAGGGAGGAGGTAGAAAGGCAGGTGAACCAACTCCTGGAGGAGGGAACTATCCGGCCCTCAAATAGCCCTTACAACTCTCCCATATGGGTCGTCCCCAAAAAGGACAAGTCAAATGGAGAGAAACAGTACAGAGTGGTGATAGACTTCAAACGCCTTAACGCCATCACAATCCCGGATACGTATCCGACTCCGGATATTAATAATAACCTTGCTAGTCTCGGCGAGGCACAGTACATCACCACCATGGATCTCACTTCAGGGTTCCACCAAATTGTCATGAACGAAAGAGATATTCCCAATACTGCGTTCTCGGCTATGAATGGGAAATTTGAGTTCTTGAGATTACCGTTCGGGTTGAAAAATGTACCAGCGATCTTCCAGCGCACAAAAGATAATGTTCTTAAGGATCTAATCGGAAGGATCTGTTATGTCTATATTGACGACATCATCGTCTTCAGTAAGATGCTTAAGTAACATATAAGAAATATAAAAACTGTCTTCACTAACATGACCCGTGGAGAGCTCTCACAAGTAAGAGCAAGCCAATCGAAGAAGGTTAACATTCGTCTTGTAGAGGATGGATTAAATGCCTTTAAACATCTGAAACAACTATTGACATCTGCTGAGGTGTTGGCCTTCCCGATTTTAACAAACCTTTTAATCTAACAACAGACGCCTGTGACTACGCGATTGGTGAAAGGAGAACCCGGTAAAGACAGTCCTATTTCGTTCATATCCTGCTTCCTAAGCAAGACGGAAGAGGGATATGCAATGAATGAGAAGGAACTCCTAGTGATAATTTGGGCACTAGATAACCTCAGGAACTATCTGTATGAGAGAAAAAAGATTAGGATCTTCACTGACCACCATCCCTTAACTTACACCCTAAGCAAAAGAAGCTAAAACACCAAACTTAAACGTTTAGAATCGAGAATAGAGAAGTACAATTACAAGTTGATTTACACACCTTACGCGGTGTGTAAACTAACTAACTTCGTGCCTGATGCTCTCTCGCGATTAAGAACAGAAGTTAATCATCTCTCAGACTCGAACACCGAAACAGCACCCTCTTCTCACACAGACACGGCGAACTCAGAAACACGTCGTACCGAAACTGCGGATGAAGGACAAAATGACATGACTGAATTTACTGACTTCTAGTGCAGATCAAGGGATGCGGGAATTATCGCTCGAAAGCACAGACTCGTGCACTATGTATAGTGCTAACGAGGATAGCTGGGACGTGGAAGCCCCACTGAATTTTTTCAGGTATTAGTTATTCTTTAGAACTGGTATTGATTTACATTCCCATGAGGAACCACACCCTTACTATCACCGTCATTATATTTCCTTTAAGGAAATAGATCAGAACAAGCTTGCGGATGCACTGAGAGAAGACCTTATTCCAAATGCGATAAATGGCGTAAAAATTCTGAAGAATATCTTTGGATGTTGCAAAAGATTTATCTCAAACATTTCGGAAAATACAAGTTTAGAATTACGCAAAGGTTAGTTGAAGATGTCGCCAATAAGGAGCGTAGGTTTTCCATAATCGAAAGGGAACACAGAAGAGCTCATCGGGCTCCATAAGAAAACAAAGAGCATATTGGAAAAATATTACTTCCCGCAAATGATGGCGGACAATAAAAAATATACGACGTCATGCGATGTCTGCAATCGGAATAAATATGACAAACATCCTAGTAATCCTGAACTACAACCAACACCTATCCCAAAGTAGCCATGCGAAATCATTCACATTGATATAATGGAAATCCAGAACGAAAAGTTCATAACAGTC
Organism: Eristalinus aeneus; assembly: GCA_955652365.1. Classification (NCBI taxonomy): domain Eukaryota; kingdom Metazoa; phylum Arthropoda; class Insecta; order Diptera; family Syrphidae; genus Eristalinus; species Eristalinus aeneus. The sequence continues at coordinate 60,622,814 of OY019130.1, read as the reverse complement.
GTAGATAAATTCTCCAAATTTTTCAAGTTTTTCCATCTTAAGGACAGGTAAGCTCTCATTTTTTTACAGCTCCCCTCACTTTGGTTGCGGATGACAAAAAGGGTTAATTAGTCCTATTGTCCTTAATTTGATTAGGAACCTCGGGTTAAATCTTTACCGTACTCCATCACATAGAAGCGAAGTGAATGGCCAAATAGAGCGGGTTCACTCCACCATCTTGGAAATATATAGATGCCTCAGAGAGAAATATGGAGATCTAAGTGTCAAGGAACTCGTATATGTTGACCGTTGACCGATATATAAGTGAACGGTAGTCACTCCGCAACAAGTAAAAAGCCTACTGATATATTCTTCAATAGATCACAAAGAATTAACTATCAAAATCTTTTGAACATACGTTCAAATATTAATAATGATCTTAGAGGAATTATTAAGAAGAATATGGCTTCAAGAAATGCTAGAAGAAACTTAAAGAGAGTGGTTCCCAATGAGTATAAAAAAGGCGATGTCGTATTTGTAGCCTGTAACGGCATCAAAAGCAAGAACAAGCCCCTGTATAAAAGGGAAATTGTGGAAAAAAACAATTTTATAATTTTACAAAAACAAAGTTACAATTACGACATCAAGTGGAAGAAGGATCGACAAAGCTCATATAAAAAGCACAATTACACAATAACAAAAAAAAAAAAAAACGAGTAAATGGCTTCGATTAAAGAAGCAAATGTGCACCATATATATAAATATATATATAAAACACACATATGCATAATACTAAAAGACAAGATATATTTTTTTTTGTTTTTTTATTTTGCACCCTGTGTTGCTTCTCACGAAACAAGGAGCCGGTTTACTTTAAATATTGCTTAATCCCAATTGTGGTGGTGTTGGCTCTCGTATCCTAGTAGGTCGCTTGTATCCCTTGGGTCCAAATAATACGGACCTTCCAATCCACGGTAACTACCCCGAAAATTTAATGAAGAGAAGAGAGAAACAAAAATTGTTATTATAAAATACTGAAAGTATGAAAGCAAAAGGCAATTATAATTAGATTATATCATTTTAATAAATAAATATGATTATATTACAGACTAGTATCCCGGCCCGCTCCCCCCTCTCCCACTCCTTCACAAGCCACTGTTGGGCATTCTCGGTCGCAACTCCCGTTTGATTTACCAGACGGGCTGGGGCGATGTCCGAGTCTGCCTAACATCTGACATGGCGGATTCGGAAGTGTGAATTTTTGTTAGTGGACCAATTCAAGTCAATGTACGGGCATAACACCTACGTTGATTTGTTTTTTGAAGCTAATCGCAGAATTTACACTTTTGAACTCTGCTTACTTTCACCAACTGCATTGTCGGAGTTGGTTTTCAAATGCCTACGACTGACATGAGGGGGCAATTTCGTGTTGACGTGAGCAACATTCGCGGACTGAGAACTAATCTCTTTGCCGTTTACGTCCACCTCTCTCGTCACAAACCAGCTGTCTTGGGGCTGAGCGAAACACAGGTGGGTGAGAATACCGATTTATCGGATTTGAACCTGCCTGGATATAGCTTGGTGCCCTTATTCTTTTTACACCGCGGTCTCGCCATTTATGTGCGTAGTGATGTTGCTTACCAAATTCAACCACAATATGGCCACTGTTCCAATCCGGAATTTAATTTTCTGTGGTTAAAACTCTTTGTCCGTAAGCATTTAATCCACTACTGCTTTATTTATAGAAGTCCAAACCTGGACAGCAACTCAACTTATAATGAGTTTGATGCGCTGTCTGACTCCATCACATGAATTGTATCTCTGTACCCTCGCACTGAAATCGCTATTGCGGGCGATTTCAATGTACACAATTCTACTTGGCTTCGACATTCAGGCCAGACAACACCCGAAGGAATGTATGCTGAAATCTTCGCTGAGGTAAATAATTTAACCCAGCTTGTGAATGAGCCAACACGAATACCTGACATTGCAGATCATACCGCTAACACCTTGGATCTGTTTCTCACCTCTCATCCGGAAAAATATTCAATTGATATATTGTCGCCTCTAGGCTCGTCCGACCACTGTGTCGTGTCAGCCAAATTCTCGTACTCCTCCCACACAGTTAGAGAACAAATTCCGAAAAGAACAGTATGGCTCTACGAGAAAGCGAGGAGCGGACTTAACAACTTCTTTAGGAATTTTAACTGGTCACTATGCTTCCTCGATAGTGACGTGGATGCCGCTACTGATGCGATCACAAACATTATTTCGCTAGGCATGAGGTCCTTCATTCCTCACAGAGTGAAGAGCATCAAGCCTAAGGCAAACGCGTGGTTCGACTTGAGCTGCAAAGAGGCTATCAGGGTGAGAGAGTTGAGTTTCCGGGATTATAAAGCCAACCCTTCTGAGGAAGCCCGGAAAAAGTTCAAACGGATCCGAAATGACTGTAATGCATTAATAAGACGTGTTAAATTCTCCTTTGACCAAAAGTTGAGGCAAAAAGTTCTACAATGCTCCAAGGGTAGCAGAAGCTTTTGGTCTTTCGTAAAAAACATAAGGAATTCAGCCTCGTCTTCAATCCCAACGCTCATTTGCAATGACATTCCAGCTGTCAGCTCTTTGGACCAAGCTAACTGCTTGCTGCACACTTTGCAGCTAGCTCAACGCTGCCAGATAGCACTTTGTCCCCGCCTGTACTTGAGAGCGTAAATTTCTCCATGGGGCAAATCCATTTTCGCACTCGTACAGTAGCAAGAGTACTTAAAGATCTAAACATACACAAATCCGCTGGCCCGGATGGTATACCCCCTGTTCTTCTGAAGAGGTGTTCTTCTACGCTGGCAAAACCACTGCGTAAGCTTTTCCATCTGTCCTACTCTTCAGGGCTCTTTCCGAGTAAGTGGAAAACTGCATTTGTCCAGCCCGTCCCTAAAAAGGGCGAATGTTCGTCACCCACCTCCTACCGACCCATAGCACTAACGTCCCTTCTCCCAAGGTCATGGAAACGCTGATAAACCGTCAGCTTATGAAATATCTTGAGTCCCGGAAGCTTCTTAATGACCGGCAGTACGGCTTCCGAAGCAACCGTTTCACTGGTGATCTGTGCATTTTTGCACAATTTAGGAGAAAGCAAGATTGTTGCGCTTGATATTTCAAAGGCATTTGACAGGGTCTGGCATCAGGCTCTTTTGTCGAAAATGCGTGCTTTCGGGATCGATGAGTCTCTTCTTCAATGGATTAGAAATTACCTTTCGAATCGTTCAATACAAGTCGTTTTGGATGGATTCAAGTCTGATATCCACTATATTTATGCTGGTGTTCCCCAGGACTCTGTTTTGTCTCCGACACTCTTTCTCATTTTTATAAATGATCTCTTGTCTGCTACTTCTAATCCTATTCATTCCTTCGGTGATGACAGTACCCTTAGCTTTTCATATTCGTTCCTTGGCTCACGTCCCTCCACTTCGGCCTTAGACTCGGAACGGCAGCGTTAAGCACATTAAATTCCGACCTTGACAGCATAATCGATTGGGGAAATAAGAATAGAGTGGAATTTAATGCTTCCAAAACACAGTGCTGCCTACTGTCGTTAAAGCGATCACAAAATAATCAGCCGTTATCCATGAACGGCATTTGCGTTGTTGAAACCGAAAGGCTTTCCATCCTCGGTATGTGTATCAACCCAACAATTAGTTGGAACGATCACATATTTGAGGTCGCCAAAAATGCTGCGAAATGTCTAGGTTTCCTTAAACGATGCAAGAAGTACTTCACCCCCTCTGATCTGGCTACAATATACAAGGCATACATACGCCCAAAACTTGAGTATAACGCTCTTATCTGGTCAGGTGCTTCTAAGACCTCTCTGCACCTGCTGGATAGAATTCAAAAGCAAGCGATAAAACTTATAGGTGACAGTAATATTGCGAAGTTGATTGACTCGTTAGAACACCGACGTAATGTCGCGTCGTTGTCACTTTTTTACCGCTATTTCAACAAGAAATGCTCAAAAGAATTAGCCAGTTGCATTTCTCCCCTTCAAGAATTCACCTGCAATACACGACTCGCTAGGAATGCCCATCAATTCACCCTCAACCCCTCTTTCGGACGTACAGTCAAATTCAGAGACTCGTTTTTTAGCCGCACTACACGAATCTGGAATGCTCTTCCCAGCTCGATTTTTCCTCCTCATTACAATCCACAGGCATTTAAAACCAATGTGCATCGGTACCTCCTCTCCCTCTCTTCCTCTATACCTTCGGCCCGTGCTGTGACTTGATCCGGTCACTTAAGGGTACTCGGAACCCCTTTTGCACGCGTCAATTATAAAAAAAAAAATGGAATCTTCCTCGATTCGCATAGTTGATTCATCCGTCCATCCAATCTGTAAAGGGCTCTTTTCACCTACAAGCTGCAATTCGTCAGCGAGTTCCTGTGAGATCAGGATAGACGACGAACCTTCGTTCAAGAACGACTATATCTCCTTTATAGCATCACCGACAATAATGCGGATAGGGATATATCTGAAGCGAGTATCTGAAACACTGTTTATGTGTGAGAAACTCTCTGCATTTATATTTACGGAATTATCAGATTTTATCCCTTCTACCTGTCTAGCGGAATCATGTGTTACGCGCCGATTTTACAAGGCGAAAATAAAACGCTTGTAGAGTCAGTGATGGTTAATTCAGAACTGATTTTATTCGTTTCAAATCATTATGAAGAAGTGCCAGCATCTCACAATCAAACAACAAGGTCAGTATTTCCTATGCGACACTCAGATCGAAATTCAATTGCATGGAGCGGATTTTTATAGGAATGCGGATCAGTATAAACAATTCGAACCATATCGCCGGGAATGACCACACATGCTGTATGCTATGTATATGCATAACACCTCCCCACTTTAGCTTAAACAATAACATTTTCTAGATACTTATTGTTTAATTAAATTAACAATGCAATTTTATATTACATTTTCGTTTTATTTCTATTCCATTTCAAAGTCTTCAAATTCTGGAACTTTGTACTTGATTTATTGTTATAGAAATGAACAATTCTTTCTTTTTCTTTGACAGGATTTTTGGTTTTACGATTGATACATTTTCAAAATATGGTTACGTTAGCTTTGGCACAATATTTAAGTAAACAAAGTAATAAAGCAATTGTTATAATTATATCTCTAATACCCATCATGATGCCTTGTACATGAGGTGGAATCTCTTTTAATTTTCTTGATACAAAATTTTCGTTTTTCTTTACTGTTAGATCTCTTAAATTATTTAAACTCTTCAATTTCAATTTAGGCAAATTTAGAGGTTCTACATGTAAATCATTCATTTTAAAATTAAAACAACAATCGCATTCAGCAAATCTGTATACATTATTATTTACTATATTGTAAGTCATATACTTAGTTTCAATTCTGTTTTCTATGGTTTCAAAAATACAATTTTCATCAAGGTATAAAATTCCTATACCATTTAATTTTTCTTGTTCCAGTTTTTCGTTACATTTACATGAATATTTTGTTTTTTCATTTAGATTATACAAATATTTATGTTCTTCGATTTTATGAAATTTTTCAGTATGTTCATTAATTTGTATTATTACACAATTAGTTTGTTTCTTTTTTATAAATATTGACAGAGCACAATCTTCATTGGAAACGCTGTTTTTAAAGTTCATTTGATTACAAATGAAATAATTTTGAATAATTCCACAATCTTTTTTTTAATTATTACTCAACACATATTTTTCTTTATTTTCTCTAATCACAAAATAAGTGTACTTTTGCTCTAGTATGCAAGATGCTTCATGTTTTTGAAAAGGAACGAAAATCATTTGAAAAACGTCTGATTTTGCTGTTTCAACCAATGGCACGGATATTATTACAACCAATCTATTATTTTTGTAAAATATTATACAAAATTTGAATCTTTAATAATCGAATTGTACGTATGTAAACTTGGAGTGAACAACATTTCGGATTCATGTTTACTTTGTTGAAGTAATTCAATTAACGTTTTGGGTTCTATTATAATTAGATGGACAATTTTATCATTGAGAAATAAAATTGATTCTATCAGTTGATTCAATGTTAAATTAGTTTGTTCTATTAGAAAGTGAACCTTCAATTTAAATTCTATGAAATAATCTTTGATAATGAAATTTGTACGATCATCGTTAACTGTATCCGATATTTATTCCAAATCAGCTAATATTACCTTTGTTGTGTTTCCGAACTCATAGTATGCTTCTTTTAATATTAAAAGTTAAAGTTTTTTCGTTTTCAACATTCAAAAAAAATTTGTAACCTTAATATTTCCTTAGAGAAGGGAAACGGAGTTCCGGAATCTTGACCTGTCCATATATTTTCCTCCATTGTAAGTACACGATGAATATAACGAAGGTAATCATGGCAGTTACTAAAATTATTGAGAGATAAAAACGTTCTTTCAAAGACTTAATATGCTCAATATTTTTAATGCTGATGTGATGTATGAAGTACAAATCAGGCATGGTCCTTTTATTCAATTCTGTTTTCTATGGTTTCAAAAATACAATTTTCATCAAGGTATAAAATTCCTATACCATTTAATTTTTCTTGTTCCAGTTTTTCGTTACATTTACATGAATATTTTGTTTTTTCATTTAGATTATACAAATATTTATGTTCTTCGATTTTATGAAATTTTTCAGTATGTTCATGAATTTGTATTATTACACAATTAGTTTGTTTCTTTTTTATAAATATTGACAGAGCACAATCTTCATTGGAAACGCTGTTTTTAAAGTTCATTTGATTACAAATGAAATAATTTTGAATAATTCCACAATCTTTTTTTAAATTATTACTCAACACATATTTTTCTTTATTTTCTCTAATCACAAAATAAGTGTACTTTTGCTCTAGTATGCAAGATGCTTCATGTTTTTGAAAAGGAACGAAAATCATTTGAAAAACGTCTGATTTTGCTGTTTCAACCAATGGCACGGATATTATTACAACCAATCTATTATTTTTGTAAAATATTATACAAAATTTGAATCTTTAATAATCGAATTGTACGTATGTAAACTTGGAGTGAACAACATTTCGGATTCATGTTTACTTTGTTGAAGTAATTCAATTAACGTTTTGGGTTCTATTATAATTAGATGGACAATTTTATCATTGAGAAATAAAATTGATTCTATCAGTTGATTCAATGTTAAATTAGTTTGTTCTATTAGAAAGTGAACCTTCAATTTAAATTCTATGAAATAATCTTTAATAATGAAATTTGTACGATCATCGTTAACTGTATCCGATATTTATTCCAAATCAGCTAATATTACCTTTGTTGTGTTTCCGAACTCATAGTATGCTTCTTTTAATATTAAAAGTTAAAGTTTTTTCGTTTTCAACATTCAAAAAAAATTTGTAACCTTAATATTTCCTTAGAGAAGGGAAACGGAGTTCCGGAATCTTGACCTGTCCATATATTTTCCTCCATTGTAAGTACACGATGAATATAACGAAGGTAATCATGGCAGTTACTAAAATTATTGAGAGATAAAAACGTTCTTTCAAAGACTTAATATGCTCAATATTTTTAATGCTGATGTGATGTATGAAGTACAAATCAGGCATGGTCCTTTTATTCAATTCTGTTTTCTATGGTTTCAAAAATACAATTTTCATCAAGGTATAAAATTCCTATACCATTTAATTTTTCTTGTTCCAGTTTTTCGTTACATTTACATGAATATTTTGTTTTTTTCATTTAGATTATACAAATATTTATGTTCTTCGATTTTATGAAATTTTTCAGTATATTCATGAATTTGTATTATTACACAATTAGTTTGTTTCTTTTTTATAAATATTGACAGAGCACAATCTTCATTGGAAACGCTGTTTTTAAAGTTCATTTGATTACAAATGAAATAATTTTGAATAATTCCACAATCTTTTTTTAAATTATTACTCAACACATATTCTTCTTTATTTTCTCTAATCACAAAATAAGTGTACTTTTGCTTTAGTATGCGGGATGCTTCATGTTTTTGAAAAGGAACGAAAATCATTTGAAAAACGTCTGATTTTGTTGTTTCAACCAATGGCACGGATATTATTACAACCAATCTATTATTTTTTAAATATTATACAAAATTTGATTCTTTAATAATCGAATTGTACGTATGTAAACTTGGAGTGAACAACATTTCGGATTCATGTTTACTTTGTTTAAGTAATTCAATTAACGTTTTGGGTTCTATTATAATTAGATGGACAATTTTATCATTGAGAAATAAAATTGATTCTATCAGTTGATTCAATGTTAAATTAGTTTGTTCTATTAGAAAGTGAACCTTAAATTTAAATTCTATGAAATAATCTTTGATAATGAAATTTGCACGATCTTCGTTAACTGTAACCGATATTTATTCCAAATCAGCTAATATTACCTTTGTTGTGTTTCCGAACTCATAGTATGCTTCTTTTAATATTAAAAGTTAAAGTTTTTTTCGTTTTCAACATTCAAAAAAAATTTGTAACTTTAATATTTCCTTAGAGAAGGGAAACGGAGTTCCGGAATCTTGACCTGTCCATATATTTTCCTCCATTGTAAGTACACGATGAATATAACGAAGGTAATCATGGCAGTTACTAAAATTATTGAGAGATTAAAACGTTCTTTCAAAGACTTAATATGCTCAATATTTTTAATGCTGATGTGATGTATGAAGTCCAAATCAGGGATGGTAATTTTATTAGTTACGTTGGCTAGAACAGGAGGAAGAGGCTGCAAATTGCTAGTCCTCCGACTGGAATATGTATGCTCCCTGATGCGTACTGTGTCATTATTCAACTGGATTATGTAAGTACCTTCTAAGGGAATAGAAGAGTTTTTATTAAGGTCAGTACCGTTAAAATTAGTTAGGAAGATTGTGTCTTCTCCTATTAATTCGACAACTTCTTTGGTTGTACTTCGGAGGTTGCATTTCGCTGTTGCACTTTTGAGAATATTGGGTAGACATGAGTCCTCCGGAAGTTGCTTGACTACCGCTTCTTCGCATACGGATGTATTACCGACTCTTGAACAGTCACCAGCAAGTCCGTATGTCTTGTCATGCTCAATAAGTAGTCTAGCATAATCTACTTCGATTTGTCTTCCATTTTTTGTTGCGACTCTTGCAGGTAATAAGTTAAAAATCACCGCAGACACCTTTGGCACTGATATAACATATAGCAACAATGTCCCATTGCTGATTACAGATGGACGTCCATATTCTACAGCTTCCACCACGTTTTGGTATGGAAGGATGTTTAATTCTTTTAATACCGTACTTATTTCGTGTAGGCCGAGTATGTTGCTTTTAATGATTCCACTCTTCGCCATTTGACAGGCTCTAATAATTTCATTAATATCCTCTTTTATTATCAGCACCTTGTTTAGTAAGTCCTGTCCTAAGCGTGTCGTGTCTTGTTTCTGTATTGCGTTTTTGTAACTGTCCATTGTTTTATTAAATTTGTCCACTATTTCGCGTGTTTTAGAGAGGAGTTGTCTATTATTTTTGTACTGCTAATTGTTGTTGTCAATTATGTCCGTTTGTACTTGTAGGAGGTTGTCCCAGTCTGTTACGTCGGGAGAGCCGGCAAGCCACTTCCAGGGCGTTTCTATCGAATTGATGGATCTAGTTTGATAGTTCTGTTATGCGGCTTTTGATTTGGGCCAAATGATAGTCTAATATCAGTCGAAGTTCCATGTCCGGAATATGTTTAGTTATCAGCTTTTCAGTTTGTTCGACGAGCATGTCATAATGTCATACTGATTCAAGTCTACCACGTGGATTAGTTTGAAGTTACCGTTGGTCAACCAGGCGTTTCCTTCTTTAATTATGACGATTGGCGAATCATATGAAAAAATGTGCAGTGCCTGCACATACCCTTGAAGAACTAGACTGTAGGGTAATTTTACAAATTTATTAGTCTGATTTTACAATTTACAAATTTATTAGTAGGCCCAAGATGTTTTTTTTATTATATTCCTGGATGTCCGCTGAGCGAATTTCAATTTTTCAGACAACCGGCCCCTTTTTTCATGAGAATTGGCCCCGAGACATTATTTTTAAGCTAAATGTAATCTTGTATTGTATTTTTTGACTACGACATAAACAACTTCACCCACCTTATACTTCCTGGGAGCAGTTCTTTTTAGATTTAGTCTAGCGTTTCTAGCGACCATGTTTGACCTTTATAATCTGTCGACTTGTCTTTAACATGAAAGAATTTAGAAAATTTATCCATTACTGTCAGAAACTTTTCACTTTGAATTTCCATAATGACCATGTGGAGGATTTCCTGTGAGTGCGGGTATATCGGATGCCGATATTGCTTGTTTGCATTACAAACCTCGCATGAAGCTACAAATCTTTTGATTTGCGCCATTATATGAGGAAAGTAATACTTCTCAAGAATTTGCCCTCTGTTTTTGGCTGGATTCCTGTGGGCTCTTCTATGTTAATTTTCTATTCTTATGAACTTGATCCTCATTGGCAACATCCTCCACAACTCGTTGTGTAACTCGTATTTTATAATTGGTAAAGTTATCCAGATACACTCCTTGCAGCAAATTTAGGTAGGGTTCAGGAATTTTGATTCCATTTACAACTCTTAGATTAAGTTTGGCCTTCAGTTCCCGTACAAGAGTTTCACCATTTAATTGCCTTGCAGATATATAGTGTCGGTGATAGCCAGGATGTGGTTCCTCTGATGCGGTAAGGTAAATTCCGATCCTGAAAATCAACTGATTCCTGAACACATTTATCGGGACTTCCACGTGTGGTAACAGGTCGGGACTGTGCATGGTACCTGATTCTGTCTTATCGTCCGAAATTTCACAAGGCCCATCCTCTGCTGTGCCTGTTCGCGAATCACATTATATTGAACTTTTTCCTTCACTCGCTGTACTCGTGGCAGAATCTGTTTTCGATTTAGCTTCGCTGGCTGTGTCAGTGGCGTCAGACAAATGGTTTTCCTCTGTTCTAAGATGGGAAAGAGCGTCTGCAACATGGTTTGACTTACCAGGGGTATAAATTATCTCGTGGTTGTACTCCTCGATCCTCGCTTTTCAGCGTTTAAGCTTCGCGTTGTGATTCCTATTACTGAGAGCGAAAGTCAAGGGTTGATGGTCAGTATATATCCTAATCTTTTTTGCTCCGTAAAGATAATTCCTCAAGTTATCAAGTGCCCACACAATCGCGAGCATCTCTTTCTCATTCGTTGCATAGTTTTCTTCTGTGCGATTCAATGATCGGGAGATGTAAGCTACTGGCCTTTCTTTTCCGTGCTCGCCCTGAGATAGAACAGCTCCGATAGCATAGTCGGATGCGTCCGTTGTTAGGTTGAAAACCTGTTCGAAATTCGGGAAGGCCAAAACGTCAGCTGAAGTTAATAATTGCTTCAAGTTCCCAAATGACTTTATCGCCTCTTTGTCCAGTGTAATTGGGACACTCCTTGATTCAGATGCCTTTACCTGGGCAAATTCACCCCTAGTGATATTTGTCAGTGGTTTCGCTACTTTAGCATAGTCGCGAATAAACCCTCTGTAGTAGGAAGTTAGACCACGGAAACGTTTTTCTTTATAATTGACGCGTGCAAAAGGGGTTGAGAGTATTCTTAAGTAACCAGATCAAGTCACAGCATGGACCGAAGGTATATAGGAAGAGAGAGAGAGCAGGTACCGATGCACATTGGATTTAAATGCCTGTGGATTGTAATGAGGAGGAAAAATCGAGCTAGGAAGAGCATTCCAGATTCGTGTAGTGCGGCTAAAGAACGAGTCTCTGAATTTGAAGGTGAATTGGTGGGCATTCCTAGCGAGGCGTGTATTGCGGGTGAATTCTTGAAGGGGAGGAATGCAACTGGCTAATTCATCTGAGCATTTCTTGTTAAAATAGCGATAAAAGAGTGACAACAACGGTGTTCTAACGAGTCAATCGATTTCGCAATATTACTGTCCCCTATAAGCTTTATAGCTCGTCCAGCAGGTGCAGGGAGTTCCTTTAAATTTTTCCTCCTTTAGGGGTCAATAAATATCCAAGAAATTCCACGCTGGTGTCCATGAAGTGTTTTTTTTCAATATTCGCTTTTAGCCCAGCCTCTTCCAGCTTCGAGAAAACCGTTGCTATATCTCTCAAGTGATCTTTTTCGGTGATGCTGAAGATGATAATGTCGTCGATGTATACGTAGCAAATTCCGCCGATTAACTCCTTCAGTACATCATCTATCATCCTTTGGAAAATGGCTGGTGCATTCTTCAATCCAAACGTGAGTCTTAGAAATTCATACTTCCCGTTCATGGTTGAGAATGCTGTGGAAGAACTTCTCCCTTACTTTGTGTTCAATTTTAACTTTCCCACCAGGACTACAAGCATAAAAACGGTTTTGAACGGGTTGGAGATGTGACACCAGTCCTGGCCTGAAAAAAATTTTTGTTTCGCCGGTGTCCGCTAGAAAATTCAAACAATCTCCATCCCGTATCACACATTCTATGTATGGTACGCTGGAATCGAGGCGCCCACCATAAAATTTTAATTGGATAATTATCTGACCTCTGTTCCCGTTTAAAGGGATTGTTAGGGCGGTTCATATAGTTCACATTTATCGTTTGCACGGAGCTATCCACCTGCATTTTAATTGCTGGTTTTGGTCCTAGTGGACTCGGTGGTGCGTAATTTCAGCGATACTCCGTTCCTCGCAAAAGAAACGGCCGTACGGGAGGGACGTTCCTGAGTGCGAAATTATAGCTAACCGGGGATGATACCATGTTTGGTGCCCTAATGTGAACAAAGTGATTACGAAAATTGAGGTTTTGCATCTCTTAGCACGCAGAGTATGCTTCAGGTAAAGTTGTAGACCTTGGGTTACCAAAAGCTTAGAAAGATCTCCACTCAAACCGCGTACAAAGACATCCAAAACTCGATTTCTATACATAATAAGAGATAAAGCTCGCTTTATTTTTATTTTTTTTTTTTGCATATTTTATTGAATACTAATGTAATCTTATTTTAATTCTAGAAAAACACTTAAAACTAGCTTACATTTATTTTAACAGAAGTTCTTATATGTAACTTACTGACCATTAGCAGGTGTTCTAAGCTATTCTTGATGTAATTTAAAAATTGCCTTTGGACATAGTTTGTGCATTACAATTTGTTTATAAAAATTTATTTTGTTTTTTTTCCAAGAAAGGTTATAACTTGGGTATAACTTGGGTCTAAACCTAAGCCTCACCTAACCTATCTTAAATTTAAACTTAATTAAAACCTACGAAGAAATATAATAAAATTAAACTATGTCTATATCAAAATAAGGACGCGTGTACCATGGCGTATGTAGAATTTATATGCTTAACATACATAGCTAATCACCATAGTGCACCTTTTTGGTTTTTGTATATTTTTTTGAACTATTTTATTACCTTACGCACTAGCTTAAGAACAATGTCAGTTGATCACAAGGAGAATTTTAAATTTAACATAGTCTACTTTCGCGCGTTGGCGGGAACTAGTTTTGGTGCAACCACCAGTAGAAGTGTCGTTCTCTGGCGAACTGCACCCTAACTCGGGCGGAGATCACCCTACTGAACCGAAGAAGTTCCTCGTGGCTACGAGCGACGTCCGGTTCGTATTGGAGCCGCCTATATACTCTTCGGCGTACGAAGATGATAGGACATCCTTCCGTGTTCTGAATCAGCCCTTTCGAGTCTAAGTAGAGAAACGCTTCAGGAGGTAAGAATCCGTTCAGGCACACATTTTTATGGTACATGAAGTTGGGGAAATACGCCTCAAAGATTAGACTGTTGGAAGAAGTCAGCTTAATAATGAAATTATCTATCCTAATTACTTTTGCCTCGTTACAAAAGACCTCGTTGGGATAAAATTTCTTGTAATCGGATTCAGGTGTTCGATACAACCGGAGGCATCCCCGGAGACATTGCCTCTCAAACACCCTCATCTTTTCCATCTGGGAAGGACTCAGATTGAACCACACTGAGCAACCGTACACCATGATTGGCCGTATGAGAGCTATGTAGCAGATCACCTTTACTCTGGTTGGCTCAAGTTGGCTGCTGTAAAACAACCCACTTGCCGCAGCAAAGGCTTTCTTAGCTTTTGTCAGAGCTGTATCTGCATGCTTACCGCAGTACAAATATTGGTCCAACCAAATGCCAAGATATGTAACTACATTTTTTACAGTTAACGGCTGGCCCCTCGGGCCCTTGAGGCCCTGGGTTCTAAAGAGGATAGTTTCGCACTTCCAGAAGCTGATTTTCAATTTCCAGTCGTCGCAAAATCGCTGAATTTCGTCAAAACCAATAAGATCGCTAGTGAATATAGCGAAAAGGATCGGTGAACCAACGGCCCCTTGTTGCAAACCATTTTTATGTGAAATACTGTGGTCGATGTAATGTTGCCATTTTTCACAACAAACTTCCTACCTGTAATCATATCATAGATCATATACAGCAGCGTTTTATCTATGCCTAGGCTGACTAACTTGAGGAAGAGGCCTTCTAAACAAACGGTGTCGAACGCCTTTTCCATGTCTATCAGGCAAGCACCTGTGCATTGGTTCTTGTTCTTGTACCACTGAATGTCGGATACCAATTTGGACGCGGCATGTATGGTATCATGCCCCGCCCTAAAGCCGAATTGATTGTCCGGTATAATTTGACGTTCCTCGACCCATTCTTTTAGGGCTCTAATGACAATATTTTCAAAAACCTTGCTTATGCTTATGGAATGGGCTGTACCACAGCTGTTTTCCAATGCGCCGGGTAATATGCATTTCTCAGCGCATTGTTAAACAGGGTTGTATATACATCTACTGCCTCAGAGGGTAGATGGCGCAGAACAATATTCGGCATCCCATCAATTCCTGCTGACTTCTTCTTCTTCAGTGAATTAAAGATGCCCTGGAGTTCATTCTTCGAAATAAGGATGGAATTGTTTCCATCATCGGCGACGGCATTATTTGCCAGAAGATCGTCACTGAACCTGATGAAACCAGGATTCTCGGATCGCCATTGACTTATCTCGGTACTTAGTTGGAAGTGGTTAAGCTTGGCTCTGTCTTCCAAGTCGTTATTTGGACAAAGAGGTTCATTGACCGTATACACTTCCTGGAAGACAGCTCCAATTACTTTCACCTTCTCCTGAGGATCTTCGACTACAAAGAAGTCGTTGTCAAGTACTGCCCCATCTGGATCAATGTCTACTATCCTTAGTTAGTTGGCGTTGTCTGTCGTTCTGTTGAGTCGGACAGTTTGGATATAGTTTAAACCTTTCCTCCGGAAGATTCAATTTACTTGTAGGAGCATGCTCGGGTTGCTGGATCTTACAGCCCGAATCTTATTGCCCCAGTACAAGTTTACAGCTAGTCTGTATTGCTGGTGAAGCAATTGCTGAACTAATTTGATCTGCGACTTTAACGACCGCATTTCATCATTCTGTGGATCTGTAAACCGTCTGTACAAGAGCTTTAGTCTTGACAGTAGTCTACTTTTTTGCACGTGAAGTGCGTCTATCTCCGCGTTCCGGTAGATGTCGCCAGCATCTTTTGGGGTCAGCGTAGGAATAGTATTTTTCATTGTTCGTTTAATGGTGTCGTCCATTTGTGTTAGGTACCTGTCAACATCTTCGTTTGTCAAATTTCTGTTCGTTGGTAGAAAGATTGCATTCGAACGTAGTTCTTTTTTTAAGACTCTGGAGGAACGTGCCCAACGTGCCTTGTTATAGTTGTAAGGATACGTATGGACATATCATTCCAGTTCCTCCAGCTCGTTCGGGAGCTGAATAGCCGCGGCGAGAGCGCAGTGATCACTGTCGTACTCGACAGCGGTTAAACAGTTCCTTGTGCGTCGATCCACGTTTAAAATTGTGATCCGCTTGTCTGTAAGCATCACATCCAGATACGACCCACTTCGTGGAAAAGATGGTTTATCAGTTTCAAGTAAGTCAAGCCTGAACTCGATACCATTCTGCTCTATCCCCTCTCGTTTGGAATTATGTTACCTTATTCGCCGTGCTTTGCGTTTAAATCACCAGCAATAGCGAAAAAGTTTTCCTCCAGGTTTAAGCGAAGGTTAGTGAAGAGAGCCTCGAGCTCAGATATGAAAATTGAGTTTCGAGTATCTGCCGCGTAGACTGCAATCACGAATAACTGCTCGCGATACAAGCCTCCATCACACTAAACCTTCGCACAACATTGCTGTATACGATCTTATGATTTATGATATTTTTTATTAAGAGAGCGACCCCACCCCCTCGAGAGGAATTCCGGTCTCTTCTTATTACTTGGTAATTTTTGTACCTGAGATTGCGCGTCTGGTTTAGCTTGGTTGCGCAAACCATCAGCACGTCAGGATTATGGGTTTGCAAGAAGTGAAAAAGCTATATTTGTCGTTCGGTCCTTATCAGCGAATTGACATTCACTGCTAGGATCTTAAGGGGTCCTAAAACTCGCTTTATTTCCGACCAACTATTATCAAAAATGTTATATGATACTAATGCAGAGTCCGCCTTCTACCTAATTTTTTGGCGAATGTGCTAGAGAATAGCGCGATAAATAGGCTTTGTTCGGACTATTTCATAGTCCTTTAAAATTGTTTCCACGCTATGAACCCAGGAAACGTAGTGAACTGGATTACCGTTAAAGGCTTGTAGCTCCTTTACGGCATCGGGGAGTTTGGAAATATCCTTTAACTCCTGCTCACTAGTGGGTCCGCGTAGTTCTTTTGTATTCTGTGTAGTAGGGATGCTGGGTTGACCTGACTGTTCAAGGAACTCTATTCGATTTGAGATAACCCCCAGTCGGGATTGCAAGGATTGAACAACTTCCCCTGGATTGGATTGCTCTATCCGCCCTAAATGACCTTCTATTCCTCTTATTTGATCTATTACGCTATTCACTGCTCCCGTCAATTGGGTCACCATGTTTTTTATCTCGTCCATTATGTCAGTGGGTTTTTATATAGTATATCGCGAAAGGAACAACCGAGCAGTAAACTTCACTGCTTCATTTTACAATATTTTTTATATATTTTATGAATTTCAAGGCTACGTCAGCCAGCCTCTCATGGTTACTGCTGCTTCTTTTGTTTTCTTCGCCTTAGTTAATGTTTTCTTACATTCACAAGCCTTAAAGTTGAATGGGTTTTCAAGTACTTCTTTGAATGAGCTTTCAAGTTCTTTCAAATACTTCTATAACTTTTGCTTGAATATTCCACTATAACTTTTGTATGATTAACTCATTAAATTCTTATTCAGAAACACTTGCTTGAATATTTCATTATAACTTTTATATGATTAATTCGTTAAATTCCTGTTCAGGAACTCCGCCATAAATTGTCCTTCGATTTCATGTCCCTGCTCGGGCGCCAGTTAAAGTTTTTTCGTTTCCAACATTCAAAAAGAAATATGTAACCTCATATGCTAAGCTTGTGCCCACGGGTCTTTAGAATAAAACACTGCTTTTCATTATACGTTATAAAATTATTTATTAGTCCGACCGATTCTGATGACGTAATTCGACTGCCTGAACAATTATCTTTTCCCAACTCTTAATGTCGGTCTTGTAGATGCCACGTTGATTCGCTCACTTCCGAGCATGCACCGCCGAAAGTGCAAGCGATGCGTCTAGCCGAATGAGAGGATTATCAAGTTACATCAGGCAACAGGTGCGATCGTGGGTATGGTTTCGCACATGCGTTCTCGACCGTGTTAACTCAGATTCTGTTTGTTTAACCCATCTAATACCTGTATTTCTCTTTGTTGACTGACATGCACATATTCCGAGTTGTCTTTAGAAATTCTAATAGCTTCATCATATCTTTCAGAGTAATTTAAGTCCTGAACCGACAATATTTAAAAGACCGCGTCTTAATCTACTCCTAACAATTGATATATTGTTTTTAATTTTTGTTTGAGATTGTTTATTTCCACTTTACTTTTCTTTATGAATTCTATACATTCCGGTATATTCAATAGATAACTTTCGTGTACGGTTGAAACAATATTATTTATAATATTTATTTGGTCTTCTACATAATCAAAATGAATGTTCGTCATGATTGGGGGCATGGGCCTGTGCACGCGAGGTAACGATGTTGATTGCACTCAACATGGCGAGCTGCCAAGGCTATCCTCGTTAATGTACAGGTCAAGTTGACAGACAGCCTCCACGCGGCGCCCCCTGGATAGC
Source organism: Eristalinus aeneus (assembly GCA_955652365.1). NCBI lineage: Eukaryota > Metazoa > Arthropoda > Insecta > Diptera > Syrphidae > Eristalinus > Eristalinus aeneus. Next base: position 60,604,576 of record OY019130.1, on the reverse strand, counting down.
CATCACAACACCCGTTGTATGGTGAACCAATGTATGCAGCGAGCCCCTCTGCCCGAGGGTTTAAATGTTGGGCCTGGTCTACCAGTCTGTGGGTTGTGCGTGAGGGTAACATCCTCACCACGTTAAAAGTCATTAGTTCAGAGACAACATCATGCCTCGGATAATGAAGGATCAACTGTTGACGACCTCAGCAAACGTTTAAAGGACAATGATTTTCGGTTTTGCACATGGAATGTCAGGTCTCTTAAAAGGCCACGTGCGGCCGAACAATTTACGGAGGCCCTTGACTGCTACATTTTCATTTTCATTTCATTTTCATTTATTGATTTATATTTTTAATATAATGCTACAAGATATATATATCTTTTAAGAGGCATAGAAAAGAGATAACATAAAAAAAAGTTACATACATAATTAAATTCAATTTACAGTTACAGGGAGGAACATAATTTATATAATAACGTAAAATGAGATCGAAAGGTAAACGTTTACTTATCTTGTGATATTGTTATTAGTTATATATGCAAACAGTTTTCTGTCGAATTCGGTCATTGATTCCTGCGGAAGACAGTTCCACATGCGAGTTACAGAAACAAAAAAGGATTGTTCTCCAACACAATGTGTGAAACGAGGTAAAATTAATTTCAGGCCACGTGAAGAATATACAAATGTTAGAGAGTCTCGTAGATAATTAGGACATTTATGATGAATTTCAAAACTTTACGATACTTCAGAAAATCTTCCAAATTTACACTAAGAACATTCGTTTTTAAATGAGTAACACTACAATATCTGGGAACATAATAAATAAAACGAACACATTCATTAAACGCTACATTCAACCTTCAATTACACTCATAGTCAGCACAAGGATACACCCAAAAAATTGTATGTTAAAAATGGCATTAATAGACTTTTAAAAGACGAATTTTCAATTACTTGTTTAAAAAGAAGGATGACTGACGCAGGTATCGCAGGCCAGCGTAAATGTTTCTGATGGTATTTCCAAGAATATTAACACTTGTTTCAGTAGAAATGATATTTCCTATCAGAACTATAGGCGAAAGTTCACTCATATCAACAGTACTTCGTGCGCATATGAGACTTGTAGATTTCAGTGGGTTGAGTTTCAATTTATTGATTGCCGCCCACTCTCCAATATTACGAAGATCTTCATTGATTCTTGCAATACAGTCCTCACTTAAACCTATCGGTCGTGCCAAATAAATTGATACATCATCTGCGTACATGTGCACGTTACAATTTTGTACTACCTGTGGAAGGTCATTGTTGAACATTGAAAACAATAGAGGTTCTAACACAGAACCTTGTGGCACACCTAAACTGCTGTTAAATGGGTCAGAGACAATGTCTGTAATCACCTTTTGGACACGGTTGTGCAAATACATTTCCAGCAGTCTTGATGACGATGAGGAAAAGTTAAAATTTTGTTTAAGTTTCATAATCAGCAAGGAATGATCTTTGCAATCGAAGGCTTTTGAGAAATCAAGGAGAACTAAAATCCCAACATCAAGATTATCTAATGATTGCCTGAGATCTGTAATTACCTTCATAACTGCAGACTCACAGCTATGTTTAGTTCTGAAGCCAGATTGCCAACTTGACATTAAGCTGTTTGCATTAATGTGCCCAATAATCTGATTGGCAAGAATCTTTTCTAAAGATTTGGCTAAGAAGCACAACATACTGATTGGTCGAAAATCTGAAGGAATAAGTGCATTGTTCTTTTTGGGTAACGGAATAATATTAGTGACTTTCCATTGGCTTGCGAATTGACCACTATAAATACAAAAACATCAAGGATGACTTCTATGATCTCCTAGAAAGAACATACGATCGATGCCCCAGCTACGACATCAAGATCGTTCTAGGAGATTTCAACGCTCAGCTGGGAAAGGAGGACATCTTTGCTGGAGTCATCGGTAAACACAGCCTGCACGACAACACATCTGGAAACGGACTCAGGCTGTTGGACTTCGCCTCGGGGCGAAACCTCTCTGTGGCTAGCACGCGGTTCCCACACCTGAACATTCACAAAGGAACCTGGCGAACTCCTGATCAATCAACCGTCAACCAGATTGATCACGTTGCGATCGACGTCAGACACTCCTCCAGTATTCTCGATGTCCGAACCTTCCGAGGTGCAAACATTGACTCGGATCACCACCTTGTTGTAGCCAAGGTAAGAACCCGGATATCGAGAGAGCAACGGAGTCGAGAAAGGCCAAAACGGTTTGACGTCGAAAAGCTACAATCGCAGCTGATTGCTGGGAACTTTACAGACTGAGTCTCCCGGAAACTCGCCCAGAGTTCGACGCTTCCTGCACTAAGCATAGAAGAAGAATGGAAACGTTGTCAAGAAGCCATCAAAGAAGCTGCCACTGATGTGATGGGTTTCACGTCACCACCCAGAAGGAACCCATGGTTTGACGACGAGTGCAGGCAAGCGCACGCAGCTAAACAAGACGCCTATAAGGCGACGCTGCATAGAACAACGCGAGCTGTTCGTGAGAGAAGAAGGGAAGAGCACCGGCTTCTCAGAAGGAAGAAGAAGGAGCATGAGAAGCGCGCGGTCGAGGAAATGGAAAGGAGCTTTGGCAGGAATGAAGTCCGAAAATTTTACCGAAAGGTAAAACAGCTATCCGGAGGATACAAGGTTCGGACCAAGGCCTGCCGGGACCAAAATGGACAACTAGTAGTAGAGTCGCAGTCTGTGCTGAGGATCTGGAAGGATCATTTCTGCAGACTCCTAAACGGCGATGACGACCCAAATCCCGCTGTTAGGCAGAATGTTCCACTCAATTTGGACGATAATAGACAAGCATTCCGTCCCCCCGACTTAGACGAGGTGAGGATAGCAATATCCAAGCTAAAGTCGAACAAAGCTGCTGGAGCGGACGGACTGTCCGCAGAACTATTTAAAGCAGCTGGAGATGACCTGGTTGGGCGCATGCACCAGCTCATCTGTAAGATATGGTCGGAGGAAAGCATGCCCGATGAGTGGAATCTCAGCGTCGTTTGCCCGGTCCACAAGAAAGGAGACCCCTTTGACTGCGCCAACTATAGAGAGATTAATCTCCCGAACATCGCATACAAGATCCTCTCTGCCGTATTGTGTGAGCGTCTGAAACCATTTGTCCATAACCTGATAGGTCCCTATCAGTGTGGTTTCAGACCAGGGAAGTCCACAATAGACCAGATCTTCACATTATGGCAGATCCTGGAAAAGACCCAAGAAATGCAAATTGACACTCACCACCTATTCGTCGATTTCAAGGCTGCATATGACAGTGTGCATAGAGACGAGCTATACAGTGCCATGTCTAGTTTTGGCATTCCTACCAAACTCGTCAAATTGTGTAGGATGACGATGGAGAACTCTCGCTGCTCCGTCAAGGTCGGTACCGAACTCACCGAGACCTTCAATGTCAAAAACGGTTTTAGACAAGGCGACGCACTGTCATGTGACTTCTTTAACATCATCCTCGAGAAGATCGTGCGTAACTCACAAGTCAACACCAGAGGCACGATCTTCCAGAAGTCAGTTCAACTGTTAGCTTACGCTGATGACATTGACGTGATTGGACGAACACAGCGAGCCGTCAATGAGGCGTTTGCTGGCATTGAAGCGGAAACGGCTAAAATGGGTCTTGCGGTAAATGAGGGCAAAACGAAGTACAAGCTGTCATCAAGGAAGGATACACAACATCGACGTCTCGGACGGAGCGTCACACTAGGCAGCAGAAACTTCGAGGTAGTTAAGGACTTCGTCTACCTCGGCTCCGCGGTAAATAGGGACAACAACATCAGTACCGAAATCAAACGCAGAATCACTCTTGCCAACCGCTGTTTCTTTGGGCTCAAGCTTGATCATCCCCGTCCTACTATATGGCGCAGAATCTTTGACGTTAGCAAAGGCGGATGAGGAAGCCCTTAGCCTTTTCGAGAGAAAAGTTTTGCGTGCGATTTTTGGTCCTGTTTGCGTTGATGGCATCTGGAGGAGAAGATTTAATGACGAACTCTATAGGCTGTACAGCGACATGCGCCTGGTTAAGCGTCTACGGATACAACGCTTAAGATGGCTAGGCCATGTAGAGCGTATGGACACCACTGCTCCGGCCCGAAAAGTCTTTGAATCCGAGCCATTGGGACAACGCAACAGAGGACGACCTAGACTGAAGTGGCGCACACAAGTGGAGAAGGACCTCAACCAACTTGGAGTGCGCAACTGGAGACAGCTGGCGAAAGATCGTGCTGGCTGGAGAGGCATGTTGGTTGAGGCCCAGGTCCACCCCGGACTGTAGCGCCACAAGAAGAAGAAGAAGAAGAAGAAATACAAAAACTGAAAATATGCGTTACATAAGGGAGTATATAAGGAAGATGTATCTGTAGAAATTTTGTATTAACTCCATCTGGACCCGTGGCTTTTGACTTTATAGAAGTGATGGCTTTAGCTACATCATACTCGTTAATGCACTCAAATGTGAAAGTACCAGGCACATCAGTTGACAGTTCAGAAATTGGCTTAAATACTTTGCTTACCTCTTTCGGACACAACATAGATTTATTAGATTTCATATTTTTTATTCCACCCAGGTTCTTAAGACTATTCCACAATTCTTTAGAGTCCTTTTTGTGGTTGAGATTGCTACAAGAATACGCGCGTTTGGAGTTTTTGATAATTAATTAACCTTATTACGAGCTAAACATTACTGGCGTTTATTGAGCATTGTAGGATTTCTCTTATATCGTCTGTAAAATAGTTCCCTTTTTGTTTCAGGACTTTAATATGGTGTGAGTACCAAGGACATTGTTTCGGTTTAATATGTACAGTTTTAATGGGTATGTACAAATCGAACAAATACTTTACAAAGTTATTGAAAATGTCTACTTTTGTATTAATGTCAGATGTTAGATATATGATAGTCCAGTTTAAACTATATAATGTACGAAAGATGTCAGAATGATTCAAATTTTTAAACGACCTTATGCTTAAACTATTTTCACAGATGTTGAGCTTTACATTAAAAATTATTGAACAGAATATAAAGTCATGTATGAATTCGCTAGTAGGTGTCAATAGGTCGATACACAGTACGTTAGATATTTTGTTGGTCGAAATCAAATCTATTAGTGAAGGGTTAGTGGGAGATTGAAAGCATGTGGGGTACTTATTATTTACTAGCGAAAGTCCGGTTTTATCACAGAAAAATTTAAAAAGACTAGATGTGTTATTGCGCTTTAAATAGTTGACATTTGAATCACCACCGACTAGAATATTAGCATACTTTGAACTGAGATCCATTAATATATTTTCAAGCTCGGTTATGTTTTCTACACTAAATTTCTTAGGGGGGGAATAAACAACCACTAGTAAAATCTTTTCAATATCATTATATACTTCTACACAGAGAAACTTTATAACAGATTTACTAGACATATAAACACATTTTGCTTTGAGACAATTACGAACGTACATGCATACACCACCACCAGTTCTATCACTACGATCATTTCAGAATAGGACAAATCCGGGCAATTGAACACTCTGCGAAGATTTCCAACTAGAAGGCCAGGTTTCAGAGATCATGAGAACATCAGTCTTAAAGCAACTAAATATTTAATAAAGTATGGTAAATTTAGAGTTTAGGCTTGCAGGATTTACATGGCAAATATTTAGACCTGTTTTTAGTTCATACATTGCATTTAGAACAGTCCTAATATTGTCAGGATGGCTTGTGCACATTGTTAAAGATATATTTATAGAAGTACTCAACTCAAACAATATCACAATTAACAAGCAACTCACAATAGTCTGGATTAAAAACGCTTGAAAACTTTTTAAAGACATACTTAAATACAAGCTTAAAAACTGTTATTATAGTGCATAGTGCTTCGCAAAAATTTAATGAATAAAAAATCAAAAATAAAATTAAATCAAAAGTACTTAAGTATGAAAAAGTATTGAAATGTGGAAAAAGTTATTTAAATAAAAAAAAAGGAGTGTACATACTACATTGGCAACAATAATACACAATAAGAAGAAAGGAAAATGGGAAGCTTATATCAACAACAAAATAGAAACTGTGAAATAGAAGAGGAAAGGGAGATATAAAAACAAAACATGAAAACACATCAGCATACAGTTTCTCCCTCGATGACTGCTTCTCTAGTGCTACAGCATTCTGATGAACTCCAGCTGCATGGGCGTTTGATCAGGTGTTTTTTAAAAAAAACGCTCTCCCACTTCTCGTAAATAGAGAGTGTATGCGTCCATTGCGGCGGTAGACATTTGCTCTTCGGAAGAGATCGTGGTTTGAGCTTTGTAAAACTTTCGTAGACACGGACATTCTTGGTGCTGTAAAATCCAAGATCAGTGAGGCAGACCATTTTTTCTTTTGCCTACGATATGTGCCTGTTGACCTCAGAATACTGATTTTGACATGTTCGTGCGAGAGTTCAACAATTATTTCAGTGGTGGGTGTATTACGCACTGGTTTTGTTCGAAATATGTGAATGGGTCTTACTGCAGTCACGTTTATCGCTTTGCAATACATTTATATGTTGTGGAGATCCTCGTTTCTTGAATGTGGGACGCCATGTATGATAAGATCAGCTGCAATTTTTTTACGCTCAAGGGCATAGCTTTATTTGAGCTGTGTCATTGTTTGGTTCTTGACCTCTTGCGAATGTTGAAATGTCACTTGCAAAAACGCCAATCCTATTGTTCATTGCATTTATTTTGTCATCCTTTGTCTTTGTTTGGAAGTCCAGCTCCAGAGTAGTAAGGCGCTTAGAGAGATCTTCATACATTTTACCAACCTCATTTCTTAATTCTGTGATGGATTTGTTAAATGTTGAATGAAGTAAGTCTAAGTGGGCATCAATTTTTTCCCACAGATTGATTGATGTTGTCGTTGTGGGAGAGCCAGAGCCAAGAGCGCCGCCTGACTTTATTGTTGATCTCAATTTTCTTTCTTCGTTGAGAGCTGACATTATCCGTTTTGCTGTGGCACTTTGTAAACTTTGTTTTATGCTTTGCAGTATTTATAATGCTTATATTGTTTGTATACAGATGCAAAAACTTCGACAAAAACAGAATCACAACTTTTTCAGACTTTAAATACTTTTCAATTAAATTTTCACGGAGCTAAGAAAACAAGCTGCTAATTTAAAACGAGCATTTCTCTCTCTGAGAACAGGCAGACATTACCGCCATCCAGGAAGTGCGATGGGATGTGCCTGCCATAAAAATGATGAAGAACTGCGATATCTACTATAGCAATTGCTATAGAGAAAGAAGGCAGCGCTTATTTGGATGCGGATTTGTTGTTCGAGGCAGACTTAGGCAAAAAGTCTTGAACTACGACCCCGTCAGCGAAAGCCTCATGAAAATTCGCATCAAGGCTAAATTCGGGAACATCAGGCTAATTTGCTCTCACGCCCCGATAGAGGAGAAGGATGACAACATCAAGTATGACTTCTATCTCCTAGAAAAAATATTCGATCGATACCCTAGCTACGACACCAAGATCGTCCTAGGAGATTTCAACGCTTAGGTGGGAAAGGAGAACACCTTTACTAAAGTTATCGGTAAACACAGCCTGCACGACAGCACATTCGGAAACGGACTCAGGCTGTTGGACTTCGCCTCGGGGATGAACCTCTCTGTGACTAGCACGCGGTTCCTACACCTGGACATTCACAAAGGGACCTGGCGATCTCCTGATCAATCAACCGTCAACCAGATTGATCACGTTGCGATCGTTTCCTCCAGTATTCTCCATGTGCGAACCTTCCGAACATTGACTCGGATCATCGGATATTGAGAAAGCAACGGAGTCGAGATAGACCAAAACGGTTTGACGTCGGAAAGCTACAATCGCAACCGATTGCTGGGAACTTTGCCGACCGAGTCTCCCTGAAACTCGCTCAGAGTTCGACGCTGCCTGCACTAAGCATAGAAGAAGAATGGAAACGTTGTCAAGAAGCTATCAAAGATGCTGCCACTGATGTGATGGGTTTCACGTCACCACCCAGAAGGAACCCATGGTTTGACGACAAGAGCAGGCAAGCACATGCAGCTAAACAAGACGCCTATAAGGCGACGCTGCATCGAACCACGAGAGCTATTCGTGAGCTCTACGAACCCAAAAGAAGAAAAGAGCACCGGCTTCTCAGAAGGAAAAGAAGGAGCATGAGAAGCGCACGGTCGAGGAAATGGAAAGGTGTTATGGCAGGAATGAAGTCCGAAAGTTTTACCGAAAGGTAAAACAGCTATCCGGAAGATACAAGGTTCAAACCAAGGCTTGCTGGGAGCAAAACGAACAACTCGTAGTAGAGTCGCAGTCTGTGCTGAGAATCTGGAAGACTCCTTAACGGCGATGACAGCCCAAATCCCGCTGTTAGGCAGAATGTTTCACTCGATTTGGACGATGATAGACAAGTATTCCGTCCTCCCGACTTAGACGAGGTGGAGATAGCAGTATCCAAGCTGAAGTCGAACAAAGCTGCTGGAGCGGATGGACTACAAGCAGAACTATTTGAAGCAGCTGGAGATGAGTTGTTTGGGCGCAGGCACCAGCTCATCTGTAAGATATGGTCTTAGGAAAGCATGCCCGCTGAGTGGAATCCCAGCGTCGTTTTCCCGGCTCACAAGAAAGGAGACCCCTTTGACTACCCCAACTACCGAGGGATTAGTCTCCTCAACATCATATACAAGATCCTCTCTGCCGTATTGTGTGAGCGTCTGAAACCGTTTGTCAATGACCTGATAGGTCAATATCAATGTGGTTTCAGACCAGGGAAGTCCACAATAGACCAGATCTTCACATTACGGCAGATCCTGGAAAAGACCCAAGAAATGCAAATTGACACTCACCACCTATTCGTCGATTTCAAGGCCGCATATGACAGTGTGCATATAGACGAGCTATACAGTGCCATGTCTAGTTTTGGCTTCGAGGTAGTCAAGGACTTCGTCTACCTCGGACCCCCGTAGGGCTCAAGAATCAATTGAGTAATAAAGCCCTCTCCCTAACGACTAAGCTCGCTTTACATAACAGCTTGAGCTTCTCAGTCCTACTTTATAGCGCGGAATCGTGGACGTTAGCATAGGCGGATGGGGAAGCCCTTAGTCTCTTCGAGAGAAAAGTTTTGCGTGCGATTTTTGGTGCTGTTTGCGTTGATGGCATCTGGAGAAGAAGATTTAATGACGAACTCTATGGGCTGTACAGCGACATGCGCCTGGTCAAGCGTCTACGGATACAACGCTTAAGATGGCTAGGCCATGAAGAGCGTATGGACACCACTGCCCTGGCCCGAAAAGTCTTTGAATCCGTGCCACTGGGGCAGCGCAACAGAGGGCGCCCTAGACTAAAGTGGCGCACACGAGTGGAGAAGGACCTCAACCATCTTGGAGTGCGCAACTGGAGATAGCTAGCAAAAGATCGTGCTGGCTGGAGAGGCATGTTGGTTGAGGCCCAGGTCCATCCCGAGCTGTAGCACAAGAAGAAGAAGAAGATGATTGAACAGTTTCCAGTTTTTAATCTTAAATCTTCTTTACTTTTGAAATATATTCCATTTAAGGGTAAGCTTTCCGGTTTTATACAAGATGAACCTTTTATGAAACTTAAATAAAACAATATATTTAATTTTTGTGCTATATATTCACTGTATAAAAAGCTTAATTTTGCTTTTGTTATATTTTATTTAGCTTTCTACTTCTTTTTATTATTACTGAATCATCAAAGACTTTTATAACCTTAAATGGTTCCAAATATTTATTACTTTGTTTATCTCTTGATTCATTAAGAATCAAAACTAAATCGTTTATTTTAAGATCCATTATCTTCCTACCTAACATTTTATCGTATCTAGCTTTAGCTTTATATTTCATAGTTAACATAGTTTTCTTTGGCTGTGATTCCATGCGTAATAATTTTAACTGTAATTCTTGTGTATAATCTTTCGTTGTATTAAACCTCAAACTATTAATTTCACTGCGTATATTTGCTTTTCTTTCAAAAATCATTTCAAAGGGAGTAAATCTTGTACTACAATGTATATTTGTGTTATGACCAAAGGCTGCATAGCGAAATAATTTGGAATACACAGGATTAGTTTTATCTTTAATAACAGATCTTAAGTATTCACCTAAGCGTGCATGAGATCTTTCAGCACATTTCTTCTTCTTTCTTTCAGATTTCTACTTGGGTGACGATTTATTATCTGCTTTTGACAAATAGAGCATATTTGAATATATTTAATAACATCTTCATTAAGATTTTTCCAAATGAAACGTTCTCTAATTTTAGCTATAGCCGCTTTCTGTTTTTCATGTCCTCCAATAAGACTTTCATGGTATTCTTTAATAATTTTGTGTTCTTCTTTAGCACTGGAAACTGTGATTATATTATCTTCCTTTCTTATTTCTTCTGAATTATTTTCGTTTATATTTTCCACATTTTCTCTGTCATTTTATTTGTCCTGATAATTTTTGTTATATTCTTTGACGTAAAGTTTCCTTAACATGTTTTCTTCTTCTTCACTATCTACTCCAATATATCCCTCTAACTTCTTCAGTTACTTGTAGTTTCTCAACATTATATACAAGATTCCTACTTAATTCGTCAGCTACAATATTATCAATTCCTTTCTTACATTCAATATGATAATTATATTCCTCTAATTTCAATCGCCATCTGATTAATCGTGACTATGAATCTTTATCGTTAAAAAGCCATGTGAGTGGTCCATGATCTGTTTTAATCTTGAATTGTTTTCCAAAAACATATGGCCTGAATTCATGAATTGCCCACACAATTGCTAACCATTCTGTTTCGGTTGTGCTATAATTTATTTCAGCTTTATTTAAAACTCTGCTAATAAAATGAATAGGTAATTCCTTACCAACATTTTCCTGTTTTTTATTTAAATTATTTTTATTTAAATGCTTAAATAAAGTAGCTGCTATCATACTAAAGTTCTTCAAAAACTTTCAATAGTATCCTATCATTCCTAAAAATCTTTTAAGTCCTTTAGGATTCGTTGCTTTCTGAAGATTATCTATTGCTTTAACCTCTTCTTTATTTGGGAGTTATCCATTACTTGTAATGAGGTAACCTAAATATTGAACTTTTTTCGTTAAGAACTCTGATTTGTCCATTTGAATTTTCAAATTTGCGCACTTAAGCCGTCTACAATGATATCTATTTACATTCTTTACCTATTGAACCAGAAAGAACATTATCATTCGTCACAAGAAGGTGCGTTTTTCAAACCAAATGGCATTCTTGTATATTCAAAGTGAGCATAAAGTGTTGAAAATGCTGTTTTCTCGATACTTTCTTCACTAAGACGGATTTAGTGAAAACCTGATTTAGGGTCTAAGCATGTAAAATAGTAAGCACCACCTAACTGATCTAAAATGGATCAGATATGGTTATTTCGTTAAATTTTCTGAAATCTATTACCATTCTTCATTTAGAAATTTGACTGGCATCTAACTTCTTTGGTACTACCCATAAAGGACTAGACCAAGGGGAATTACTGTGTCTTATGATACCATCTTTCAAGAGTTCATGAATTTGTCTCTTAACCTCGATTTCGTGTATTTTGGGATATCTATATGTCTTATCATTAATAGATACATCACTTATAGTACGAATATGATTTTTTATTACACTTGTTTCCGTACGTTTTTTACCGTCTGATGCAAAAACGTCTACATTTTCTTTTTTTTTTCTTTCAATGGGTCAATTTCAATTTTATCTTTCAAATGGTAAATTCGTATTTTTGACCAAAGTCCATTCGTTCGTTCGTTACTTTCAGAGTTATTTGAAATCATACAACCTTGACTTCGCTCTACAGTGTCATCTGCAAATTGATTTTCACATCCGAATGTAGATGGTCTTGGGTGATTTTCATTATTTAACTTCCGACTTTCCGATTTATTTTGGAATTGATATTCCACTGTTTTCGCCCTATTCTCTTTCTCAAATATAAATTGTGTTTCCATATCGTCGTTATTCATCACATTTTTCTGCAGATCAATACAAAAATTAAAATCTACAAAGAAATCGATACATACAATTTCATCATAATAATTTATAACGTCATTTTTTACTGGATTTAATACCTTTCATTTCGCTTACTCTTTTATTATATGCTGTTACTGTTATATCTGCGGATCCTATGATACATTTGTTGGATCTACCAATACCAGTGAAATGTGTTACAATATGAAATTCACATCTTCCTCATATACAGCATTTGAGTTAATAAGACTTATACATGCTCCTGTCTCTACTAAAAATTTGTAAGACTTTTTATCGTACCTTAAGATAATGTGAGGACTACTATACTTTGAGGAGACAATATCCCCACTTATTGTTCCTTGGACCGAAATTTGTTTCAGGAAATGGTTTCAAATTCGAATTCAATCGAGTCTGATTTGTACCTCTTTCAAAACTTTTATTTGTGTTAAATGATGCTCTTCTTGGAGCTAAGCAATTCTTGCAAATGTCTCCAATTTTGTTGCAGTTGTAACATTTCACAATATTAATAGTTGTATTTCTTTGTACATTATTTCGAACCTGTACTGCCCTTTTTCCGTTTAACCTAGTCTGTTCTTGAACTACGAGAGATGAAGCTTCGGATAGTGAGGATGGTGTTTGGCTATTGACGTATGTACCAAGATCATCTTTTAATCCATTAACGAAAGCACTTAACATATCTTTTTCGATCATTTGGCACTGCCCCTCAAATAAAAGCTTATTTTCATTATTTATCAATATGTCCTGAAAATGTGTGTAACATTTTCGTGTGCCTGTTGCTGTAATTTTGTCATTTCTAAATGAAGTTGCATAGTTGAATTCCTTTCTTTAAATTTTTTGTTGAGCTCTGTTAAGTCTTCCCATGACTTAATTACCTTGTTTATAATTATTGTCTCAGCATTACCTATTATTTTACTTTTAATGAAATGTAACAAGCACTTTCTTTGTGATGGTGAAGCAAGTGACATTGCGCTATCTACATTCGAAGTGAAATAATGTAGTTTATTAGCGTCACTGTCAAGAGTCAACAACTGTTTCAACAATAGTTCTAAGCCCATACCTTCCTGGTTAAACTTTAGGGTTGCGTTTTTACTCCCAGCTATATTTATCGAGTTAAATTTAATTTCTGGCTTACTTTAAGATGAATTTTATTTTTGATTTGGTTTACCTAAGGCATCTATTGCATTCTTTACTACCTCTTCAACCTCTACTGTTTTCAAATCCTCTTTTAATAAAACCAAAAATACATGTCTTGAGTATGCCTTTCCTTTGTAATAGACAAGATAATCTTCTACTATGCTTACATCTATTTGGTTATTTTCAATAATTTTGTGTAGAGATAAATCCATTACACGCCCAGATATACACCCTATACATTTAAAATTTTCAACCAACCTCTTTATTGAATTCAAAATCAGAAGTTTCTGTTTCTGATTGTGATTGTGACATTTTATTGTATTTATTTACTTTGGTTTACTTTTTCAATATTTAATTTGGCTTGTTCCTTATTTCTTGTACCCATGATTTTTTTATTTTGTTTGCAATTATTTTTTCTTCTTTTGTTAATACGCTCAACTTATGTTTTTCCTCATCACTGCTACTTAATCTAATGTCTATTATATATATTACTTATATTTTGTTTTACTTACAATATCAATATTAACGCTATCTTCATTTCTGTAGTCCCTTTGGATTCTTCGTCTGCTATCTCTTGGCTTTTGCTTCCTTTATCCTTTCCCAACTGGCTTCACTTGTGATTCCTTGATTGCTTCTGTTGATAATTAAATGATCCAGCCGCACTTTTCACACAGATTGCTTCTGTTGATAATTAAATGATCCAGTCGCACTTTTCACACAGATATAACAAAATGACCGCAAATTATTGAATTCTGAATTTCACTTTTTAATTTTTACAAATAGTAACGACTTTCTGAGTATTGCAGAGAAATTTTGCACATACTCTTGGTTTTTGTATCTATTGTACTGCTACCACCAATTTTTTTTTACGCGGCGACTTTACAAGGCGAAAATAAAACGCTTGTAGAGTCAGTGATGGTTAATGCAGAACTGATTTTATTCATTTCAAATCATTATGAAGAAGTGCCAGCATCTCACAGTCAAATTGCAAGGTCACCATTTCCTGTGCGACACTCAGATAGAAATTCAATTCGATGGAGCGGATGTTTATAGGATCAGTATAAACAATTCGAACTATATCGCCGGGAATCTATGTATATGCATAATACATGCAGTGTTTTATGGTGATACCATCTGCAACCATCAACCTGGCATTGTTTACGCTGTTACTCTATGACGTCTCAGGCAGCAGAAACATAGGTTTGCTAACTTGACCATGTTGTGCCGGTCAGTTACAAATGCAATTATATACCATATTTATTGCATTTACTGGACACTTCGCACGAGCCCTTAAAGATAACACAATTTATTGAATCCTGTAATTTTGCAGTCGGAATGTTGTGTAAAGCTATAGTTATTTTGTTGTCATCTGAGGATTTTCGGTCTATTTGCTTAGGTGTTATATTCGCCGATGGAACGCGAGTGCAGAGGTTCATTCCGAAGGCGTACAGCTATTTTCCAAAGGCCACCACATCACCATGCAGAGCATCAGACTCCTAAGATTTAATTTGGATACTGTTAAGCAGTCGGGTTAGCATTTCATCAATAAGAAAAGGATTATTTCGATATGGCGAGAGCCGCACGTCGTCGGTATTGAGCAATACAGTCAGGTCGAAGATGCTGACCGCATATTGTACGATTGTATCCATCTTGGTCTCTCTGGGTGTTGGTAGAACCTTGACCTGCTCAAATAAATCCTAAATCCAACCAGTTCTGGTCTACCAAATAATCCTTCCAGAGTGATAAAAATGGTGGGTATATTGCTCGGATCTAAAAGCTGACCCTCTAAATATCTTCTGGCAGGATATTTTATGGCTCTTCGGAGTCTTTCACCAGGTAGAAAACTCGCCGTGGCGTAGTGGGTAGAGTGCGACGCTCACACGCCGAAGGGTCTAGATTCGACTCCCAGCTCAACACCAATTTTTCGAATTTTTCACGGCACCACTTCTTTCGAGCTGCTGACAACACTCAAAGAGTAATAACTGTCTAAGAAAGCTTCTCAAATCTCGCCGTTCGGAGTCGGCAAAAAACTGTAGGTCCCTTCTACTCGTGAGAGAACAGTAGCGCGCACAACACGAGTAGTTGATGAGCAAGCTAGGCCCTGGTCCCCCTATGGACTGTAGCGCCAACAATTATTATTATTATTTAGAAAAGAACATATGCTGTTTGATTGGGTATGCGAGATGTAAAAAAGCAACTAATCACCAGGTTTACCATTAAAGGTTGGTAGCTCTTTTCCAATGATTTGACGGGCTTCAAACGAAGTTGAATCAATAATGGGAATACTTACCCCGGCTAAATGACTTGGTGTCTGGATCACTTAATGTTGTTCATTAGACGGTGGAGTTTGTCTGTCTGATGACTTTATTCTGTGTTGTTGTTTGTTGAGCGGTAGAATTTTCCGACTGATGAGGTTAATGGTGTCACAGGTGGTATTAAATGCTCCTTCTTTTGTATTGGTGGCGTCGGCGTGTGGATGCAGGCATGTTCTGGATAACTTTCCAACTCAATAAGTCTTGCTCTAGAATTATCGAGAGCTGCGATGATGATTCTTCTTTGACACTTAGTGGGTTTGGGTGTGGAGTGTGATGCGGGTTCTTCCTTGTTTTGCAGAATAGTGTTGTCATTTGTATGATACGCTGGACAGGTTCACGCAGCTACACTGTCTCCCTCTGTCTCTCTGTCTCTCTCTCGCAGGAAAGCGTAAGCACTTAGTGCATTCCACCATGTCCTCTTTTGTGTCTTGTTCACCGCAAACAGGACAAGCATCAGCACGCTGTACTTCATCGCACGTGCCTGATGACGCCATAACGATGAGAGTTTTAGCAGGATTTTATGACGAAATATGATTTTAAAGTATGATGAATATTAAATTAGCACATTTTATAGTTTTCTAATACAGGATTTTATTGACATTTAAGTAATACTCAACAAATGAACAATAAATCCACTTTTATAGGAATAAAAAAAAATGGAATAGTGAAGAAACTTTAACTTCTCTCCTGCCGTTATTCCAACTTCGTTATATCTTCTCGAACGTGTTTCTTCGTTGTTTCTACTTCAGAGGGCGCACTCATTCGTCGTGCCATAGATGGCGCTTCTGTCACTTTGGATCATAGAAGTGATGCCAGCAAGGGTCTTTTTGTTTTTAAATGAGAATATGTGTGATCTGTTGAGATAGTGCATCTCCTCTCTTGTCAAATCGTTAGAAGGAGATGGCGTTTAAATTATACAATTGTCAAATCGTTAGAAGGAGGTGGCGTTTAAATTATACAATTGAAAGAGAGATGATATAGATTTTTCCACAACAAAGTAATGGCCGACCGTAGTTGCGTTCATAAATTATATTTGTAAGGGAGTAGTTGCATTTGAAAAGCAGTATTCTTATAACTTTATTATCAATTCAGAAACAAGCATATGAAAAACTTATTAACTTATTAACGCAATAATTTACTAAATAGTACTTCCTCCTTCACTCCTGCCAGTAATCACAAACCACCTTTAAGTGGCCTGTGCCAGTTATTCATTTTTCATACGCACAGTTTGACTGTTTGTTCAACCTTTTGACATTGTAATTAATAAATACTATAACGTATGTGATGTATAAGTTAACAAACATTTTCCCACATTCTTTATTTTCCATTTCCTCCATTCTCAGATTCCACAATTCCGCACGCGCCAACCCAAATCCAAACAAACTCCAGTGAACCCAATTTAACACAGTAAGCAATCCCCCAACAGAAATGCAAGTGTCACCAAACACCGAAACCAAGCCAATATGTGCTGACTCCATGTCTAGGTTAAGGTAGCATTAGGTAGTATAAATGAGTATTAGAATTAAGTTCATTTTTGAGTTGTAATTCTGCCGTTAACGAATAAAGTCGTTTTTTTTTAAAAAACATTAAGTGTTATGATTATCTGGCGCCCGAGGAGGGACCCCAAGTAATCAGTTAGTGCAGTTAATTAATTAAATAGTAAAAGTACATAGTAAAAATAAATAAAAAAAGTAAATAGAAAGTCAATAAAAGTTTAGTGCGGTGAACCAAGTAAATAGTAAAAGAAAATAAGGTACAAAAAAAATCACGAACAATAAGTGACTAGTAAACGTGGACATTAAATAAAATATTGTCAATAAATAAAATATTGTAAAGTGAAAATAAGAGAGAGAAAATTTACTTAAACAATAAAAGTAATCCGCGAAAACTGACGGTCCCTTAAAATATAAAAATAAGCTAATCAAAATTCGTCTAACAACGTGCACATCGTGGGAAGAAAAGAGGCCCCCTAGTAGCAACAACCCAAAAAGGAGTCGACATAATGATTGGCAGCCGCTTCCTCCAACTCCAATTAATGTAAGAAGTAGCCTAAGAGTATATGTAATATTAAAACAAACCAAGGCAAAATTGAAAATTAGCCTTTTACATACATAATTAAATATAACTAAATATTTTTCACTGTAAACAATATGAAACACTATAATTATTGAACAAACATCGTTAAGATAAGATGTCCAGAAACGAAAACCTAATCAGACCCCCTAGACTAGAAACCATCCCCCAAGAATCCTCTAACGTCCCTTCTACATCAACCGCCATGCAAAACCAAATCCGTCAACTCGTCACGGAGATTCTTTCACAAGAATGTCCACGCATCCTAAACCATTTCCTAAACCCAGCAGCTGACAACAGCTTAGACCTAGACCAAGGGATAAACGAAGACCAAAGGGGCAATCTATCCGAAATGGATAAAATCCCCAATGTAGTGAGGAGCCTGAAAAAATTCTCTGGCCAAGCGGGCGAGTTTAGCTCTTGGAAAAAGAGCGTAGACCGCATCCTCAAGATCTACGAAGAACACGAACTCCAAGATATTACGGAATCCTGACCGTAATACGTAATAAAATAATTGGGCAAGCAGACGTTGTTTTGGAGTCATACAACACTCCACTCAACTGGGAACGCATATCCCGATGCTTGACCCTTCAGTATGCGGATAAAAGAGATATCGGTACTCTCGAGTACCAGATGACCGGACTCGTTCAAGGTCACCGATCAGTTCAGGAGTTTTACCAGTTGGTATACCACCACTTGTCATTAATATTAATCAAAATTGCATCAATGCGGTAAAGCTCTACCGCATTCATCAGAGGTCTCAAAGGAAATCTACCCAAACTCCTAGGCTTGAGAGAGCCCACAGATCTTCCACAGGCATTACATCTCTGCCTAAAACTAGAGAATTTGAATTACCGAACATTTCATGCTAATCAAACTCATGCTAACAACAGAAGAGTCGAAAACGTTCCGCCTGCTCCGTCCATGAGGCCATCACATCAACCCATTCCACTCTATCCAGAGTTAATGTACGCTCCGCCAAGACCACCCAAACCTTCTTACCTACCTAATTTCGCATTCCCTAACCGTAACCAACCCCATCAACAATTTCGTCAAAACCAGTACCAGAGTTCCGCTCCACAGAATTTTTTCCCCCGTGCAAACGCACCTAACAGATTTCCAACCGGACCACGGCAGCCACAAGGCGAGTCCATGGAAGTTTCCATTCAGTCTAGAGACATTAACTATGCAAACCGGCCTCAACATAGGTCCTGGCCTCCAGCACCAAAAAGAGTGATTCCCATGTCCCAACAACATCCCCTGCCTAACAAGATGCAAAGAACCTATTACACCAACACCAATCAATACACAAAACCACAAGAAGTCAAAGAATATGAAGATATCATTAACACCAATGACGTCTACGACCAAACATTAATTGATTATGTAAACGTAGGTAAGCAAGACTCAGAGACCAATCAGGAATATCAAGAACCCGAATTAATGGACCAGACGGAAGACAAATCTTCTTACACCATGCAAGAAACCTATTTTTTTAGAATGAACTGCTCTTCGCTCCCATACTTTGAATACCGGACGAAGAGCGGTAACATCCTGAAATTCTTAATAGATACCGAATCGAATAAAAACTACATACAACCTAACTGCGTCAGAAATATTACCCCCCATGAAACCCCGTTCTACGCCAACTCTGCCGGCGGCAATATAAAAATCACCCATCATGCAATTTTACATCTTTTCGGTTTTAACAGTGTAGGCCTCAAATTCTTTATTCTTCCATCGCTACGACATTCCACGGAATCATAGGAAATGATAGCCTTAAGGAGCTGAACGCTGTAATATATACGGCAGGAAGTTACCTTGTCCTTAGTAACAGAATAAAGATTCCGATCAAACAACATGTGTCCCAATAAGTTAACAACATTGGTTTTAGAACATCCCATCTAAGCGAAACCAATAGAGCAAAACTTGAAAGTGTAATAAAACATCACGCCAACCTATTCTCCGAGCCCGACGAAAAGCTCACTTATACCTCAAGTGTAAAAGGCGAAATACAAACAACGGACGATACGCCTGTATACTCAAAATCATACCCTTACCCTATGGCATTAAAGCCAAATGTCGATGAGGAAATAAAAAAAATATTGGCAGATGGCATTATCAGACCTTCACGGTCTCCATACAATGCCCCAGTATGGGTCGTCCCAAAAAAACTGGACGCATCGAGCGAAAGGAAATATAGACTAGTGATCGACTACAGGAAACTGAATTCGGTCACTATACCCGATAGATACCCCATAATAATAATTGTTGGCGCTACAGTCCAAAGGGGGACCAGGGCCTAGCTTGCTCATCAACTGCTCGTGTTGTGCGCGCTACTGTTCTCTCACGAGTAGAAGGGACCTACAGTTTTTTGCCGACTCCGACTGGCGAAATTTGAGAAGCTTTCTTAGACAGTTATTACTCTTTGAGCTCTTGAGAACCCGCATCACACTCCACACCCAAACCCACTAAGTGTCAAAGAAGAATCATCATCGCAGCTCTCGATAATTCTAGAGCAAGACTTATTGAGTTGGAAAGTTATCCAGAACATGCCTGCATCCACACGCCGACGCCACCAATACAAAAGAAGGAGCATTTAATACCACCTGTGACACCATTAACCTCATCAGTCGGAAAATTCTACCGCTCAACAAACAACAACACAGAATAAAGTCATCAGACAGACAAACTCCACCGTCTAATGAACAACATTAAGTGATCCAGACACCAAGTCATTTAGCCGGGGTAAGTATTCCCATTATTGATTCAACTTCGTTTGAAGCCCGTCAAATCATTGGAAAAGAGCTACCAACCTTTAATGGTAAACCTGGTGATTAGTTGCTTTTTTACATCTCGCATACCCAATCAAACAGCATATGTTCTTTTCTAAATAATAATAATAATTGTTGGCGCTACAGTCCATAGGGGGACCAGGGCCTAGCTTGCTCATCAACTACTCGTGTTGTGCGCGCTACTGTTCTCTCACGAGTAGAAGGGACCTACAGTTTTTTGCCGACTCCGACTGGCGAAATTTGAGAAGCTTTCTTAGACAGTTATTACTCTTTGAGTGTTGTCAGCAGCTCGAAAGAGGTGGTGCCGTGAAAAATTAGAAAAATTGGTGTTGAGCTGTTAATCGAACCCACACCCTTCGGCGTGTGAGCGTCGCACTGTACCCACTACGCCACGGCGGCCACGATAGATACCCCATAACAGAGATTAATGAGGTATTAGCAAACTTGGGAAGAAACACCTTATTCACAGTTTTGGATTTAAAAAGCGGGTTTCACCAAATTCCTCTTAAACCCACAGACATAGAAAAAACAGCCTTTTCTATAAACCACGGAAAATACGAGTTCACGCGACTCCCCTTTGGGCTAAAAAATGCCCTCGCTGTTTTCCAACGCACATTAGATGACATTCTACGCGAACATATTGGCGTCAGGTGTTACATCTACATAGACGATATTATCGTCTTCGGTCGCAACGAGGATGAACATCTAAGAAACTTAGAAATGGTGTTTAACACCCTCGAGGAGGCTAACATGAAGATACAGATCTACAAGTGCGAGTTCCTCCAACCATCAGTGGAATTTCTCGGTTTTATAGTGTGCAAAGACGGAGTCAAGGCCAATCCGAAAAAAGTACAAGCCATTGTTGATTTTCCACCTCCAACTAACCTTAAGGAACTGCGATCATTCCTGGGAATGGCAGGATATTACAGGCGATTCATAGCTGGCTACGCTAAGCTCGCTAATCCCCTTACCTCGCTTTTAAGAGGGGAAGATGGCCACGGCCGAGTTTCAAAGAATTGTTCCAAAAAAGTCAATATCAAACCTGACGAAAAAGCACTGCTGGCATTTAACAAAATTAAAAGTTCACTAATATCACAGGAAGTAATCCTAGCCTATCCCGACACCAACAAAGATTTTGACCTTACAACAGACGCATCCAATTATGCGATTGAAGCTGTTTTAGCTCAAGATGGTCGTCCAATCACCTCCCTCTCGCGAACACTAAGCAAAACTGAGGAAGCATATGCGACTAACGAAAAGGAGTTACTGGCCATCATTTGGGCACTAAATTCTTTAAGAAATTTCCTATACTGATCTAAGAAAGTAAATATTTTTACCGACCATCAGCCATTGATGTACGCCCTCAGTAATAAAAACACCAACGTGAAGTTAAAGAGATGGAAAGCCATCTTGGAAGAATACAATCACGAAATTATTTATAAACCAGGACGAATGAACATTGTCGCAAATGCACTATCCAGACCCCCTCAACAGACCTTAATACATTCATTGACAGGTACTCAGCATAGCGCTGATAGCTCTGCCCAACACCTTATATATACAGTTGATGCACCAGTAAATGCATTCAAAACCCAATTAATACTGCTTGTCGGTCAGCAAAGTAAATACGAACTTAAGAAACCTTTTCCCAAATATTGAAGACACACGATAACAGAACCAGCATACACTACAGAAAACCTCATAGGTATATTTAAAAGATTCCTCAATCCCAACGTTATAAACTGCATAAAGACAGAAGAAAGAGTCATGGCAATAATACAAGAAATTTATTCGCAATACTTTACCAAATACAAAATAAGATTCTCACGAACCATAGTTGAGGATGTTCCTCAGGAATCCGAACAAGAAAGAATCATTTTAGAAATTCACGACAGGGCTCACAGAAATCCACAAGAAAATAAATTACAGATATTAAAAAAATATTACTTCCCCAGATTAAATGCAAAAATAAATCAGATAGTTAAACAATGTAGAGTATATAAAACAAACAAATATGATAGACACCCTAATGACCCTATCCTTAAGCCTACTCCTATTCCCCACTATCCTGGCCAAATCATTCACATGGACATATACCAGACTGAAAGGCATCTAGTCCTCACAGCGCTGGATAAATTCTCAAAGCTAGCGCAAGCTAGAATACTTGCCTCACGAGCTGTGGAAGACGTCAGAAAACCTATAAGAGAATTGTTGTTCTTCTTTGGAGTGCCAAAGCTTGTTGTCATAGACAACGAAAAATCCTTGAATTCGGCCTCTATCATGTTCATGATCAAAGACCAACTAAACATCGAAGTCTTCACAACTCCATCGTACAGGAGCGAAGTCAATGGTCAAGTCAAGAGGTTTCACTCGACCCTATCAGAGATCATAAGATGTCTGAAAGCAGATGGCATACATCGTTCATTCGAATAACTTTTGGAACGAGCAATTTTCGAGTACAACTCAACCATCCACTCAGTAACGGGTAAGAAACCCCTAGACCTTTTTTACGGAAGAAACGTGGATCTCACCCCTGATAGCCTCGAGAAGTCCAGACTAGACAATGTTGAACAACTGAAAAGAAAACAAGAACAAGATCTCGCTTACCATAACAAAGGAAACTAAGGACTATGAGCCCGGACAAATCATTTTCGTTAAAAATAATAAACGCCTTGGATCACAGTTAACTCCTAGATACAAAGAAAAAGTTGTAAAAGAAAACAGACTAACGACAGTCTTGACCAACTCCAATAGAGTTATACACAAAAGTAGCATACGCAACTAAAAGAAATCCTTTTTCTTTTCCTACAGATCCCTGTTTACCATCCTTAATGCCAACATCCAAATCCTCGACTATTCCACCTCCCGGATCATAGCACTACATTCTGGAAAAGCCAGAATACAGAACGGAGACCTAATACTAATCCATACCGTCGATGTAGATCAATATCAAACCTTCCTTTCCGAATCCACATCCTTAATGACATAACATGTTCCTAAGAGCAATTACCTTTTCCAAATAATTGAACACGAACTATTGCAAATCCAAAATTTAATTGATAATATTAAAACTTATAGAGCTAAAAGATCCCTTAATTTTATCGGGTCGGCATAGAAGTGGGTCGCATGAAACCCTGACCATGACGATCTCGTTTTGTTAGAAAATAAGATTAATGAATTAATAAGTAACGAAAACGAACAAATACCAATCAATGAAGCATTTAAAGAAAGAATAAACAAACTAACTAAAGTAACGAATGAAATTGTCAATATGATAGCAAAAGATAGAACGTTTCAAAACGAACTAGCCGTAAGTACAGAATTTAAAGCAAAATTAATAAAAGAAGACCTAATGAATGTAATACGTGCAATACAATTAGCACAATCAAATATTATAAATTCAAACATTTTGTCAAAAGCAGAGATTGAAAAAATTATGAATACAATTGACATTAATAATATTCCTTATGATAACTTAGAACAAGCATTGTCTACGGCCAATGTAAAAATTGCCCTTAATTCAACCCTAATATTTTATATCATAGATATCCCCAAAACAAATGAAACTGTATATGAAAAACTCCTTATTAAACCCATTAAAACGGAAAAAAATATAATCCCAATAATCCCATATGAATATATATTAAAAAATAACGATGAAATTTCAGCTGTAGTAAAATACTGTAAGAACATAAACGATTTGACAATTTGTAACAAGAACAATATAATTAGTGTAAGTCAAGATAAATGTATTGCAAATTTACTTAGTAGTAAGAATGCAACATGCAGCCAAGCAAATGGACAGCACATCCCTCAAATAGAAGAACTCAACCCCGGCAACCTACTTCTCATCAACTTCCACGATGGAATAGAAATACAAATACTTAAAGGAACCTTCATCATCAAGTTCGATAACACCACTGTCACCATCAACAAACAAAAATTCACATCAGAGACACTTTCCAACACCCACATACTCCCACCTTTTCTCCAAACTACCTCTGAAGATACTGACATAGAAGAAATCCTGTCGCTAGAATGGATGAAAGAACGCCACCTCAACACCAGAAGAATCGACATAATAAACACCGAAAAAACAATCCACCAATGGGTTAGTTACTCCATCATGGCAGCAATAATACTGGTAGCAATATTTATCAGAGTTACACGCCGCAAGAGGAAAGAAGTTATGACTATGATACAACCACGAATGACTGAGAAGAAGATTGCGCAATAGCATGTAGTTATTTCTCATATGCTGCTCTGCTGACGTCATGGGAGACAACTGATTTGACAGCCGCTTGTCATTGCTCATTATTTACATTGAATTGTTAGAAGGGAAGTTTGTGAACTCTTTTTTAATAAAAAAAATTGTGCTGTAAAAGAATTTTAATAAGAAAATAAATTTCAAATATATTGTCTACTAAATGTTGTAGACGTTTCCATTACATTGTTTTATTGAAGTGGAGAATTATAGTGCTGTGAAACGAATGATAAAAAAAAGTCATACAGTTTGGTATTTATTTTTAATGAATTATTTTATTTAGTTTCCTTTTTCCTTTGTGTTCTTCTTCTTCTTCTTCTTCGGATGGCGCTACAGTCCGGGGTGGACCTGGACCTCAACCAACATGCCTCTCCAACTAGCACGATTTCTTGCCAGCTGTCTCCAATTGCGCACTCCAAGTTGGTTGAGGTCCTTTTCCACTTGTGTGCGCCATCTCAGTCTAGGACGTCCTCTGTTGCGTTGTCCCTGTGGTTCGGATTCGAAAACTCTTCGGGCCGGAGCAGTGCTGTCCATGCGCTCTACATGGCCTAGCCACCTTAAGCGTTGTATCCGTAGACGCTTGACTAGGCTCATGCCGCCGTACAGCCCATTCAGTTCGTGGTTGAATCTTCTCCTCCAGATGCCATCAACGCAAACAGGACCAAAAATCGCACGCAGAACTTTTCTCTCGAAGAGACCAATGGCTTCCTCATCCGCTTTTAGTAGCGTCCAGGTTTCTGCGCCGTAAAGCAGGACTGGGATGATCAAGGTGTTGTACAAAGTCACTTTGGTCGTTCGGGAGAGGGCTTTATTACTCAATTGCCTCTTGAGCCCAAAGAAACAGCGATTGGCAAGAGTGATTCTGCGCTTGATTTCGGTACTGATGTTGTTGTCCCTATTCACCGCGGAGCCGAGATAGACGAAGTCCTTCACTACCTCGAAGTGTCTGCTGCCCATAGTGACGCTCTGTCCGAGACGTCGATGTTCTGCGTCCTTCTTCGATGACAGCATATACTTCGTTTTGCCCTCGTTTATCACCAGTCCCACTTTAGGCGCTTCCGCTTCAATGCTAGCAAACGCCTCATTGACGGCTCGCTGAGTTCGGCCGATCACGTCAATGTCATCCGCATAAGCTAGCAATTGAACGGACTTGTGGAAGATCGTGCCTCTGGTGTTGACGTGTGAGTTCCGCACGATCCCCTCAAGGATGATGTTAAAGAAGTCGCATGACAGCGCGTCGCCTTGTCTAAATCCTTTTTTGACATCGAAGGTCTCGGTGAGTTCGCTACCGACCTTGACGGAGCAGCGAGAGTTCTCCATCGTCATCCTACACAATCTGACGAGTTTGGTAGGGATGCCAAAACTAGACATGGCACTGTATAGCTCATCTCCATGCACACTGTCATACGCGGCCTTGAAATCGACAAATAGATGGTGGGTGTCGATTTGTACTTCTTGGGACTTCTCCAGGATCTGCCGCACTGTGAAGATCTGATCTTTCCTTTGTGTTGGTGTTTTAAAATTTCTTTGTTTAATTTACGTATACGGAAATACATTCGCGCTCTGAAGAATAGTTTTTTAACACTGTCTTCGCAATTAGCATTACGCGCTAGTTCTAATAATGTTTTTAAAAAATTGTTCGAAATGAACAAGTCGTCTCCGTTGACTCTGTTAAAAATTTCCTCCAGTTGCTGCATATGGCTAACTAGAGTCTGTTGGCTTCGAAAAACCTCCTTCACTAAAGTGATTTACCCAGGTAAAGGATGAGTCTTTCGAAGTGTCCGATTTTAAATCGGGAATCTGGTCCCCCAATTTGTGACACATATACCCAGCCAAATTCTGAGTCCATCGTGAGCCAATGTTTCCAACTCCACGCCCTCTTCATTATGAGTGCATACACTCTCAGGGTTTATTGAAATGCTTTTCAATATTGTACCTGATAGGAAAAAGCGCAATTAGTACAATACTAACTATAATAAACTATAAAGTTGGAATAGCTCGTGGTTTTAAATTGTAACCATTCCTCTCACAAAATCCTTTAATTGATCACGATTAACACTTTGAATTAAGTATTATATGTAATAACTTACCCATTTCAAATTGAAGATTTCTTTCGTAATCGGTTGCAAGGACGCGACGTTTTAGGATTAAAATTGTCCTTTCGCCGGCAAAAATGAATCCATTGCTTCCGAACTTTTGGATCCTTCGGAAAGCAATAAAAGTGCAGATTCGATTTACCCTTATTGTTGTTTTTATTGCAATTATATACTGCACACCTCATTTTAATAAATTTTATTTTAATTTAAATACAATTTAAATTCACAATCAAATTTAAACTTCACGATTCCAGTAAATTCCAATTAAAAATCAAATTTCGCGCGCGGAAATTGACGGCAAAGCCTACTTCCGTATTATAGAATTAAATATACCCATGCCTCCTGTGACGTAGGCAAAAACAGCTGATATATAAACAAACATGGCGGACGTGTAGACTGCGTAATCTGTAATACATCATTCTTGTGATACAACAACCAACTTCAAATCACCTATCATCCGAGATTGGACCCCAAGAGTGGAAGAACTGCATCTTTAGCATCCCATACTTCTAACATCGCGAGGACGCTCAGACTAAGAGGGGAAGAGTTAACAAACATTTTCCCACATTCTTTATTTTCCATTTTCTCCATTTTCTCCAAATCCACACAACAAACTCCAGTGAACCCAATTTAACACAGTAAGCAATCCCCCAACAGAAATGCAAGTGTCACCAAACACCGAAACCAAAGGAATATGTGCTGACTCCATGTCTAGGTTAAGGTAGCAATCAGTAGTATAAATAAGAATTAGAATTAAGTTCAGTTTTGAGTTGTAATTCTGCCGTTAACGAATAAAGTAGTCTTTTTTTTTGAGAAAAACATTAAGTGTTATGATTATCTTATATAATAAAGTGTATTCTTAAAAAATAATAAAAAAAAATATAAATTTATGCATAATTCACAGTTATAAGATGAATACAATAGTAAAAGTTGGGGTGTACAAATGTATATTTTCACCTTCAGTAGTTGAAAGGAGAATAGGTTTCTGCTTTATTCCATAAGTCTAATGTATCAGATTAGATTTATTCCTAGGGAAAATCAGAAATTATTAGGTTGTGGAGTTATTACTTACGCGGACGGACTTCATCTACTCAATAAAGAGATATAATTGATAAGAAAAATATCATTCCATATAACATTCTGTATAAGGTGTTGATTACACTAATTTTAATAGAAGATCTTATCCTGTTCCTAACGAACGCAGTCTGATGTATGTTTCAAAACCTAAACATGTGTGTAAAATGAGATTGTGTTTGCAGGTTCAAAATTCGTAATTATCAGTAGAACTTTCGATGGACGAAGGGGAAATCAGCTGATCAATCGAGCTGCGAAGCTGTGCATATTCTTCCTCATTTGTCCCTGCTGAGAATATATGTGGGCTCCTTGAACAGCTGAAAACCGGAAAAAAGGAATAAAACGTTCTGTTTTGATTTTGAAGTGAAGAAAAATATGCAATACAATCTCTAAAATCTCTGTAAAAATCCATTAAAATACAGATATTCATGTTAAATGCATGGAAAACAAGTACTGCCTTTATTATATGAACTTCCATATAAACGACGTTGTTTTTATTCAAAAAAAGAAATTTATAATCCTCATGTCAAATTTTTATTTTTACGATTATAACCCCATATTCTCTTTAACTTTATCAATTCAAGCCATTTATACCACTTTCCTTATACGTTTCCATGCAGTCTTGATAAATTTTACTACAAATTTGTGTATAAAGCTATCACTGCAGTAATATTTAAGAAGCGCTGTCAAATGATATCATGGGATAAGAAGTGGAACATTTTCTTGATTATCTCTGTTCGAGAGCAATGACCAGAGATAAGCAAGGAGATATTCAACTCCCTCGTCTTCCAACCTTTGAATTAAAATGACAGAGTTTTTTTTTAAACCCTTGTATGTGAGTACGTGTGAGCTGTCTTAATCAGCTGATTACAAAAAGCTGAGCAGCCACTAAGGTGAAATATCTTAGCAGGGAGTAAAATCATAAGGGTTCGTAATATATTAAGGGTGCGAGAGTATAAATTAGGTAATTGATATATATCCTTAAAACGCGAAACGACAATAAAGTATGTTACCTAATAAACCTGAAGTATCATTAATATAGTAATTAAAAAGTTGACAAGCAACGAAATGCTTGAATTTTTTTTATAAGCAAGTAAGAGACAGGGGTGATAAAGGAGGTGACACGAATGTTGCCTTTTATACTTCGGGATTGTGCAACCTTAGTGTTGCAATCTGGTAACTGCCAGCTCTATCGTAAAATTTGACATATTTGAGGTTATACGTACTCAGAACGTTTTGACATACTAGCGATATTTCTGTTGCTTACAGTAACTTAAAAGATTCATCTCGCCCACAAAATGGAATAAACACAACAACAGTGCATCGATGAACTTAATTTAATTTTTAGCGATGAAACTCCATCAAGGACCAGTGTTTATGGATGGTATGTTGAATTCAACCGAGGTCGTAGTTCACTCCAAGACGAATTTCGTGAAGGTCGTCCAAAATCAGTTGTTCCGGAAATCATTGATGCTGTACGCCATCTGATATTCCAAGATCGTCATGTGACCTATCCTGAGATTGAGACAACCTTAGGCATTAGTGGGGCCAGCATACATTCAATACTACATGAACATTTGACCGTCAAAAGAAATTGACTGTGTGGGTGTTTCAAATTGAGCCAAATCCAACAAAAGTTGCTCGCGCACGAAGCACTTCCAAGCAAATGGTTGTCTGTTTTTCGGAAAAACTGAACATGTTGCAACCATATTACTAGAACAACGCAGAAGAGTTAATTTTGAATAATACACAACCATGTGTTTGCCAGTTATCTTCCAAAAAATCAGGAAAACCAACCGCCGCAATTAAGCTATTTTCGATGATTAATATTTGTTTTTGTTCTCTAATCCCGAAATATAAAAGGCAACCCTCGTAGCAAGGATTTAACGCTTGTTATAGATTTGTAGTAATATGAAGTACAATTGTTGGTTATTAACCTTTTTTTCTTTTATAAGGTATTCGACTATATTGAATGAACACGTGAACACAAATTGTTTATTAGGCTTTAAATTCTTTTTGAAAAGCATTTCCACACCACCCATGGGGTATGCCTATTGTGCGTTAACCGATTTTTTGTCAACCGGGTGTTCGATTTTCCCAGGAGGCTTATTGCACCCGAACTAAAATAAATTAGATACGTCTTTGTATACTTAAATAATAATAATTGTTAGCGTTACAGTCCAAAGGGGGACAAGGGCCTAGCTTGCTCATCAACTACTCGTGTTGTGCGCGCTACTGTTCTCTCACGAGTAGAAGGGTCCTACAGTTTTTTGGCGACTCCGAACGGCGAAATTTGAGAAGCTTTCATAGACAGTTACTACTCTTTGAGTGTTGGCAGCAGCTCGAAAGAGGTGGTGCCGTGAAAAATTCGAGAAATTGGTTTTGAGCTGGGAGTCGAACCTAGACCCTTCGGCGCGTGAGCGTTGCACTCTACCCACTACGCCACGGCGACCACGTCTTTGTATACTTAGTGATTCTAAAATCTAACAATTATTGCATTTAATTTAAAAATTAACAAAAAAACAAAAAAAACATTAAGAACATGAATAAACGGAAGACAAGCTTTTGAAAAATTCGAAAAACTTTTTACCACAATTCACTACAATTACTATTGTTTAAATAGAACAGGCAGGCACTTTATTATAAGTCTTTACCAAATATGCAAATATATTACGCACTTTAAAGAACAATTACCAGTAATTACCAGAGAGTAATTTACTCTAACTATAATTGCTTATTTATAATCGTACCCTATCACTTTTACTGCACATTTTGTACTCGTACGCAAAACCGCATAGATTTTTGTACAAAATTTCAATATTTATTTTGTATTTTGTACAAAACAACAATGTGTAACATTTTCACACATAAAAGTATTGAGTGCGAAATAACTTTCTGTGGTAAATGCATGAATATCATTTTCAATTCATAGTAATACTACGAATTATTTATCTTTTTGAAGTAATTTAGTTATTTCATAATATTCTTGTAAAACCATTATTTCACAAGCATGGGTGTAAGCATTCATTGCGAAAAATTTTTTAAAGTCTCATGTTGCATTTGTGAATAGCATTGGGCAAATCGCCGAATCTGTTTGAAAAACTCGACCACTACGGAGGTGAATCCACGGATTTGCCGGCATTATGGTGGTGGATCCACCGATTTGCCGCCATTATCCACCGATTTGGTCTTAAATCCAGGGATTTTGTAAAAGTATTGGCGAATTTCTCACACAACTACAAAATCCCTGGAGTCGAGAGGCATATGGCCAGTGGAAAAAACTGGTCTAAGATGAGTATATTCTTGATTTCCTTATCTCTGGCAATGACGGCAGTTTTTATAGTAGGTTAGGGGTTTATCTCTGTTCGGTAATATAGCAAAACAACACACAGAGATTACTGTTTTTTGTGTTGTACCACCGCAATTCTTATCATACGAAGTTGAATGCATATATATGGTATCGCACACCTAATAAATACCATTGCTTCGGAGGCATACGTTCAGTGTTTTGTGAGAATTTGTTGTTGTTAGATGATAAAATGTCGAATCCTAAGCAATCTGTTATATACACAAAGGTATGCATTAAATACAAACATATTTCAACATACAAAAAAATTAATGTTTTTAGCTGTTTATTGGAAATGAGTTTGTTGATGCTGTATCTAAGAAAACATTTAAAACAATAAACCCGGCTACCGGCAAAATTATAGCTAACATCGCTGAGGGAGACAAAGTACGTTGATCTATATATAAAACCAAGTGTGAATACTTCATCTTACTACTTTAAGGCCGATGTAGACTTAGCAGTAATTGCAGCCAAACAAGCTTTTTGCAAAAATTCAGCTTGGCGCAATATGGGACCACAAAAACGAGGGGACTTAATTTTAAAGTAAGTACTCATAATCTGACAAAATTTACAATGACATACCTCTATTTTATAGTTATGTTTTTCATTCGGTTTAGAAAATATTATCTTTTAATGAGTAATAAGAAACGATAAAATACATTATTTTCGGAATTTCATGCGCATGTTTACTTGGTTTAGGCTATCTGATCTCATGAAAAGGGATTCTGTGACTTTGGCAAACCTTGAGGTCGTAGATAATGGAAAACCCTATCGGGAAGCTGAACTAGATGTTGGTTACTCTATTGATACGTTAAGATACTATGCAGGATGGTGTGATAAATATTTCGGAGATACTATTCCACTTGATAATTTAGTATCAATAACAAAAAAAGAACCTATTGGTGTCGTTGGTCAAATAATTCCTTGGAACTACCCACTGCTTATGCTAGCTTGGAAATGGGGTCCTGCATTAGCTGCTGGTTGCACTATTGTAATTAAACCAGCGGAGCAAACACCTTTAACTGCACTTTATATGGCGTCACTGGTAAAGGAAGCTGGTTTTCCTCCTGGTGTTATAAATGTCGTAACTGGATATGGACCAACAGCTGGAGCGGCTATTGCGTTGCACAATGATATACAAAAGGTTGCTTTTACTGGGTCCGTTGAAGTAGGTCGGATCGTAATGGAAGCAGCTGCAAAGTCGAACATAAAGAAAGTCTCTCTCGAATTAGGTGGAAAAAGTCCTGTGGTAGTATTTGATGATGCCGAGGGTAAGTAATTTAGTTAACGAGTATTTGTGCATACAAAAAAATACTACAATTATTTATTCGTATTTGGTTAAACTTAATGATACATTTTTAACTTATTCAAAATGTAATATTTCTTTGAAGTTGATTTTGCTGTGGATATTGCACACGAGGCACTTTTCTCAAATCATGGACAAAGTTGTTGCGCAGGCAGTAGAACATACGTACATGAGAAAATCTATGATGAATTCGTGCAAAAAGCTGTTGAAAAAGCCAAGAATCGTGTTGTAGGGGATCCATTTAAACCTGAAGTTCAACAAGGACCACAAATAGACGATGAGATGCTGTCAAAAGTACTTGGATATATTGAAAGCGGTAAGGTCGAGGGTGCTAAACTTCAATGTGGTGGAAAAAGAGTTGGAAACGTAGGATTTTTCGTAGAACCAACAGTTTTTTCAGATGTTGAAGACAATATGAAGATTGCTCAAGAAGAGGTAAAAATAAGTTCCAAAACCTTTTCTATCATGTGCATATAAAAATATGCAGTATGACAAGGGAAAGATAGTGACATCACCTTTTGTTTCTTAATATTCTACAGATTTTCGGGCCAGTACAATCAATTTTCAAATTTAACTCTATAGAAGAAATTATTGAAAGGGCTAATAACACGACATACGGTCTTGCAGCTGGAGTCATTACGAATGACATTAATAAAGCACTTAAATTTGCAAACAGTGTTGATGCTGGTTCTGTTTGGGTCAATTGCTACGATGCCGTCCTTCCACAAACACCTTTTGGAGGATATAAACAATCTGGGTTTGGCCGCGAACTTGGAAAAGATGGACTAGATAATTATTTGGAAACCAAAACTATTACAATGCGAGTGTTTTAAGACGTGTATCTTGAACATAATTTCATTAAACTCAAAAATGAATCTTTTAAGAACTTTAGCTTAAAATAATGACGTCAAACTTATAGAATTTGCTAATTAATAAAAAAAAACTGTCGGATTTGTTGACATTCAAGGCTCTCGCTTGCTTAATTACTATCTAACGTGAACTTGTAATTCAAATGCATTTGGAAATAAAGATATGGAACAACTGATTTTTGTCTTTCTTCTTATGGCGAGCTTCTTCTCCACTTGTGAGCGCCACCTTAGCCTAGGCCATCCTTTGTTGAATTGTCTCAATGGCTCTGATTCGAAGACATTTCGGGCCGGAGAAGCGTTGTATCCGAAGACAGTCCATAGAGTTCGTTGTTAAATCTTCTCCTCCAGATGCCATCGACGCAAGCAGAACCTAAAATTGCATTCAAAACTTTTCTTTGGAAAAGACTAAAGGCTTGGTCATCCGGTTTAGTAATGACCAGGTTTCAGCGCCATAGTGTAGGACAGGGATGATCAAGCTGTTATATAGAGCGAGCTTAGTCCTTCAAGAGAGGGCTTTATTACTCAATTGCAAGAGTGATTCTGATGCTGTTTTCAGTACTGGTGTTGTTGTCCCTGTAGACGAAGTCCTCAACCAAGTCGAAGTTTCTCCTGCCTAGTGTGACGCTCTGTCCGAGACATCGATGTTGTGTGTCGTTTCTTGACGACAGCATGTACTTTGTTTTGCACTCATTAATCACCGCATCCATTTTAGCCGCTTACGCTTCAATGCCAGCAAACGCCTCATTGACTACTCGCTGTGTTCGTCCAATCACGCCAATGTCATCAGCGTAAGTTAGCAATTGAACTGACTTCTGGAAGATCGTGCCTCTGGTGTTGACTTGTGAGTTACGCACGATCTTCTCGAGGATGATGTTAAAGAAGTCACATGACAGTGCGTCGCCTTGTCTAAAACCTTTTTTGACATTGAAGGTCTCGGTGAGTTCGGTACCGACCTTGACGGAGCAGCGAGAGTTCTCCATCGTCATCCTGCCGTAATGATAAGATCTGGTCTATCGTGAACTTCCCTGGTCTGAAACCACACTGATAGGGACCTATCAGGTGGCGGACAGAAGGTTTCAGAGGCTCCCACAATACGGCAGAAATTGCCTACAAGACAATGTTAAAAAGGCTGATCACTCGATAGTTGGCGAAGTCAAAGGGGTAACTTTTTTTATGAACCGGACAAATGGCGCTGTTTTTCCAGATTCTCAGGACAGACTGCGACTCTACTACAATTTTTCCATTTCGATCCCTGCAGGCTTCGGTTCGCAAGTTGTATCCGTCGGATAGCTGTTTTGCCTTTCTATAAAACTTTCGGACTTCATTCCTGCTATAACGTTTTTCAATTTCCTCGTCCGCGCGTTTCTCATGCTGCCTGTGCTTGACTGCACTCGTCGTCATACCATGGGTTCTTGACAACGTTTCCAGTCTTCTTCTATGGTTAGGAGGGGCAGCGACGAACTCTTAGCGAACTTCAAAGGGACTCGGTCGGGAAAGTTCCCAGCGATCAGTTGCGACTGTAGCTTTTCGACGTCAGACCGTACTTTCCTATCTGGACTCAGTTGCTCTCTCGATATTCTGGTCTTATTCTGGACCTTGGCTACTACTTCTTTTTTAAATGGGGCTCATCCCATCGCATTTCGGTGATGTCTGCTTTGTAGCAAGTTGTTCGGTTGCACGTGATCTTTTAAGGGACCTCACATACCACGTGCAAAACCGAAATTTGTTGTCCTTAAAACGTTTGCTGGGGTCGTCAACAGTTGATCCGTCCTTATCCTAGGCATGTTGTTGTCTCTGAACTGATTTTTTTACGTGGTGATGAAGTTACCCTCACGTACATTCCACAGACTGGTAGGCCAGGTCCAATATTTAACCATCGGGCAGAGGGGTTCACTGCATACATTGGCTCACCACACAACGGGTGTTCTGATGGCAATCGAGGTGGAGGCTGTATGTCAACTTGACCTGTGCACTAACGAGGAATAAAATAATTTATTCCGCAATTTATTAACATTGAACGTCTGGATATTAATTATTAATTTATTACTCATTAGAAAATGATTTTTAATGACAAGAAAATTTACATTACAATTACAGCCATGCTTGCTAGGAGCTTCAGCTCATTGATGAAAAAAATATGTACACATTTAAATTACTTCTTTTTATGAAATCATGTATTATATGAGATTGATATTTTCTTTTGTGTGACTTTTTAAAACAGTTTATGTTGAATGTTTTCTGAAAAGCGTTTTTCTGATTTGAGTCAAGAATGGGCAGTGTTCAAAAATATGAGAGATGTCCAAGTCAGTGTGGCTGCTGTTTGTCGCAGAAGAAGACGAGTGAATACTTTTCATTTCATTTCATTTCATTTATTGAGTCTATTGTCCCTGATACATAACATAGTTGGCAATACAGAAATTAATATGAAAAATGCCTACCAACATCCCCATAGAGTTATCCCTTCCGTGCTGGGTAATACTTTGAAGCGATAGAAGAAAGTCTATGTAAGATGTAGGTTGGCCTCACAATATTAACCTACATTATATTTACTTACATAAAGACAAAAAGATATCTGCGAAGCCTGGAGACTTTTCTGCAGAAGATTGTTCACACGGTGTTTTACGTTACACAAAGTAATTCTAATTTGTTTGTTTTTTATTTTAGGAAAATAGATTACACATTAATGATGTTCGACATAATATAATTTTTAAGTAATTTTTTCCTGCTGTGTATTGGCCGAATATTCAATAAAGAGCGGGGGAGTTGGTTGAAAAATGTTGATATCACAAAGAACACTTGTTGTCGTCCATAGACATTTTTTATCCTCGGTATCTTCAGATTTCTATTCGCTTTTTGCCTAGTGTTGACTCCGTG
This sequence comes from Eristalinus aeneus, assembly GCA_955652365.1. Lineage (NCBI taxonomy): Eukaryota > Metazoa > Arthropoda > Insecta > Diptera > Syrphidae > Eristalinus > Eristalinus aeneus. The sequence goes on along the minus strand of OY019130.1, from coordinate 60,568,350 downwards.
ATCAATTGGATGTTTAAAACGTTGGTCGCCGTATGTTTCATTTATTAAGTTAAAAAGAAAAAGTTTACGGATTGTAAGTAAGTTTAAGTCTTCGCTGGTATTACTATAGTTTCCTACATAATGCTTACCATACTTAGCCCGCAGGAGAATTTCGGGTATCCTGTTTTGAGCTCGTTGAAGCTTTTTTATTCTGTATTGCGCTGCATTTCCCCACACCGTGAATTCGTACTGCAGTATCGACTCCACTAGGGATAAGTATATCTGTTTCAGAACCTCAAATGGGGTGTAATTGCTCATATGATAATATACGTTGACTGCCAGAGTCGCTTGCATAGAGACTTTATGTGAAAGTCCCACTTGATGTTGCAGTCTACTTCTACTCCAAGATATCGATACACGTTAACCATATCGATATATTCTGCGCACTTACCTGTCTCAGGTATTTGGTGAGAATTGTGCAGGCATTCAAAACTATGGAACCGTATTTTAATAGGCGATCCTATTGTGGTGCTAGGTCGTATGTGCAGTAATTTCGTTTTTTTCGAGTTAATTATGAGGCCATTATCTTGACAAAAACGCAGAACACTGTTGAACTCCGATTGCATTGTATACAGCAATTGTTGCTGTATCATCAGCATATTGATAACCAACACTATCTTGCAACACCGAAAGCATATCGTTTACATAAATAATAAAGAGGAGAGGCCCAAGGATGAATCCCTGAGGAACAGCCAACTCAACTTTGTGCACATTGCTATAACTGCTCGATATTTTCACTTTGAAACTCCTATTACAAATATAGCTCTCAAACCAATTCAATATCCCACCGCGAATTCCTATCTTTTCCTATATTCGAATTATACGTTCGTGACAAAGAGTGTCAAATTGAAATCAATAAAAAGTACTGGTGAGTGGTAGTTCTTATTTAGATTGCTGTATATACAATTGGAAAATTCTCTCAGTAGTTGGTTTACGTTTCTCATGAAGCCATACTGGTTTTTGTTGATGATTTCGTATTTGTCTATATAATCTTGCAATCTTCTCGCCATAACTTCTTCTAGCACTTTGTCTGCAACTGGTAAGATGAAAATAGATCGGTAATTAGAGATCTCGTTTTTCTTCCCTGACCTTAGATGGTAGACAATGGCACTTCAAGTTTCTCCGGGAATTTACTTTGCTCCAGAGACTTACTTACCAGTTGTGTGACTGACACTCGCATTAAGCTTAAGGTCTTTAGCCCTTATGTTATCTACTCCGGGAGATTTGTTTATGTTCAGTTTTCTTAATATGTTTTTTATTTCATTTGTCGAAACTTGAGCTAGGAATATTGATTGTACTGCACTCATTTCTCCGCCTCCGTATGTTCTTATGTCGCATTTGTGGGTAATTGATTTTATTTCGTCTTTAAACTGCGTATTGATTGAATTGATTTGGTATGTCTGTTACATTTGAGTTTAATTGAAAACTTCTATTTATTATTTCATCGATGTTGTTAGTGTCCTTTCCTAGTAAATTATTTATCAGCTCCACGTTTTCTTGGGATCCTTTCTAAACTCTGCAAATTTATTTCTGTAATAATCACATTTATTTCTTTTTATTCTTTTGTTTACAAAATTTCGGAAAATTTTATATTGATTCTCGTAGTTTAGACAACGTATATTATTTTTCCATTTGTAGTAAATTTTATCTCTTTCCTTACATAGATTTAGAATTTCCGCAGTTATCTACGGATTTTGCCTTTCTCTGTCTTTCACCTTAATATTAACATACGATGTTTTGTAGACATTATTAAACATTTCTGCAAACTTATCACAGAAATTGTTCACATTATCTTCATTATCCAATATGTTCCAATTCACTCTCAATAGTTGTTCATGTATTTTGCTTTCACTTAGGAACATTTTTTGCGTTGTTCTTCTTATCGGTTTTATGTCTTTTGGTATTCCAAACATTAAAGCTTCTTAAGTTCATATCGTAGTAAACAATGATCTATTGACGTCTTGGAACCTCTGTTTAAATCTACCCTAGTATCTGATGTGACAACATTTTGTAGGCCTTTACTGTTTACCATTTCCAGATACCTAGCGACACAAATTTCTTCTTCATTGTTCAAATCTATATTCATGTCTCCCATTACTAGAAGTTTGTGTTTTTTGTTGACAGAATTTAATTGAATTTCTATTTCTTCCGTAAAGTTGTACCGATTCATGTTTGGTGGTCTATAAACCACTAAAAGGGTAAACTCTTTGTTGTTGATTTCTGTTTGAATCTGTATGTTTTCATAGTTCGTTGAACTATAATCTTTCCTTTCATACCAAATTTCTTTTCTAACATACATAACAATTCCACCCCAACTTCTATATTAGTTTCCACCAATATAATACATTTTATATAATTAATTATAATTTTGATGCCACAGACAAAATCATTCCAATGTTTTCTAAGTGATCGGATATTCGAGTATAGACAGAGGCATTCCAAATCTTTTAAATTACAAACATTTATGTCAGTGTACATCTACATACTTTATACTCTACATTGAACACACCCATTCTCCTTGCTGTCATTTTCATTGTTGACAATCATTTTGACTTTTTTAATTTTATTCGTTGTGATTTTGTGTGAAAGAGATGGAAATTATATTATTTTGTTTATGTTGTGGCAACTCCACTTAACAGCTGTCAAAAGTACTGTGGCGACATCGAGTAGTGATTGGAAGCAGACGAAAACAAGTTCTGCCACTGTTTCACAGATGACGCCGTTTTCGCCAAGAAGAATGAATCGCAGCATCCAAGCCACGGTTACAGTTGCAAATATCTGTATTTATAAGATAAACGGCATTCTTTTCTGTAAATTCAAACAATCAAGTTGCTTGGGTCTCTTATTATCTAATCTAATACGCAGGAAACATCCATTGCATTCTTTTACCTTAAATTGAATTCTTGTACTTGTTCCTACACTTAACTGTTTTATTGGCTACCATGTAGCTAAAAGTGGTGACCCCGACCAAGAATAATGTAAAAATAACAGCGCGACTTCGAAAAATTATTTAAACGTAATTTAAAATGGTCAATCCTGACAACAGTGCGAAACAATGTAGTGACGCGATATCGGAATATAATCAATCAATAATCACCGTATAACTTTGGACAATAGCCGTTTCAACGCCGTCATCGCTGCTCTGGATCCTGAAATCCTCAACGAAATCTCGCACTTGGTCCAGAAACCACCAGATCATGATAAGTACCAAGTATTTCAAAATACTTTGATAAAAAGATTCACAGAACCCAAGGAGCGACAGTTAAACCGTCTGTTAACATCACTCGAACTAGGTGATAAACGTCTGTCCGTTCTTCTCAGAGAAATGAGAAGGCTAGCTGACGACATGTTGCTGACTATTTGGATGTCCAGAATGCCAACAAATGTACGTGGTATTCTATCTGCGAGTGTTGATCTTATTGCGTTGAAAATGTTGATCTTATTGCGTCGGCAGAGATAGCTGACAAAATTATTGACAGCACAGCGAACAACGCAGTATTCGCTGCAGAGGTGTGCGACGTAGCATCAAGTATTAAAAATTTCAACAAGCGATTAACTGCGTTTGAATCCACAATGACTAATTTGGTAGAAACGGTAAAGAGACTCTCCATCCAATCACGCAATAGATCCCGCAGTGCGTCACGAAATAGATTCAGTTCACGTACAGTTAAGTCGCAGGAAGGACGTTCGAACTCGGTATGTTATTTCCACAAAAAGTTCGGGAATGAGGTGCTTAGATGCAAAGCCCCTGCAACTATGCAACAAAAAACGAGTAGATCTGTTGTTACCAGAGGCGGGTAATAACAGACCGAATCTTACCAACGAATGCCGCCTTTACGTTTTCGACAAGAAAACCCATCTAAAATTCGTACTAGATTCAGGGTCTACGATATGCGTTTTACCTCGACCCAGCACCTGGAAACACGACAGGTCTGAAATAAAAACCCCATCCACACGTATGGACAGAAGACGCTCACCCTCAACCTCGGTCTCCGATGCGATTTCATTGCGGACGTGAAGACTGCAATCATCGGTGCGGACCTGCTTGCACACTATGGACTCTTCATCGACCTGAAGTCCAAACGCATCATTGACAAGACAACTTCGCTGACAGTTCCAGGAGAAGTCTAATCAGCCGCACCATGTCAGTGGACACGACACTTATATTGGATTAGTGAATCAATTCATCCTGGACAGAAAAACAAAGTTCGTCAAACAGATGTCCAACCTCGTGCAGCATCGCATCATTACAACAGGTCGGCCTATTTCTGAATGTCCACGACGACTCACTGGAGACAAGTTGAAACAAGCCAAGGCTGATATCGCAGAATTCTTGAGGAAAGGATACTGTCGCGTTTCCAGCAGTCCCTGGGCCAGCCCCATTCATCTAGCGGAAAAGAAGACTGGAGGTTGGAGATGTTGTGGCAATTTTCGGTGACTCAACGTACTTACTCAACCAGAGAGTTGTCCAATACCGCACATAATGGATTTTACCGAATACTTAAACAACAAGAGTGTATTTTGAGTTTTGGATCTTGACAAGGCTTATTACCAGATCCCGATGTCACCGGAGGACATAATAAAGACTAAAGTTACCACACCCTTTGGTTTGTTTGAGTTTCTAGTCATGCCATTTGGACTAAAGAACGCAACTCAAACATTCCAAAGATTCATGGATATGGTTCCTCGTGGTTTAGATTTTGTGTGGTGCTTCGTAGATGATATATTCATCGCATTTGAATCTGAAGAAGATAAGTCAAGTGCAGCGCCTTAAAGAACATGGTCTTATACTTAACATAATGAAATGTGTTTTCGGTAGCGTTGAGCGTGTCGAGGCATTTTCGAACTACCCCAAGCCTACAACTATCATGGAACTACGTCGTTTTTTAGGGATCATGAACTACTACCGCCGCTACATTTCAAATTGTGCAACTTTTCACGCACCCTTGAACAATCTCATCAAGGACTCTAGAAAGAACAACAAAAGACCTATTGCATGGACTCAGCTAGTTAAAGAAGCTCTTCTGAAGCGCAAAAACAGCATCAAACACACAACGTTGCTTAATCACATCAATCCGAAAGCAATGTTAGTTTTGACAATGGACGCTTCAGATTTTGCAGTCGGTGCTAAGTTGGAACAGATGTACTTCGGGCAACGACAGCCAATCGGTTTCTATTCCTGAAAACTGTCAAGAGCACAGAGTCGGTACAATACTTACGACCGCAAATTACTGGCAATGTATCTGGCAATATGATTTTTTAAACATGGTCGTAAATTTAACAAAAATTACTGCGACATATTGAACAATAACATACGGCCATGCATCCCAGTTTCATTACGTCGAAAAGCCTTTGAATCAGTACATGACCTTGCACATCCAAGCGGAATAGCGACCAGTCGCCAACTCAGGAAAAAATACGTTTGGCCGAATATTAGAAAGGACGCGTTAGAATGGATGAATGTATCAGATGTCAACGATCGAAGGTCAATAAGTATACCCATTCAACACCAGATTCTATCATAGTTCCAGAACAACGATTCCTTCACATTCTCATGGACCGTATCGTATTGCCACTTTGCCAAGAATACAAGTTGTTATGATTTTTCTTCAGTTGAAAGATTTTCGCCTGAAAGTATACCCAGGATAGGTTGAATTGAGTGGGTGGATAATGGTGAGGATCGTGACGTAGGCTGTACGTCCATCGTGCATCAGTTAGCCAGATAGCTTAGAGGTGGAGTAGTAGCTAGGGGCGCTGAACGTTGTGGGTTCAATCCCAGGTTTTGTCAGCACGCTTATTTTGTTACTTTTCCTTCTGTCCTGGCGGTGGTTTTCCCAGCTTTTGTGGACCGATGGACTGACCCTTGATACTCCTCGAACGAAACGTGAGGATAGCCGTTCTTTGTTTGGTGGATGGTACGATGGAGAGTTTGCGGCCTTCCTGGTGGTTCGATCTATTTCGACCGGTACGGGTGGTCAGGTGATCATGTCCCAAAGTGGACGAAAGATATCGATCGTCTGATCAGCCAGGAGTTCGAGGTAGGTTGGACGAGATTAGAATGGGCAGTCTTTGGGAGGCGACATAAGAAACCGGACGGCTAGGTCGGGCGCGATTCGGGAAAACGTGACACAAGTTTAACGGAAAATAGAAAAAGTAATATTAAAGAAAAGCAACGCGCGGCGGTCGACGAGTGAAGTAATAGAAAATAAGCTTAGTGTTAGTGGCCACAAACGTTTTTTTTTTAAGGGCGGTAGTGAGAACTTACCACCAACCCATCAAAAGTAATGCAGGAAACAGAAAAAACGAAAATAACCTAAACAAAAATAAAAATAATGTAGTAGTGGTGCTATAAACCAAAGCAAAAAGAAAAAAAAAAGAAAAAAAGGCGTCACTTACTACTACCTCTCCCCAATTATATTAATAAGAAAAAAAAACAAGCGAAATAAAAGAAGAAAATAAAATGGAAACGAATAGTGTGTGTGTTTGGTTAAAGTGAGCCCGCACAAAAAGAGAAGGTGTAAATTTTAAGAAGCCAACCTCTCCCCCTACAGAGCGTGTCACTGAACTTAAATTAACTGTTTCTTATACACCCTCCTCGCTCAATAAAACAATTGGAATTCAGAAGCGACCAGGTCATCAGGACGTTCCAGACGAAGGCAGGAAGACGGCAGGTGACCTTTCTCCAGGGAAGATTTTTTTTTATTCTTTTCAATTTTATTTAGTTGTTAGTTGTTTATTTTTGTAACCGATTTGATTTTTTTTTATTTACTTAAGAAGGTAAATACAAAAAAAAATTCACATAGTTTAGTTCCTTTTTTTTTAAATACTATAGATTCCTTTTAAAGGCATACATTTTGTTGAATATAGATTATATCAAAATTTATCAAATTGTATTTGTAATTGGAGTTAGTGTTGCCGTCCAAAGCGTGGGATCGCTGGGTACTACCGGTCGCGAGTCGCGGGTTTGAGAACGGTTGTGGGACATTTTTTTTTGTTAATTTTTCCCTCTTGTTTTCCCTCTTGTGTGGTGTTTAGTGTCTTAGTAAAGATAGTTGTAAGAATTAATTGTGAAGCATCGATAAGTTTTCTTAAGTCATAAATGAAGTATGTATATGAATTGAAACTTAAATAAAAAAAAAAAAAATTGTATAGGTTTAAGGTGAATTGCTGTGTTTTTATCTTGTTCCATCCTCATTTCCCGAGTTTCCTTTTAGCCATTTTTTTTCTCTTGCTCCTTAGCCGCAGTTCTAGGGGCACGGACCGTGTCGAGCGGAAGGGCAACTGCGTGGCGCCCTAATTCCATCTTTCCCACGACCATACTCCATTGAGTGGCTTGGCGCTCTTTCGTTCGACCCCAATCGGGAATTTTAAAAATCCAACTGTAACATTCTTGGCGCCCAACGTGGGGCAGATTCGAAAAGATAAACAACGTCCAAATTGTTCGCGTAATAATTGTTAACCGCGGTTTGTAATTTAATTTTGTTTTTTTGTAGTGTTTCTTGGAGAACATACTGTCGTCTTCGTAGTCTCGTCCGAAAATGGTTGTGTATAGGTTGAGTGCCGAGGATCTGACCTACGAGTTAGACGTGCGGGGGTTGAAGGGTACAACGGTCGACGAGAAGAGAAAGATGCTACGCACAGCAATGCACCGGGATTCCAGTTTTGTCCTACCGGAGTCCTTTTACCTTCGACGAGGATAGGGCGGCAGTTACCGCCAAAATAGAAGCAATCCTAAGGCTGGTAGGGGACTTCAGGGGTACCGAACACTCAGGCGAGTATAAAAAAATCGTTGCTTAAACCGAGTGGGTACTTAGGAGGTTAGGAAGGGCCATTACGGATACGGTAGAGGATAAGGCCTTCGTGGCAGACGCTAGGCAACAGGTGGTAGGACTTTTGTCGAACTTGGACAACAAGGCCGATATTGACGGTGCGGCTGGACCAGTGCCGGGTGCGCAGGAGAACAACCACAACCCGGAGGGAAGCCTTGACTCGTCAGCCATATCCACAGGCCAAGCTGCTCATTCCTACCCGAGGGCTGCGTCGTCTCCAATCTTACCACCGACAAAGAGGATACCGGTCATGAAATGGGGAATTCAATGCAGTGGTGACGATGGCCAATCAGTCACAAGTTTTTTGGAGAAGGCGGAGGAGTTGCGGGAAGCCAGGGGGTTTACCACAGAGGAGGTATTTGCGTCGGCTTACGACTTGTTCGTGGGGAAGGCGGCTATCTGGTATAGGGCGAATAAACTCCACTTCCGGAATTTTGAGGGTTTGGTAGCCAGGTTGAGTTTCTACCACCGGGGTATGAGGAACGGCTGTGGGCAGAGATTCGCAACAGGACACAAGGTCAGGCCGAGAAAATAGGCATCTATGTAAGTGTGATGCTGGGCCTCTTCGCTCGACTTAGTGAGCCGTGTAGTGAAGAGACGAAACTGAAGCAGATCCGCAGAAATCTTGCACCATTCTACCAATCCCAGATGGCATATGATATGAAAGGTTTTTTAATCAATAAAAACAATGAAACCTAACACCAACACAAATATTAAACATATTTCGTGCAATGAAAATAACAACAATCAAAATAAAACGAATATATTTTGCGAAACATCTTTGTCTAATTTAACTCAGAGCGAAGATATATGACAATCATTACACATTAAATACATGTAAAACAATTAAGTTGCTTCAAAATGAGAACATATTTAAAAATTCAAGATACCTTTTGAGTATCATTTCAGGCGATAAGAACAAAAATAATTTCAGACATAATATTACAATAGTTATAAGATTGATACCTATGTATAGAAAACGTTTTTTTTGTGTTTAAACTAAGTTTATGGCCTTATTTTGTTTTTGAAATAATCATAAAATTTTTAAGTATATTGCTTTTGTGATGCAACTTCTGCCTTACAAACATCGTTTCTGAACGCAGCTATCGTCAACCACTACCTTGCGTTGGAAAACACTATACCTTCACTCATCCAATTTTCTGATTTATATGCCCCCTCCTTCTAACAGTTTGAAGAGTGAGGAGATCCACTATATAGGCAGTTCATACGTCTTCTCATTTAAAAAAATAAACATGTCTGTGAATCAGCTGTTCAGGAGGGTAAATGTTATAAAAAGCGGTGCAAAATGAACTCAAGGGCGGGTGACGAGGGAGTTGACTGTCTCCCTATTGCTCTCTGGTGGCAATTCCACTAAACAGCTGTCAAAAGTACTGTGGCGATATCGAGCAGTGATTGGAAGCAGACGAAAACAAGTTCTGACACTGTTTCACAGATGACGCCGTTTTCGCCAAGAAGAATGTATCCCAGCGTCTAAGCCACGGTTGCAGTTACAAATATCTGTATTTATAAGATAATTCTTTTCTGTAAATTAAAACAATCAAGTTGCGTGGGTCTCTTATTATCTAATCTAATACGCAGGAAACATCCTTTGTATTCTTTTACCTTAAATTAAATTCTTGTACTTGTAGCTAAAAGTGGTGACCTCGACCAAGAATAATGTAAAAATAACAGCGCGATTTCGAAAAATTATTTAAACGTAATTTAAAATGGTCAATCCTGACAACAGTGCGAAACAATGTAGTGACGCGATATCGGAATATAATCAATCAATAATCACCGTATAACTTTGGACAATAGCCGTTTCAATGCCGTCATCGCTGCTCTGGATCCTGAAATCCTCAACGAAATCTCGGACTTGGTCCAGAAACCACCAGATCATGATAAGTATCAAGCATTTCAAAATACTTTGATAAAAAGATTCACAGAACCCAAGGAGCGACAGTTAAACCGTCTGTTAACATCACTCGAACTAGGTGATAAACGTCTGTCCGTTCTTCTCAGAGAAATGAGAAGGCTAGCTGACGACATGTTGCTGACTATTTGGATGTCCAGAATGCCAACAAATGTACGTGGTATTCTATCTGCGAGTGTTGATCTTATTGCGTTGAAAATGTTGATCTTATTGCGTCGGCAGAGATAGCTGACAAAATTATTGACAGCACAGCGAACAACGCAGTATTCGCTGCAGAGGTGTGCGACGTAGCATCAAGTATTAAAAATTTCAACAAGCGATTAACTGCGTTTGAATCCACAATGACTAATTTGGTAGAAACGGTAAAGAGACTCTCCATCCAATCACGCAATAGATCCCGCAGTGCGTCACGAAATAGATTCAGTTCACGTACAGTTAAGTCGCAGGAAGGACGTTCGAACTCGGTATGTTATTTCCACAAAAAGTTCGGGAATGAGGTGCTTAGATGCAAAGCCCCTGCAACTATGCAACAAAAAACGAGTAGATCTGTTGTTACCAGAGGCGGGTAATAACAGACCGAATCTTACCAACGAATGCCGCCTTTACGTTTTCGACAAGAAAACCCATCTAAAATTCGTACTAGATTCAGGGTCTACGATATGCGTTTTACCTCGACCCAGCACCTGGAAACACGACAGGTCTGAAATAAAAACCCCATCCACACGTATGGACAGAAGACGCTCACCTCAACCTCGATCTCCGACGCGATTTCATCTGCCCTTACATCATTGCGGACGTGAAGACTGCAATCATCGGTGCGGACCTGCTTGCACACTATGGACACATCATCGAACTGAAGTCTAAACGCATCATAGACAAGACAACTTCGCTGACAGTTCCAGGAGAAGTCTAATCTATTGGTGTCCCCAGACACCAGCCACACCATGTCAGTGTACATGACACTTACATTGGATTAGTGAATCAATTTATCCTGGACGGAAAAACAAAGTTCGTCAAACAGATGTCCAACCTCGTGCAGCATCGCATCATTGCAACAGGTCTACCTATTTCTGAATGTCCACGACGACTCACTGGAAACAAGTTGAAACAAGCCAAGGCTGATTTCGCAGAATTCTTGAGGAAAGGATACTGTCGCGTTTCCAGCAGCCCCTGGGCCAGTGCCATCCATCTAGTGGAAAAGAAGACTGGAGGTTGGAGATGTTGTGGCAATTATCAGTGACTCAACGTACTTACTCAACCAGAGAGTTGTCCAATACCGCACATAATGGATTTTACCGAAAACTTAAACAACAAGAGTGTATTTTGAATTTTGGATCTTGACAAGGCTTGTTACCAGATCCCGATGTCACCGGAGGACATAATGAAGACTAAAGTTACCACACCCTTTGGTTTGTTTGAGTTTCTAGTCATGCGCCTTCAAGAACATGGTCTGATACGTAACATCATGAAATGTGTTTTCGGTAAATCTAAGGTAACTTATCTGGGCCACACCATTAACAAATCAGGCTGTTAACCACCAGTTGAGCTTGTCGAGGCATTTTCGAACTACCCCAAGCCTACAACTATCATGGAACTACGTCGTTTTTTAGGGATCATGAACTACTACCGCCGCTACATTTCAAATTGTGCAACTTTTCACGCACCCTTGAACAATCTCATCAAGGACTCTAGAAAGAACAACAAAAGACCTATTGCATGGACTCAGCTAGTTAAAGAAGCTCTTCGGAAGAGCAAAAACAGCATTAAACAAACAACGTTGCTTAATCACATCAATCCGAAAGCAATGTTAGTTTTGACAACGGATGCTTCAGATTTTGCAGTCGGTGCTAAGTTGGAACAGATGTACTTCGGGCAACGACAGCCAATCGATTTCTATTCCTGAAAACTGTCAAGTGCACAGAGTCGGTACAATACTTACGACCGCGAATTACTGGCAATATATCTGGCAATATGATTTTTTAAACATATTCTGGATGGTCGTAAATTTAACAAAAATTACAATAAAACCAGGCAGGAAAATATACTGCGACATATCGCACAATAACATGCGGCCATACATCCCACTTTCATTACGTCGAAAAGCCTTTGAATCAGTATATGAAATTGCACATCCAAGCGGAGTAACGACCAGTCGCCAACTCAGGGAAAAATACGTTTGGCCGAATATTAGAAAGGACGCGTTAGAATGGTCACGCACATGTATCAGATGTCAACGATCGAAGGTCAATAAGCATACCCATTCAACACCAGATTCTATCATCGACTGGCTAATTCATCTGAGCATTTCTTGTTAAAATAGCGGTAAAAAAAGTGACGACGACGCGACATTACGTCGGTGTTCTAACGAGTCAATCGACTTCGCAATACTACTGTCACCTATAAGTTTTATCGCTCGCTTTTGAATTCTATCCAGCAGGTGCAGGGAGGTCTTAGAAGCACCTGACCAGATAGGAGCGTTATACTCAAGTTTTGGGCGAATGTATCCCTTGTATATTGTAGCCAGATCAGAGGGGGTGAAGTACTTCTTGCATCGTTTAAGGAAACCTAGACATTTCGCAGCATTTTTGGCGACCTCAAATATGTGATCGTTCCAACTAATTGTTGGGTTCATACTCATACCGAGGATGGAAAGTCTTTCGGTTTCAACAACGCAAATGCCGTTCATGGATAACGGCTGATTATTTTGTGATCGCTTTAACGACAGTAGACAGCACTGTGTTTTGGAAGCATTAAATTCCACTCTATTCTTATTTCCCCAATCGATTATGCTGTCAAGGTCGGAATTTAATGTGCTTAACATACGCTGCCGTTCCGAGTCTAAGGCCGAAGTGGAGGGACGTGAGCCAAGGAACGAATATGAAAAGCTGAGGGTACTGTCATCAGCGAAGGAATGAATAGGATTAGAAGTAGCAGACAAGAGATCATTTATAAAAATGAGAAAGAGTGTCGGAGACAAAATAGAGCCCTGGGGAACACCAGCATTAATATAGTGGATATCAGACTTGAATCCATCCAAAACGACTTGTATTGAACGATTCGAAAGGTTATTTCTAATTCATTGAAGAAGAGACTCATCGATCCCAAAAGCACGCATTTTCCACAAAAGAGCCTGATGCCAGACCCTGTCACACTGCACTTTTTTGTTTAAGAATTTATTTATTTATTTTTTTATTTTTTCCACTCGCGGAGGTGTTGGGCCGACCGCGTTAACTGTTCTTAAGAACGACGCGAGGAATTCTTTTTTTTTTGTTATTTATTAAGTGCATGCAGCGACGACACGTCTGCATGCGTCGGAGGATGACACGGCACTGATTTCCGATACACAACAGTTTATTGAACAACACCGTCTGCGAATGGGAAAATTGAGTCTAGAAAAAACTTCAAACCACAGCAATAATAGACTATTCGTTTCACCCGATCTTTTCAGCTGCTCAGATGTTTTCTTGCGGTGTGATGCAGTAAAGAAACCACTTTAGCAACCATACACCGGCCACATCCTATAATCAAACGAATTAATAATAAACTATTTTCAATCAATTTAGATGGCAGAATTATCAACGTATCTATAGACAGATTGAAGCCAGCACACATCATACCCCATACCATCATAGACCATCCTGTAAACAGCAACAGAACAGCAATTACCAGCAAAACAGCAACCATCAACAGAACATCAATTGTCCACACAATTCAACCTGCCAAAAGGGAACACCGACGAACCCCATTTCAAGAGAGACGAACTTATTGCATAAACAAACAATAACATTGTCATTAGGAGGGGAGTACTGTGGCAACTTCACTCAACAGCTGTCAAAAGTACTGTGGCGACATCGAGAAGCGATTGGAAGCAGACGAAGCCAAGTCCTGCCACTGCTTCACAGATGACACCGTTTTCGCTAAGAAGAATGAATCACAGCGCCCAAGCCACGGTTACAGTTGCAAATATCTGTATTTATAGGATAAATGGCATTCCTTTCTGTAAATTTAAACAAACTTGATTGTTTAAATCTATCTCTTATTATCTAATCTAATACGCAGGAAACATTCTTTGTATTCTTTTACCTTCAATTAAATTCTTGTACTTTTTTTTACACTAAACTGTTTTATTGGCTACCGAGTAGCTAAAATGTCTTCTGCATCAGTGATTTGCAGTATTGTTGCATAATCATTCTTGCGTGCTTAAATTCTCCGTCTGTAATCCATACAAACTTCCAACCGGCAGTTCTGGCCCTTGTTCTCGTTTGCCAAAATAGTTGTCTGTTCGCTGCAGTTAGTTGGCAGTTTATATAAATTTTCGAGTTGGGTATATGGAGTTTCTTTATAATGTTACCTACTTTTAGCGGTCCTCGCGATTTGGCAGATTTCAACACTTTTTGTTTGCAAAAAGAGTTAGTGAAGGAAATCACTACCTTTGATGCTTTTGAGGTCTGTTTTGTATTCGTTCGGTAGACGTTCATTATTGTTTTATTTACAGTCATTGTCTTTTATTTCAGCACCGATAGCTTCTGCCACATCTTTAATCACGTTCAGCAAGTTTTCATCTCTCGTGTAAGGAATGTTTGTGATTTCAATATTGTGTTCATAATTTCCTGTTCCAATTTATTCATTTGTTTTTCCATGTTATTTATGATTATGTCCTTTTGTTCACACTGTGTTTTAAGGTCCTTAATATGTCCCGTCAGTGCATGGAGTTCATTGTTTTTCCTTATTGTTTTTTTTACTTCATCGTAGCCCTTTGACAAGAACTCTACAGATGTCAAGTAATCTTTCAACGTTTCTTTTATTTCAGTGATGTTCTTATGGATATCGGCGCTAAAGATTTTTGTAGATTCACCTTGCTTGTGGTACACGCATTAGGATTCCCTTCTTCTCGAGGGGCTTGTTCACCCGGTGTTGAGGGAGGTGATCGACAATATTGGCACTTCCAGGATCTTCTCTGTTCATTAGACATCCCTCTAAAAGTTCTGGATGTTATGGTAGTGCAGCCGAATCGAAACTTTCTAGGACAAGCAGAGCACTTGACACAGTCGGTTTCACTTAGGATGTCCTCTTCGCAGTTTCCGCACCTTACCAGTTTTTTTTTATTTTTGATGTTTTTTTTAAAGATAAGATTTGAAAATAAAACCTTTATAAACCCTGTTGTTTGATTTTCATTCGAAATTTGGGAAGGAACTTGTGAGGAAAAAAGAGGTCTTACACTTCAAGATCAAGACTAGCTTCTGAATGTTGTCAATCGCTGAAACTACTTTATTTGGGCAACTTTTAATAAGCAATAATAAGCATTATTTTACAATATGGCCGCCGTGGCCTAGTGGGTGGAGTGCGTCACTTCAGACATCGAAGGTCCAGGTTCGATTCTCGGCTGAACACCTAGAATTTTTCACAGCACCACCTCTTACGAGCTGCTGACAACACTTAAAGAGTAATTATGTCGAAGAAAAAAACTTCTCAAACTTCGCCGTTTTTAGTCGGCAAAAAACTGTGAAAAAAACTACTCTTGAAAGAGCAGCAGCACGCACAACACGAGTAGTTGATGAACAAGCTATGCCCTAGTTTCCCTGTGGACTGTCGGGCCATCCAATTATTATTATAATTAGTAAATGCTAACATTGCATATGTTCCGGGCTGGTGATGTAGTGGAAGATAACGTATTATGTCCAATTTATTTATTTATTAAGAATAACATGCTTTCCGATTCAGTCAAAAGCTTTTTCAAAATCGAGTACCGAATAAGATCGTGAAACTCAATGGAGGTCGGCGGCCACTTATAGGTTTAAAAACAACTTGGTAAATCAGTAAGATTACTTTTTTTGCATCAATAAACCATTGTAGTTGTTTAACTACTATCTTCTCCAATAATTTAACTGTACAAGGGAGAAGAGAGATCGGACCATAAGCATTTATTGTAGATCTGTCTTTTCTGGTTTGGAGATAGTGAGATCGGTGGCAAGCTTCCAGTTTTGAGGAATGGAAGTGGTCCTAGCACCTTTTTGTACCTTTGCAAAAAAAAAAAAAAATACAAAACAAATAAAAACAGTCATCATCTGTGACGACAGCCTATCTACTTTGACAGCTATAAAAAAATCTTCAACTGATTTGTTATTTCTTCAACAGGGGATAAATTAATAAAAACTCTGACAGCAACAAATCACTCTGGATCCCAAGACATGATAGTATTCATCAGATAAAGGCGACTGCAAAAAGATCCTCTACCCGTGAACCACTTACTTCTTTCTTCTGACTGACAGATATGAGGTAAGAGATATAATAACCAATATTTTCGTCCATATACCCACTCCTATTAGCTGATCAACACCGAAGCAAGGCAGCAGTTTGCCCTCAAAGTATTCCCACCAATGTCATTAAAACCTACAGTTCACTTTGGGTAGGATATAAATTAAACTCACTAACTTTTTTTTTTATTATGTCGGTGGACGTGGCGTAGTGGGTAGAGTGCGACGCTCACACGCCGAAGGGTCTAGGTTCGACTCCCAGTTCAACACCAATTTCTCAAATTTTTCACGGCACCACCTCTTTCGAGCTGCTGACAACACTCAAAGAGTAATAACTGTCTTAGAAAGCTTCTCAAATTTCGCCGTTCTCAGTCGCCGTTCTCTCGTGAGCGCGCACAACACGAGTAGTTGAGTTTTATTATTATTTATTTTATGTAAATTAAATTCACGCTACTAGTTTATTGTTCAACTTCATTCTTATTTATTATTTGCTTCAGGTAATAATAAATATAATTTATTTTAATTTTTATAATTAAATGCACACAACTTATTTTTATTGTTCTACGTTATTTGTATTTATTATTTATTATTATTACTTATTATCCTCTATGAGGACATTAATTGCTGAGGCCACTTTTACAACTAACTACTACGAGCCGACCACACGCTTCTTCAATAAGAATATTTTGGATGAACAACGTGTTTACCCAAAAGCTAACGGTGGTCACCATGCACTTGCGTAAACAAGTTGTTTACCTAAAGTAGTGCACTTGCGTAAACAACTTGTTTGTGTTCTTGCGCATATGCATCTGTGTAAGCAAATACAGTCAAACTTTTGGGTGTTAACTACTCTCCCTTCAAATCCAGTCTTCCTCGGTGGACTATACAAATTTGGACCAAAAACTTGGATACATACAATCATACTTTGGTCATTGATATTACTATTAGTGGAGTGCTTAATATTGAAAACCTCTTTACGCTTCTAAATCTACATTTAATTACAATTTTAATTTCAGAGAAAAAAAAACAACTTTATAAATTCAGTAACTATTATATAAGCTTAAGTAGGTGTGAGTAATATAGAAATAACATAAAAAGGTACATATGCCAAATTTAATTTTCAAACATTAAATACGAATATTGCAGAACCAAAATTAAAAGAAAAATCAGTACCCAGATTTTTTTTTTTGGTAACGCATCTTTCATCAGTGCAATTAGGGACAACACACTATCTATCGAAGATTGTTCTTATGAATGTTTTTATTCTCAATAAGCACTGTAGTTCCTAGATCTTGTTGAACTATTTTCTCAGTGAAAAGCTTCTTAAATTTGTTGTCTATTCGCTTGTCTGTTCGTACATACACTTTATCGCAAGGATTGTATGACTTTGTTTGAATGTTTTTATTATGGTATCTTAGACCTGTAACCTGGGTTTCCATAATTCTTCTTCAACGTCATTTGTTGGCGAACTTGAATGTAGAATATCAATCGGTCTTTGTTTCGTTATTGAATGAATGGATCTATTGTACTTTACAGCAGATAATGAAATGAGTTCATTTGTGTCATTAATACCCTGTTCTAATTTTGTGCATCTGGCAATTCCCGTTAACGTGCTGTGGAATCTTTCAATCTGTCCATTGGAACTGCTGTGAAAAGGAGGTATGGTAAAAATATCTATTTGGAAGTAATCCCGAAGTAAAGTCTTTATAGTTTGTGAATTGAAAGATTTTTCATTGTCCCAAACTATTATTTTTGTATTAAAAAAAAAAAAAAGAATTTCGATAAAAGGTTCCTTAATGTGAACTATTGTCCTCGATTTTATTGGTAATACTAAAGCAAATTTAGAGAATTTATCTAGACAAGTTATGAAATGTAATCTATCGGTGGAGTATATATCCATATGTAATATTTCTCCCGTAAAAGATGGTATGGGTGTTTCCCCTATTTCTGCCCAAGGGGGACGTCTTTGATATTTTGCCTCCTTACATAATAAACAATTCGAGATGATTTCTGCTAACATTTTTCGGATGTTGGGGAAGAAATAATTTCCAAGGATTTGCTGTGTGTTCTCCGATTATGTTCTGCAGTGAGAATTTCCCTCTGATCACTTTCCCGAGTGGACAAATTTGGTAGATGGAAATATTTTAATTAATTCATTTTGAATTAAGTCTAAAACTTTTAGTTCCCAATGGATAGCATTAACGACGCTAGGGTTAATGTTACTAAGTGCCTGTACTGTATTTGTCTGCTGCATGGTAGTAATGTGCTGTCTCGATAAAGCATCTGCAACGAAGTTTTCCTTTCCAGGCTTATCATGGAATGTTCTGGAAAATTCCTCCACAAAGGCTTTCCACCTCTTTATTTTAGTGTTAGGGTTCTTATCGGAGATAGCGAAGGTCAGCGGCAGATGACCTGTAAAAATATTGAGTTTCTAAACACCGTATAGGTAATTGCGAAGCTTGCGCAAAGACCAAACTATAGCTAGGAGTTCACGTTCGTTAGTCGCATAGTTTCGCTCAGTTGCTGATAAAGTCCTAGAAATCATTGTTATCGGTCTACCATTCTGCGACAAGACAGCACGTAATGCACAAGAAGATGCATCAGTTGTCAAGTCAAAGAAGTAGAACATACTCCGATGCTAAAATGCCCTTGATGGCGTCTTCATCGAAATTTACAGGGATAGTTTTAGACTGCCTAGCACTAACATTGCCATTTTCTCCGCGTAGGTACTTTGTTAGCGGCTTGGTTATTTGGGCATAATCTCTTCTGTAATATCCGGAGAGTCCCAAAAACGAGCGTAAGCTACGAAGGGTTTTTGGAGTCTCATACTCAATAATATCTCTAACTTTACTCTTACTTTCTGGACAGGTTTTAATGTCTTGTGCGGAGACCACGAAACCTAAAAATTTTACTTCCTGTCTGAAAAACTTCGATTTTTCCAAGGAAACGTGCATATTAGCTTCAAGTAATTTACAAAGGATTTGATCAATGTCTTTAAGGTGCTGCTGCTTTGTTTTAGAAAAGACGATCACGTCATCGATATAAACGTGGCAGCATTTGCCGATATCATCTCTCAAGATATCGTCAATGGCTTTCCGAAAAATACTTGGTGCATTTTTTAGCCCAAAGGGAAGCCGACAAAATTCAAATTTCCCATTATTTACGGAAAATGATGTTTTTTCCCTGTCGCATTCGGATAGCTTTATTTGGTGAAATCCAGACCTTAGGTCTAATGTTGAGAAAAATAACGAATGTCCTAAATTTGCAAGGATAACTGAGATGTCTGGAATGGGATATTTGTCGTTTGTTGTTTTGGAATTAAGTTTCCTAAAGTCAACCACTAACCGCATTTTTCGATTACCATCCTCATCAAGTCCCTTCTTATCGACAACCCAAATAGGGTTATTGTCGTGATGGTCGAATTATACCTGCGTTAAGAATATGTGAAATCTCCTTGTCGACAAATTGCGCAGGTGCCATTGGGTAGGGATATGCTTTTGAGTAGACTGGCTCATTGCCTATTGTTTTGATGGTGGCAACTACCTAACCCTATATTATAGGGCTGATTCATTTGAATCAGCGAATACCTTCTTTCTGTTCACTAAAATAGACTCAAATTCCTTTCGTACATCTTGTGGTACAAAATCATTATCTATAGTAATATGATTTACGTTCCTGCAAAAGAAGTATAGAAGTTTTTCCTCCTTGTTATCATACTTAATTACTCCTTTTTCCAAATCAAGTTGTACCCCTATTTTATGTAGAAAGTCACATCTAATTATACCCTCAAAACTATCAAGGTAAGGGAGAACAAATAAAAGGGGTATTTCTGTTAAAAAAATTTATTACGCATTTGAATTTGATTGGATCTGATCCATGTAGAGATTTTACAATAAATGGAGATTCTCCACCTTAATACCTTTTAGATTTTTATTATGTTGTATGTATTTTTTGCTGCACCTGTGTCAATTAAAAATTTGATTTCTCTCCCCCCAAAAATCGACTTATGAAAGGTAGGAGGGATCTTCCTCTAACAAATTTATCTCGTCTATTATTTCTGAATTCTCGCTTTCTTCCCTTTGAGGTTCGTGCACAGACGACTCGTCATATCTATTACAATAATTTGAGCTGTCATAATAGCATTCACAATTGCCAATTTCCTGTTGTGTTGGTCAATCTTGAACTAAATTATTGAATCTTTGGATTTTAGGTGGCCGTTGTCGTAAGGGCTGGTTATTTTTATCAAAAATATCATTTCGGAGATACCTATCTGAAGGTCCTGATCTTTTTTGCTGAGGGTTATTGTTCATGTAAGTACTATGACAGTTATTGTAATGTAGGTTTTCAACCGAATTATTAGGGTTTTGAGTTGGATTCAATCTTTGAGACCTGTAACGAGATGTTGAAGGATCTATTTCCATTGGGTGCATTTTAGGTTGAGTGACTCGCTCACGTACATAACGAGGCGAATTGAATGAGTCATATCTATAGTTAGATTGAATCACGGGTATGTTTGAATGTTGGATACTAACTTCTCAGCAAGTGCCTATGCAGTTGGCATATCTGTAGGTCTTGACGCGAATAAAACATCACTCATTGGTTTTTGCAGCCCAGAAATAAATGTCCTACGCGTAGTGTCTGTACTTGTGATTGAGCGAAGCTATGAGCTCAGGTTTACCCTCATGTGTCATTATAGTTTTATTGACTAACAATGTTAATTTCTTTTCGACCACATCATAAAACTCGACTATAGACATTTTGTCTTGTTTAAGAGTGGACATGTCTTGCTCGATTAAGTAAATTGGACGCTTATCAGAATAAGTAAAATCTAATCGACTAATTACAGCTTTAAAGTTGAGAACAGTATCCGAATACCGAATCCGCAGAACCTACTATTTTATTTCTGAGTACAGCTATTGCCTGGTAGTACTAAGAACTTCCTTCATAACCCTCAAATATTCTATGGGCGGTAAATGCAGCTTGTCGCCAAGAGACATATTTTGATTGATCACCGTGAAAGTCTGGAAGTGACTTAATCAGGTCAAATGATTCTTCACATTTAATTTGTTTATTAATTATTACTGGCTCAAATTTAACAACCCTCGACGGTGTTTCTAAAAGGGAAACCTTGTCCGTAAGTTCACTGATGTTGTAATTGTAAAGATTTTTGTGTTTCTTCAACAGCTTTATTAACAGCTGCCGTTATAAATGCACATAAACGTGATTCCTCCATTATGAATATAATTTTTAGTTTTTTACAAACATGTGAGAAACAATAAAAAACAGACTATGAGTTCTTGTGTTTTATCTTAAATAATTTTTTATAAAGATATTTAGTTCTTAACAAAAAAGGAACTCCACTTACTCTATTTATTTTACCTTCACTTCTGTTTCTTTCTTTTAACTTTTAGGCTCCAAATCTTCTCTGTGTCTGCTTTCTGTTTCTTCTCTTCACTTTTTGTATTTTTCAGGCTCCAAATCTTCCTGCAGTTTATTATTTGAATGTCTTAGGTACACTTTTATTTATTTGATCCTATGTCTTCTTTCTGTTTCTTATTTTCACTTTTCGTATTTTTCAGGCTTCGAATCTCTGTGTCGTTTAATATTTTTATGTCTTAGGTACACTCGTTTGTTATTCAGGCGATATCAGAAATCCGTCCTGGAAGGACGTGTATCGACTTTAGTGCGGAGTTACCTAAGCAACCAAATAAATAAACAAACAAACAAAAACGAACGAAAAAATATCAAATTAATAAATTAAATTTCTCAAAGAAAAAATAAACAAAATCAATCAAAAGCATTTGGAGGAAATGCAGGGAGAGCTGATTTCCAGTGACAACACGGAAATCAGCGAAGAAGACATGGGCAGTAAAAGAAGAAAAACCATGAAGCCGCAGGCGCAGTTTAAAAGGCGTCTGCGTAGCAAACAAAATCTTAAATACGCCCAAATCGACGAAGTTGCAATGTACAGCGGAAATGAGAATGTTTTCGCAAGTCTCGCTTCGTCCAATGCCGAAGACCAGGCCGCCGAAGAAATGGAGTTGGCGGACAAAATAAAAGAGAAGGAAGAACTGGAGGCGTTTATTAAAGCCCTCCAACTTAAACTGGAGGCCAGGAAAAAGCTGGCCAATGAAAATCCACAACAAGAACTGCAACAATCCAAGCAGCAAGAATCGGAGAACCATCACCAGCAACATCCACAGCAACAACAACATCAACAACGTCATCAACAACAACAACAACAAGAACACGAAAATCAACAACAACAACAACAAAAGCAGAAGCAACATCAGAAGCATAACGAACAAAAACAACAAAAGCAAGAACATCAGACCAACCGAAGACAAAATAATAAAAAAAGAATGCCTCCGATCAACGTAAGCGGAATGGACGCCTCAGATACTATAAAGGTATGCAAATTGTCCGTGGGGGACGAGTTTATTATAAAAAATAAAGGTTTCCAAAAACAAACTGTTCACTGTTTATCAGTGAACAGTTTTAAAAAAATTAAGGAACAAATGACCACAGCTGGGGTGGAGTTTTTTACCTTTACACCAAAAGGCGAAAAAGTGCAGACTATTATGCTAAGGGGGCTAGATGTTTCAGCTGATCCAAAGGATGTATTAGAGTCTCTTCAAAAGCTGAGGATTGAGGAAGTGGAGTTCGTTGCGGTAAACCGCTTCTCCACTGTCCGATCTAGGATGCCGCCTGAGCGTCTGCTTCCCCTCTTCCTCGTACAAGTTACACCAGGAAGCAGAATGGAAAGTTTGAGGAAGATTAAGATCCTAAACTCCCAAATGATTTCCTGGGAAAGACTAAGAAGTGCAAGACGGATGCTTCTCTGCGCAAGGTGCCAAGTTTTTGGACACGCGGCAGGAAACTGCAATAGGCAGCCTAGATGCAGCAAATGCGCAGAGATGCATCTATCGGCGCGCTGTCCGTTGGGAGAGGGGGAAGTAGAGAATAAGACACGCTTGAAGTGCGTGCATTGTGGAGAAAAGGGACATCCCTCCAGCTATCGGGGCTGTCCAAAAGTGAAAGAATTCTACAAAAAGGATATACTAAAGAAAGTAAAAGTGGCGGATTCAAGGCCAATGCCAAGTACTCCAGCCACACCTCCTACGCCCATATGGCGTCAGGTGGACGACTGGCACAACAGACATTGCCGGCAGTAACGCCGGCACCGGTAAGGGCCCCAAATATGGGAATTCCCGAATTGTTCAATCTTGTGTCGACAATGATGACCAAGATTGAGCGATTTGAAGAGCGTTTGGTGCGAATGGAGCGAGTCCTTTAGTCCAGACCCGCTGGGTTAGGTGCGTATCCATAAAAATGGATACGCCAGCTGCTGGAGACCTCTCGATCCTGGCGGTGAATGTAAATTCACTCGTCAGGATCGAGAGAAGGTTGACCTTGCTTCACCTTTTGGAGTCCCATAAGCCTGATGGTTAGCGAAACCAAGCTAAACCAGAAGCATGTACTCAGGTACAAAGACTATACAGTCATTTGAAGAGACCGCCCCCACGCCACACAGGCGGACGGGGTCGCTCTCTTCATTAAAAAAGGCTTACGCCATAAGATCGTGTATTGCGGTGAGGTGCGTACCTTCGGCGTGCTAGAGGCTTCGATTGCGTGCATTTCCCTCCAAGGTGGAAGGAAACTGTACATAGTCGCAGTCTATGCATCAGATGCACCTCAGTCCGCAAATTTTATCTCAGAGCTCGAGACACTCTTTCGAAAGCTTCGGCTTTGCTCAGAGGAGAACTATTTTGTCATCGCCGGAGATTTGAACGCTAAGCACGAGGAATGGGGTAATTCTGTTCCAAATCCGAGGGGAAATTCACTCTTTAAGTGAATGGCATGTCACTTTATTGAGTTCAAGCTGAATTTGCTTGCAACCGATAGACCGTCCTTTCCCAGAAGTGGGTCTTATTTAGATCTAATGCTAATAGACAGACGACTGACACTACGAGATGTAGACACTCGCACTAGGAATTGTCTGGCAACGGTGGAGTACGACAGTGATCACTGTGGTCTGGCCGCGGTTATTCAGTTCCCGAACGAGCTGGTGGAGCTTGAAGAGTTCGCAGAGACGCACCCTTTCGATTACCGAAGGGCACGTTGGCCGTGTTTCTCTAGGATCCTATCCAGAGAACTACGTTCGAGCGAGATGACGCCACCTTCGAACAGAAACCTGACGAACGAAGAGGTTGACAGGTGCCTCATACAAGTAGACGACGTGATTAAACGAACCATGTACAGGACGCTTCCTAAGGTATCACCTACGACAGATGGCGACATTTATCGTAACGATACCATCGACGTACTGCACGTGCAAAAAAACAGACAGAAGCTGTCGAGACTAAAGACTCTGTACAGACGGTTTACCGACCCAGACGACTCGGAAATACGGTCGCTCAAGTCACAGCTGAAGAACATCCAGAAGTTGATTCGGATGAACTACCGAATTGCTGTCACTTCGTATTGGGGAGATAGGATTCGGGCCGTGCGTTCTAACGGTCCGGGTATGTTTCCCCAAATCAACCGAATCTTCCGAAGGAGGGGTCATAACGACTTGGAGGCTGTTCGACTTGACAGGACAACCGACAATATAAATATACTGACTTCGGTTGGCATAGATCCGGATGAGGTCGTGCTTGACAATGAGTTCTTCATTGTTGAGGATGCTCAAGAGAAGGTGGAGGCA
The DNA here is from genome assembly GCA_955652365.1 of Eristalinus aeneus. Classification (NCBI taxonomy): domain Eukaryota; kingdom Metazoa; phylum Arthropoda; class Insecta; order Diptera; family Syrphidae; genus Eristalinus; species Eristalinus aeneus. The sequence goes on along the minus strand of OY019130.1, from coordinate 60,543,588 downwards.
ATAGGAGCTGTTTTTCAGGAAGTGTACACGGTCAACGAGTCCTGTAGGCCGAACCACGACCTGGAGAACAGAGCCCTGCTGAACTACGTCAACCTTCGAAATGAGGTACAGCAGTGGCGTTCTGAGAATCCTGGATTTACCAGATTCGATGACGAAAATCAGGCAACCAATGCCATCGCCCAAGATGGCTCCAATGCCATCCTCATTTCGAAGGAGAAACTCAAACACATCTTCAACGGCTTGAAGAACAAAAAGTCGACTGGTATAGACGGGATACCGAATATAGTGCTGCGCCATCTCCCTGATGAGGCGGTGGAAATATACACAATACTGTTCAACAACACACTAAGTAATGCACATTACCCAGCGCATTGGAAGACGGCAGTAGTGCAACCCATCCCCAAAAGGGACAAAGATTCCTCGCTTCCGAAAAATCTTCGGTCGATAAGTCTCCTACCTTGCATAAGCAAGGTTTTCGAGAAGATTGTCAATAGAGTCCTGATCCAGTGGACTGAGGACAACAAAATTATACCGATTAACCAGTTTGGATTTAGGGCGAGGCATGATACCGTACATGCGGCGTCAAAATTGGTTTCGGACATTCAGTGGAACAACCACAAAACCCAGTGCACCGGGGCCTGTCTCGTTGACTTGGAAAAGGCATTCGACACCGTATGGTTAGAAGGCCTCTTCTTTAAGTTGACGAGGATGGGTATAAGCAAACCGCTGCTTTACACGATCTTCAATATGGTAACAGGTAGGAGTTTTGTTGTCAAGAGTGGCAACAAAGTTTCCACAAATGTGTTCCAAATAAAAAATGGGATCCAGCAGGGTGCAGTAAACTCACCAATCCTTTTCGCTATTTTCACCAGCGAACTGATTGGCTCCATGCGCAACTTGATCGCGTTCGCCGACGATTGGGTTGCATACCGGGTGGCACCAAACATAGAGGTCTTAAACGTGCTCCTGCAGCGTGACTTCGAAGAAATCCAGCTTCTGGAAGAAAATCAACTTCCAGAAGTGTGAAACTACCCTCTTTCGGACTCTATTATACAGGGCCTCAAGGGATACGAAGAAGAATTCGCGCAAGTTCGGCATATTGGACCCACAGGGTCAGCCACTAACCGTAAAGATTGTAGTGAGATATCTTGGCATTATGTTGGACCAGTATCTGTATGGTGGTATCCATGTAGATACAGCTTTGACGAAAGCTAAGAAATGCTTCGCTATGGCAAGTGGGTTGTTCTATAACAGCCAACTTGACTCCAAAGTAAAGCGAATCTGCTACACGGCCCTCATCCGGCCAATAATGGTGTATGGCTGCCCGGTGTGGTTCAATGTGAGTCCTTCCCAAATGGAAAAGATGAGGGTCTTCGAGAGACAATGTCTTCGCGCATGTCTCAGGAAGTACAGAACCCCGGAATCTGACTACAAGAAGTTCTATCCTAATGAGGTCTTGTATAACGAAGCAAACGTGAACAGGGTTGATAATTTCATTATTAAGCTGATTCGGAGGCATGTTGCACGAGCCATGACTTCTGAAAACGATCTCATATTTGGGGCCTACTACCCAAATGAAGAGTACCACGAGAACGCTCGCCGAAGGGGTTTCATTCCACCGGAAGCGTTCTTGTATCTTGACCGCATTGGACTGATCCAGGATGCGGAGGCATGTACACTTATCTACCACGTGGTGAGAAGGACGGTGGAGAGGCGACTGATGTACGACGACAATGTCGCAAGTGTCGCAGGTCCGGATGCTCTCCGGTTCAGCACATCCGTCTCCATCCGTGATAGGATGGACAGGGATAAAGCCCGGGGGTTCTATTAGTGGTTGGAGCCACACCAGGAGCCCCAGCTGTTGTCAACCTAGACAGGTTTTAAGTTGGTCCCCCACGGCCAACTTGCATTTAGGATAAGTTAGGATAGGTTAGGTATTAAGATACAATTTAAAAAAAAAAAAACAAAAAAAAAATTTAGTCGTAAGTGTATCTAAGTTAGAATAGGTTATATTAAGTTAGATTAAGTTTTTATTAAAAAAAATAGATTACTAAGTTTTTTTAAAATTTTTCCTTGTTTTGAATCGAAACTAATTTTATTAATTTAAAAATAAAAAAAAGTATTGACGCCGAAAAGCAAAAAAATAAATAAATTATTAGTTTAGCTTAGAGCGCCCGCATAGGGCCAGTAAGTAGTTTTTAGAAATCATATTAGTCGTGCCTAGGTTAAGCATTTTGTTCCTAGTTTTAAGAAAGCATTAGTAATATAAAAAATAAAATGCATTTTTAAACTAAAACTAAAACTCGTTTGTTATTCATTGAACTTTATTGTTCTGTATCTATATATACATATAGATATTTACTGTCTGGTTGTGCAATGCAAATTATTTCAATACACTGTTTTTTAGCAACGCGGTTTCCACTCCTTTACATGGTTTTTTAACAAAAACTCGCGTGCCCCACGTTGGGCGCCAAGTAACCTCACTAACTATTTTTCTATAGTTTAATTTTATTTTTATTATTATTTATTTTATGTAAATTAAATTCACACTACTAGTTTATTGTTCAACTTCATTCTTATTTATTATTTGTTTCAAATGACAATACATATAATATATTTTAATTTTTATAATTAAATGCACACAACTTATTTTTATTGTTCTACGTTATTTTTATTTATTATTTATTATTATTACTTATTATCCTCTATGAGGACAGTAATTGCTGAGGCCACTTTTACAACTAACCACACGCTTCTTCAATAATAATATTTTGGATGAACAACCCAAAAGCTAACGGTGGTCACCATGTATTAAGTAGTGCACTTGCGTAAACAACTTGTTTGTGTTCTTGCGCATATGCATCCGTGTAAGCAAGTACAGTCACACTTTTGGGTGTTAGCTTGCACTTGCGTAAACAACTTGTTTGTGTTCTTGCGCATATGCATCTGTGTAAGCAAGTACAGTCACACTTTTGGGTGTTAACTTATACAATAATCACCCACGAACAAGAGAAAATATCAACCTCCACAATGCAGTCTTTGCAAAAAGCCATACTTTCCACACATCATCTCATATTCCAATGCCAACGCATCAAGAAGAATGTTCATAATCATCGCAATGTTCAAAATCTTTCTGCGTTACTCTCCCTTTCTTCTGCCGACACACTTTTCTATATTTTTCCGCCGAAAGCCCTGGTAGCTAGTGCTCTTATCCAGCTACTAATACTATGATCGTATTATATATTAATACAGTTTTAAATAAATAAAAAATTATACCAAAGTGGGCTTGTGTCAAGACGAAAATATTTCATAATGACTGTTATAGAGAAGTTTAGGAATGAAACACACGAATACATTTTAATCGATTTAATTCATTTACGATTCTTTCACGTGCCTGCCGCCAATCACTCACCAAAGAAAAAGGAAAAGGAAGAGCTACACAAGCGCGTGGTCCCAAATGTAATTTTTGACAGTTTAGAATTGTGGCTGAGGCGTTGCCAGATCTGTCGCAACACTCCCTCCTGGTATGTCCTTACGTGGACTTACATCATCCTCCGATCGACAGATATCAAGCACGGCTATTTACACTGCGGGTCTTTCGTATATCCCATTAACAGTCTTGATTAAGACACTTCTTACGCGTAAATCGCCGCTCTTACGTACTGCTACAACCCGTCCCTTTGGCCAGACGTCATCGACCTGAATCGGGTTTACCTCACCAAATCATTTGCTGCGACGGGTAATTACTGGCAGGTACTCCCGCACCCACCTTTCCCAAAAGGCGTTGGAGAGCTGTTACGCTGCTTGCGAATTTCGTCTTAACTGTATGCCCTCATCCGTAGATATTGATAGAGGCTTCGCTCCATTTGAGCTACCCAACAAGAAGTGGTTGGGCGTTAAGGCTTCTTCGTTCTCATGACTTAAGGGTATATATGTTAGCGGCCTGGAATTCACAATCAACTCTACCTCCATCAAGGCTGCCCGTAAAATTTCATCCGATGGATTTCGCGAGGGTAATATTCTGTAGAGGGTTTCTTTTACTGTTCTTACCAGCCGCTCCCACGCGCCTCCCATGTGAGGTGAGGCTGGGGGTATAAATCGCCACTTCATACAAGGACTCGTAAAAGCCCGCACCATCTCATTTCGGTGGACAACAGCAAATGCTTCCTCCAACTCGCGCTCTGCGCCTTTAAAATTGATGCCATTGTCACTCCAAAATTCAATTGGAGATCCACGGCGCGCTTTAAAGTTTCGGATAGCCAGCTTACATGAGTCCGTGGAAAGCAAATATGCTATTTCCAGGTGGATTGCGAGAGTTGTTAAACATGTCAGAAGTACGCCGTCCTTTTCTCGGTGCTGCGGCGTACGGACACCGAAATGGGACCAAAATAGTCCACACCAACGTAACAAAATGGCCGACAAAAAGATGCTACACGCGCTGAGGGAAGTGTACTCATCCGTGGCAGCTGTGGTTGAACTCTATCATTCAGGCAACCTTGACATGTCCGACGCACATCGTTAAGAACGGCTCTCAGCCTCGGAATCCAGAATTGTTGCGAATCTCATTGACTACAGTTTCGTGACTAGCGTGCTAATACCTGAAGTGGTAGTCAAGGACAATTAATTTTGTTACATATTCACCTTTAGGTAATACTATTGGGTGTTATCCGTTTCGAAGCTCCACACGTCCTCCCAGTCGAAGCAAGTTGTTGTCGTCCAGGAAAGGAGAGAGTTTGTAAAAAGAGCTTGTTTGTTTTACAGGCCTTCCCGTTGAGAGGCATCGTATTTCCTCCATGAATGCTGAATTCTGTACTTCCCTTATCAAGTACAACTTTGCGAATAAAGTTTCTTCTTGGTATGTTGATCCATTTCTTTCATGGCATTCTAATTCTTTCAGCTCGAGTATTTCATTCACTCGAAATGCCACGAATTATCTATATCGCGTGTGATCGGAACGTATCCATGCAAAAACGGTGCGTGAATCTGACCAAAAGGTCATCTTTGAGATGAATGGGTGATCATAATGTCATTAGTCAGCCGAGTTCCCATTACAGCAGCTTACAACTCTAGTCGCGGTATGGACATCATCTTGAATGGGGCTACTTTAGTTTTGCATCCTAACAAAACGCAGTCCACGATAGTCCCGCCGCAACATCTTAAACAGCATACAGCGGCACATCCATTATCGCTAGCGTCCACAAATGTATGGACGTCCATATCAGGGAAACGTGCAAAGTTCGCTTTTACATATCATCTAGGTATACTCATGCTCGTCACATCAGGAATACGTCAAATCCAGCGCAAAATTGCATTTCATTTTGCATCTCAAACCCGCCTTTGTTGTGAATAAAATGAACATCTAAGGCTAGTTTGATACCCTCCTCTTCCGTATCAACACTGTCTAGCATGTCATCTACATGGTGACTTTCCAGGATACACTTTACTGCTCTGGGGTACTGATCCAAAAACTCTTCGGCATTTTTATTTTCAATATATTGAGCGCAGCTAGGTGAGCTGGTAGCGCCGAATGTCATTACGGTCATAATATGTCCTACTGGCTTCCAAGAGTTGGGTTCGATTCAAAAACAACGTTGACAGTCTTGGTCTTCTTTGCGAATTTTCACCTGGTGATACATTTCGGCTATGTCTCCGCCGATAGCTATCTTTTTTTGTCTAAGCTTGCGAATAGTTAAAATCAACGATCTGAGAAAATCCGGCCCCTTTAAAAGCATACTAAGATAAGATAAGATATTAAAGGAAGCCCCTTTAGATGTTTATATTGCGCTTGCAGCATCTGGACATCGAGGGTTTGTGATGGAAGACCAAGCTTTTTCACCGTGTGGACATTCTTAAGTGGAAATTTGCGCGTTGTCGAAGTTCCTGAAATTTCTAAATCTACGAAATGTGAACAGTCTTCGTAACGATGATTATTTCCCGTCCGTCTCAAACAGAGGGGGTCCGGAATACCCTTTAAGCTTATCTCTTTTTTTAGTTCCTCATCAATCAACGTAAGAGATGAAGAGATGTTCTGGTGAAATTTAAGAAGACATTACATTTGGATACTTGATTACAATTACCTTGACAGATGATGCAGGCCCTTCTTTTAATATCTCCTTGAACGTTTGAGTGAATATTAAGTGCTCCACGTCGGCGTGAGCTGAAGTGCAGAGAACCGAGATGTTGGTGGCAACATGTGCTATTTGAATTAACCTCCTCTAACTGAACCAGTAATTCTCTCCTTTTTTCTAACAGGTCTTCTTTCTGTTGTACGATTGCTTCTCACTGACTCCATATATATTGCTGTTCACACATCAATTGCATATCTGTGTGTAGTCGGCGGACGTGGTTTGAAGACGTCTTTGAGTTCTGAGAACATATTGACTTGGAGGCCGCCTTTGAAGCGGTGCTCGTCTTGAAGTGATTATTTGCGTGTGCGGCCTTAGAAGCCGCGTCACTAGGAAGAATATGGCAGTTCCCCGCCGAGGAGGAGCGCATGCGTGAATTTTCAACAACAATAGTACTGGCTGAACGTACCTGGTGATGATTGATGTCGTTAAGCGAATTCCGTCGTTTTGCAAGCATCTTAGGCCTTTCAGGTATTTCTCGCGTGGTAGGTTTTCCAGTCGCTTCTTCTATTTTTTGTGGAATGTTTGGTTGGGTCCTGGGTGTTTGCTGGGATTCCTATAAAGCGCTTGACAGAAACGCGGAACATGAGCTGCAACGCAAGTCTCGGGTAGCCACGGACGAAGTAACTCCTACACATATGTAATGGTACCAACCATCACAGTTGTCGCAACGTACCATACGCGGATTATCCTCCTTACTGCACGATAGGCAGCTATATGATTTTGGTTTTTGGCTCTTACCTTCGCTTGGTTTTCGTGATTTGGGCGGCATTATCAAGCAATGAATTGGCAAATAGAATTTTAAAAATTTGTTATAGAGAAGTTTTAGAATGAAACACAAGAATACAATTTAATCGATTTAATTCATTTATGTGTATAATTCATTTAACAATTCGTTTTTTTAATTCAGCGATTATTTCACGAGCCTGCCGCTAATCACTCACCGAAGAAAAAGGAAAAGGAAGAGCTCCACAAGCGCGTGGTCCCAAAAGTATTTTTTGACAGTTTAGAATTGTGGCTGAGGCGTTGCCAGATCTGTTGCAACAATGACCCCTCTGTGATTTGTCTATTTCGAACCCCAAAGTGTGCTCCAGGAGTTGATATCCCCAATAAATATTAAGGGGGACTAATTTGCGTAAGGTTGTTATCTAGATAATCTTTAGTAAATATCTGGTCTGGGGCCATGGGCCTGTCCACACAAGTTAACATTGTTGATAGCACTCAACATGGTGAGCTGCCAACGCTGTCATCGTTAGTGCCCTCCTCGCGTCGCCCCAAGGATATCCATCACAACACCCGTTGTGTGCTAAACCAGTGTATGCAGCAAACCCCTCAGTCCGATTTAATTTTCGGTTCTGCACGTGGAATGCGAGACGAATAACTTGCGGAGGGTCTTGACCGCTACAAGGCAGACATTACCGCCATCCAAGGAGTGCGATGTGATGGGCGTGGCAGAAAAACGATGAAAAACTGGGAAGTCCACGATAGACCAGATCTTCACATTACGGCAGATCCTGGAAGGGGCTCAAGAAGTGCAAATCGATATACGACACCTATTCGTCTATTTTAAGGCCGCATATGACAGTGTGCACAGAGACGAGCTATACAGTGCCATGTTTAATTTGTGCAATCCTACCAAACTCGTCAAATTGTGTAGGATGACGATGGTGAACTCTCGCTGCTCCGTCAAAGTCGGTAACGACCTCACGGAGACCTTCGATGTCAAAAAAAGTTTAAGCCAAGGCGACGCTTGTCATGTGACTTCTTCAATATCATCCTTGAGAAGATCGTGCGTAACTCACATGTCAACACCAGAGGCACTATCTTCCAAAAGTCAGTATAATTGCTAGCTGCAATAATGACATTGACGTGATTGGACGAACACAGCGAGCCGTCAATGAGGCTTTTGGCATTGAAGCGGAAGCGGCTAAAATGGGCCTGGTAGTTAATGAAGGCAAAACAAAGTACATGCTGTCGTCAAGAAAGGACATACAACATCAACGTCTCGGGCAGAGCGTCACACTAGGCAGCAGAAACTTCGAGGCAGTCAAGGACTTCGTCTACCTCGGGTCCGCGGTAAACAGGGACAACAACATCAGTACCTGAATCAAAAGCAGAATCAGTCTTGCCAATCGCTGTTACTTTGAGCTCAAGAGGCAATTGAGTAATAAAGCCCTCTCTCGAAGGACTAAGCTCGCTTTATACTACAGTTTGATCATCCCAGTCCTACTCTATGGCGCGGAAACCTGGACGTTACTAAAAGCAGATGAGGAAGCCTTAAGTCTTTTCTATTTGCGTTGATTAACAACTAACTCTATGGGCTGTACAGCGACATGCACATGGTCAAGCGTCTTCGGATATAACGCTTAAGATGGCTAAGCCATGTAGAGCGTATGGACACCAATTCTCCGGCCCGAAAAGTCTTCGAATCTGAGCCATTGATTCCATTGAGATTGCGCTCATAAGTGGAGTAGGACCTCAGCCAACTTGGAGTGCGGAACTAAAGGCTGTTGGTGAAAGATCGTGATGGCTGGGGACGCATGTTGGGTGAGGCCCAGGTCCACTAAAGACTGTAGCGCCACAAGAAGAAGAGATGAAGAAATATCTCTTCCGATGGAATGTAAATGGATATTAGTGAGCATTTCAAAAAGGTTTGTATTTTTATTGCTTTAACAAGCAAATTGGAGGTAAAAGTAATAGCATTGCTTTTAAGATACCACATTCTTCCATTTTTTCGCAATAATGAAGATGTAAAAGGCGATTGGTGTGTGGTGACTGAAGTACTATATTTCGTTTAGAAGAACATGTTAGATTAAAATTGCGGCTCCGCTGTTTAAATTCTGAGACAGCTGGGTTCCTTAGGAAACTCGGAACTGTGTTGTATTGGATTTACCATTTGAATTTTTACCATTTATTTTTATTTGGATCATTATTGTTAGTTTGGGTGAAAAACTGATTTGAGGTGTAAGTTGAGTTTTATTTTTGACAGCGTCGGCGTAGTTGATTGAGTTTATGGGCAGGGGATTTTGGGTTTTGTAAATTCTTTTCGCTTTCTATACGAAGTACCTGTTTAAGGTTTTTATTTTAAGGATCTGCTTGGCTCCCAAAAAGCTGGGGAAGTTTTTATCGGATGCGGCATGCTCTCGTTTGAAGTTAGCACATAAAGTGCGAGTGCATTGTTTGGGATCATACGGTGGAAGTTTGCACGAGACATATGGGGGATCATTATTACAATAAGCCTTTTTTTCTTTTCTTTTTCAAAATTGATGTATACCGATAACAGCTGGAGGTCTTAGCTTGTTGATGAATTCATTATCGGGCATTGACAATACAGGAATTGAAGTGGGGGTGCAGTTTGGCGGAGATTGAGCAGAGCGTGGAAAGCATATTTTTTGAAATAACCAATTCCGCTGCTCTGGTTGTTTTTGTTTGTATAAGTAAACTACAGTCGCGCATTGAGGAAATTTTTTAGTAAGAGGTGCCAAAGGCATCGATCGCTTTTTGTTGATGGGTTTGTTCTTATCCGTAGATGACATGTTTATAAATTTCGGGCCCTTATCGGTGATAGGGAATATATAATTATCTATTGAAATTGGAGGAAATTCCAAAGAGTTGCGCGAGTATTGTAATCTGTATACATAAAAATCAATGTTTGTTTGTTTGTCCTTTATAGACTCTTAACTTGTAAGAGACAGAGCATTGATGTCTTTGGCAACTTTGGTCAGAATTCTGTCAAAAGGGTTTTGGTACCAACTTTTGTTTGGGGGGATAGCTCCCCATAGAGATCAAGTTGGGGCCTATGTTCAAAGTTTGGCTGAGTGGCTGAGAGATTGCGGTTAGAAAGATATGAAGCTTTAACAAGTTTGACCGCCTCTAATTTCCACATAGTTATGCCTACAAATCTGGAAAAATCATGTAAAATACATCTCAATGAATACTTTCAACTAAAATTAGTCCAAGCATTAAGGCTTAGACACTTTGGGAGTTATTGGTCAAAATCTTTAAAATATCAATATGCAACTTTTGGAAAATTAAAAACGCAGTATTGAAGATCCGTGTCAACGCGCTAAGGGAACATAATTATTCAACCATCGTTTCGAATAATAAATTTGATATATTGCAGGTTAAATGCTCTTTGTTCACATAGATTTTTCTCGCTGTTACAAGTGAATCAACACGAGCCTCAGCGGAGTCACGAACATTGTACAATTCAACCCCTAAATACACACACAACGCACACTAGAAGAAGTGATCGTGTGTTGTTTTGGAAAGTATATATGCTTACGCGCGCTTAGATGCGTGTATGCGTGTATGCCAATGCATAGATTTACCGCTGGTCCAAATCTGAATTTGGATTTATACATTCAAATATATATGTATACGGTATTTGAATGTACATTACAGTGTAATTATTTCGTATCACGTCTGAATGTTAATACCGAATGTTAAACTACTCCAACAATAGCAAATTAATGTCAATATACAATGGCGTACAAAAAATCATTGGAAGCGCTCATTGCACACTAAAGGACTTAAGAGGAAACGAATGTGTTTTCGGAGGTGCGCTAATTTTATAGTTGACTGTCGATAAGGTCACACAATGTATCTTATTGCCACCAGACTTCTGCATATTCGCATTAAATGCAGACGAGCCAATGCATAATATATGGCTCAGTGAACGTGCTATATTAGCAGCCAAAAACAACGATGTCAACTAATTTAATTTCACCATTCAAGATGAAATACCTGGAGAAGCGATCCATTGATACTGTGATGAACCAAGACGAAGTTGTCAACTATCCAACTGAGTTCTTGAATTCACTTGAATTACCTGGCATGCCTCCGCACGTTTTGACATTGAAAATTGGCGTGCAATTCATTTGCTTCGAAACATTAATCTACCACGACTTTGCAACGGCACTAGGCTTTCAGTAAAAAAAGGTTGGGGATCCAGTTTAAACGTTTGCAGTTTTCAGTGCGACTCGCCTATACCATTACCATCAACAAGGCACAAGGACAATCCTTACAAGTGTGTCGCTTGAATTCCGTGCATTGAAAATCCGTGCTTCTCTCATGGACAACTGTATGTGGCCTGTTCAGGCGTCGGAAAGCCATTTAATTTATTCGTTTATGCCCCAGATAGAAAAACAAAAAATATTCTATATCCAACAGCACTTCAATAAACAAAATAAAAAATAAAAATCTTCTTTTTAGTATATGTATAAACATTAAATTTTTTAAATTTTTTTTTTTATGCGTAGCAAAGCGCGCCGGGTAAAGCTAGTATAATATAAAAATATAAGTATGCCACTACATAGTCGATATCAGGTATTTGCTAGAATGCTGACTTAGTGTATGGTTCCACGGTTGTTTCTAACTTGTAAGACACTGGACAAACAATGGCATCGGATGTTCGAACTTAGTCTGGTACAATTCCTATGTCTGCTATGATAGTTTCATTTAAATAAAATCAGTTCTATCACAGAACCTTAAAACACCAAACGTGTTTTAATTTAACTGGCGCAGTCGCTCGGAGTAGTAACCGAAATTTACATAAATAAGACTGCAGGAATTGAGTAATACAAGTTGTAACTAATTTGAATAGAAAATGGAGAATTTAATACTTTCTCGTTTCGTTCGTGAAAATGTTCTTAAACAAACTCCATTCAATATAAAAAGACGGTATGTTGTAACTAGTTCATTAATCATTTAACTGTAAAATATTAGTGCACGGGACTGAAAAGTGGTACTTTAAAGAACGATTACAAAACACAAAAAAGTGGAAAAAAGAAGAATAATAAGCGAAAAAAAGTTAATAAATAAATAAACAACGAAAGTTAACTTTATGAATAGCAATCCATCTCCCCACATTGATAAACTTGTATGCTCATTTCGAAAGCTGTCTGTACCCCCTCCTTCAAAAATTCAAGCCGACATCATCCCTTAATTTGATGGTGGCGTGAACGAGTTAAATTTATTTATTGAAGCCATAGATTCAGTCGTAAAATTATTTTTTTGATAAATCCATTTCGCAAAATTATTAGAATGAAATGATACAGAGAACCCTCCTGAGAAAACTAAAAGGTTCAGCCAGGGAGGTAATCAACATAAGTGGTTGTGTAGAAATATCAGATATAAGGTCTGAATTAATACGAAACTTTAGCGATTAGTGCAACGAATTCTGTCTTTCATTAGACTTAAACAATTTACGACAAAGAGAAAATGAAACTCCTTATGAGTTTCATGATCGAATAAGAAAAGTTTTGAATACTGTCTAATAAAATAAATAATAATGTCTAATTATCTCTCTTTGCATTAGGGATCAAATTAATGCATTAACATGCAAATTAAATTAGAAATGTACACTGAACAAGCGCTTCACGTACTTTTAGCTGGTTTAAAATATCCTAACGGTATTATGGCTCACACAAGAGAACCGAAGACAGTGGCAGAGGTCATCAGTTTTATACAAAAGTAGGATAAAATACATTTCCTTTAAAATTCCCAAGGCTATAATCATACCAAAAAAGTCAATATAATAAACAAAAACTAAATGTTTTAACACCATACAGAAACACTTCCAGCTATCAGTGTGAATCGAAATTACCAAAACGGTAATCAAACTAATAAATAAGCGTTTGGTCAGATCCAAAATGTTTGGAAGCCTAATTCAAACACAAATAGAAATCTGCTCAAACCTGTGCCTATAAGTATATACAGAATACAGAAGTCAGCCTGTGCCAACGAGTACTTTTATGACTAAAAGCAAAAACCATGAAGCACACTATATTGAATAGCATGATTGCAATCACCATTCCGCTGTTTCTGATTTTAAGCATAACCAAAAGAATTCATATTTTCGTACACTGCCTTCTACAAATCGGAACCCGTAGTTATAAACTTAAATAACAATCACAATAATCGTAGGGTCTCATTCATTAACATAAAAAAAAACTACGCTAAATCTTTAAACTGATACTGGGGCAACTAAATTGTTACTTGATCCATTGGAGGTACAAAAATATATTTCTAACTCAAAGGAATACGATCTCTTTATAGTTACAAATTCAGTTTCTTCTTCTAGCCATAGGTGGGCAGTAAGTATTCCTGCATTTAACAAATACAATTCATCAGAAGAATTTAAAATTCTAGAATTCTACGTCTACAAATTCCATAATATATTTGATTAATTAATAGGGCTAGATATAATTCAATACTTGTACGTAAGTCTAGATTTTCCAAGTTCAAATTTCATCACCCCTAAGACAGCGATCACTATAAAAAGAATCGAACCCTACAAAATTGGTAGATAAAGTTATTTAAAGTGAAAGTATCTTAATTATTAGTATACCTGTACATACCTCCTGATTGGACAGATACATAATTGTATGGCGCAACAGTCCACAGGGGACCAGGGCCTAGCTTGCTCATCAACTACTCGTGTTGTGCGCGCTAGTGTTAAGTCAGTAGAAGGAACCTACATTTTTTGCAGACTCCGAACGGCGAAATTTGAGAAACTTTTTTAGACAGTTATTACTCTTTGAGTGTTGTCAGCAGCTCGAAAGAGGTGGTGCCGTGAAGAATTCGAAAAATTGGTGTTGAGCTGGGAGTCGAACTTACCCACTACGCCACGGAGGCCACAAAAAAAAATATTACAACAGAATAATATTCAACCTAGGGCTAAATATACCAGGTGATATTCGAAAAACCGGTTTAAATGTTCAAAATAGTCATTTTGAGTTTCTGAGAATGCCGTTTGGGCTCAAAAATGCTCCAGCTATATTTCGACGTGTAATGAACAACATTTTGAATGGCTTACAAAATGAAATCTGTTTGGTTTATGTAGATGACATAATTATATTTTCCACGTCTATCCAAGAACATCTAGTAAACCTTATGAAACTCTTAAAATGTTTAGTTGAAAAAAATTTTAAAATACAAATTGATATATTGGGACATATAATTACTCCAACCTGAATCAAACCAAATCTCGATAAGATAAAGTGCACTGAACATATTAAAAGTTTTCTTGGACTGTTAGACTATTATCGAAAATGTATCCCCAATTTTGGTAAAATCACAAGGTCTTTAATAGCGCGATTAAAAAAGGGAGCAAAGATAGACCTTAAATCTAACTATATTTAGTGTTTTGAAACCTGCAAACAACTTTTGATAAACGAGACAATTTTACAGTTTCCTGACTTTACTTTTCCTATTAATATGCAATTGGAGCCGCCCCATCTCGAGGATCACCAAATTATGGTAAATAGAATTACATCACTATAGGAAAGAAATATTTCCGTCCCTATCTGTATGGTAAACGGTTTGAAATCTTCAGGTATCATATTCCACTTCATTCGATGTTTTCTATGAAAGACCCATCTGCTGAATTCGTAAGATGGGGTTGGAGACTTGAGGAATTTGATTATAACATTTACTACAAAAAAAAGGTAATAGAAATTCGAATTCGGATACTCACAGCTTATTCGACCCACCCCTTATTTATAAATTCAAACTAGTATGGCAATTATGTTTTATTAAATTTAGCCCAAAATAACATACAAAATTAAAAAAAAAACCAAATAAATTCAATAATTCAATGTCACAGCTTATTTGACCCATTTACAAAAAAAAAAAAAAACAGTATAATGTAAAGCTCACACAAGCCATCAGAATCCAATTCTTCTCTTCTTCTTGTCGCGCAGTCCGGGGTGGACCTTGGCCTCAACCATAATACCTCTCCAGCCAGCACGAAATTTCGCCAGCTGCCTTCAGTCCCGCACTCCTAGTTAGTTCAGGTCCTTCTCCGCTTGTGTGCGCCACCTTATCCTAGGTCGTCCTTGTCCCCATAGCTCTGATTCGATGATTTTTCCGGCCGGAGCAGTGGCGTTATATCCGAAGACGCCTGACCAGGTGCACGTCGCTGTACAGTTTAGAGTTTTTCATTATATCTTCTCCAGATGTCATCAACGCGTCGTTTGATTTCGGTACTGATGTTGTTGTCCCTAGAGGTAGACGAAGTCCTCATCCAAGTCGAAGTTTCTACAGCCTAGTATGATGCTTTGTCCGAGACGTCGATGTTATGGACTTTGTTTTGCCCTCGTTTACCGCCAGACCCATTTTAGCCGCTTCCGCTTGAATGTCAGCAAACGCCTCATTGACTACTCACTGTGTTCGTCCAATCACGTTAATGTCATCAGCGCAAGCTAACAACTGAACTGACTTTTGGTAGATCGTGCATCTGAAGTTGATTTGTGAGTTACGCACGATCTTTTCAAGAAAGATGGTAAATAAGTCACATTACAGTGCGTCGCCTTGTCTAAAATCTTTTTTGACATTGAAGGTCTCTGTGAGTTCGTTACTGACATTGACGGAGTAGCGAGAGTTCTTCATCGTCAATCTACACAAACTCATGAGTTTGGTAGGAATGCAAAAATTCGACACGACACTTTATAGCTCGTCTCTATGAACACTGCAATATGCGGCCTTAAAATCGACAAATAGGTGGTGAGAGTCGATTTGTAATTCTTGAGTCCTTTCTAGCATCTGCCGTAAAGTGAAGAGGTCTATCGTGGACTTCCTGGCCTGTAACCACACTCATAGGGACCTATCAGGTTATGGAGAAAAGTTTTCAGCTCACACAATACGGCAGAGAGGATCTTGTATAAGATGTTAAGAAAGCTTTTCCTTCGATAATTGGCGCAGTCAAAGGGGTCTCTTTTCTTGTAGCCCGGGCAAACGACGCTGAGGTTCCACTCATCGGGCATGCTTTCCTCCGAGCATATCTTACAGATGATCTGATGCATGCGCCCAACCAACTCATCTCCAGCTGCTTTAAATAGTTCTGCGAACAGTCCGTCCGTTCCAGCAGCTTTATTCGACTTCAGCTTAGATATTGCTATCTTCACCTCGTCTAAGTCGGGGGGACAGAATTCTCATCTATCATCGTTCAAATTGAGTAGATCATTCTGCCTAATAGCGGAATTTGGGACGTCATCGCCGTTAAGGAGACTGCAGGAGTGATCTTTCCAGATTCTCAGAACAGACTGCGACTCTACCACAAGTTGACCATGCAAGCTTCGGTCCGATCCTTGTATCTGCCTGATAGCTGTGTTACCCTACGGTAAAACTTTCGGACATCATTCCTGCCATAACACCTTCCCATTCCCTCTACAGCGCGCTTCTTCTTTTTTCCCTTCTTCTCTGTTCGTAGAGCTCTCGAGAAGCTCTCAATGTTCGATGCAGCGTTGGCTTATGGGGGTCTTGTTCGGGTGCATGCGCTTGCCTGCACTCATCGCCAAACCAATCCGCGGGTGGTGACGTGAAACCCAGCATTTCAGTAGCAGCTTCTTTGATGCCATCTTGACAACGTTTCTAGTCTTCTTCTATGGTTATTGCGGGCAGCGTCGAAATCTTAGTGAATTTCAGAGAGACTCGGTCGGCAAACTTCCCAGCAATCAATTGCGATTGTAGCTTTGTTTGTTTCAATTGTTTGTTTATGAAGTAAATATCGATTTCTATAATTATTAAAAAATAATATAAGTATTATATATCCTACTATTACAGTAATTATAATAAAAATTAATAATGCATGATCATGGAAGAATATTAATTGTTCTATTAATGGAGAAGCTCTATCTTGTAATCCTAAATTTGCTCATGTTGACATTTTTTCTTGTCTAATAAAAGCTGAATACTGCCTTTTCGACATCGGCCGGGGCAAGGATTGTGTGCATAACACCTGCATTGATTTTTGTTGTGAAGCTATAGAAAGGACTTACACTTCTTAATTCTGCTTTTTACCAGCTGCGTAGTCGGAGTTGGGTAACTTAATGTCTGTGTTTGATATGGGAAATTCCGTGTTCATGTGAGCAACGTTCGTGGGCTAAGAGGAAATCTCTTGGCTGTGGACGTACACAGGTAGGTGAGAATCCCGACATGTCGGATTTGAACCTGCCTGGATATAGCTTAGTGCCTTTGTTTTTCCCACATCGCGGTCTCGCTATTTACGTGCGTAGTGATGTTGCTTACCAACTTCAACCACAATACGGCCACTGTTCCAATCCGGAATTTAACTCGCTGTGGTCAAAACTCCATGCCCGTAAGCAGTTAATCCACTATAATCCACTATTGCTTTATTTATAGAAGTCCAAACCTAGATAGCAACTCAACTTTGAATGAGTTATATGCGCTATCCGAATCCATCATCTTGTCACTGAAATCGTTATTGCGGGCGATTTCAATGTACACAATTCTTCTTGGCTTCGACATTCAGGCCAGACCACACCCGAAGGAAGGTATGTTGAAATCTTTGCTGATGTAAACAATTTGACCAAGCTTGTGAATGAGCCAACATGGATACCTGACATTGCAGATCATACCGCCAACACCTTGGATCTATTTCTCACATCTCATCCTGAGAAATACTCAGTTAACATACTGTCGTCTCTAGGATCGTCAGACCACTGTGTCGTATCAGCCAATTTTCCATACTCGTCCCATTCAGTTAGAGAGCAAATCCCTAAAAGAACAGTCTTTACGAGAAAGCCAACTGCAGCGGCCTAAACAACTTTTTTAGGGATTTTAACTGGTCACTATGCTTCCTTGATAGTGACGTGGATGCCGCAGCTGATATGATTACGAATACAATTTTGTCAAGTATGAAATCCTTCATTCGTCACAGAGTGAAGAGTATCAAACCAAAGACAAACGAGTGGTACGACTCGAGCTGCAAAGAGGCTATCAGGTTGAGAGAAATAAGCTTCCGGACTTTCAAAGCCAACTCTTCTTAGAAAAACAGGCATTAATAAGACGTGTTAAATTCTTATATGATCAAAAATAAGGCAAAAAGTGCTGTAATGTCCCAAAGGCAGCAAAAAAAATTTTGGTCATTCGTAAAAAACGTAAAAAATTCCGTATCGTCTTCAATTCCAACGCTCATTTGCAATGACATTCCAGCTGTCAGCTCTTTGGACAAAGTAAATCTGTTAGCTGCATATTTTGCAGCCAGCTCAACGCTTCCAGATTGCGCTCTGTCCGCGCCTGTACTCGACAGTGTAAGTTTTTCCATGGGACAAGTCCATTTTTGCACTCGTACAGTTGCAAGAGTACTGAAAGATCTAAACGTTCACAAATTCACTGGCCCGGATGGTATCCCCCCGTTCTTCTGAAGAAGTGTTCTTCTACGCTGGCAAAACCACTATGTAAGCTCTTCCATCTGTCCTACTCTTTAGGGCTCTTTTCGAGTAAGTGGGAAACAGCATTTGTCCAGCCCGTCCCTAAAAAAGGCGAACCATCTTATGATAAATCTTCAGCTTATGAAATATCTTGAAACTCTGAAGCTTCTTAATGACCGGCAATACGGCTTCCGCAGCAACAGATCCACTGGTGATTTGATGGCTTATCTTACCGAAAAATGGAACCAATCTTTGCAAATATAGGAGAAAACAAGATCGTTGCACTGGATATTTCAAAAGTATTTGCAGAGTCTGGCATCAGGCTCTCTTGTCGAAAATGCGTGCTTTTGGCGTCGACGAGTTTCTTCTTCAACGGCTTAGAAATTACCTCTCGAACCGTTCAATACAAGTTGTATTGGATGGGTTCAAGTCTGATATTCACCATATAAATGCTGGTGTTCCCCAAGGCTCCGACACTCTTCCTGATTTTTATAAATGATCGCCTGTCTGTCACTTCTAATCCAATTCACTCCTTCGCTGATGACAGTACCCTCAGCTTTTTATATTCGTTCCTCGGCTCTCGTCCCTCCTCTTCGGCCATTGACTTGGAACGGCAGCGTATGTTAAGCTCATTAAATTCCGATCTTGACAGCATAATTGATTGGAGTAAAAAGAATAGAGTGGAATTTAATGCTTCCATAATTCAGTGCTGTCTACTGTCACTCAAGCGTCCTCAAAAGAACCTGCCATTATCTATGAATGGCACCTGCATTGTTGCAACTGAACGACTTTCCATCCTCGGTACATGTATCAACTCAACACTAAGTTGGAACGATCACATATTCGAACTCGTCAAAAATGCAGCGAAATGTCTAGGTTTCTTAAAGCGATGCAAGAAATATTTCACACCTTCTGACATGGCGTACATCCACCCAAAGCTTGAGTACAACGCTCCTATCAGGTCCGGTGCTCCTAAGACCTCCCTGCACCTATTAGATAGAATCCAACAGCGAGGGATAAAGCTTATTGGTGATAATAATGCTGCGAAGTCAATCGACTCGCTCGAACATCGACGAAATGTCGCGTCTCTATAACTATTTTATCGCTATTTCAACAACAAATGCTCTAACTAGTTAGCCACGTGCATTGCTCCCCTTCAAGAATTCACCAGCATTACCAGCCTTGCTAGGAATGCTCACCCGTTCACCCTTAAGCCCACCTTCAGATCATGGCACAATTTTGTCGTGGCTTAGGCCTACTTCCCTTACTATTCGGAAGTAGCGGAACTCGTAGAGTGTTGCGAAACGAAATAGATGGGCCTCGTTATCTGTTGCGACGCTAATGCTCAGAACACTTTCTGGGGCAGCAGCAAGTATATCAGGAGACTCCGCACTTTCGTCTGGCCCGACCATCAGCAACGTTGGCTCACATCCAACATTTGTTACGATAAGATGACAGAAAGTGATTCACTTAACGATATCAAATAGTTTTCTTAAGGAGATCACAGACTGGACCGTTCTGTCGGAAGTGTCCATGTCGGACCATAGATATATAGAGTTACGAATCGAATGTGAAACTAACATCTCGCAGAAGAGCAGGAATCCTAGGAGAACAAAGTGGCTAAAGTTTAGGGAAGAATTAGCAAACTTCACTTTGCCTTTCCTTAAACTCAGAACGAAGCGTAAGATTGAGGTGGCAATACGCAATCTGAACGATATCCTAACCAAATGCTTCGAAATGGCATGCCCAGGCAAAAACACGCCCTGCAGAACAGCTGTTCCGTGGTGGAACGCGGAATTGCAGAGAAAGCGCAAGGAAACCAGAAAACTTCTGAATAGGTCACTTAAGACCAATCTGGAAGAGGACTGGGACCTGTATCGATTAAAACAAAAAGAATATAAAAGGCTTATTTGTACTTCGGAAAGTGCCTCTTACAAAGACTTTTGTGGGAAAACCGAAACACTCAGTGAAACCAGCAGACTAGTGAAAGTCCTTAAAAGGGACAAAGCACTGAGGCTGGATACACTAAGAAAACCAGACGGTACCTATACCGAGTCTAAAGCTGATACCCTCCAACTCATGTTAGATACTCTCTTCCCTAGGAACTAGATCACAGTTGGCTCAAAACCAGTACCGATTTCCGAAACTGGAGATGAGCAGGCATATACTACACGTAGAGGCTGGTATATTTTATCGTTTGTGGCCACGGATGAAGCCATCGAGTACGCTGTTGCGTCTTTCAAGTTAACGGGCCCCGTTGGCATACATGCAGCACTGCTACAAAAGGGCATAGACCCTATACTGCCGGCTCTGAAAATAATCTTCACTGCCACCCTTGCACTGGCATTCATTCCAAGCACAGTAAGGATAGCCTTCATACCAAAAATTGGTAAAGGAGATTACGCTTCCACCAAAAATTTCAGGCCTATCAGTCTCACTTCCTCCTATCTCAGATGCAACATGCCTACCAACGCGGAAAATCTTGCGAGACTGCATTTGAAAATCTCGTCGGTAGAATTGAAAGTGCACTTGACAGGAAAGAATACGCATGGGCATTTGCATCGACATAGGAGGTGCATTCGACAATGCAACTTTCGATCGCATGTGTAATGCGGCCAAGAAACACGGCGTCGCGGAATCATTGGTATTGTGGATAAGAGGCGGAATGTAACAAGTTTGTAATGTCGTGGCTCAACAGGGGCTGCCCCCAAGGCGTCGTTCTGTCTCCCATCATATGGTGCATGCTAGTCGATTCTTTGCTTTCCGCTTTGAATAGTTCCATCACCTACGCCCAGGATTATGCAGATGATGTAGCCGTACTGGTTACTAGAGCATGCCTTGCGGTCGTTGGTGCAAGTGCCAGACGGCTCTCGACATGATCTATAACTGCTGTACTAGGAATGGGCTTTCAGTCAACCCTCTTAAAACCGAGGCTGTTCTCTTTACGAGACGGAGGAATATGACTGGTCTGCCTCAACTGGTACTTAAAGGCGTCGATATTTCACTTTCCAATGACTGTTCATGTAATATCGCGTCGGTCTTCCAGTCGAAAGCCTTCGCGATTCCATGGCCACCAACTATACGTAGGTTGCCTTTCATACCATATTTCGGGATTGAGTAACCCTAGTGATGCAATCTGGTACCTGCCAGCTCTATCGTCATGTTTGACATTTTTGAGGTTATAAGTACTCAGAACGTTTTGACATACGAGCTCTATTTGTGTTGTTTACGGTAACTTAAAAGATTCATCTCGCCCAAAAAATGGAATTAAATCGTGAAAATTTTCGTGCGATTATTTTTTACAACTTTCGACCTGGATTAACTCAACAACAGTGCATCGATGGTCGCAGTTCAATCCAAGACGAATTTCGTGAAGGTCGTCCAAAATCAGTTGTTGTTCCGGAAACCATTGATGCTGTGCGTCAATTAATACTGCAAGATCGTCATGTGACCTATAGTGAGATTGAGGCAATGTTAAGCATAAGAGAATATTAGGCATACATTCAATATTGCATGAACAACAATAAAAAAATTGTTCGTGTTGGATCCCATACAATTTGTCAATCGCTCTAAAAAAAGATCGTGTCGATTAGTTGAAAGAAATGCTCCAAAAATACAATCGGGGTGCTTCGAAACACGTCTATGACATCGTGACAGGTCATGAATCGTCTGAGTGGTACACAACCATTTGTTTGCCAGTTGTCTTCCAAGAAATCACGAAAAACAACTGCCGAAGATGGATCACTCTTCAGTACGACAATGCGAGCTCTCACACATCGGCTCAAACAACTGCATTTTTGAGCACTCAAAACATCGATTTGATGAGTCAGCCGCCGTATAGTCCTGACTTGGTACCGAATGACTTCTTTTTATTCCCGTACGTAAAAAATAAAATGAGAGGTCAACGTTTTTTGACACCTGAAGAACCGGCTGATGCGTTCAGAATGCATGTTTTGGTGATACCTCAACCAGAGTGACAAAAGTGCTTCGACAATTGGTTCACACGCATCCAAAAGTGTATAGATCTTAATGGAGAATATTTTGGACAACAATAAAGCTATTTTCGATGGTTAATCTTTTTTTTTGTTCACTAATCCCGAAATATAAAAGGCAACCCTCATGTGAAGAGGCACAAGCTGTGCTCAAGGCCCTACTAAACCCTTTAACTACTTTCAAGATAGTTCAAGAATGCAAGTCTTCCCTTAATTTGGTCGGTAGGCTGAATTCGTTAATACTTGTTTGGTTCCCGGGTCATCACGGGATAGTGGGAAACGAGACTGCCGATGAACTAGGCAGGCTAGGTTCAAGAGAGGCATTAGTTGGACATAAATCCACCTTGGGACTACCCGCGTTCTTGGTCAGGGCCTCCGTCGATGGTTGGGTCTCCCTACAGCACAACCAGAGATGGCGTGACTCTCCAGAATGCAGGATGTATGCTCCCTAACGTTAGCAAGATATCCGCGTCTTTTCTGCTATCTTTAGACAGAAACTAGTGCAGACGACTTGTCGGCGTACTAACGGGACACTTTACCTTCGCTATGCACCTGAGTCGGTTTGGGCTTATTGATGTCACACTCTGCGACGTCTGTGGAGAAGGTGACCCCACTTTAGAGCACTTTCGTCAGTGTCTTGATTTCGCTCGTATCAGGTGGCGGCTATTTGGCGCTGATGTGGTGGGAACCGGAAACCTAAGTTCTATATCACAGAAGTGCCTTTTGGTTTTTCTTCGGAAAACCAAGATTATTAAATGAAGATTACTGCCTGGCAGTACAATGGACCAGTATTTGAGTCTGAGCGCTCCAGTGCAGTTTATTTCAAACTCCAACACAAAAAAAAATGGTTTGTCTCAACACCGCTGGTCTCTCGATATTCGGGTTCTTACCTTGGCTACAACAATGTGATGATCCAAGTCGATATTTGCACCTTGGAAGGTTCAGACAGCGAGAATATGATCAATCTGGTTGATGTTGCATTGATCAGTAAATCGCGTGCTAACCACCGAAAGGTTTCCGATAACTCCAGATAAGATATCCTCCTTTCCGAGCTGAGCGTTGAAGTCTCCTAGAAGGATCTTGGTGCCGTAGCTGAGGCATCGATACCGTATGTTCTTTTTAGGAGAGCATAGAAGTTGTCCTTGGTGTTATCATCCTTCTCTTCTGTCGGGACGCGAGCGTAAATTAGGCTGGTGGTTCTGAATTTAGCCTTGATGCGGATAGTCATGAGGCGTTCGCTGACGGGGTTGTAGCTTAATTGTTTTTATTTTTTAATATGATCTCCCCTAATATTAATGCATTTGTTACATCTTGAGATAACCTTTCTTAAACCCTTAAAAAATAAATTTCCTCTTTCTCTGCAAAATACCTATTTATTGCCGACTTGAGTTCTTCATCATTGGAAAATCTTTTTTTACGAAGACATTTTTTCAAATCCGGAAACAGGAAATAATCCCTAGGGGCAACGTCGGGACTATTTTTATTTTTTATATTGTTATATTATTATTATAAGCATTCTTTACTTTAACAACTAGTAATAGAAAAAGCAAAATTATTTGAAATAATATAGTGGGCACAGAAAAAAAATAAAACTGTATTGATAAAGTTATAGAAAAAAGAAAATGCTTACTACTAAATGAAACTATTACGGTAATTAAAGGCATGAATATAGAATCTATAATGCAGGTTAGTCCTAGTAATATAGGACAGAAAGCAATAAAATGGTATATATTTTCGACTTCATTGCGATTGCAAAGAGTGCAGGTAGCATTGATATCTTGTCGATGCGGTTCCTGATTAAGTCTCAGCAGTTCAGTTCTAGCTCTAAAAATAATGCCTATTTGTCTATTTGAGAATTCTGTTTTAAAGTAGTTGCTGGGCGCCAGTGTATGGTTGAGATGTTTGTACATATGTCTCGACGAAGAGGAACGAGCTCGATTTAGGCAATCTAGATACATATTGTCATCGTGTTTCCTAATTCATTCGTTTAATTTAACTTCCCATTCGTTTGAATTTTCCTTAGTGAGCCTAAGTGCAATGTCAAGTGACGTTGCGAGCTCATGCCATTCTTAAAAGGTCTGGACTATAGATTTTCTTCGAAACCACAATCTCGCGCAGCAGCCTTGGAAATTCGCGCCGTGTGAACAGGAGCGTTGTCATGAAGAAGCAACACACCCGCTGCGAGTTTACTGCAAAGTGGAAGCGTAGGATGTAGCGTTAATGGTTTCACCTTTTTTTGTACTCAATGAGCAAGATTCCCTTTGAGTCCCAAAAAACTTTGGCCATGACCTTCTCGGCAGACGGAGTGACTTTGAACTTCTTCGGGGGGTTTGTTACTTTTTGCTTTCAGGGTCATATGAACGGTTTACTTGAAGTTGGAACTATGTGATTATTAATTCTCGTTTTATCTCAGGTTAAACAGAATCATAGTGGCAACTGAGACGATGATGGTGAAAAATGAGCATCGCGCTGTAATAAAATTTCTCACTAAGCAAAAAAAAAAATCAAAAAACTATTTATGAAGAGATGGTGGCTGTTTACCAGTGTTCCGCACATTTATTATCAACTGTGCAATAGTGGTCATGTGCGTTCAAGAGAAGCAGAGAGAGAGAGCATTGAAGACGACCCCCGCTCCGGCGCACCGGCTACTGCTTGTACGGGAGAAAGCATCAAAGAAGTCGAAAAACTTGTTCTTGAGGATGAACGAAACAAAGGTGAAAATGAAAGCAGAGATCACCAAGCTTTTAACTGGTACCATTCACACCATTCTTCATGACCATCTTATCCTTTCAAAGGTCAGTGCAAGGTGGGTGCCACGAATGCTCACAACACCTCAGAAAAAGTGAGAATGGAATGCTGAAGAGAGCTTTTGTAGATATGTAGTGAGAACGCGGACGGTGTTATGGATCGAATTGTTACTGGGGAAGAAACATGGGTTCACCACTATGACCCTAAAAGCAAAGAAGAGTCCATGCAGTGGCATGAAAAGGGAACAGACCCCCAGAAGAAGTTCAATGTCACTCCGTCTGTCGAGAAGGTCATGGCCACAGTTGTTTGGGACTCAAAGGCAATCTTGCTCATTAAGTACAACAAAAGGTGAAACCATCAACGCCAACTCCTACGCTTCCACCTTGCATAATTTGAGGGAGGAAATTAAAAAGAAAAGACGGGGTAAACTCGCAGCGGGTGTGTTGCTTCTTCATGACAACGCTCCTGCTCACACGGCGCGAGTTTCCACAAATATAGTCCAGACCTTGCCCCGGATTTGAAAAAAATGTTTTCGTGGAAAAAGATTTTCGGATGATGAAGAACTCAAGTCGGCCATAAATGGGCATTTTGCAGAGAAAGAGGAAATTTATTTTTTTTATTAATTGGAAAGTTTTCTACACATTTTGACCACCTTTCTCGAAATTTGTGAATACCACGCCAATGAAATTGTTCGTCTTTTAAAGCAAACCAATCAGACACTCAATTTTCGACTTCCTCGTAGGAATCAAAGTGCTGCTCAGCCATTGCGTGTCCCATCGATGAAAACAAATGGTAGTCGGAAGGAGCCAAGGCTTGAATACGGCGGGCGGGGTAGCTGCTCCCAGCCAAGTGTTTTAAGTGTATCCTGAACCTGTTTTGCTTTGTGTGCAGGTGCATTGTCATGGAGCAAAATTACCTTGTCCCAGATTAACCCATGATTTTTTCCGTTTAGGATTCTTAAAATAAATCCATTTTTCATCGCCAGTAACAATCCGATGCAAAATCGATTATCTTTCGTGTCTTTGAAGCAAAATTTCACAAGTGTTTTTTCGGTTTTCCATCTGTCTTTCATTCAATTCATTTGGTACCCATTTTCCACACTTTTGGATTTTTCCCATAGCTTTTAAACGGTCAGAAATTTTTTGTGGTGCAACATTTAACATTGCTGCCATTTGTTTTTGACTCAAAGTGTCATCTCCATCCAATATCGTTTGCAATTCGGAGTCGTCAAACTATTTTGGTGGTTGTTGCGTAGAACCACAAATTAAAACATGAATTAAAATTGTTAAAACTTACGATCTTATATAAATATTTACCAAGTCATTATTGTGAATTAGCCATAAAATTGTGAAAACTTGATTGGTCTAAGATTTGAATTTGGCGCCTATCAGCCGTATTTATTTTAAATTAAAATCTAAAATTCATGTACCACATAACAGAAACAAAACAAACAGCAATAAACTGACACTCTGTTAATCGCAACCGAACCGACCGCACGTGTTTCATTAACGTCGTTTCTTTTTTTAGTTTGCAGATCCCGGAAAAGACAATAAGTTTAAAAACCGAAAGTAAGTACGCGAACTACACAAAAAATATTGTGTAGAATTTTCACGGTGCCCGAGCAGTGACAATATCAAAAAAAATAATTCACAAGTGACAGTGACAACATAAAGTGAAAGAATAAAAAAAAACACAAAATTAATATATTTATATATATATATTCATTTGTATATATATAGAAGTGTAAAACGCATACTAGTGCAGTGACAAATAAAGGCGAAATTAAAAAGTGAGTTTAATTTCAAAAAGCGCGACGTGCAATTTTTATATATTTACACACAAAACTCGCACGGCGCGAGAATCAAAAAAAAAAAAAAAATTATCCAATGGTTCATACAAACTGCAGCTGCGAAGATTGCAAAAGGGAAGTTTCTTCGCCACAGGTATTGAACAAAAATTGAAAGTGTAGAGCAATTGTCTTGTGCTCCGATTGCCTTTCAATTCTTGTAACTTTTGCATGTTTTATATATATATATATATATATATATATATATATATACATCTATTTATCGTACCTTTGTCCTGAAACAAAGGGACAAGTTACACACACACATATACACATACACGACAAACAAAGTTCGAGTGAAAATTAAAAAGAAAAGACAAGTGCGCGATTTGATTAACGGAGTCAATTTATTGCTTGAAATTAATAAGTTAATAAATATAAAGTTAATTAATTATTTAAAGTTAACACTCGCGTTTTAACAATCGGTTTTAGAAAATTAAGTGCTACGTTGAGGTTAAATTCCCAGTACTTAGCAAACAATTTTCCATCACTTAAATGCGATATTAATTATCGAAAATTTAATTGAATCACTCTGGCAAGTTATTAAGTTTACAAACCGATTTGACAGTTTATTGTTAACATTTTGTTTGCTTACATTTGCATTTCTTCGCAAACCAAGTCACAGTTCAGTGTACATTGGTAGAGTGAATTCAGTGATAATAATTTTCGATTTAGTGAGAAAAAGTGCATTAAGGGGAATACATTTTTAATTGCGGCAGTTTTAAATATTCTGAGAGTATAGTTAAATTATTACACAAAGTTACTGTGTCGTACCTCGGCTATAGTACATTAATTGGTTTAAATTGCGTACAGTGAGTGCGTGCTATTTCGTGCAATAATTCTTAAGAGATTATTTGCATTTACGGCAATTTTATTCAAAACTAGTGCATAGCCAGTGGATAAACTAATTCCACACAATTACGAAATAATTTAACTGAGTCCTCGCGTAAAAAAAATGGCACCGAAGAGACAAGCATCTCCGAACAAAAACGGCTCTCTTGAGCAATTAAAGCATCAGAGGTCGATTATTGTGGCGAATATTTCTCGGGTTAAAGCGGCATTAGAGCAAAAGACAATTTCACAAAATCCAATTGAACTTGAATGTCGATTGGATTTGTTGAATTCATATATTGATCAAGCTATGATATGTCAATCAGACGAAAAACTAGCTGATCACATAGACACGTTCCGCGGGGAATTAGAAGACATTTGTGTGTGTACGAAGGCGCTTATAATGAGTGTTTTAAACAAGAGGCGGAAATCCAGCATTGCTGAATATTCCTTTGCGGCGCTTCAACACTCGCGACTTCCGAAAATGTCTCTTTCCAAATTTAGCGGCAAATATGCTGATTACAAAAACTTCATCAGCTTGTTTGAAAGTTTAGTGGACAATGATCCCAATCTTCCAGATATTGAGAAATTCAATCATCTGATATCGTGTCTTTCCGGTGAAGCCTTAGGTACAGTAAAGGCTTTTCAAATCACTGAGCAAAACTATCCAAAAGCGTTGGCTAGTTTGAAGAGAGTGTACGACAATAATTGCCTTATATTTTTTGACAATATTTCGACACTCTTTGATCTTCCTGAGATCACAAAACCATCGGCAGCTGCTTTACGCAGCATGATCGATACAGTTTCTGCGATATATGACTCACTCTTGTCACTAGGCGACGAAAAGAACATAACCAATGCAATTATTATTCATTTGGTGATGTCAAAAGTTGACGCAAGCACGAGGTCGAAGTGGGAAGAGCAACTAGATTACAGCACTCTTCCTTTATGGAGTGATTGTGAGACGGCGCTCAACAAGAGGTACCAGCACATAGCTGCTGAAGAGTCCTCTTCGTCACGCGTCAAGCCTAGTGATAAGCAGTCACATCAAAAAAGAGATCTTGGTCGACAAAAGAACCAACGATCATCGTTTTCGTGTGCCAATACACTCACCCAACAACAACAAAAGCAGCAATCAAACAAAACGAAATGCGTCTTTTGCAAATCAGACGATCATTTCATAACCGCGTGTCAGTCGTTTACCGCACTCCCGGTATTGCAAAGATTCGAATTTGCAAAAAGTGTTCCGATTTGCATTAACTGCCTTCGGAAAGGACACACCGTATCGAAGTGCAAGTTCAGCCGGTGTAGTGTATGCAATCGTGCACATCATTCGTTGTTGCATCAATATGTGACAACATTTAACAGTGCGCAGCCTTCGACCTCCCAAGCAATGCACGCCTCTGCGTCCACTGACCACGTCATACTGGCAACAGCTGTGGTCAAAATCAAGTGTATAAATGGCGACTTCATGCCAGCGCGAGCTTTACTTGATTCAGGCTCTCAAGTTAACTTTATAACTGAAGAGCTAGTGCAGAGGCTTAACCTTCGTAAAGAAGACAATTCGTTGAACTTGCTTGGTATCGGTAAAACGAACTCAAAAGTCAACAAAAAGGTTCATGCGGTTGTTAAGTCCCGATTGAATGAGCATTCGTTCTCGGCTGACTACTGGGTCATGCCATCGATTTCTGGATATCAACCAGATCATGCGATAAATACCGCAAACTGGGATATTCCACGGAACATAGAGTTGGCAGACCCATGGTTCCATAAACCACAAAAAGTGGATTTGTTGTTGGGTGCAGAAACGTTCTTCGAACTGCTATCCGTTGGTCAAATTAAAAAAGGCCCGGAATACCCAACCATCCAAAAAACGCTTCTGGGTTGGATAGTATCCGGAAAATATTCCAATTGTCGAAATACAAACACAAAAATGTGTAGTATGGTATGCCAAACCGAGATGGCCAACTCTCTTGACCAAATCGTACAGAGATTTTGGTCACTAGAAGAAATTCCTGGAGACTCAAATAAAAGTTTCACTCCAGAGCAACAAATGTGCGAAAAGCATTTTGTTGATAATACAAAACTTTTGCCTGAAGGTAGATTCGAGGTGAAACTATCATTTAAGGTACCGCTTACCTCACTCGGAGCGTCATTCGAGACTGCGAAGCGACGATACCTCTCATTAGAAAGGAGATTATCCAAAGATAATCAACTCCGAGAAATGTACTTAGAGTTCATGAATGAATATCTAAGTTTAGGACATATGTCACCGACGGATAATGAAATACTTCATTCCGCACCAGTGTGTTCTAAGACCACAAAGCACAAGCACTAAGTTGCGTGTAGTGTTTGATGCGTCGAGTCGTACAACGACTCAAGAATCATTAAATGACATCTTGATGGTTGGGCCAACCATTCAAGAGGAGCTGTTTTCGACGTTGCTCCGTTTTCGCACTAATAGGTACGTCCTAACGGCAGATATCGCGAAAATGTACCGGCAAGTTCGAATTGCCAAAGAGCACTCAAATTACCAGCTCGTAGTGTGGAGACAGCACCCATCGCAACCCTTACAGCATTTTCGACTGAACACAGTCACATATGGTACTGCGTCAGCGCCATTCTTAGCAATACGGTGCTTGAAGATGCTGGGGGATGCGCACAGAAACTCACATCCGTTGGGATCTCAAGTTGTGCTGCGAGATTTCTTCATCTACCAAAGGAAGATGTTTTCAGGTTCAGCCTAGAAAGCAACTTCGATCACCTACCAGCGACGAAAAGGAACATTTTGTCTGTTTCCTCGCGGTTGTTTGATCCTCTTGGATTACTCTGCCCCATAGTTACCAAGGCAAAACTCTTATTGCAAGAACTATGGATTGCCAAATTAGACTGGGATGAGTCGATTCCCTTGCGCCTTGATACGAGTTGGCAGAACTTCAAAACGAATTTGACTCAACTTCGCGATATTAAGATACCACGGTTTGTGAACCACGCGAAGCTGCAAGTTCATGGATTCGCCGACGCTTCGATGAGAGCGTATGTTTGCTGTATATATATACGCAGTCAAAGTGAAGAAGGTATCAAGTTGACGCTGCTAACAGTAAAGTCCAAAGTGGCCTCTCTAAAAACCAAATCGCTCCCGCGATTGGAACTTTGCGCAGCGCATACTCTCTCCAAATCATGGATGAGAGTATCGGCAATGTTGAATCTCCAAGTAGAGCAGTGTATATTTTGGACAGATTCCGAAATTACTCTACATTGGATAAGGACTCATCCATTAACACTAGCAACCTTTGTGGCAAATCGGGTGGCAGAAAACCAAGAGTGGACGCAAAGTTGCCAATGGAGACATGTCCCTACAAAACAAAATCCAGCGGATATAGTTTCCAGAGGATGTAACGTGGACGAACTGAATAGTTCTATTTGGTTCACGGGTCCACAGTTCCGACTGGAAGAGCAGGCTGCTTGGCCAGTCAATGCTCATTTTGAACTATCGCTGAGTGATGAGGTACTGGAAAAGCGAAAAACGAGATGTGCTTTAATAGCCGTCGAGAAATCTCGAAGTATCGAGATCGAAATAATCGACAAAGTTTCGTCACATGCAAAATTAGTGAGAATATTTGCATATGTCATGCGGTTTATTCGAAAACTTAAGAATAAAACCGAAAAATTCGAAAAAGTACCTACGGCAAAAGAGTTACAGTTGGCTTTTCTAAAACTAATAGAGATTGTTCAACATTACGAATTCGAAGATGAAATTCGTAAGTTAAAACGCAAAGCCGCACTTCCGTCAAACATGCAAAAACTTAATCCGTTCCTGCATGAATATGAAGACAGTAACTACACATTTACTCTATTTCGGGTAGGTGGTCGTCTTCTTCATGCGCCGATTGAGTACGATGCCAAATTTCCGCTTCTACTAACGAAAAATACCACTTTTATTAAAGGGTATTTGCGGTACCTGCACATAAAAAACTACCATGCTGGTCCGAAAGCATAAGTAGCTCTGCTTCGACAGCAAATATGGCTAGTCAATGCTCAAGAAGCTTGCAGAAAAACGGTCCAAAGCTGTGTTCATTGGTTTAGGTATAAACCAAAACTGCTGACGCAGATTATGGGCAATCTACCAGCTGACCGTTTAAGAGCACAATGGCCCTTCCTTATATGTGGCGTTGATTTTTGTGGTCCCGTCCTTACATCCTTAAGAATCCGCGGTAGACCCCCAGTCAAAACCTACATCGCCGTATTCGTCTGTTTCACGTCCAAAGCTGTCCATTTTGAAATGACAACTGATCTGTCTTCGGATACTTTTATTCTCGCCCTTAAAAGGTTCATCGCCCGAAGAGGAATTCCGAGGAGAGTCCACTGCGACAACGGGACGAACTTCGTGGGAGATTGACGGAAGCTCGAGGAAGTTCAGCAGTTCGAGCGAGGGAGAGAAGCCGTACACCAGTTTGCGGCAGAGGAAGGGTTCAGCTTCGAATTCGTCCCACCGAGAGCCCCTCACTTCGGCGGTCTATGGGAGGCAGCCTTGAAGTCCGCCAAGGGACTTCTGCAGCGAACCGTCGGCAACGCGCTTCTCACAAGCGAGGAGCTGCAAACCGTCCTCAGCGAGGTAGAAGCGATCCTCAATTCAAGGCCCATCGCTCCACTCAGCGCAGATCCAAACGACGGCGAGGCGCTCACACCCGCACACCTGCTAATCGGGACGTCGCTGCGAGCATTGCCGCCGGAACAAGTGCCGAATACATTGAACGCACCTTGTAAATTAACTTTCAATATATTATTCAACTGAGCAGTTATCAGTTATCAGTTACTGTTGATAAGGGATACCAGCGATGCATATAAATATATTGATGTTGTTGATATTGAGTCATACCAATCAAATGACAAAATAGTTCTTATTATTACAATTCCTATATTGTACCCTTCACTCTTTAATCTCTATCAATTGATTCCTATTCCCATTATAAACAATACAATCCTCATACTTCCAAAACCATTCCTTGCTATGTCAGAATTAAAACACCAATATGAAGAGCGCAAATGCAAGAAACTCAGTAAATATTCATCCGATTTTGGTCAAAATCTTCGGACCCATAGTATATACCACAACAAAAGATGTGGTTCATTTCGTCGAAGGTACTAAAATTAAACTAACTGTGAGCAAACTGGACTCATTTTCTTGTCTGGTTAAGCATTAATAAATATCCCGGTCAATTGTAGCTTTCAAGCAAATATTCAGACATATTTCAACAATGAGGTATCTGCTATGTTCATCCGCTGCTACTTCCAACAATTCAACAGGTTTTCGAAGTAGATCACAACAACACTTCACTTGAGGACGCCCACTACATGCTCTTGGAACAAATTCAGGTGCAACAATTTAACTTAAAATCATCAAATGTTAGGAAAAATTCAAGCATGAAATTTATTTTATATTAAGATTTGTGTAAAAACTTATTGTACAAGAAATTATATTCTAAGTATTTTTTGTAAATATTGTCATAAAACGAAAAGGGACGTTATTGAAGTAATAGAAATACAAGATGAACATGTTGATGTTAAAATTAATAAAAATAGTGTAAATGAATTTCCAAATAGTCATTTTAATGAATAATTGTAAGAAAAAGCAAAACTGCATAGCCCCCTTTTAATGGGGAAGGAATAATGTTATATAATATCAAAATGTAATTATGTCACTACATAGTCGCAACAGGTATTTGCTAGAATGCTGACGAAGTGTCTGGTCCCATGGTTGTTTCTAGGTTATACGAGCAAAACACTGGACACCACAGTGTTTTACTCGTATAACCGTAAAACACCCATGGTTGTTTCTAGGTAATACAAGTAAAACACTGGACACCACAAAATAATTGGATGCTGGAACGTGGTCTGGAACAATTCCTTTGTCTGCTATTAGATATCGCTATCTCACTCAATCACTCAAACACTTGCGCGGGAGGTAATATTTCAATTCAATATAAATTGTTTTTATTTTATTATATATTCTCCCCTAACATCAATGCATTTGTTACAGCTTTTTTAAACTCTCAAAAAATAAATTTAATCTTTCTCTGCAAAATATCCATTTATTGCCGAAGCAACACACTCGCTGTGGGTTTACTCAGTCCTTTCTTATTAAGCTAATAAAAATATTTGTGCTTCACGGTTACTTCTAACCGGTGTCCTCAATGAATATATGAAGCAGTTTTATTCATTCATATCGATTTCTATCAACTAGAAGCTTGTAATTTATAACATAATCAATCACGGTTTTTCTAGAAATATTGATAACTTCGATTACAATACATCCTGAATTGCCATTTGATCAACCTGATTGATAATACAATATGTAACAATGATATGGTTGTTGAGTATCAATTAACAAATATTTTATAACAATAATAAGGTTGAAGTTAACACAACGCATTTGACCCTGAACTGTGGGTTACAGCTGTACAGTTATGTTTAAAGGACGCATGTGAAGCAAATCGTGCCTTAGAAGGTACGTAAGGTAAGGATAACATGATCCTTCCAAAAGAGCGGTACCCAAACGAAACGGTTCAAAAAAATTTATCCTATCGTTTTTTCTCTCTTCTTTCGCAGAGGAAACAGGGAGTATCAATTTCAATAAATTCGAAATCATTAAATCTCAACAAAAAGAAAGAAATAATAAGAAGAAGAAATTTGTGAAGATTATATCAAAAATAAGTAAAATTGGAAAATTAGTGGAAAAATTTGACCCATGTCTAAAATAAGAAAAAAAAAATATTAAAAAATAGAGGACTGTCCATTTAAGTTATCAATCAAATGGACACATTTAAGTTATCAACAGTCCGAATTAGTCACAAATTGTGGTAGTGAAGAATTTATAAGAATTAAACAGAGCAAGGAGTTTGTGTAGCTGTGCGGTGTAATAAAATATCGCTAAAGGAAAAAGTAAAAAGAGTTCAAGTGAAATAGTGTATAAGATATATAATACGATATTGTGAAATTAATTCATTTTACTTAGTATAAGTGCGAATACCTAAGTAGTGAAAGTTAAACAAATAATAAAAATAATTTAAGAATATTGTGTGTTGGTGAGTGTTGGGGAGATTAAAAAGAATACTTTCATTAACATTTGACAACAACTTCTTAGGTAAGAATTTATAAATAAACTATGATGGATGCTATAAATAATTCTATAACTGACCTAACGGGGACGTTTAATGCCATGGTAGTGCAGATTAAAGAGATTGATGCTCGGTTGAGGAGCATAGAATCCAGATAGGTAGATCCACCAGCAACCGTTGCTGAAAAGAAGGAAGTGGAGCTTTGTGCTCCTCAAAATGAGGCAGATTTGAGACATATCTCGCGTCTGACTGTATAAAAGAACTGCAAGTCTTTCACGGGAACCCTACACAATACGTAACTTGGGTGCATACTGTTGAGATCATTGTAAAGGACTTTGCAATAGTGAGAGATAAGCCCAAATATAGGGCCATACTACAGCACATTAGGCAGGAAATAAGGGGGGCTGCCGTTGCTGCTCTCGTTTCATATAACATCTTTAGCAATGATTGGCGAGCGATCAAACAATGTCTCTCTTTGCACTATGAAAATAAAAGAGATTTGAGAACACTGGAGCATCAGCTCAACCAGTTGTCACAGAAGAATACAAGGTTAGATGAGTTCTACGCAGCTGTGAACCATCAACTTTCATTGATGGTGAACAA
Organism: Eristalinus aeneus; assembly: GCA_955652365.1. Classification (NCBI taxonomy): domain Eukaryota; kingdom Metazoa; phylum Arthropoda; class Insecta; order Diptera; family Syrphidae; genus Eristalinus; species Eristalinus aeneus. The sequence continues at coordinate 60,508,149 of OY019130.1, read as the reverse complement.
GATCAAAACCGAATCATTCAGTGAAAAGACTGTGATAGCCCGTGTGGAGATATACAGGAAAAGAGCTCTAGACGTTTTCATTCGCGGCCTTAACGGCTACTTAGTTGGGATGCTTATAGTGCAAAAGCAGAAAACTCTACCTGAGGCTTACTCAGCCTGTTTAGAGATCAACAACCTGAACTATAGAATCCCATTATTGACACTTCTGGTGCACCGAATACAATAACTGCACCCATCAATCAGATGTTCAGGAAAGAGTTAAAGCCCGCACTTCCACACAAAAGAATATTTCATACTCCGCAACAGCAACGTTATCAGCCTCCAAGCGAGAGTACGCGTCCACCTAGACCAACAGCGCAAAAGCCACACGAAAAAATGGAACTGGGGTCTACACAGTCGAGTAATGTGAACTACATGAATCGTCCTCGCGGTATGAATCCGTTTAAGAGGAGGGTTAACTCTGATAACTACCCACACAAACAACAACGACTATATCATGTAGAAGCACCTGAAGTAGAACCTGATTTAAGTTATGAGGAGTTGGAAGAGAATGAAGTTTGCGATGAATTAAATTTTATGAGGGGCGCCCATCCAGCGTTCCATATTTAGAAAATTTTACGAGGGATCGGCTCACTCTCAATTTCCTCGTTGACACGGGAGCCAAAAAAAAATTCCTTTCCCCAAGTGCACTTACGAAAACCTCATCACGACCCACTCATCTTGTTTACCCATTCTACGTACATTCGGCTGGAGGCAATATTAAGGTAGAAGACAAAGTCTGTGTTTGATTCTTCCAGTCCGTCGGTAATAATTCACTACTAACGTTTTCCATATTACCAGGCCAGAACTCGTTTGATGGAATCATTTGGGATGATATCCTTAAAGAACTTGAAGTAGTCATTGATCGTATAAAGAACAGCCTAACACTAAATCCGAATGTAACTTCTTCTTCTTCTTGTGGCGCTACAGTCCGGGGTGGACCTGGGCCTCAACCAACATGCCTCTCCAGCCAGCACGATCTTTCGCCAGCTGTCTCCAGTTGCGCACTCCAAGTTGGTTGAGGTCCTTCTCCACTTGTGTGCGCCACTTCAGTCTAGGCCGTCCTCTGTTGCGTTGTCCCAATGGCTCGGATTCAAAGACTTTTCGGGCCGGAGCAGTGGTGTCCATACGCTCTACATGGCCTAGCCATCTTAAGCGTTGTATCCGTAGACGCTTAACCAGGCGCATGTCGCTGTACAGCCTATAGAGTTCGTCATTAAATCTTCTCCTCCAGATGCCATCAACGCAAACAGGACCAAAAATCGCACACAAAACTTTTCTCTCAAAAAGACTAAGGGCTTCCTCATCCGCCTTTGCTAACGTCCAAGATTCTGCGCCATATAGTAGGACGGGGATGATCAAGCTGTTATATAAAGCCAGCTTAGTCCTTCGAGAGAGGGCTTTATTACTCAATTGCCTCTTGAGCCCAAAGAAACAGCGGTTGGCAAGAGTGATTCTGCGTTTGATTTCGGTACTGATGTTGTTGTCCCTATTTACCGCGGAGCCGAGGTAGACGAAGTCCTTAACTACCTCGAAGTTTCTGCTGCCTAGTGTGACGCTCCGTCCGAGACGTCGATGTTGTGTGTCCTTCCTTGATGACAGCATGTACTTCGTTTTGCCCTCATTTACCGCAAGACCCATTTTGGCCGCTTCCGCTTCAATGCCAGCAAACGCCTCATTGACGGCTCGCTGTGTTCGTCCAATCACGTCAATGTCATCAGCGTAAGCTAGCAATTGAACTGACTTCTGGAAGATCGTGCCTCTGGTGTTGACTTGTGAGTTACGCACGATCTTCTCGAGGATGATGTTAAAGAAGTCACATGACAGTGCGTCGCCTTGTCTAAAACCTTTTTTGACATTGAAGGTCTCGGTGAGTTCGGTACCGACCTTGACGGAGCAGCGAGAGTTCTCCATCGTCATCCTACACAATCTGACGAGTTTGGTAGGAATGCCAAAACTAGACATGGCACTGTATAGCTCGTCTCTATGCACACTGTCATATGCAGCCTTGAAATCGACGAATAGGTGGTGGGTGTCAATTTGCATTTCTTGGGTCTTTTCCAGGATCTGCCGTAATGTGAAGATCTGGTCTATTGTGGACTTCCCTGGTCTGAAACCACACTGATAGGGACCTATCAGGGTCTCCTTTTTTGTGGACCGGGCAAACGACGCTGAGATTCCACTCATCGGGCATGCTTTCCTCCGACCATATCTTACAGATGAGCTGGTGCATGCGCCCAACCAGGTCATTTCCAGCTGCTTTAAATAGTTCTGCGGACAGTCCGTCCGCTCCAGCAGCTTTGTTCGACTTTAGCTTGGATATTGCTATCTTCACCTCGTCTAAGTCGGGGGGACGGAATGCTTGTCTATCATCGTCCAAATTGAGTGGAACATTCTGCCTAACAGCGGGATTTGGGTCGTCATCGCCGTTTAGGAGTCTGCAGAAATGATCCTTCCAGATTGTCAGCACAGACTGCGACTCTACTACTAGTTGTCCATTTTGGTCCCGGCAGGCCTTGGTCCGAACCTTGTATCCTCCGGATAGCTGTTTTACCTTTCGGTAAAACTTTCGGACTTCATTCCTGCCAAAGCACCTTTCCATTTCCTCGACCGCGCGCTTCTCATGCTCCTTCTTTTTCCTTCTGAGAAGCCGGTGCTCTTCCCTTCTTCTCTGTTCGTAGAGTTCACGAACAGCTCGCGTTGTTCGATGCAGCGTCGCCTTATAGGCGTCTTGTTTAGCTGCGTGTGCTTCCCTGCACTCGTCGTCAAACCATGGGTTCCTTCTGGGTGGTGACGTGAAACCCAGCACATCAGTGGCAGCTTCTTTGATGGCTTCTTGACAACGTTTCCATTCTTCTTCTATGCTTAGTGCAGGAAGCGTCGAACTCTGGGCGAGTTTCCGGGAGACTCGGTCGGCAAAGTTCCCAGCAATCAGCTGCGATTGTAGCTTTTCGACGTCAAACCGTTTTGGCCTTTCTCGACTCCGTTGCTCTCTCGATATCCGGGTTCTTACCTTGGCTACAACAAGGTGATGATTCGAGTCAATGTTTGCACCTCGGAAGGTTCGGACATCGAGAATACTGGAGGAGTGTCTGACGTCGATCGCAACGTGATCAATCTGGTTGACGGTTGAATGATCAGGAGATCGCCAGGTTCCTTTGTGAATGTTCAGGTGTGGGAACCGCGTGCTAGCCACAGAGAGGTTTCGCCCCGAGGCGAAGTCCAACAGCCTGAGTCCGTTTCCGGATGTGTTGTCGTGCAGGCTGTGTTTACCGATGACTCCAGCAAAGATGTCCTCCTTTCCCAGCTGAGCGTTGTAATCTCCTAGAACGATCTTGGTGTCATAGCTGGGGCATCGATCGTATGTTCTTTCTAGGAGATCATAGAAGTCATTTTTGATGTTGTCATCCTTCTCCTCTGTCGGGGCGTGAGCGCATATTAGGCTGATGTTTCCGAATTTAGCCTTGATGCGGATTGTCATGAGGCGCTCGCTGACTGGGTCGTAGCTCAAGACTTTTTGCCTAAGTCTGCCTCGAACAACAAATCCGCATCCGAATAAGCGCTGCCTTTTCTCTCTATAGCAATTGCTGTAGTAGATATAGCAGTTCTTCATCGCTTTTATGCCAGGCCCATCCCATCGCACTTCCTGGATGGCGGTTATGTCAGCTTTGTAGCTGTCAAGGGCCTCCGCAAGTTATTCGGCTGCACGTGGCCTATTAAGGGACCTCACATTCCACGTGCAAAACCGAAAATCGTTGTCCTTTAAACGTTTGCTGGGGTCGTCAACAGTTAATCCGTCCTTATCCGAGGCATATCGGTTTTTCTGAACTATTTTTCTTTTTTACGTGGTAAGGAAGTTACCCTCACGCACAACCCACAGACTGGTAGGCCAGGCCCATTATTTAAATCCTCGGGCAGAGGGGGTCGCTGCATACATTAGTTCACCATACAACGGGTGTTGTGATGGCTATCCAGGGGGCGCCACTTGGAGGCTGTATGTCAACTTGACCTGTGCACTAACGAGGATTGCCTTGGCAGCTCGCCATGTTGAGCGCAATCAACGACGTTACCTCGCGTGTATAGGCCCTTGCCCACCCGAACGTAACTATCCCACTGAAAAAAAAAAATATCAAAAGAAATAAACCTACTTTTTGACGAAAATCTTTTCGAGCAAACTAAAATAAAGCTTCGCCGTCTAATTAAAACTGAGAACATCTTTTCGGACCGATTGATACAAAGGAAACGATAAGAACCACAGTAAAAGCTGAAATTAAAACCAACACCAATGAACCGATATGTAGTAAGTGCTATCCGTACCCTGCTAACATGAGGGAAATAGTTGAGAACGAAGTGAAAAAATTTTTAGAAATAGTACAGGATGGTTATTGACTATAAAAAAAATGTAGTTACATTTCCAGACACAAACCCGATACCAGACATCAATTCAACGCTTGCCAATTTGGGCAGATCAAGTTATTTCACTACAATAGATCTCACCTCGGGGCTCACCAGATTCCGATGAAACCCAGTGACGTGCTAAAGACAGCTTTCTCTACAATGAATAGCAAATATGAATTCCTTAGATTGCCATCATCATCCAACGGATGATAGACGATCTGCTAAAGGAAAACATCGGGAAAACTTGTTACATCTATATAGACGACGTAATTGTCTTTGGCTATGACGAGGACGATCATCTAAAAAAGGTGGAAATGGTATTCGCGAAACTCCAGGCAGAAATTCATAAGAGACTATGCCAAGGGGGCCAAACCCTTAACAAATCTAACACGTGGACCAAACGCTCAGATTAAAGCGAGTCAATCTAGAAATGTGAAGGTTAAATTGAGTAAGGCTTTTAATGACTTGAAAACCTTACTAATGTCGTCAGAAACTGAAGAATACAAGTATGAGTTGGTGTACAAACCAGGGAAATCCAATATCGTGGCTGACGCACTCTCTCGACTCTTAACCACTGTTAACCATTGCAGGCTGAACCAGCACAAAGTGAAGATAAGCTTAATGAGGACCACATAACTGAGACTGCCAGTGAGAATAGTGCCATCCATACTGACACTGCTAGTGAAGCACAATCATCATCAGAAAACGACAACAGTGCTGACCAAAACAGCTCAGACTTAATCCCGCACGTCGAGACACCGGCAAACGTGCTTAGGAACCAGATCATTTTCAAAATTGGTAGTGGCCTAGAAATTCTAGAACAATCTCATCCGGGTTTTACTCGCCACATCGCTATAAACAATCAAGATAGACGGAAACTGACAGATTTTCTGAAGGCAAAATTGAGACCAAATATCCTCAACGGTATCAAGATCCTGGAATCACATCTTCAACTGCTTCAGAAAATATGCCTGAAACATTTCGCTAGTTACAAACTTCGGAGTAGTAGAGGATGTGACGATTGAAGACAGGAAGATCGAGCTAATAATAAAGGAACATAAGAGGGCTCATAGAAACCCACGGGAGAATCGGGAACATCTGCTTGAAAAATATTATTTCCCCAGCATGTCTTGTCTAATCAAGACACTTGTGAAATTTGTAAATTAAGTAAATACGACAGGGATCCGAACACGCCCGAATTCCAACCAACTCCTATTCCATCGTATGCGTGTGAGATTCTGCACATAGATATTATGGAGCTACAGAGAGAAGTTTATTTCTTGCATTGATTGAAGTTCTCGAAGTTCGGAAAGTTATTCCATATAAAAAATAGATCGTCAATATATCTAAGGATATAAAGATACTCCATTACTTTACTGTCCCAAGAGTATTGTTAACGGATAATGAGCTAAGTTTCTTAAGCCCAAATATCCTCAACTTCATCGAACTATTGGGCATTAGAGATTCCACTCTACCATACTAAAAATATATCGTTGTTTAAGAATGGAACACAAGGACCTACGCGTTAAAGAACTATTGAATATAGCAGTTGACAGATATACAACAGCATATATTCTGTCACCAAAAAGAAGCCTTCGGACATTTTTTTTAATAGAACCCAGCGTATTAACTCAGAATTTGTTGGGATATAGTATTAGGGTGAACAATGAGTTGTTTTGTGATTCAAACACCATCAACTCATACTTCACAATGACAATTTTAATAAAAGAAGAAAAAACTTAACAATTCAAACTTCAAATACAGTACAGTACAGACAGAATTTCAGTTGCTATTTTACAACATCTCCTCGCCCGTTATTTGAATCCATACTCAGCCTTCGAGATGCTTTTGAAACTGCATCTTCTTCTTTTTGATCCGTTCGGATCTTCTAAGTACGGGCGGCGATGACAATCAATGGCTCCGTGGGTGCTGGCTCCGCTGTACAAAGACGATTTTCAGGACGGTATTCCTCCGCGGTGGGGGTGACGCTTTCATCCGTATCATCCCCTGTTTGGACGAAAGTTGATAAATCTGGAGAATGAATGTTATCTTTAGGCATCTCATTGCTTGGAATCGGTTCCAGTCATGCCACGTTCGATAATGGGTTTTCAGCTAACCACTATCCTACGTAGTTGGTTCTGGTGTCGCCTTGCGTACCCGTCCATGGTTTGTATCCCATACATATTGTTGCTTAAGATGTCTTTGATAATTCCTATAGACCACTTTTTGGTCTTCATGTATTCTCGTACCATTACATAATGTATTCTCTGGATTTTTGTACATTGTTTTAATCTGCATCCTTTTCTTTCCGATATGAAACACGGCAAAATGTTTCTATGCTGACTTCCACGTAATAGTTCCGTTGGAGATTTCTGTGAACTGGTATTAGGCGTAAATCGGTAAGTCGACAACAACAAGTTAATCGCGGCACTTGCGTCTTTCTTTTCTTGTATTATATTTTTGAAACCTTCTTTGAAGGTGCGAACAAATCTCTCCACCTGTCCATTTGAAGCTGGATAAAATGGCACTGTTGTTACATGAAGAATCGAAGGGAAATCACAAAATTCTTTAAATAACTGTGACGTAAATTGTGTTCCATTCTCCGTATAGATAGTTTTCGAAAGTCTTTCTATGGCAAAAATGGTTTGCGTAGCTCTACTTGTCGCTTCTGAGGTTATAGTTGGCATGGGTACCACGTATGAAAATTTTGAGTATGCGTCCACACATACCAGCCACATCTTATTAAAAAAAGGTCCGGCAAAATCCATGTGGATTCTCTCCCATGCTTCTTCTGCCACTGGCCAGCTAATATACTATATTCCTTCTTTGGGTCCGATGCAGCTTCTCGACAAATATTGTAATCTGCCGCTAACTTCCCGATCTTCTCATCAATGCCTGGGAACCAGACATAGTGCCTCTCCAGTTGTTTCATTCTTGAGCAACCCCAGTGCCCTTCATGAATGAGCTTCAGTACTCTTACTCGCAACCTTTCTGGAATAACGGCTCGATCATGTCCAGAGCTTAGAAAAATTACATCGTCCAAAACAGTAAGAAAACACTTGCGCGCGAAATATGGCTTCAACGTTGGGTCGCTACTGAGACATTCCTCTGGCCATCCACTGCTTATGTACATTTAAACTTTACTTAATGTGCGGTCCATAGTTGTAAACTAGGCAATCGCCTTAGAGTTCAAATAACCGTTTTCCCAATCCTTCAAAATCACTTTATTGATTTTCTGTGCATTATTTTCACCCTCGTCAAAGTCTATATGCGGCCCTACTGGAAGCCGAGACAATGCATCCGCATTCCCATGTCTAGCCGTTGGTCGATATTTTATCTTATAATTGTATGCCATCAGTGTTATCGCCCAATTACGAAGTGGGCGCATGGTCATCTCTGGTATCATCTTGGAAGGGTTAAATATAGCCGTCAACGGTTTGTGATCGGTGAGCAACTCGAAAACGCGTCCATACAGATAGCAATGAAATTTCTTAACCCCAAATATAATCACTTTGGCTATACAGCTTCTGATGACGATCCAGCTTTTTTGAAGCAAATGCGATTGGTCTCTCGGATCCATCAGCATACCTATGCGAAATCACTGCTACAATTCCATAACTGGATGCGTCCGTTGCTAGAATCATAGGTAACGTCAAAATGAGCTAGACGCACTGCTTTCGAAATTTTCCTTTTTAAAGCTTCGAACGCTGCTTCCTGCCTGACAGACCATATGAATTTAGCCCCTTTCACCCGAAGTTCATTTAGTGGTCCAGCAATATGTGAAAAATTTGACATAAATTGGTTGTAGTAATTAAGTTTACCTATCGCGGCCTCTAGTTCCTTAACGTTTGTTGGTCTGGGTAAACTGCGAAAAGCTATTAAATGTTTTTGGAAGGACAAATGCCTTTCGCTGAAAGGGTATGTCCCAAATACTCTATTTCAATGTTGGCAAAAGTACATTTGTGTTTATTACAACGGAAACCGTGTGCTTGCAGTCGATTCACCCCCTCCTACAAGTTACGTAAAAGCTCGTTATCATTCTTTCCGGTAACAACAATATAATCCAGATAAACTGCCACAGGTAGATCGCTAAACAGGTGTTCCATAACATTTTGAAATTCTCCTGGCGCACTATTTATACCGAAAGGTAAGCGTTGGTATTGATACAATCCAAAAGGTGTATTGCTCACTACAATTTCCTTTGATACCTCACCCAACTCAATCTGCAAATAGGCATCCGAAAGGTAAATTTTCGTAAATAGCTGTCCTCCGCGTAATTTGTGGAATATATCCCGAATTCGAGGAACACAAAGTCGATTGGTTATCAATTGTGGATTTACACCTGTTTTAAAATCTCTACATATTCGGATTCCACCACCAGGCTTTTGTACCGCTACTATTGGTGAAGCCCATTGCGTACGATACACCTGCTTTAAAATGCTTCTGTTTACTAGCGGCTCAATTTCCTTCTTTGTCTCATTCATCAGTGCATATGGTATGGATCGATGAGGGGCAAACTTTGGCATAGCCTCTTTATTTAGAACTAAATGCGCTTTATAATCTTTGCATCTACCTAAATCATCTGAAAACAGGTTGGTATGTTTGTGGCACAACTGTTCAATCTTAGTGATTAAAGGGACATTTGAGGTAATTCGCAAAATAGAGTGTTTAATTTTTAAATTTAAAACATCAAACCAATCCAATCCCAATATGTTATATATGCCCCAGAGCTCGACAATCCATTCTACTATGATGAATAAACAGCCGGGACAGGATTTTTTTAACGATTGTGAAGATGAAGTGGGCTAATGATGTTCGATAGTTGCTGTTGGCTGGTGTATTTCTGCCACGTCGTCGCCTCTGATATCTGCCACCTACGCCGCATAAGTTTGTCCAGGTTTCATAATGGTTTTGTAAAACTGGTATCTCGCTGCAAGTACATATATTTTAAGGAAAGTGCTCATTTAGCTTACCCGCTAATTCCTTGAAGGTATTCGCCGCTAAGTCGTCTGTGCCGTATAGTTTTTGCAAGATTTCAAAGTTATTAGATCCAATCCACGACAAGAAAAATGCCCTCTTTTTTCTATCCTCTGTGATACCACATACTTACAAATGCTGCTCCATTTGTTTAATGTAGGTTTTCCAGTTGTCTTCCATTTTATATGCTGGAAAAGGTTGCACTACCGCCGCACTCGTGCTCTGGCTCGTGTTTGCTTTCATCCATGTTTGATGATCCAGAAATATCTTCTGCATCCACTCGCGTTACATAGCGAGGATATTTTCCAGAGTTTCCTCATTCATATATATTGATCTTCTTGTCTTATTTTTGCTTCTTCTAAATTTGTGAATTGATACTTTTTAAGAAAAAATTCCTCGTCGCCACTTTTGTGATTAAAACACCATCAACTCATACTTCACAATGACAGCTTTAATAAAAAAAAAAGAAAAAACTTAACAATTCAAACTTTGAATACAGTACAGTACAAACAGAATTTCAGCTGCTGTTTTACAACAAGTTAAGAGATGAGATAGAAAGGAAACAAAAAATGAGCCTTCTTAGATTTAATAAGAAAAAAGAAAGTCCTAAAAGATATAACAAGAGAGACATAGTGTACACTGCATATAAGAGCATTCATGCGAAAAATAAACACTTATAGCATAAAGAAGTTGTTGCCAAGGACAATAAGGTGACTGTTTTCACGACCACTCGTCGTAGAATTCACAAAGCTCCTCAAGAATACTGGGAATAATCCAGAACAAAAATAAAAAGGAAAGTAATTTTGCACTAATTTAATGAGCCCCCAAACTCAACCCTTGTGGTCGCCGTGGCGTAGTGGGTAGAGTGCGACGCTCACACGCCGATGGGTCTAGGTTCGACTCCCAGTTCAACACCAATTTTTCTAATATTTCACAGCATCACCTCTTTCGAGCTGCTGACAACACTCAAAGAGTAATAACTGTCTAAGAAAGCTTCTCAAGTCTCGCCGTTCGGAGTCGGCAAAAAACTGTAGGTCCCTTCTACTCGTGAGAGAACAGTAGCGCGCACAACACGAGTAGTTGATGAGCAAGCTAGGCCCTGGTCCCCCTTTGGACTGTAGCGCCAACAATTATTATTATTAAACACAACCCTTAATAATACTGAATGAACTGAAATTAATATATTATATCCCAATAAAAAACTAACCTACACTACCACCGTAAAAGGTAATATCCGAACCACAAACAATGAGCATATCTATTCGAAATCATACCCATATCCAATGGTGTTCAAGAGAGAAGTCGAAAATCAAATAAATGAGCTACTAAAAGACGGCAAAAGACCATTAAAATCGCCTTATAACTCTCCAGTTTGGAGCGGCCCCAAACAAAAAGTGCCTCTGGAGTAAGAAAATATCGCATGGTTATTGATTATCGCAAGCTCAACGCTGTTACTATTGCTGACAGATATCCAATCTCCGAGATCAATGAAGTCCTTGCCAACCTTGGCAAGAACAACTGGTTCACTATAATCGATCTCAAAAGCGGTGTTAAATTTCTCTTTATGCAATTTGAAACAATCCTAGATCTCCAATACAAATGTTTTACTAAAAGTAGTTCAGTAAGAAAATTATTATACAATTAGGGTAGACTGTACAATTAGAGTAGAGTAAGAACCTGTCGGGTTGAAAGCTCGTTCCAGGAGAAGGAAACATCTTGAGAGGGTTTGATATAAGGACGGATGTTTGACATCACACGTGATAGCGTGCGCGCGAGTAGTGGTCGTGTTCGCAGATACACAACAGTCCTCCCCTCTAAATTGTTGGATAGCTTAGGCGCTCCACAGGTTTTCGGATGCGATTACTTCTTCAAACAACTGGTACTATCGGACTATCAGCATCTGACTGCACCGATTGTTTCTTCATGGTATGAGGCGTTTCCCGACTTGTCTCCAGGATCTCCGTCTGTGGCCTAACCTCACTAAGCGGTGTTTTTGCTTGACTAGTCAATTGTATTGGGGCAATGGGCGAATTATCGTTCGAGGACTGGTTTGAATTTGTGCTTGTAGGCAAGTATTTATTGGCTTCATGTGGTTCATGCGCTAAATGAGTTGTCATTGGTTCTTGTGGAAATTCCGAACACAATCTATTCATCTTAGAATCTGGTCAATATGTCTCCTCCATAACCTTCCATGGACGTTGATGAAGTAATGTAGTAATCCATCTTGTCGAATTATTTTCCCGAACTCCCACTTTTGATCTTTATCATTGTAGTTCCTTACTTGAACTCTATCTCCAGGTTGGTACTATAAGCCGCTAGCATATGATCAGTTAAGTTTCTCCACAATCTTCTCCACAATATTAGCGCGCACCAAGTCCAACTTAATGCGAATATCTCTTTGTAGGAATAAGATGCATGGAGCAATACCGGTGGTGGCGTTAGGTATCTTATTTTATCTTATCTAATTTATTTAAAAAAAATATGTAATATTTTTCATGGAAAGGTCCCGCGAAATCAATATGGATTCATTGCCAAGGCTTAGATGGATATTCCCAAGGCTGTTGTGTAGTCTTGGATGCTTGGTTTTGAACGGATCTGCAAGCTACACACTTCCGAGCTAGGTCCTCAATGTCGAAATCAATTCGTGACCACCAAACGTAGCTTCGGGCCAGAGCTTTCATTTTAGCAATACCCACATGAGCTGTATGTAATTCCGTTATTATGGCCTCCCTTAGTGCAGTGGGAATTATCACTCTATTGTTCCTAAGGATTGTATCGTTATTTAATGAATGTTGGTACTCTTTACTTTTAAATCCAGGTATCTCTAATTTCTTCCCCGCTTGCAGACTATTTACCTCCTCCCTCAGCATAGGATCTCGACTAGTCTCCATCGCAATTTGTTTTTGTGTAAAAGGAATCGTATCCAACTGCAGAACATGATAAGATGTATCATAACATCGTCTGGCTCGGTTGATTCTATTTGCAGTAAGGGTAGTCGTGATGAGCATCTGCATTGGCGTGATTGCTTGTCGGACGATAAACAATGTCGTAGTTAAACCATTGCAAAAATTGTGCACAATGCAGCATACGGGTAGCGATCATGCTGGATACAATTCTCTAGGGGCTAAACATAGAGACTAGTGGTTTATGGTCTGTTATGAGTGTAAACTTACATCCATAGCAATATTGGAAAAAACGCTTGAGTGCCCAGAATATTGATGTAGCTTCTTTGTCAATTTGAACGTAGCTTCTCTCCGAAGAAGATAGGGATCGTAAAGCATATGCGATCGGCCGATCGCTTCCATCCGGAAAGGTGTGCGATAACACAGCCCCTAAACCGTATGAACTTGCATCAGTGGCAAGTTTAATTTCGGTCGTGTCGGACGATAAAATCCTAAAGCACATCCGAAATCGTGTGTTTTTTTAAATTTAAAACTCATTTTTTGGTTCCTAAAGAACACCAAAGAAGTGACTGGCCCAGTCGGTAACTTTGTTTTCTTAAGAAAATATATAAAAAATAAAGGTAGCACAAACTGATGATGGCGACATCTGTCGGAATGCTACGATCGATGCACTTCACGTGCAAAAAAGTGGACTTCTATCAAGACTCAAACTCTTGTACAGGAGGTTTACAAATCCACAGAATGCGGAGATTCGCTGTCTGAAGTCACAGATCAAAGTACTCCAACAGTTAATCAAACATAATTACAGACTAGCTGTAAGCTTGCATTGGGGCAATAAGATTCGGGCTGTAAGATCTAACAACCCGAGTATGTTCCCGCAAGTAAATAAAATCTTTCGGAGGAAAGACCATAATGACATTCAGAGCGTTCGACTTGAAAGAACAACAGACAACGCGAACCTACTTACTTCAGTTGGCATCGATCCTGATAGGGCTGTGCTTGACAACGACTATTTTGTAGTTGAGGATCCCCAGGAGAAGGTGAGAGCAATTGGTGCTGTCTTCCAGAGGGTGTATACGGTCAATGCGACTCGAAATCCGAATCACGATCTGGAGAACAGAGCCTTGCTCAACCATGTTTCTCTTCGGAACGAAATAAGTTAATGGCGATACGAGAACCCTGGTTTCACCAGGTTCAGTGACGATTTTCCGCCAAATAATATCGTCGCCGATGATTCAAACAACTCCATCCTTATTTCAAAAGAAGAACTCCAAGGTATCCTCAACTCACTGAAAACGAAGAAGTCAGCGGGAATAGATGGGATACCAAATATTGTTCTGCGCCATCTACCCTCTGAGGCGGTGGACGTATACACAACTCTGTTCAACAATGCGCTGAGTAATGCATATTGCCCGGCTCATTGGAAAACAGCTGTGGTACAGCCAATTCCGAAACGGGGCAAAGATACCTCCATCCCGACGAATCTCCGTTCTATAAGTCTTCTTCCGTGCATAAGCAAGGTATTCGAGAAGATAGTCATTAGAGCTCTGAAAGGATGGGTTGAGGAAAAACAATTAATACCGGAAAACCAATTTGGCTTCAGGGCGGGGCACGACACTATTCATGCCGCGTCTAAATTGGTTTCCGACATTCAGTGGAATAGAAATAAAACACAGTGCACAGGGGCCTGCTTGTTCGACATAGAAGAGGCTTTTGACACCGCATGGTTAGAAGGGCTCTTCCTCAAGTTGGTCAGGCTCGGCATCCGTAAAATATTGCTATATATGATCTACGACATGGTAACAGGTAGGAAGTTCGTTGTAAAAAATGACAACGAAATTTCCATCACTGTGTTCCACATAAAAAATGGGTTGCAACAAGGGGCGGTGGGCTAACCGATCTTGTTTACTATATTCACTAGCGATCTTATAGGTTTTATGATTAATATAATAGCGTTTGTCGATGATCTTATCGTGTACAGATCAGGTCCGAAGATAGAAGAAATAAACGGTTTGTTGCAGAGTGATTTCGATGCAATTCAACGATTTTGCGACGACTAGAAGTTGAAGATCAACTACCAGAAGTGTGAAACTATCCTTTTCAGAACCCCGCTGTCCAGAGCCTCAAGGGACACGAAAATGAACTGGCTCAAGTTCGGCATAGTTGATCCACTGGGACGGCCGTTGTCCGTGAAAAATGTAGTAAGATACCTAGGCATCTGGTTGGACCAGTATCTATATGGTGATATCCATGTAGATACAGCTCTGACCAGGGCTAAGAATGCCTTCGCTATGGCAGCAGAGTGAAGGTAATCTGCTACATGACACTCATCCGGCCAATCATGATATATGGTTGTCCTGTGTGGTTAAACACGTGAGTCCTTCTCAGATGGAAAAGATGAGGGTGTTCGAGAGGCGGTGCCTTCGAGCCTGTCTTCGTTTATATCGAACACCAGAATCTCAGTACAAGAAATTCTACCTCAACGAGGTTCTGTACAACGAGGCAAACCTTATAAGAATAGATAATTTTATTATTAAGTTAATACGGAGTCACACTGCTCGAGCCATGACTTCAACCAACAGTCTGATCTTTGGGGCCTACTACCCTAACGTAACGTACCACAAGCATTCCTCTACTTGGACGCGAAAGGCCTGATACAAGATGAGTATGGCTGCCCTATCATCTTCCATGTCGCACGCCGAACAGTAGAAAGGCCACTTCAATACCGAGCTTGGAGAAATAATAATTATACATAAATATTTTAAGCATAAAATCAGATGTTATTAGAATCCGAAAGGTATTAGAAAAATCAAATCCGTAGGTTAGCTTCGAGTAATTGTAGAGAGTCAGTAAGATCATTAGATTTCATTAGTAAGCTAGTTTAAAGTATTTTTCTGTCTAGCATCTAAGACATTGAGTTTGAATATAAATATAAAAATAAAAAAAAATGCATTAAAAAAAAAAAGAAAATAAAAGTAGTGATCGAAAAAATATTCGACTCAAATCGTAATTTGAACAATCACAGTGCAAGTGAAAGTGAAAGTGAAGAAACAACAACAACAAGTGCAAAAATGGCAAATCAACAGGAATTGGCATTATTACTGAAAACAATGCAAGAACAACAGGAGCAGATTGCTCAGTTACAAGCTCATCTGAAGCAACATTTGCAACAACCCAATGTAGAAAGAGAACAAAGTGATAATGCCTTCCAATTGTCACCTGAACAAACATTAAATCATTTCCATAATATAAAGAAATTTAACGAAAGGGGTGACTTCAAAGTGACTGAGTTCATAAAAACTGTTAATAGTACAGTAACACTCTGCAATAATGAACAATTAAAACAATATGCTATCAGCATAGTGCTAAATGAAAAAATTCAGGGAGAAGCCAAGAGATGCATCCAACGCCTTGGAAACGAGATGACTTGGGAATCAGTGCAAAAAGAACTGAAGCTGCATTTCAGACCTCGGAAGGACTATGCTGAGCTGATCAACGAATGCCGAATTTTTAAGGTAGGAAGCTTAAGAGAATTATTTGATAAGGTCAGGGCAATTAACTATGAATTAATTGAATTATATAGTTTTGAAGAGAAAGGGAATGAGCCAATCTTGTGGGTATTGTTAACGAAAAATTAGACAATTTAGTTCGCGGTAATGTGAATAAAAATGATTCGCTGGTAGAAATGTACAATAGATTTGCTGAGTTAAAATTATTAGATGAAGTCAGAGCGATCGACATTGCTCATCAAAATAGAAACAATTACAGAAATCTTAGCCGACCAAATAAGTACAGACAGAACGACAACAATATTTCAGAGACCGTAGACCATTCAAGCATTCAAGGGGTAATGCTAGAAGTAAAAACTATGCATCTTACAGTTCCGGAATTAGATCCACTAGAACTAGACAGAATCCAAACGATAGTAGTGAGCCAATGGAGATAGTCAATATTTGTCAAAATTTTACAAGAAAGCATCGTACACAAGACTACCGATAGTAACTTTAACTATAGGCGCATAAAAATTAAAATGCTTGATTGACACTGGGTCAGAAACCAGCATCATTAAACCCAATTTTCTAAAAATCTATCCACAAATAGAATTAAAAGATCAAATAGTTGTAACCCCACTTCCAAAAGAATTTTTATGTAGAGGAATAATATCATGGGAAGTTCTTACATTTATCAGTAAGAAGTATGATGCGATTTTTGGCCAAAATATGTAAATACCATTAGAAGTAAAAATAGATTTAGCAGAAAGACAGTTATTAGTAAAAGGAAACAAAACAATTTTCGAAGACAACTATCCGTACAAAATTAATCAAATCAACAACTTAGAAGTAAAGGAAGGAAATGCAATAAAATCCCTTCATCTTAATCATTTACATGATCAAGAAAAAAGTATGCTTACAAATATACTGCAGGAATACCAAGAGCTTTTTTTCAAAGAAGGTGACACACTTACTTGTTCGAATGAAGTAGAACATGAAATATTAACCACTACAAGTAATCCCATCTTTTGTAAAATTTACCGGTATCCTCGAGTACATGAAGCAGAGATAGAAAAACAGATCTCAGAAATGCTTTCGCAAGTGATAATTAGAAAAAGCTGTTCTCCGTACAATTCCGCTCTCAGGATTGTTCCAAGGAAATCGCATAATTCTGGAAAAAAAGTGGCGAATATTTATCGACTATCGAAAACTTAATGAAGTAACGGTAGACGATAAATTCCCAATTAATAATATAGAAAAGATATTGGACAAATTGGGAAAAGCGCAATATTTTACGATCTTGGATTAGTCAAAAGGTATTTACCAGATCCCTGTAAAGCGGGAAGATCAAAAGAAAACAGCTTTTTCGACCCAAATGGGCACTATGAGTTCATAAGGATGCCTTTCGGACTCAAAAATGCCCCAGCAACCTTCCAACGATTAATAAATTCCATCCTCAGAGAATTCATCAATAAAATTTGTGTCGTCTATCTAGACGATATTCTAATTTTTAGTACGTCTTTGGAGGAACACATCAATACCATCCGAAAAATGTTCAGTAGGTTGAGAGAGGCAAGGTTAAAAAAACAAGTCGATAACTGCAGCTTCTTTTCTAAAGAAACGGAGTATTTGGGCCATATTCTGACAGCCGAAGGTGTACGACCAAATCCTGCAAAAGTCGAAGTAATTCAAAACTTGAAGCTTCCAAAAACCCAGAAACAAATAGTCTTTTCTAGGTATAACGGGATATTATAGAAAATGGATAAAGAAATATGTTATGTTATGCCCATACACTAACGAAATACCTCAAGAAAAATGTCCGGGTAAATGCAAATGACCCCGATTTTATCGCCGCTTTCGACAAATTCCGATTCTTAGGTATCCTGATTTCTCAAAACAATTTAAACTCATTACTGATGCTAGCAATGTTGCAATTGGCGCAGTTTTGACTCAGGAAGGTCATCCCATTTCCTATGCATCCAGAACTTTGAACAATCATGAACAAAATTATTCAACGAATGATAAAGAACTACTACTGGCTATAGTTTGGGGCGTTAGATATTTTAGACCGTATTTGTTCGGAAATGAATCCGAATTGCAAACGGATCATCAACCCATTAAATGGCTGCATTCTAAATATTCAGGAAAAGATATCAATCCTCAATTTCAGAGATGGCTTCTACAATTAGGAGAATATACTATTAAAATAGACTACATCAAAGGAAAGGACAATGTTATTGCAGATTTCTTAAGTCGAATAAATGTCGACAATAGAGATATCTATGCAATTAGTGAGAATGAACAAAATGAGGAGAATGAAGATTTAGAAATAAGTGTTGCAAACCTGAACACAAATAATGAGATTCTGAACGAAGTATTAAATGAAAAACTTGAAAATAATAATTTGGAAGTTGAACAAAAATATATCGAATCAATGGATGCACAGACTTTTCATTCACAAAAAACGCAAATCATATTGGTAGAATCTAAAAAGCAAGAGTTTGAGAAAGTATTTAAAAATGTTCGAATTTACATTGACAAAAACGATTTACCCGAAGATAAAGTCAGTGATATTTTACGAAGATATTTGAAAAAAGGAAAAGCAGGAATTTATACTAATTTAGATGATAGTGAATATAATCAATTCCAACAGAAGATTATTGAAATATTTCCTAACCGGAAACTTTTCATATTCGTGAAATGTAGTTACCTGGCTAAAGACATAGATGACGAAGAAGTTCTATAAAAACAAATTGCATTATTCCATAAAAATGAGGTAGGACATCCTGGAATGATTCCAACATACGAGGGTATGAAGAGAAAAGTATATCATCCTAATCTTAGAGTAACAATTCATCAGCTAATTAATAACTGCGAGATTCGTTCGTCCACTAAATATTGTCATATCACCCTATAAGGAAGAAATTTGTTCTTACAGAAACTCCCTCGACTATAAATGAAATTGTCCATGTAGATGTCTGTGTTAGCAGTAAACATTTTTTTATAGTTTTTATAGACAAGTTTTGAAAATATGCTGTAACATTTTTCTTGGAAGATAGAAATACTAATGGTATCTGACAATAGTGGAAAAATTAAAGCAATATATAGCAATTAAGGGTAAAGTATGAAAGTTAATTTTTGATAATGAATTTAAATCAAATAACGTGTTAGCATTTTGTAAAAAGGAGAATGTAGGATTCCACATTATAACCCCAAATAATCACACAGGAAATGTCGATGCAGAAAGGCTAAACAATATACTAACAGAGAAAATTAGAGCATTATATCTTAAAGAAAAACAACCCAATAACACACAAATGCTTAGTGCAGTAATAATATACAATAATACCTATCATTAAACAATAAAATGCACTCCTACAGATGTAAATGAGCAAAAGTAGATTTCAATACAATCAAAGGAAGAATAAATAAGGCGAAAGTACATGCAATAGAAAAGAGAAATAAATCCCGCGAAGATTATATAGAAACAAGAACTTCAGGATATATCAAAAATTACAAATCTCTTCGTCTCAAAGAAGAACCAAAATTTAGAAAATACAGTCTCGCTAACATACATGAAAATAATATAAAAATTTAAATTCAATTTAAATTCACAGGTCAAGCCACTGCTATTCTGGATAGTAATAATTCTGACGACCACTGTAACTCAAACGGTTCTGATAATTGAAAAAATCACAAAAAATCACGGAAGTCGGTTATGCAGAAGTAAGAGTGGATGAAGTAGATATAGTAAATGGGTTCGATGTAGTATTACACATAGTAAATACATCAGAAATTATAACTATCATAGATAGTTTAGAAAGTAGTATTGAAATTTCAAACGCAATAAACAAAGATTAGTTAA
Source organism: Eristalinus aeneus (assembly GCA_955652365.1). Lineage (NCBI taxonomy): Eukaryota > Metazoa > Arthropoda > Insecta > Diptera > Syrphidae > Eristalinus > Eristalinus aeneus. Next base: position 60,488,476 of record OY019130.1, on the reverse strand, counting down.
GACAGCGCTTAGAAATAAGGCACAAACTCTGATACCTCATAGAAATAATAGGAGAGGATTAATAATAGGTTAGGAATGATACACCCCAATATTTTAAGTGATCAAGAAATAAATGAATGCCAAATTGACCTTAAAAAACTTAGCAACATTAAAGTAGGAATTGCGAAATTTAAAAATGATGTTTTAATATTTGCTATTAAATTACCCACATCCACAATAAAATCCAATGTAAAATTACTGGTTCGAATAGTTAATTCTTATAATAAGGAAATAAATGAAGAAATGGAATATATTGTTAAAATAAATAATAAAGCGTTTACTTTTGAAAAAAAATTTACATTTTCAAAAAGAATTGTAAATTAGTGAGTAGCTTTGAGAAAGAAATATTATCTCTAAATTATGACCTTCTTCTTTTAAATAATAATAAAAATGTAACTTTTCAAAGCGATTGTGACGAAAGAAGACTTGTTTTAAATGATAATTATTTAATAATTTTTTTTAATTGTTCAATAAAAATTGGTAATAAGAAATATAAGAATAAAGTGTCCAAGGTTTTTGAAAAATTTTATATTCCAAATTATGAAGATGTAATAATGAACAATGATTCTTTAACATTCGAAGAACTGACTTTCCATCAAGTTAATAACATCAAAGAAATACACCATCTTAAACGCCATAGTATTATAAATTACACAATTGGAAGTTCGGGCATTGTTTTAATTTTATTAATTGGTGTATACATATATTGTAAACAAAAGAAAACAGATTTAAAAATTGTTAACAGAATTCAGGAGAATCCTGAGATAAGGGAGGAAGGAGTTACTTTCTCACTCTTCACCAAATCGAAGTTCGAAGGAAAACATGTTGACGCGAAAGTTGATACAAGCAGCCCAAGGCCGGTAATCATTGATTTCATTGAAGAACTACACCAAGGTCGACTCAACTTGGTCACTGAAATGAACTCAAATGAACTCAGGGTGTAAAACACCTGATTAAACAATTTCACCGAATTGCAATTCGCTGGCAATTGAAAGAGTATCAGCAAGTTTAATTTCAAGCTTCGGTCGTGTCGGACGATCTTCTCCTAAGAGAAACAAAGTACTCAAATAAAATCCTAAAGTACATCCGAAATCGTGTGTTTTTTTATTTAAAACTAATTTTTTGGTTTCTAAAGAAGACCAAAGAAGTAACTCGCGCGAGTAGCGGTCGTGTTCGCAGATACACAACAGTCCTCCCCTCTAAATTGTTGGATAGCTTAGGCGCTCCACAGGTTTTCGGATGCGGTTACTTCTTCAAACAACTGGTACTATCTGACTATCAGCATCTGACTGGACCGATTGTTTTTTGATGGTGTGAGGCGTTTCAGGACTTGTCTCCAGGATCTCCGTCTGTGGCCTGACCTCGCTAAGCGGTGTTTTTGCTTGACTAGTCAATTGTGTTGAGGCAATGGGCGAATTTCGTTCGGGGACTGGTTTGAATTTGTGCTTGTAGGCAAGTATTTATTAGCTTCATGTGGTGCATGCGCTAAATGAGTTGTCTTGGGTTCTTGTGGAAATTCCGAACACAATCTATTCATCTTAGAATCGGGTCAATATGTCTGCTCCATAACCTTCCATGGCCGTTGATAATGTAGTAATCCATCTTGTCAAATTATTTTCCCGAACTCCCACTTTTGACCTTTATCATTGTAGTTCCTTACTTGAACTTTATCTCCAGGTTGGTACTTTAAGCCGCTAGCATATGATCGGTTAAGTTTCTCCACAATATTAGCGCGCACCAAGTCCAACTTTATGCGAATATCTCTTTGTAGGAATAAGATGCATGGATAATGCATAAGATAATTAGATAGTTTGTACGCAATATTTCCTTGATCTTTAGTTATTTTTCGGAGTTCAACTTTCATGTTTTGCACAAAACGTTCAGCTTGACCGTTGGTGACAAGGTGATACGGTGCAGTCCGTTTATGGTTTATTCCATTTCCCGCAATAAATTCCTTAAACTCCCTCGAAGTAAAAGTAGGCCCATTATCGCTGGCCAAGGTCAGTGGGAGACCATAATGAGCAATGATGACATTAGCAGCTTTCATACTTTTAGTCTGGAATACTTCAGGCCATTTGGAATACGCATCCACGACTATTAGAAAATATTTTTCATAGAAAGGTCCCGCGAAATCAATATGGATTCGTTGCCAAGGCTTAGATGGATATTTCCAAGGGTTTGTCTAGTCTTGGATGCTTGATTTTGAACGGATCTGCAAGCTACACACTTCCGAGCTAGGTCCTCAATGTCGAAATCAATTCGTGACCACCAAACGTAGCTTCGGGCCAGAGCTTTCATTTTAGCAATACCCACATGAGCTGTATGTAATTCCGTTATTATGGCCTCCCTTAGTGCAGTGGGAATTATCACTCTATTGTTCCTAAGGATTGTATCGTTATTTAATGAATGTTGGTACTCTTTACTTTTAAATCCAGGTATCTCTAATTTCTTCCCCGCTTGCAGACTATTTACCTCCTCCCTCAGCATAGGATCTCGACTAGTCTCCATCGCAATTTGTTTTTGTGTAAAAGGAATCGTATCCAACTGCAGAACATGATAAGATGTATCATAACATCGTCTGGCTCGGTTGATTCTATTTGCAGTAAGGGTAGTCGTGATGAGCATCTGCATTGGCGTGATTGCTTGTCGGACGATAAACAATGTCGTAGTTAAACCATTGCAAAAATTGTGCACAATGCAGCATACGGGTAGCGATCATGCTGGATACAATTCTCTAGGGGCTAAACATAGAGACTAGTGGTTTATGGTCTGTTATGAGTGTAAACTTACATCCATAGCAATATTGGAAAAAACGCTTGAGTGCCCAGAATATTGATGTAGCTTCTTTGTCAATTTGAACGTAGCTTCTCTCCGAAGAAGATAGGGATCGTAAAGCATATGCGATCGGCCGATCGCTTCCATCCGGAAAGGTGTGCGATAACACAGCCCCTAAACCGTATGAACTTGCATCAGTGGCAAGTTTAATTTCGGTCGTGTCGGACGATAAAATCCTAAAGCACATCCGAAATCGTGTGTTTTTTTAAATTTAAAACTCATTTTTTGGTTCCTAAAGAACACCAAAGAAGTGACTGGCCCAGTCGGTAACTTTGTTTTCTTAAGAAAATATATAAAAAATAAAGGTAGCACAAACTGATGATGGCGACATCTGTCGGAATGCTACGATCGATGCACTTCACGTGCAAAAAAGTGGACTTCTATCAAGACTCAAACTCTTGTACAGGAGGTTTACAAATCCACAGAATGCGGAGATTCGCTGTCTGAAGTCACAGATCAAAGTACTCCAACAGTTAATCAAACATAATTACAGACTAGCTGTAAGCTTGCATTGGGGCAATAAGATTCGGGCTGTAAGATCTAACAACCCGAGTATGTTCCCGCAAGTAAATAAAATCTTTCGGAGGAAAGACCATAATGACATTCAGAGCGTTCGACTTGAAAGAACAACAGACAACGCGAACCTACTTACTTCAGTTGGCATCGATCCTGATAGGGCTGTGCTTGACAACGACTATTTTGTAGTTGAGGATCCCCAGGAGAAGGTGAGAGCAATTGGTGCTGTCTTCCAGAGGGTGTATACGGTCAATGCGACTCGAAATCCGAATCACGATCTGGAGAACAGAGCCTTGCTCAACCATGTTTCTCTTCGGAACGAAATAAGTTAATGGCGATACGAGAACCCTGGTTTCACCAGGTTCAGTGACGATTTTCCGCCAAATAATATCGTCGCCGATGATTCAAACAACTCCATCCTTATTTCAAAAGAAGAACTCCAAGGTATCCTCAACTCACTGAAAACGAAGAAGTCAGCGGGAATAGATGGGATACCAAATATTGTTCTGCGCCATCTACCCTCTGAGGCGGTGGACGTATACACAACTCTGTTCAACAATGCGCTGAGTAATGCATATTGCCCGGCTCATTGGAAAACAACTGTGGTACAGCCAATTCCGAAACGGGGCAAAGATACCTCCATCCCGACGAATCTCCGTTCTATAAGTCTTCTTCCGTGCATAAGCAAGGTATTCGAGAAGATAGTCATTAGAGCTCTGAAAGGATGGGTTGAGGAAAAACAATTAATACCGGAAAACCAATTTGGCTTCAGGGCGGGGCACGACACTATTCATGCCGCGTCTAAATTGGTTTCCGACATTCAGTGGAATAGAAATAAAACACAGTGCACAGGGGCCTGCTTGTTCGACATAGAAGAGGCTTTTGACACCGCATGGTTAGAAGGGCTCTTCCTCAAGTTGGTCAGGCTCGGCATCCGTAAAATATTGCTATATATGATCTACGACATGGTAACAGGTAGGAAGTTCGTTGTAAAAAATGACAACGAAATTTCCATCACTGTGTTCCACATAAAAAATGGGTTGCAACAAGGGGCGGTGGGCTAACCGATCTTGTTTACTATATTCACTAGCGATCTTATAGGTTTTATGATTAATATAATAGCGTTTGTCGATGATCTTATCGTGTACAGATCAGGTCCGAAGATAGAAGAAATAAACGGTTTGTTGCAGAGTGATTTCGATGCAATTCAACGATTTTGCGACGACTAGAAGTTGAAGATCAACTACCAGAAGTGTGAAACTATCCTTTTCAGAACCCCGCTGTCCAGAGCCTCAAGGGACACGAAAATGAACTGGCTCAAGTTCGGCATAGTTGATCCACTGGGACGGCCGTTGTCCGTGAAAAATGTAGTAAGATACCTAGGCATCTGGTTGGACCAGTATCTATATGGTGATATCCATGTAGATACAGCTCTGACCAGGGCTAAGAATGCCTTCGCTATGGCAGCAGAGTGAAGGTAATCTGCTACATGACACTCATCCGGCCAATCATGATATATGGTTGTCCTGTGTGGTTAAACACGTGAGTCCTTCTCAGATGGAAAAGATGAGGGTGTTCGAGAGGCGGTGCCTTCGAGCCTGTCTTCGTTTATATCGAACACCAGAATCTCAGTACAAGAAATTCTACCTCAACGAGGTTCTGTACAACGAGGCAAACCTTATAAGAATAGATAATTTTATTATTAAGTTAATACGGAGTCACACTGCTCGAGCCATGACTTCAACCAACAGTCTGATCTTTGGGGCCTACTACCCTAACGTAACGTACCACAAGCATTCCTCTACTTGGACGCGAAAGGCCTGATACAAGATGAGTATGGCTGCCCTATCATCTTCCATGTCGCACGCCGAACAGTAGAAAGGCCACTTCAATACCGAGCTTGGAGAAATAATAATTATACATAAATATTTTAAGCATAAAATCAGATGTTATTAGAATCCGAAAGGTATTAGAAAAATCAAATCCGTAGGTTAGCTTCGAGTAATTGTAGAGAGTCAGTAAGATCATTAGATTTCATTAGTAAGCTAGTTTAAAGTATTTTTCTGTCTAGCATCTAAGACATTGAGTTTGAATATAAATATAAAAATAAAAAAAAATGCATTAAAAAAAAAAAAGAAAATAAAAGTAGTGATCGAAAAAATATTCGACTCAAATCGTAATTTGAACAATCACAGTGCAAGTGAAAGTGAAAGTGAAGAAACAACAACAACAAGTGCAAAAATGGCAAATCAACAGGAATTGGCATTATTACTGAAAACAATGCAAGAACAACAGGAGCAGATTGCTCAGTTACAAGCTCATCTGAAGCAACATTTGCAACAACCCAATGTAGAAAGAGAACAAAGTGATAATGCCTTCCAATTGTCACCTGAACAAACATTAAATCATTTCCATAATATAAAGAAATTTAACGAAAGGGGTGACTTCAAAGTGACTGAGTTCATAAAAACTGTTAATAGTACAGTAACACTCTGCAATAATGAACAATTAAAACAATATGCTATCAGCATAGTGCTAAATGAAAAAATTCAGGGAGAAGCCAAGAGATGCATCCAACGCCTTGGAAACGAGATGACTTGGGAATCAGTGCAAAAAGAACTGAAGCTGCATTTCAGACCTCGGAAGGACTATGCTGAGCTGATCAACGAATGCCGAATTTTTAAGGTAGGAAGCTTAAGAGAATTATTTGATAAGGTCAGGGCAATTAACTATGAATTAATTGAATTATATAGTTTTGAAGAGAAAGGGAATGAGCCAATCTTGTGGGTATTGTTAACGAAAAATTAGACAATTTAGTTCGCGGTAATGTGAATAAAAATGATTCGCTGGTAGAAATGTACAATAGATTTGCTGAGTTAAAATTATTAGATGAAGTCAGAGCGATCGACATTGCTCATCAAAATAGAAACAATTACAGAAATCTTAGCCGACCAAATAAGTACAGACAGAACGACAACAATATTTCAGAGACCGTAGACCATTCAAGCATTCAAGGGGTAATGCTAGAAGTAAAAACTATGCATCTTACAGTTCCGGAATTAGATCCACTAGAACTAGACAGAATCCAAACGATAGTAGTGAGCCAATGGAGATAGTCAATATTTGTCAAAATTTTACAAGAAAGCATCGTACACAAGACTACCGATAGTAACTTTAACTATAGGCGCATAAAAATTAAAATGCTTGATTGACACTGGGTCAGAAACCAGCATCATTAAACCCAATTTTCTAAAAATCTATCCACAAATAGAATTAAAAGATCCTTTATTTTATAGTACAATCAATGGTTCTAATACAGTAGATCAAATAGTTGTAACCCCACTTCCAAAAGAATTTTTATGTAGAGGAATAATATCATGGGAAGTTCTTACATTTATCAGTAAGAAGTATGATGCGATTTTTGGCCAAAATATGTAAATACCATTAGAAGTAAAAATAGATTTAGCAGAAAGACAGTTATTAGTAAAAGGAAACAAAACAATTTTCGAAGACAACTATCCGTACAAAATTAATCAAATCAACAACTTAGAAGTAAAGGAAGGAAATGCAATAAAATCCCTTCATCTTAATCATTTACATGATCAAGAAAAAAGTATGCTTACAAATATACTGCAGGAATACCAAGAGCTTTTTTTCAAAGAAGGTGACACACTTACTTGTTCGAATGAAGTAGAACATGAAATATTAACCACTACAAGTAATCCCATCTTTTGTAAAATTTACCGGTATCCTCGAGTACATGAAGCAGAGATAGAAAAACAGATCTCAGAAATGCTTTCGCAAGTGATAATTAGAAAAAGCTGTTCTCCGTACAATTCCGCTCTCAGGATTGTTCCAAGGAAATCGCATAATTCTGGAAAAAAAGTGGCGAATATTTATCGACTATCGAAAACTTAATGAAGTAACGGTAGACGATAAATTCCCAATTAATAATATAGAAAAGATATTGGACAAATTGGGAAAAGCGCAATATTTTACGATCTTGGATTAGTCAAAAGGTATTTACCAGATCCCTGTAAAGCGGGAAGATCAAAAGAAAACAGCTTTTTCGACCCAAATGGGCACTATGAGTTCATAAGGATGCCTTTCGGACTCAAAAATGCCCCAGCAACCTTCCAACGATTAATAAATTCCATCCTCAGAGAATTCATCAATAAAATTTGTGTCGTCTATCTAGACGATATTCTAATTTTTAGTACGTCTTTGGAGGAACACATCAATACCATCCGAAAAATGTTCAGTAGGTTGAGAGAGGCAAGGTTAAAAAAACAAGTCGATAACTGCAGCTTCTTTTCTAAAGAAACGGAGTATTTGGGCCATATTCTGACAGCCGAAGGTGTACGACCAAATCCTGCAAAAGTCGAAGTAATTCAAAACTTGAAGCTTCCAAAAACCCAGAAACAAATAGTCTTTTCTAGGTATAACGGGATATTATAGAAAATGGATAAAGAAATATGTTATGTTATGCCCATACACTAACGAAATACCTCAAGAAAAATGTCCGGGTAAATGCAAATGACCCCGATTTTATCGCCGCTTTCGACAAATTCCGATTCTTAGGTATCCTGATTTCTCAAAACAATTTAAACTCATTACTGATGCTAGCAATGTTGCAATTGGCGCAGTTTTGACTCAGGAAGGTCATCCCATTTCCTATGCATCCAGAACTTTGAACAATCATGAACAAAATTATTCAACGAATGATAAAGAACTACTACTGGCTATAGTTTGGGGCGTTAGATATTTTAGACCGTATTTGTTCGGAAATGAATCCGAATTGCAAACGGATCATCAACCCATTAAATGGCTGCATTCTAAATATTCAGGAAAAGATATCAATCCTCAATTTCAGAGATGGCTTCTACAATTAGGAGAATATACTATTAAAATAGACTACATCAAAGGAAAGGACAATGTTATTGCAGATTTCTTAAGTCGAATAAATGTCGACAATAGAGATATCTATGCAATTAGTGAGAATGAACAAAATGAGGAGAATGAAGATTTAGAAATAAGTGTTGCAAACCTGAACACAAATAATGAGATTCTGAACGAAGTATTAAATGAAAAACTTGAAAATAATAATTTGGAAGTTGAACAAAAATATATCGAATCAATGGATGCACAGACTTTTCATTCACAAAAAACGCAAATCATATTGGTAGAATCTAAAAAGCAAGAGTTTGAGAAAGTATTTAAAAATGTTCGAATTTACATTGACAAAAACGATTTACCCGAAGATAAAGTCAGTGATATTTTACGAAGATATTTGAAAAAAGGAAAAGCAGGAATTTATACTAATTTAGATGATAGTGAATATAATCAATTCCAACAGAAGATTATTGAAATATTTCCTAACCGGAAACTTTTCATATTCGTGAAATGTAGTTACCTGGCTAAAGACATAGATGACGAAGAAGTTCTATAAAAACAAATTGCATTATTCCATAAAAATGAGGTAGGACATCCTGGAATGATTCCAACATACGAGGGTATGAAGAGAAAAGTATATCATCCTAATCTTAGAGTAACAATTCATCAGCTAATTAATAACTGCGAGATTCGTTCGTCCACTAAATATTGTCATATCACCCTATAAGGAAGAAATTTGTTCTTACAGAAACTCCCTCGACTATAAATGAAATTGTCCATGTAGATGTCTGTGTTAGCAGTAAACATTTTTTTATAGTTTTTATAGACAAGTTTTGAAAATATGCTGTAACATTTTTCTTGGAAGATAGAAATACTAATGGTATCTGACAATAGTGGAAAAATTAAAGCAATATATAGCAATTAAGGGTAAAGTATGAAAGTTAATTTTTGATAATGAATTTAAATCAAATAACGTGTTAGCATTTTGTAAAAAGGAGAATGTAGGATTCCACATTATAACCCCAAATAATCACACAGGAAATGTCGATGCAGAAAGGCTAAACAATATACTAACAGAGAAAATTAGAGCATTATATCTTAAAGAAAAACAACCCAATAACACACAAATGCTTAGTGCAGTAATAATATACAATAATACCTATCATTAAACAATAAAATGCACTCCTACAGATGTAAATGAGCAAAAGTAGATTTCAATACAATCAAAGGAAGAATAAATAAGGCGAAAGTACATGCAATAGAAAAGAGAAATAAATCCCGCGAAGATTATATAGAAACAAGAACTTCAGGATATATCAAAAATTACAAATCTCTTCGTCTCAAAGAAGAACCAAAATTTAGAAAATACAGTCTCGCTAACATACATGAAAATAATATAAAAATTTAAATTCAATTTAAATTCACAGGTCAAGCCACTGCTATTCTGGATAGTAATAATTCTGACGACCACTGTAACTCAAACGGTTCTGATAATTGAAAAAATCACAAAAAATCACGGAAGTCGGTTATGCAGAAGTAAGAGTGGATGAAGTAGATATAGTAAATGGGTTCGATGTAGTATTACACATAGTAAATACATCAGAAATTATAACTATCATAGATAGTTTAGAAAGTAGTATTGAAATTTCAAACGCAATAAACAAAGATTAGTTAAGACAGCGCTTAGAAATAAGGCACAAACTCTGATACCTCATAGAAATAATAGGAGAGGATTAATAATAGGTTAGGAATGATACACCCCAATATTTTAAGTGATCAAGAAATAAATGAATGCCAAATTGACCTTAAAAAACTTAGCAACATTAAAGTAGGAATTGCGAAATTTAAAAATGATGTTTTAATATTTGCTATTAAATTACCCACATCCACAATAAAATCCAATGTAAAATTACTGGTTCGAATAGTTAATTCTTATAATAAGGAAATAAATGAAGAAATGGAATATATTGTTAAAATAAATAATAAAGCGTTTACTTTTGAAAAAAAATTTACATTTTCAAAAAGAATTGTAAATTAGTGAGTAGCTTTGAGAAAGAAATATTATCTCTAAATTATGACCTTCTTCTTTTAAATAATAATAAAAATGTAACTTTTCAAAGCGATTGTGACGAAAGAAGACTTGTTTTAAATGATAATTATTTAATAATTTTTTTTAATTGTTCAATAAAAATTGGTAATAAGAAATATAAGAATAAAGTGTCCAAGGTTTTTGAAAAATTTTATATTCCAAATTATGAAGATGTAATAATGAACAATGATTCTTTAACATTCGAAGAACTGACTTTCCATCAAGTTAATAACATCAAAGAAATACACCATCTTAAACGCCATAGTATTATAAATTACACAATTGGAAGTTCGGGCATTGTTTTAATTTTATTAATTGGTGTATACATATATTGTAAACAAAAGAAAACAGATTTAAAAATTGTTAACAGAATTCAGGAGAATCCTGAGATAAGGGAGGAAGGAGTTACTTTCTCACTCTTCACCAAATCGAAGTTCGAAGGAAAACATGTTGACGCGAAAGTTGATACAAGCAGCCCAAGGCCGGTAATCATTGATTTCATTGAAGAACTACACCAAGGTCGACTCAACTTGGTCACTGAAATTAACTCAAATGAACTCAGGGTGTAAAACACCTGATTAAACAATTTCACCGAATTGCAATTCGCTGGCAATTGAAAGAGTATCAGCAAGTTTAATTTCAAGCTTCGGTCGTGTCGGACGATCTTCTCCTAAGAGAAACAAAGTACTCAAATAAAATCCTAAAGTACATCCGAAATCGTGTGTTTTTTTATTTAAAACTAATTTTTTGGTTTCTAAAGAAGACCAAAGAAGTAACTCGCGCGAGTAGCGGTCGTGTTCGCAGATACACAACAGTCCTCCCCTCTAAATTGTTGGATAGCTTAGGCGCTCCACAGGTTTTCGGATGCGGTTACTTCTTCAAACAACTGGTACTATCTGACTATCAGCATCTGACTGGACCGATTGTTTTTTGATGGTGTGAGGCGTTTCAGGACTTGTCTCCAGGATCTCCGTCTGTGGCCTGACCTCGCTAAGCGGTGTTTTTGCTTGACTAGTCAATTGTGTTGAGGCAATGGGCGAATTTCGTTCGGGGACTGGTTTGAATTTGTGCTTGTAGGCAAGTATTTATTAGCTTCATGTGGTGCATGCGCTAAATGAGTTGTCTTGGGTTCTTGTGGAAATTCCGAACACAATCTATTCATCTTAGAATCGGGTCAATATGTCTGCTCCATAACCTTCCATGGCCGTTGATAATGTAGTAATCCATCTTGTCAAATTATTTTCCCGAACTCCCACTTTTGACCTTTATCATTGTAGTTCCTTACTTGAACTTTATCTCCAGGTTGGTACTTTAAGCCGCTAGCATATGATCGGTTAAGTTTCTCCACAATATTAGCGCGCACCAAGTCCAACTTTATGCGAATATCTCTTTGTAGGAATAAGATGCATGGATAATGCATAAGATAATTAGATAGTTTGTACGCAATATTTCCTTGATCTTTAGTTATTTTTCGGAGTTCAACTTTCATGTTTTGCACAAAACGTTCAGCTTGACCGTTGGTGACAAGGTGATACGGTGCAGTCCGTTTATGGTTTATTCCATTTCCCGCAATAAATTCCTTAAACTCCCTCGAAGTAAAAGTAGGCCCATTATCGCTGGCCAAGGTCAGTGGGAGACCATAATGAGCAATGATGACATTAGCAGCTTTCATACTTTTAGTCTGGAATACTTCAGGCCATTTGGAATACGCATCCACGACTATTAGAAAATATTTTTCATAGAAAGGTCCCGCGAAATCAATATGGATTCGTTGCCAAGGCTTAGATGGATATTTCCAAGGGTTTGTCTAGTCTTGGATGCTTGATTTTGAACGGATCTGCAAGCTACACACTTCCGAGCTAGGTCCTCAATGTCGAAATCAATTCGTGGCCACCAAACGTAGCTTCGGGCCAGAGCTTTCATTTATACCCACATGAGCTGTATGTAGTTCCGTTATTATGGCCTCCCTTAGTGCAGTGGGAATTATCACTCTATTGTTCCTAAGGATTGAACCGTTAGTTAATGAATGTTGATACTCTTTACTTTCAAATCCAGGTATCTCTAATTTCTTCCCCGCTTGCAGAATATTTACCACCTCCCTCCGCACAGGATCTCGACTAGTCTTCATCCCAATTTGTTTTTGTGTAAAAGTAACATCGTCTGGCTCGGTTGATTCTATTTGCAGTAAGGGTAGTCGTGATAGAGCATCTGCATTGGCGTGATTGCTTGTCGGACGATAAACAATGTCGTAGTTAAACCATTGCAAAAATTGTGCACAATGCAGCATACGGGTAGCGATCATGCTGGATACACTTCTCTTGGGGCTGAAAATAGAGACTAGTGGTTTATGGTCTGTTATGAGTGTAAACTTACGTCCATAGCAATATTGGAAAAAACGCTTGAGTGCCCAAAATATTGATGTAGCTTCTTTGTCAATTTGACCGTAGCTTCTCTAGGGATCGTGAAGCATATGCGATCGGGCGATCGCTTCCATCCGGAAAGGTTTGTGATAACACAGCCCCTAGACCGTATGAATTTGCATCAGTGGCTAATAATAAAGGCAAAGCGGGGTCATACGCACATTGAACCACTTCTGAAGTCATTTCTGATTGAATTTTCTGGAACGCTGTATCGCACTCATTATTCCATTTAAGACTGGCATCCTCCTTCAAAAGATCATATAGGGGGTGTAATTTAAGAGACAGATACGACACAAATTTCCCATAATAGTTTACCAGCCCCAGCCAACTTCTAACTTCGAAAGTATTCTTAGGGGTTGGTGCACTAGTAATTGCCAGTATTTTATCCTTCATTTTTTCGAGTGCTTTTTCCGATATCCTATGGCCAAGGTACGTGATTTCACTTTGGAAAAATGTGCACTTATTGTAATTTACTCGAAGTCCCACGTTGCTAAGACGTCTACAAACTTCCTAGAGGCGGGCGAGGTGTTCTTTAAGCGTAAGGCCTTGGATTTTGATGTCGTCTAGGAAAACGCATACTCCAGGTATGTTTTCCAACACTCGCGTAATATAACGTTGCCATATACCAGGAGCAACCTTAGTACCAAACATCAATCTGTTCACCTTATAGTCGCCCTTGATCGTTGATATTGCCTGCATTTCGGCACTGCGATTGTCCACCGGCACGTGCAAGTAAGCTTCCTTTAAGTCCATCGTGGTAAACCATTTTCCACTTCTCACTGTTGTTGCAAAAATGTCGTCCACATGGGGTATCGGGAAACAGTCCTCTCTGAGCAGCTTGTTTAATGTAATTTTATAATCAGCACAAAGCCTGATTGATCCGTCTCTCTTTACAATCGGAACTACCCCACTCACTGTACTCAACTTTTGATATTACCCCTTCCTGCTCCAGTCGGTCGATTTCCTTCTCCACTTTCTCTTGGATCGCGTAGGGTACCCTTCTTGCGGGAATGTAAATTGGCTTGACATTATCTTTGATATACAACGTTGCCTCAAAATTCTTTATTTTGCCAACACCACTCTGAAAAACATCACTGAATTTGGACTTTAAGCTTTCTAATATTTCCCCTTTGTGAAAGGTAAGTCTATATCACTCACTTGGTTAAATTTAGGCAGCTTTACCTCAAATAGTTTCAACCACTCTCTGCCACAAATTGCGTATACCCTATTTGGCATTACATATATATTTGCTCTCCTCTCCTCACTGCCGTATCTCACTTTCATTGTAATATATCCAACTGGTTGAATGATCTCTCCGTACGAAATTCAATTTTTTTAATAATTGTTTGTTTGCCTAACTATTCACAAATTCTTCGTGTGATATTGATGAGACTGCTGTTCCAGTGTTCAACTCTAACTGCTTAGAAACGCCATTCAATGACATTTTGAGCGTAATTTTGTTTGGTTTCCTCATTTCTTCAGGTAGAACTTCTTCGTTAAGTTGATTCATGTAATAATCCTTCCGCTACTCCTCCGACTGTGCTGATAACGAGTGCAGTTGGTTTGAGTTTTGTTGACTCAAATTTTTGTGTTTCGGTTTGGAGTGTGAAGTGGGTGGCGGGTTTGTTCTGTTAGACGTCGACCCGCTGCTCACACAGACACGTGCTAGATGTCCTAATTTATTACACCTTGAGCATATTGTGCGAATATGTTTGCATGCATTTGCCATGTGCTCTTTGTCTCCGTAACGAAAACATAATTTTGCGTGACTTGTTGATTGCTTCTGTGTATTATTTCTCTCCCCCTGTCCTTTTCTCTTCATATACTTTGCGTTGGAGATTTGGTTTTGGAAATTGCTTGGTGACGTATATTGTAAATTTTGGATTTCTTTTGAATCCTTCTGCGCTGATTCTATTGCGAGAGTTGCTGTCACACAGTCTGTGAAGGAATTATGCCGCTCCTTTAATTGTATTAATTTTTCCAGCCAGTGTGCATTTCGCTGGCCACATATGAACTGCTGTCTTAAATGAGCCTCTGCTGTGGATGCATTGCAAAAGGCACAATTGAAATTGCTATTTTTGCACAATTGTTTTAAATCCGCGACAAAATTTGATATACTTTCTCCTTCGTGTTGCACACGTTTGGTGAATCTATTTTGTTCTGCTATCACGCTGGGTGCTGGGTGTAGGTGTTCTTTTACTAATTTAATTAACTCGTTGTAGCTCCTTGTACTCAGATAATCTGAGCTCGTTACGTTGCAAAGTAATTGAAGAGTTTTTGGCCCCATGGTATGTATTAGCCAGTTCCTTTTGTTTTCTTGAACTGCGTTGTCGTTTCCTTTTAAATTTCTTGAGCAGAAAAGAATTTCCAACCTTTTAACGAACATTTCCCATATTTCATTTTGTTCATCAAAATTTTGTAGTTGCACTCCCTCGCGCTGTAATTGACCGGCTTGATTGCCCTGAAGAGATTTGTATAGCGTCCATTATGTTTAAATATGTATCGTAAATTTGCTTAATTTGTTCTTTGCCACTAAAGGATTCTGACATTGAGAAAACCGCCTTTTCGTAAATAACGGCAAATTTGAGTTCGTACGACTTTTTTTCGGGCTTAAGAACGCCCCTTCCATATTCCAAAGGACTTTGTTATGTTAACATTGATGAAATCGTCATCTTTGGAAAAGATGAGGAAGAACACCTTATTAACTTAGAGCTAGTGTTTAAGACACTAGAAGCGGCTTACATAAAAATACAGTTGGATAAATGTGAATTTTACCAAGAAGAAATATAATTTTTAGGCTTTATCATTGGTAGAGATCCAAGCGATTATCGACCGACCTGCCCCAAAACTCACCTACGTTCGTTTCTAGGCATGTCAGGATACTATCGCCGTTTCATCGCCGTTGACATCCCTTTTAAGAGGGGTAGACGGACGTGTGTCCAAAAATCTTTCAAAAAACAAACTGATTCATTTAGACAAAAAGCCCTTGGAAGCATTCAATAAAATAAAAAATTCACTTGTTTCACCAGAAGTAGTTCTTTCGTAACATAACTTTCAAAAAAAATTTTAGTTGACCACGGACGCCTCGGATTATGCCATCGGAGGAGTCCTTTGCCAAAATGGCAAGCCAATCACATTCCTTTCAAGAACTCTGAACAAGACCGAAGAGCATTATGCAACCAAGAAGATGATCGCAATTATATGGTCCTTAAATTCTTTAAGAAATTTCCTTTACGGATCACGAAAAGTGAACATTTTTACTGATCATCAACCCCTCACATATACCTTAAGTAACAAAACCACCAATAGTAAAATGAAAAGGTGGAAGTCTATTTTAGAGGAGTATAATTACGAACTCAGGTATAAACCTGGGAAAGCCAATGTAGTGGTCGACTCTCTCTCAAGGTTTGCTCAAGTATCTGAAATTCACTCAATGACTTCGAGCGTAACAGTTTAATACCCACTGTCGAAACACCAGTCAATATATTCAGCAACCAATTAGTACTAAAAATAGGCGAAGAACATAATTACGAAATTAGAACTCCATTTCAAAATTACACACGACACATTATTTTCAAACCAGAATACGCAGCAGAAGATTTGATCAACATATTCAAAAAATATCTAAATCCTAATACTATAAACCAGAGATGTAAAAGACTGCAATCTTTTGACTTAAAAAGTCAATTGACTTCATACCTCTGACTCTTCAATTCATAATTTAGCTCTGCGAACCAGACTTCAATATTGAAATCATAAATCTTTTTGAAGTCTTGATTGGACCAATCTTTTCGACCAGTCTGTTGATTTGAAATCAATTGAATGCAAGTCTATTGCCTGGTAGTGCAATCACTAAAATTACTTTGAAGTTTTCACCATTCACGTAAAGTGTTTGGGACTTCAACAAATTTTTAGTGCAGTCTTTGAGACTGCAACAAATTTTCGTTGTAATCATTGGGATTTCAGCACGTGAGCAGGTTTGAACAAGGCAGTTGTTAAGGATTGTGAATTTCAATAAAACAAATGAGCAAGTAAAACTGTACAAAAACTGAATTAATTTGTTGCAAACGATCTGAACAGATTGATGGTCACCGGCAAATAGACCGAGCCACGCTTCGTAAAAAACGGCATGAGCATAAATTATAACCTTGAAATTGAGAACTTATCTCAGTTACATATTGTAGTTAAAAATTATTACATTCGAGAATTAATATGATCATTAACAGAACTGGTTCATACATAGGCTTAACATGAGTGTTGGCAAAGAGCAATTTACATAATGAGAAATGCATAACATAATGGGAAAACATAGAATGAGAATGCATGTTAGAAGAGAACAAAAGAAAAAATATATGATTACACAAAAAAAGAGAAATTCAGAATATTGTAATGTTGTCATGTTCGTTCACTTCTTCCAAAACCCTTGCACGAGAACCTGTAAAAGATGCCAATTGGATTTAGGTGAATAAGTATGTTCTACTTCTGGTGTGGGAACCGCTGTATACGGTTGACCGATCATAAAGTGAGCAGGTGTCAACGCAGTGGGCTCACTGTCGCACGTTGGCCACATAGGGCGAGAATTCAGCAATGCTTCAATTTTTGTTAAAAGTGTATAAAGATCCTCGTATGTTAGTATATGGTTTCCAATAACTCGTTTAAGATGGGTCTTAACAGATTTACCACCAGCCTCCCATAGTCCTCCAAAGTGAGGTGCGGATGGGGGTATAAATTTCCATGCGATGTTATCTGCTGATGATCTGCAACTATGTTCTGATGTTGTTGATTCAGAAGACGAGCAAACATTTCATCAAGTGATTTCTTTGCTCCATGAAAATTGGTGCCATTATCGCTCCAAATT
The DNA here is from genome assembly GCA_955652365.1 of Eristalinus aeneus. NCBI lineage: Eukaryota > Metazoa > Arthropoda > Insecta > Diptera > Syrphidae > Eristalinus > Eristalinus aeneus. The sequence goes on along the minus strand of OY019130.1, from coordinate 60,470,826 downwards.
TCAGTTGGTTTACCGCGACGAGCTACGAAACGATCTAATGCCGACAAAAACGCGGTCGTTGAGAGATCACTGACCAATTCTAAATGAATGCCCTTTGTTACAAAGCATATGAAGAGTGCTATATAGCCCTTACTGAATGTAGGATTTCTTCCTCGCCGTAACCGAAGTGTCAAAGGGCCGGCATAATCACACTTGACAATACTAAACGGTCGCGAATACCGAATACGTTCCTTTGGTAAATTTCCCATCAGTTGCTTTGATGAACGCTGTCTATAACGAATACAAATTACGCATTTATTCACTACATTTCGAACAAGATTTCTGCATCCTAATATATAAAATTCTTGTCTAATAAGTCCAAAAAGTTGAGATACACCGGAATGCAGATATTTTTTATGGAAATATTCAACAATAAGTCGCGAAATTGAATGAGATTTGTGAAGGATTATAGGGTGTTTAGCACTATATGGAATTTCTGATTCAGTTAATCGACCACCGACACGTAAAATACCATTTGAATCAAGGAAAGGGGCTAGAGATTTCAATTTACTTTTTATGGGTAATACACACTGACCTTGAAGAAGGGTTATTTCAAATGAAAACAAAGATTTTTGAGCAAATTTTATAAGAAGGGTTTTAGAATTCACAATCTCTTCTGTTGTTAGATGGTTATGCTGAGGCGCAGGTTCAAAATGAATCGTAGAACGTATGCCACGACACGAACCGTTCTAAACCAATTGGACGAATTAAGAAAAATGTCTTCGAATGTATTATTTGATGATATGTTAGAGAGAAATACTTGCGCCTTTACTATACGTCTTTGTTCTAATTCTGGAACAGAAACTCCATTGATGCAAGGTTCAGACACTGGCCATTTCTCCATTTCCTTCCAAAGCCACGAGGGACCTTTCCACCACATATCATTTGTTTGTAAAAGAGATGGTAGTATTCCACGCGTAGCGATATCTGCAGGATTATTAGTTGACCGAACGTGGTTCCAATGTTGCCGGGGAATAGATGTCAGGACTTCAGAAGTCCGATTTGCTATAAAGACAGACCATTTCTTGGGCGATTCAGAGAGCCAATGCAAAACAATCGAAGAATCTGTCCACGCAAAAACTTTAATTTCTTTTTCCTGAAAAGAAGTCTTAAGTTTATTAATTAGTTTAGTTAGAAGCATAGCTCCACATAGCTCAAGTCGAGGTAGAGATAAGACCTTCAAAGGAGCGACCTTAGTTTTCGCTGCCACGAGAGATACATTAATTAATCCGTCAGTGTTCACACTACGACAATATACAACTGCAGAATACGCATCAAGTGATACATCACAAAAGGCATGTAATTCAAAATTATGTTTGTTGTTCCATATAATCCTGGAAATAGTTATAGATTCTAGTAGTGGAAGTTCTCTACGAATCGAATTCCATCGTTCAGCAAGTTCATTAGATATTTCTTCATCCCAATTGTGTCCTCTGCGCCACAGGTCTTGTAAGAGTATTTTTATGCCGATCGTTACTGGAGCCAAAAATCCGATTGGGTCGAAGATCCTTGATGATTCGGATAGTATACTGCGTTTTGTGTATACAATTGAAGACTTCAAACGAACCTTGAAGAAGAAACAATCCTTGGAAGGGCACCATTGCATACCCAATAACTTTACAGCAGAACACTCTTCGAATTCAATTGGAGAAATTTCATATTGATTTTCTGGCAAGGACATGAGCAAGGGCCAACAGTTAGTAGTCCATTTTCTAAGGTTGAAACCGCCTGAATCTAGTAAGGATATTAGTTCTTCCCGTAATGAAGTAACTGCTTCTATTGAGTCTGCACCAGTCATTACATCATCTATATAAAAATCATTCAATAATACTTCTGCAGCTTGAGGGTATGTTTTTTGTGCATCAATTGATACAAAGTTCGAACTGCTAGAAAAAATGCTGAAGTTGTTCCATATGTAACAGTCAAAAGACGATAATGCTTCAACGGCAAGTCGCGTGATTTCCTCCATACGATTCTTTGATAATCGGTATGCTCCCTAGTTATCCTTATTTGTCGAAACATCTTCTCTATATCTCCAGATATAGTATACAAATGAAAGCGAAACCGTGTGCAAATGGAGAAAAGGTCTCGTTGATAATTTTTACCTGCTAGAAGTGCTTCATTAAGCGATTGAGTATTCGGTAGTTTCGCATAGCCATCGAAAACCACCCTCACTTGGGTAGTGCTGCTGTCTTCCTTTAACACAGCATGGTGGGGTATGTAATAACATGAACTTGAGTATGAAGTCAATTCACTGGGTGGTATCTCTTCCATGTGTCCTAATGCTTCGTACTCATCCATAAAATGAATATATTCGTCTTGCAAATACCTATTTGATTCCAAATTTCTTTCTATGCAATTGAAACGTTTTATTGCGGTATCAATGTTATTACCAACCTGAAGTTTACTATTATCCTTAAATGGTAAATGAACCATATACCTGCCATCAGAAAGTCTAGAATGTGTTTTAACGAATATGTCCTCGGCTTGTTGGTCTTCAAGAGACATACGTGGTTTCTGATCTACTTCTTCAATACGCCAAAAACGTTCTAGATCAAAAGCTAGATCTCTATTTACTTGAATACAAAAGGTTTCGACAGTGTTATTATTCGAAGACGTGAGACTGTCAGTGTTTCCGCAAACAACCCAGCTGAAAATTGTGGGAAGGAGATCAGGTGTGCCTTCTTTACCCCTAATCGGTGATCCGTTGAATATGCTGCACACTTTGTCAGCGCCAATTAAAATATCTATGTGGTTGAGACGATTGAAGTAAGGGTCTGCCAGACTGAATGAAGCAAAGTTACTCTCATCGGATACAGTGAAAGCAGACGAAGGAATCAATGAGGTCAGCTTAGATATAACGTAGTATTGAACTTCTACGAAATCTTGAGCATATGGAGAAAACAGTTTTACTGATACAAAACCATTCGTGTTACCAACCGATGTTGATCTCCTAGTATAGGAATACGCGCACGTTCACGATTAAGATTCAAACGCTGAACAGTACTTTCAGTAATAAACGATACCTGTGATCCACAATCTAACAACAACCGAATGTTTTGTGGATTTCCTTGCCGATCTATAGCGTTAACGATGGCCGTGGGCAATAGCGATTGAGTAGAGCGAAATGGTTTTGGTGTATTGCCTTTAGCTTGTATAGATGAGCAAAGCGAGAGTGGTGGTTGCGTTGTTGTTAGAGGGTTTGAGGATGCTACATTGGATGTTCGATTGACGAAAGTTTCTTGAACAATGGTATTTGTAGGGTTTGCCGATGCCGACGACGATGAATGAATATGAACGAGCGAATGATGTCGCGAATTGCACGTTTTGCAACGAAAGTTAGACCGACACTGGACTGAAGAATGTCCAGATCGCAATCAGTTAAAGCAAAGAGAATGTTTTTTAACAAATTCACGACGGGTTTTTGTATCAAATTAAAGAAATTGAGAACATTTATTTAAGGTATGGTCTGATTTGCATTTAGGACAATGAACTTTAGATTCTGCGAAATGTGATTGTATAGTCTTAGGATTTCTTCGAGATGAACTTAAGCGCGAAAGCGCTTGGCAAGATTCTAAAGCGTCACACCGTAATTGTAAAAACGACACTAATTCATCCACAGTTGTGTCACTTCGAGATCCTATTTCTTCTGCCCACGCTTGTTGAGTATCAGAATCGAGCTTCTGAAGTAAAAGATATATTATCCAAGGGTCGCGTTTTGTAGCACCTAAAGCGTTTAAACCACGAATGGTCTCGTCCGCGCAGTCTGTTAATTTTCTTAAATTCAACACACTACCGGAACCCACGTTGGGAATAGAAAGAAACGATTGTATATGAGATTGAATAATTAAGTTAGCACGATCATATCTCCTTTCTAATCGATCCCAAGCGTCTAAATAATTCGCGTCTGTAACTGCAATATGCTGAATAAGACTGGCAGCTTCACCGCGTAAAAACGATTTAAGATACCTGAATTTCTGCGTTGTAGACAAATTACACTTTGTGTCGATAGTACCTTGAAATATGTCTCTAAAACTTGGCCACTCTTTGTAATCCCCGGAGAAGGGTGCGATATCAATCTTAGGAAGGGAAATCGAAGTAGATTGGATTGAGTTTAAATTATTAATTAAATCCTGCTGATTAATTAACTTATCGTCACTGAGTCCGTTACTCGAATGCGCTTCAGTTTTTTTTCTATCGTGAATCACTTTTTTCATGGTGGACAAAGCTAAGAAATACTTAGATTCGTACTCGGAAAATTCTATTTTTGAATCCTCGCAATCAGATTCACCCGAAATCTCTAAAAGTTGATTTTGTAATGCACTAAATTCTTTCCAATCTTCTTGAGGTTTTTCTTGTCTTATTTCCAGCAATTCTAAAGAAACTCGATCATCTACACTTTCCGCAAATGATACCGCGCGCGTCAAACATCCCTTGACTAGACCACTGAATATTTTTACAGATTGATATTACACAATCAGATATATAATTCCATAAATTACAAATTAGAGATATGTACTTATATCATATAATATTATATTATAATTCACAATTTTTTTTTCACATACACAAATTTATATTAAACACGAATAGCAAAATGAATATTAGAAAACCATACCAAATTTGAGTCTTGCGTGTCGCTTACTTGTCCATAAGTTCGTCTTTTTAATATATTTATTTAATAATTAATTGTTCAGTAATTAATTCGGCTTAGAAGGACCAGAAAAATTGTTAAGGATTGTGAATTTCAATAAAACAAATGAGCAAGTAAAACTGTACAAAAACTGAATTTATTTGTTGCAAACGATCTGAACAGAATGATGGTCACCGGCAAATAGACCGAGCCACGCTTCGTAAAAAACGGCATGAGCATAAATTATAACCTTGAAATTGAGAACTTATCTCAGTTACATATTGTAGTTAAAAATTATTACATTCGAGAATTAATATGATCATTAACAGAACTGGTTCATACATAGGCTTAACATGAGTGTTGGCAAAGAGCAATTTACATAATGAGAAATGCATAACATAATGGGAAAACATAAAATGAGAATGCATGTTGGAAGAGAACAAAAGAAAAAATATATGATTACACAAAAAAAGAGAAATTCAGAATAGGGTAATATTGTCATGTTCGTCCATCTGAGACGCAGGTTACAGAACAGCAGTATTGCAACAAAATGTATGTACCATTGCTTCTTACGATTCTCACACCAACTGTTGAGAAAACAGCTAAAATTCTTAAAAATTGATCATCACAAATTGAACTACTTAAATATACAACATTTACGCCAGTGAACTTAACCAACTGATAACGATATGAGTGGCAAGAGCACTGCACCTGTTATTTGTTTGTGCAGTTAGGCTTTTAAGAGCTTAGTAGTTTTATTTTATATTAATATGGAAATAGAAGGTGAATTTTCATCCGATGATTATGAAACTGATCCCGCATTTTTGCTTGGAACCGAAGTTTCAAATCGGAAAAGGTCATTCTTATGTGATCAACCTTCGGTAAGTCACAAACGGCGTAGAACCGAAACAACATTTTCGACCAACGAAATAAATAAAATTGAAGCGGAAGCACAGTCATCACAGGCAACAGTAAGTTATGAGAATAAGCTTATTCTATCCGGAAAATTTTTCAAAATCATAAAGCCGGTATGCTCATTTCTTAACACTTTATGTTTTATTTTGTTGCCTAATCAAAGTGTTTTTCTGAGAATCTATTTTACCTTTAATTCGGGAATAAATAAGTATTAAAAATAATCCCAAATTTTCGGAAGTTATTTCTCTGTCTTGGCAGTGGCATTAAAAATGTTGGATGAAATTGGTCTTCATTAGAATTGTTGTTTTAAAATACCTACGAAATGTAAGCCTGTCATTATTCAGATTCGTTTTGTTTTTACCGTTAGAAATAATTGTATATCCACTATCACCAACTACCTACACACAACGCTGTCCAACATACCTCAATCCATAGCAATTACCCCCCGTCCCCCCTCCACCTACTTTTCAACGTCTTAATGCCTTAAGTTGTCAATATTGTTCAAATACTATCTACTTCACACAGTCAAGGTAAATTAATAGATTGATAGATAGATAGATAGATAGATAGATATATAGATAGATAGATAGATAGATAGATAGATAGATAGATAGATAGATAGATAGATAGATAGATAGATAAATAGATAGATAGATAGATAGATAGATAGATAGATAGATAGATAGATAGATAGAGATAGATATTATTTTATTTCTCTTAAATTACTTATAAAATATATATATTTATATAAAAACAAAAAAACAAAGTAACAATTTATGAAAATAGCAAAGTAACATAAGAAAAATCTGGTGACATTCTATATTTTACACAAAATGTTTAAATAGTGTTGAATGCCACTTCAAAATGAGCAATACATTAAAATGAGGTGGGGTATTTAATAAATTATAGAATTGTTTTCAGCAATTTTGAATACATTAAAATAATATTTTACAGATTATAACAGATGCAGAAATTATGGTATCAATATTTTGAACAAAGTATAAATAAAACAGTAAGGATTAAAGCAAAATATTAGAAGTAAGAGAGTCTAAACTGTAATTGTCTTGAGAGAGGAGCCATTTTTTACACACTTTAAGAAATATTTGGACATATAAGCACATCTGATATCTTCCGGGAGGACATTAAATAAACGATTACTTACAACTGAATAAAAATTTCTATATACAGTGGTTCGATAGTTAGGTATTTGTAATATGTTAAGCGTATTATTACGTATATTATAGGTTGATATAATGCGAAAATTTCGGTTACCAGATTTCATGAAGAAAGCTTTTAAAACCTTAAAACAGTATAAATGACGTACTGGAAGTATCCCTAATTGACGAAACAAAGGAAAACTTATGACAAATTTTTCGAATAATGTTCTTTTGCAAGACGAGCAATGGTTGAACTTTGTTTTGATAACCACCTCATCAGCAATTCATAGCGTACTGAAGCTTACAATTGAAAATTCCATAATAAATTGTGGTTATACTTCTGGTTTTAGAGGAACGAACCATTGTCTCAGAGTATGTACATCGTGATTAATGTCAGAGATAAGATCTAAGGGGCTATTGACGCCATACGATAACCCAACATCATCAGCAAAAGCTGTAGTAAAGCCTTTTAGATCCAGATGTAAGAGTGAGTTAATATAAACTAAAAATAGTATAGGACCTAATACCGAACGTTGAGGTACCCCAAGTCGGATTACTTGCACCTCACTTCTCGCCTCATCCAACTTCACTCGCTGACATCTATTATTAAGGTAAGATTGGAACCATTTAAGCATAAAGCCACGCAAACCTGCCTTTTCCAGTTTCCATAGCAAGATGTTATGGTCAACCATGTCAAAGGCTTTGGTTATATCAATGAATAACGCACCTGTACATTTTCTTTTGTCAAGGTGAAACATTATTCTAGAACAAAACTCTAGGAGTGCGTCTTCGGTTGATTTTCCCTTATGAAATCCAAATTGATTAGGATGAAAGAATTTTCCTTTGTACAAAAAATTAACAAGTCTTGGTTTTATAAGTTTTTCAAAAACTTTACTTATGCTAGGTAGAAGAGAAATTGGTCTATAATTGCCTATATCATTTCGAGGGCCTTTTTTAAACAAAGGAATAACATCCGCACATTTAAGATTGTCGGGAAAATTACCAGAGAAGACACTTCGATTAAAAACATCAGCTAATACATCAACAATGAAACATGCAATATTTTTAAGGACCAAGTTTGAAACGCCATCGACACCACATGAATTTGAATTATTCAAACTACCAATCGTACTTAAAACCTCTAATGGAGTTATTGGATCAAGGACAAAACTACTACAGTAAACAGAGTTAACATCACTTTCAGTAGCACAACAAGAGCACATGTTAGGGGTTAAGTTATTTTGTAGTTTGAGTCCAATATTAGAAAAATAACTATTAAAAGCGTCAGCGATTTCGTGTTTGTTTCTTAATTCTTTATTATCAAAAATTAAAGTTATATTTTTTCGAATGGACGAATTCTTATTGAGAATGGTGTTTACAACTTTCCAGTCTTTCTTAAGATTACCTCTTGCGGAGTGAAAATGTGTACGGTAATAAGAGTCACGACATGTTGGTATTTCCTTTTTCAATTCAGTACATATCCTTTTATATTTCAGTTTAAGAAACTCATTACTAGGGTGTTTTTTACATTTAACACTAAGCTTATTTTTTGTTGTTACCTTCTTTAATAAATAATATGATATCCATGGCTTGAGTTTATAAATATTTTTTTTTGTGGTCAGAATACTGCAACTATCGATATGACTCTTAAGAGTGGTCAAGAAATTGGAATATGCAAACGATACATTACTTCACTTATAAACATCATCCCATGACTCAAAAAACAACTTATTCCGAAGCCTAGTAAAGTTAATAACAGGTTTGCTTTGAAGACTTTTCTGAGCTGCTCTGTTTAACTTACATTGCACATTAAATAATGTGCAATGTAACTGAATGGTCAGTAATTAAGAAATCGAAAACACAATATTCGCACCCAACAGAGACAACATTACGAAAACGACCATATATGTGATCTAGACAAATACCTGGTGCTGGCTTAGTAGGCACATTGATGAAATTCGACAAACGCTTACACAGACAAATAATTATATACATTAATACTCTCATCTAAACAATCTAGATTAAAATCACCTACAATCACTAAGTTGTTTGCCTTCTCTATTTCTAACACACGAGAAAAATCATTAATAAACAAAGCCACATTCCACATATGTAACCTGTAGACACACAAAGAGACAAATATTTCATTACTGGTGTCGATGGAAACTTTCAAGATGTCTGCAGTAAGACAATCAACTAGTGATAAGAAAGAGTTCTTTACAAAGCAACCAACACCACCTGATGCATAATGTTCGTTTGTTTTAGCATAGAAACTAAAACCAGGAAGGAAGTAATCATTTTTTTCAATCTCGTATATCCAGATCTCAGGCACGAACACAATATCCGGGACACACATAAACGATTCAATATGTGCAACAAGGACGGAAAAGTTTTCTCTCAAGCTTCTAATATTTTGGTGAATAATAAATAATTTTTCTTTACAATAAGTACTATTTGTTAGAACAGCATTACAGTGGGGATTGCACGGGACAAGGATGGAAGAGTTATCGATCAAATCATTTTTGGAAATCATGGAGTAAGAAAAAAGACAGAAAAAAAATCAAATAAAAGAGATATCACTAAAGGATTTAATCGAAATAACTCTTCCACCCTCTTCTTTTCTTACTAGAATTTGATTTTTGCTGAACCAAACGAATTTTGCTCCTTTGTTTTAAGCCATCTTTTTCGTCTTCTTTAATAGTGCCTGCGTGTAACGAGTAAGTGTGTTGTTGATAAATATCCCGCTTCCTTTGTTGCGTTTGTTGTTGTTTCTGTTTTCATCGCTGGAGAGGTCAACCATTTGAGAGCTGAGTTTGTTTTTGTTTTTTTTCTTTGCACTCATTATTCGTTGTTTTGTTGTAAAGTTAGAGAACTTTAGTTTAGTTTTTAGTTTTTAACGCATTTTTATTACTTTTAAATTCGTTTACTTAGTTGCTAGACAAAAATGCTTAGAACTAGCTTAAATATCTATTCTGAAATATTAATCTTGTATCTACCTTACTGACTCTAAACAATTACTCTAAGCTCATCTATGTTCGTTTCTGCCTTTCGACATCTAATGTATTTTTATTAATTCTAAAGTCTAGTGTTTTTGTTTTTCGTTGCCCAAGAAAATTAAAAAACTTGGACGTTCCCTAATTAATGTTTTGAGCTTACTTGCTTACTTAACTTACTTATCCTAAATCAAACTTAAATATTATTTACAGATATCTTACAACTAGGTAATCTAAACCTAACTATATCCGTAAGCAATACGGACGCGTGCACTTGGGAGTATATGCTCTTTATATGCTTGACATATATATCCTATACTCCGTAGTGTACCTTTTTTGTGCTTTTTTTTCTTCTAGTAATCTACCTTTTAGCTACCTTAAACTATGTAAGTTGCCCCTAATGAGTCAACTATCCTGTTCCTGTGTGAGAAGTTGGCGGCATCGAAGGCTGATTCTGATGCAGCCACCAGAAGAAAAGCCGTTATTTGCCAGAGACTGCTCTATCGCGGACAGAGATCGCTCTGCTGAACCGTAAGATGCCCTCGTAGCTGCGAGCGACGTCCGGCTCGTATTGAAGTCGCCTTTCCACTGTTCGGCGTGCGACAGAGAAGTTTACAGAGGGCTTAAGAACACCCCCTCCATATTCCAAAGGACTTTGTTATGTTAACATTGATGAAATCGTCATCTTTGGAAAAGATGAGGAAGAACACCTTAGGAACTTAGAGCTAGTGTTTAAGACACTAGAAGCGGCTTACATAAAAATACAGTTGGATAAATGTGAATTTTACCAAGAAGAAATATAATTTTTAGGCTTTATCATTGGTAGAGATCCAAGCGATTATCGACCGACCTGCCCCAAAACTCACCTACGTTCGTTTCTAGGCATGTCAGGATACTATCGCCGTTTCATCGCCGTTGACATCCCTTTTAAGAGGGGTAGACGGACGTGTGTCCAAAAATCTTTCAAAAAACAAACTGATTCATTTAGACAAAAAGCCCTTGGAAGCATTCAATAAAATAAAAAATTCACTTGTTTCACCAGAAGTAGTTCTTTCGTAACATAACTTTCAAAAAAAATTTTAGTTGACCACGGACGCCTCGGATTATGCCATCGGAGGAGTCCTTTGCCAAAATGGCAAGCTAATCACATTCCTCTCAAGAACTCTGAACAAGACCGAAGAGCAGTATGCCACCAACGAGAAGAAGATGATCGCAATTATATGGTCTTTAAATTCTTTAAGAAATTTCCTTTACGGATCACGAAAAGTGAACATTTTTACTGATCATCAACCCCCTTACATATGCCTTAAGTAACAAAACCACCAATAGTAAAATGAAAAGGTGGAAGGCTATTTTAGAGGAGTATAATTACGAACTCAGGTATAAACCTGGGAAAGCCAATGTAGTGGTCGACTCTCTCTCAAGGTTTGCTCAAGTATCTGAAATTCACTCAATGACTTCGAGCGTAACAGTTTAATACCCACTGTCGAAACACCAGTCAATATATTCAGCAACCAATTAGTACTAAAAATAGGCGAAGAACATAATTACGAAATTAGAACTCCATTTCAAAATTACACACGACACATTATTTTCAAACCAGAATACGCAGCAGAAGATTTGATCAACATATTCAAAAAATATCTAAATCCTAATACTATAAACCAGAGATGTAAAAGACTGCAATCTTTTGACTTAAAAAGTCAATTGACTTCATACCTCTGACTCTTCAATTCATAATTTAGCTCTGCGAACCAGACTTCAATATTGAAATCATAAATCTTTTTGAAGTCTTGATTGGACCAATCTTTTCGACCAGTCTGTTGATTTGAAATCAATTGAATGCAAGTCTATTGCCTGGTAGTGCAATCACTAAAATTACTTTGAAGTTTTCACCATTCACGTAAAGTGTTTGGGACTTCAACAAATTTTTAGTGCAGTCTTTGAGACTGCAACAAATTTTCGTTGTAATCATTGGGATTTCAGCACGTGAGCAGGTTTGAACAAGGCAGTATTGCAACAAAATGTATGTACCATTGTTTCTTACGATTCTCACAGCAACTGTTGAGCAAACAGCTAAAATTCTTAAAAATTGATCATCACAAATTGAACTACTTAAATATACAACTTTTACGCCAGTGAACTTAACCAACTGATAACGATATGAGTGGCAATAGCACTGCACCTGTTATTTGTTTGTACAGTTAGGCTTTCAAAGAAGAAAACAATTTTTTTATAATTATATGTGTGGGTGGACTCACTCTCAAATGCACTTCGATCACTTCATCTCTCAGAAAATATTAACCTGGAGTGTTTGCTTAATATTAGGAGGTGAGTCACAGTGGGGAAATAATTAAGAACGAGTGAAGTCGAGCCCCTCTTGTGTGAACCGAAATAGTGGTTATTAAAGAAAATTATAAAGCTGTTGGAATTAAAATAAACTGACTGTTTTTTTATAAGCAAAGGACAGAACTTAGTAGTTTTATTTTATATTAATATGGAAATAGAAGATGATTTTCATCCAATGATTATGAAACTGATCCCGCATTTTTGCTTGGAACCGAAGTTTCAAATCGGAAAAGGTCATTCTCATGTGATCAACCTTCGGTAAGCCACAAACGGCGTAGAACCGAAACAACATTTTCGACCAACGAAATTAATAAAATTGAAGCGGAAGCACAATCAAAATTTTTCAAAATCATAAAGCCGGTATGTTCATTTCTTAACACTTTACGTTTTATTTTGTTGCCTAATCAAAGTGTTTTTCTGAGAATCTATTTTACCTTTAATTCGGGAATAAATAAATATTAAAAATAGTCCCAAATTTTCGGAAGTTATTTCTCTGTCGTGGCAGTGGCATTAAAAATTAAAAATTATTAAAAATTATTAAAAATGGTCTTCATTAGAATTGTTGTTTTAAAATACCTACGAAATGTAAGCCAGTCATTATTCAGATTCATTTTGTTTTTACCGTTAGAAATAATTGTATATCCACTATCACCAACTACCTTCATACAACGCTGTCCAACATACCCCCCGTCCCCCCTCCACCTACTTTTCAACGTCTTAATGCCTTAAGTTGTCAATATTGTTCAAATACTATCCACTTCATACAGTCAAGGTAAATTAATAGATTGATAGATAGATAGATAGATATATAGATAGATAGATAGATATATAGATAGATAGATAGATAGATAGATAGATAGATAGATAGATAGATAAATAGATAGATAGATAGATAGATAGATAGATAGATAGATAGATAGATAGATAGAGATAGATAGATATTATTTTATTTCTCTTAAATTACTTATAAAATATATATATTTATATAAAAACAAAAAAACAAAGTAACAATTTATGAAAATAGCAAAGTAACATAAGAAAAATCTGGTGGCATTCTTTATTTTATACAAAATGTTTAAATAGTGCTGAATGCCACTTCAAAATGAGCAATACATTAAAATGAGGTGGGGTATTTAATAAATTATAGAATTGTTTTCAGCAATTTTGAATACATTAAAATAATATTTTACAGATTATAATAGATGCAGAAATTATGGTATCAATATTTTGAACAAAGTATAAATAAAACAGTAAGGATTAAAGCAAAATATTAGAAGTAAGAGAGTCTAAACTGTAATTGTCTTGAGAGAGGAGCCATTTTTTACACACTTTAAGAAATATTTGGACATATAAGCACATCTGATATCTTCCGGGAGGACATTAAATAAACGATTACTTACAACTGAATAAAAATTTCTATATACAGTGGTTCGATAGTTAGGTATTTGTAATATGTTAAGCGTATTATTACGTATATTATAGTTTGATATAATGCGAAAATTTCGGTTACCAGATTTCATGAAGAAAGCTTTTAAAACCTTAAAACAGTATAAATGACGTACTGGAAGTATCCCTAATTGACGAAACAAAGGAAAACTAGGATGCCTCCTGGGTTTATGACAAATTTTTCGAATAACTTTCTTTTGCAAGACGAGCAATGGTTGAACTTTGTTTTGATAACCACCTCATCAGCAATTTATAGCGTACTGAAGCTTAGAATTGAAAATTCCATAATAAATTGTGGTTATACTTCTGGTTTTAGAGGACCGGACAAAAATAAATTAAAACACATAAGTTTAGTCTTAGGACTTATTACAAGTTTGTGTTCAGCGAACCATTGTCTCAGAGTACGTACATCGTGATTAATGTCAGAGATAAGATCTGAGGGGCTATTGACGCCATACGATAACCCAACATCATCAGCAAAAGCTGTAGTAAAGCCTTTTACTTATGCTAGGTAGAAGAGAAATTGGTCTATAATTGCCTATATCATTTCGAGGGCCTTTTTTAAACAAAGGAATAACATCCGCACATTTAAGATTGTCGGGAAAATTACCAGAGAAGACACTTCGATTAAAAACATCAGCTAATACATCAACAATGAAACATGCAATATTTTTAAGGACCAAGTTTGAAACGCCATCGACACCACATGAATTTGAATTATTCAAACTACCAATCGTACTTAAAACCTCTAATGGAGTTATTGGATCAAGGACAAAACTACTACAGTAAACAGAGTTAACATCACTTTCAGTAGCACAACAAGAGCACATGTTAGGGGTTAAGGTATTTTGTAGTTTGAGTCCAATATTAGAAAAATAACTATTAAAAGCGTCAGCGATTTCGTGTTTGTTTCTTAATTCTTTATTATCAAAAATTAAAGTTATATTTTTTCGAATGGACGAATTCTTAGTGAGAATGGTGTTTACAACTTTCCAGTCTTTCTTAAGATTACCTCTTGCGGAGTGAAAATGTGTACGGTAATAAGAGTCACGACATGTTGGTATTTCCTTTTTCAATCCAGTACATATCCTTTTATATTTCAGTTTAAGAAACTCATTACTAGGGTGTTTTTTACATTTAACACTAAGCTTATTTTTTGTTGTTACCTTCTTTAATAAATAATATGATATCCATGGCTTGAGTTTATAAATATTTTTTTTTGTGGTCAGAATACTGCAACTATCGATATGACTCTTAAGAGTGGTCAAGAAATTGGAATATGCAAACGATACATTACTTCACTTATAAACATCATCCCATGACTCAAAAAACAACTTATTCCGAAGCCTAGTAAAGTTAATAACAGGTTTGCTTTGAAAACTTTTCTGAGCTGCTCTGTTTAACTTACATTGCACATTAAATAAAAGGCCAGTCATTGAATGGTCAGTAATTAAGAAATCGAAAACACAATATTCGCACCCAACAGAGACAACATTACGAAAACGACCATATATGTGATCTAGACAAATACCTGGTGCTGGCTTAGTAGGCACATTGATGAAATTCGACAAACGCTTACACAGACAAATAATTATATACATTAATACTCTCCTCTAAACAATCTAGATTAAAATCACCTACAATCACTAAGTTGTTTGCCTTCTCTATTTCTAACACACGAGAAAAATCATTAATAAACAAAGCCACATTCCACATATGTAACCTGTAGACACACAAAGAGACAAATATTTCATTACTGGTGTCGATGGAAACTTTCAAGATGTCTGCAGTAAGACAATCAACTAGTGATAAGAAAGAGTTCTTTACAAAGCAACCAACACCACCTGATGCATAATGTTCGTTTGTTTTAGCATAGAAACTAAAACCAGGAAGGAAGTAATCACTTTTTTCAATCTCGTATATCCAGATCTCAGGCACGAACACAATATCCGGGACACACACAAACGATTCAATATGTGCAACAAGGACGGAAAAGTTTTCTCTCAAGCTTCTAATATTTTGGTGAATAATAAATAATTTTTCTTTACAATAAGTACTATTTGTTAGAACAGCATTACAGTGGGGATTGCACGGGACAAGGATGGAAGAGTTATCGATCAAATCATTTTTGGAAATCATGGAGCAAGAAAAAAGACAGAAAAAAAATCAAATAAAAGAGATATCACTAAAGGATTTAATCGAAATAACTCTTCCACCCTCTTCTTTTCTTACTAGAATTTGATTTTTGCTGAACCAAACGAATTTTGCTCCTTTATTTTAAGCCATCTTTTTCGTCTTCTTTAATAGTGCCTGCGTGTACCGAGTAAGTGTGTTGTTGATAAATATCCCGCTTCCTTTGTTGCGTTTGTTGTTGTTTCTGTTTTCATCGCTGGAGAGGTCAACCATTTGAGAGCTGAGTGTGTTTTTGTTTTTTTTCTTTGCACTCATTATTCGTTGTTTTGTTGTAAAGTTAGAGAACTTTAGTTTAGTTTTTAGTTTTTAACGCATTTTTATTACTTTTAAATTCGTTTACTTAGTTGCTAGACAAAAATGCTTAGAACTAGCTTAAATATCTATTCTGAAATATTAATCTTGTATCTACCTTACTGACTCTAAACAATTACTCTAAGCTCATCTATGTTCGTTTCTGCCTTTCGACATCTAATGTATTTTTATTAATTCTAAAGTCTAGTGTTTTTGTTTTTCGTTGCCCAAGAAAATTAAAAAACTTGGACGTTCCCTAATTAATGTTTTGAACTTACTTGCTTACTTAACTTACTTATTCTAAATCAAACTTAAATATTATTTACAGATATCTTACAACTAGGTAATCTAAACCTAACTATATCCGTAAGCAATACGGACGCGTGCACTTGGGAGTATATGCTCTTTATATGCTTGACATATATATCCTATACTCCTTTTTTTTCTTCTAGTAATCTACCTTTTAGCTACCTTAAACTATGTAAGTTGCCCCTAATGAGTCAACTATCCTGGCCCTGTGTGAGAAGTTGGCGGCATCGAAGGCTGATTCTGATGCAGCCACCAGAAGAAAAGCCGTTCTTTGTCAGAGACTGCTCTATCGCGGGCAGAGATCGTTCTGCTGAACCGTAAGAGGCCCTCGTGGCTGCGAGCGACGTCCGGCTCGTATTGAAGTCGCCTTTCCACTGTTCGGCGTGCGACAGAGAACTTTACACAGATGATCGGTTGCAGATGTGGTTTCGATCGCATTTTTTTACATAGCAGTTGTTTAATATTGGGGGCATGGGTCTATGCACGAGAGGTAACGTCGTTGATTGCGCTCAACATGGCGAGCTGCCAAGGCAATCCTCGTTAATGCACAGGTCAAGTTGACATACAGCCTCCACGCGGCGCCCCCTGGATAGCCATCACAACACCCGTTGTATGGTGAACTAATGTATGCAGCGACCTCCTCTGCCCGAGGATTTTAATAACGGGCCTGGCCTACCAGTCTGTGGGTTGTGCGTGAGGGTAACTTCCTCACCACGTAAAAATAATATAGTTCAGAAAACCCGATATGCCTCGGATAAGGACGGATTAACTGTTGACGACGCCAGCAAACGTTTAAAGGACAAAGATTTTCGGTTTTGCACGTGGAATGTGAGGTCCCTTAACAGGCCACGTGCAGCCGAACAACTTGCGGAGGCCCTTCACAGCTACAAAGTTGACATAACCGCCATCCAGGAAGTGCGATGGGAAGGGCCTGGCATAAAAGCGATGAAGAACTGCGATATCTACTACAGCAATTGCTATAGAGAGAGAAGGCAGCGCTTATTCGGATACGGATTTGTTGTTCGAGGCAGACTTAGGCAAAAAGTCTTGAGCTACGACCCAGTCAGCGAACGCCTCATGACAATCCGCATCAAGGCTAAATTCGGGAACATCAGCCTAATATGCGCTCACGCCCCGACAGAGGAGAAGGATGACAACATCAAAAATGACTTCTATGATCTCCTAGAAAGAACATACGATCGATGCCCCAGCTATGACACCAAGATCGTTCTAGGAGATTACAACGCTCAGCTGGGAAAGGAGGACATCTTTGCTGGAGTCATCGGTAAACACAGCCTGCACGACAACACATTCGGAAACGGACTCAGGCTGTTGGACTTCGCCTCGGGGCGAAACCTCTCTGTGGCTAGCACGCGGTTCCCACACCTGGACATTCACAAAGGAACCTGGCGATCTCCTGATCAATCAACCGTCAACCAGATTAATCACGTTGCGATCGACGTCAGACACTCCTCCAGTATTCTCGATGTCCGAACCTTCCGAGGTGCAAACATTGACTCGGATCATCACCTTGTTGTAGCCAAGGTAAGAACCCGGATATCGAGAGAGCAACGGAGTCGAGAAAGGTCAAAACGGTTTGACGTCGAAAAGCTACAATCGCAGCTGATTGCTGGGAACTATGCCGACCGAGTCTCCCGGAAACTCGTTCAGAGTTCGACGCTTCCTGCACTAAGCATAGAAGAAGAATGGAAACGTTGTCAAGAAGCCATCAAAGATGCTGCCACTGATGTGCTGGGTTTCACGTCACCACCCAGAAGGAACCCATGGTTTGACGACGAGTGCAGGCTAAACAAGACGCCTATAAGGCGACGCTGCATCGAACAACGCGGGCTGTTCGTGAACTCTACGAACAGAGAAGAAGGGAAGATCACCGGCTTCTCAGAAGGAAGAAGAAGGAGCATGAGAAGCGCGCGGTCGAGGAAATGGAAAGGTGCTTTGGCAGGAATGAAGTCCGAAAGTTTTACCGAAAGGTAAAACAGCTATCCGGAGGATACAAGGTTCGAACCAAGGCCTGCCGGGACCAAAATGGACAACTCGTAGTAGAGTCGCAGTCTGTGCTGCGAATATGGAGGGATCATTTCTGCAGACTCCTTAACGGCGATGACGACCCAAATCCCGCTGTTAGGCAGAATGTTCCACTTAATTTGGACGATGATAGACAAGCATTCCGTCCTCCCGAATTAGACGAGGTGAAGATAGCAATATCCAAGCTGAAATCGAACAAAGCTGCTGGAGCGCACGGACTGTCCGCAGAACTATTCAAAGCAGCTGGAGATGTCCTGGTTGGGCGCATGCACCAGCTCATCTGTAAGATATGGTCGGAGGAAAGCATGCCCGATGAGTGGAATCTCAGCGTCGTTTGCCCGGTCCACAAGAAAGGAGACCCCTTTAACTGCGCCAACTACAGAGGGATAAGTCTCCTAAACATTGCATACAAGATCCTTTCTGCCGTATTGTGTGAGCGTCTGAAACCATTTGTCCATGACCTGGTAGGTCCCTATGAGTGGGGTCTTAGGCCAGGGAAGTCCACAATAGACCAGATCTTCACATTACGGCAGATCCTGGAAAAAACCCAAGAAATGCAAATTGACACTCACCACCTATTCGTCGATTTCAAGGCCGCATATGACAGTGTGCATAGAGACGAGCTATACAGTGCCATGTCCAGTTTTGGCATTCCTACCAAACTCGTCAGATTGTGTAGGATGACGATGGAAAACTCTCGGTGTTCCGTCAAGGTCGGTAACGAACTTACTGAGACCTTCAATGTAAAAAAAGGTTTTAGATAAGGCGACGCACTGTCAAGTGACTTCTTTAACATCATCCTCGAAAAGATCGTGTGTAAATCACAATTCAACACCAGAGGTACGATCTTCGAGAAGTCAGTTCAATTGCTTGCTTACGCTGATCACATTGACGTGATTGGACGAACACAGCCAGCCGTCAATGAGGCATTGAAGCGGAAGCGGCTAAAATGGGTCTGGCGGTAAATGAGGGCAAAACTCAGTCCATGCTGTCATCAAGGAAGGACACACAACATCGACGTCTAGGAAGGAGAACAAACTTTGAGGTAGTCAAGAACTTCGTTTACCTCGGCTCCGCGGTAAACAGGGACAACAACATCACGAAATCAAATGCAGAATCACTTTTGCCAATCGCTGTTTCTTTGGGCTCAAGAGGCAATTGAATAACAAAGCCCTCTCTCGAAGGACTAAGCTCGCTTTATACAACAGCTTGATCATCGCTGTCCTACTTTATGGCACAGAAACTTGGACGTTAGCAAAAGCGGATGAGGAAGCCCTTAGTCTTTTCGAGAGAAAAATTTTGCGTGCGATTTTTGGTCCTGTTTGCGTGGATGGCATCTGGAGGAGAAGATTTAATGAGGAACTCTATAGGCTGTATAGTGACATGCGCCTGGTCAAGCGTCTCCGGATACAACGCTTAAGATGGCTAGGCCATGTAGAGTGTATGGACACCACTGCTCCGGCCCGAAAAGTCTTTGAATCCGTGCGATTGGGACAACGCAACAGAGGACGACCTAGTCTAAAGTGGCACACACAAGTGGAGAAGGCCCTTAACCGACTTGGAGTGCGCAACTGGAGACAGCTGGTGAAAGACCATGAAGGCTGGAGAGGCATGTTGGTTGAGGCCCAAGTCACAAGAAGAAGAAGATGTGAAAGACGCTATTGCTGCTTCAGTTCTTTGCCCATCAGCAAAACTCAAGTGGGTGTCAGCGCTAAACATAGAGTTTAATGACAACAAAATAGCGGAATTGAGTTCATTAGTAAGGAAACGAATTGCCCCCGAAAATGAACAAGGCTATTCAAATGAAAATGAAGAAAAAAACAGCAGTGAACGCAAAATTCCATATTTTAATTTCGGCAATAAAGGTAACAAAATCAAAGCAGCCAGTGACAAAATCTTTAATTACTTCACATTACAGAATCATCTAATAGGCCTAGTTCATCTGTAGATAATGAATACTATGCATATCTGGCCCATATATCAACAGCTATAGAACTCCTCTGGCAATATCCAGCCCTTCAAAAAACATTTTTAAGTTATAACACTCCACTAGCTGCCTCAGCTGCTGTGGAAAGGCTGTTTTCAGTTGCTGGACTGCTGAATACGCCTTGGCGAGGAGCTCTTTCAGACTCCAATTTTGAAAAATTGTTGCTCCTGAAAGTAAATACTTTAGAAAAAGTTCAAATTGTAATTTAAAATATGTGAATTTATATCTGAAAGATTTGTATTACACACTAGTTCTTAGTCTAAGCATTTGTTTTCTGTACTTTTCCTTTTTTATGGCTCATTTATAGCTCACTATTCACATCTTTTGTTACTTAAAATATTGTATTCATTAATAATTTATTATTATACGTACCATATATTAGAAAAAAATATGGATAAAATGAACAAAAAATGGAAAAAAGAGAAGTAAAATCTTCATTCAGATAAATTCAATTCATTTGCTTTCATTTTATTATTCACTCCATTTGTAATAGAAGGACTCCACCCCCATCCCCTCCTCCCGACGTGAACTCACCGTACTCCTCTTTCGCTAAGCCTAAAAGCCCATTATACTCCATATAAAAGTGTGATTCTGCCTTGTTCAAGCCTGCTCACGTGCTGAAATCCCAATGATTGCAACGAAAATTTGTTGCAGTCCTAAAGACTGCACTAAAAATTTGTTGGAGTCCCAAAGACTGCAACTTAAAACTTTGAAGTCCCAAAGGCTTTAAGTGAATTGTGAAGACTTCAAAGTGATTTTAGTGATTGCACTGTCAGTTAATAGAATTGCATTCAATTAATTTCAATTCAATAGACTGGTCGAAAGGATTGGTCCAATCAAGACTTCAAAAAGAATGAAAGATTGTAATTCTCAAGTCTAGATCATCAAATGATTTCAATTGAATGAATCACAAATTATGAAAATCTTTCCAAGAATTCAGGGATTGTATTAATAAAGATTGCAGTCTTTTCCAACTCTGCTATAAACGGACTCTCGGCGAATGATGATACCATGGAAAAAATACAGCAAGTTTATCCGCTCCACTTCAAAGACTACCGTATCAGATATACGCAGAAAATTTGAGAAGATATTTCTAGTGAGACCGAGCAAAAAGACAAAAAATCTAAAGACACACCAACAAGCTCATCGCAACGCCGAAGAAAATCGAAGTTTCTACTTCTCCAAGATGTCATCAAAAATTAAAACCATAGTAAACCGTAAAGAAAATAAATACGACAGGCACCCTAACAAACCTCACTTGAAACCTACACCCATCCCTAACTATTCAGGACACATCATCCATATCGATATCTTTTCTACTGAGAAACAACTCGAAATTTACGATATTTGCACAAGCTACCAGGTATGAAGTGAGTGTCAAGATACTAATGTCTCGATAGGGAACATTTGTTGTGAACGAGCCCTTATTTATTTGTTGTTTGTTTGATATGACATCTGTGAAAAATATTTAGTATACATCAAGTCATTGAACAGACAACACCATATTTTTTCATCGTGTTAAAAATGTCGAATTTTCTAGCAGAAATTGATGATATGTGGAAAGCATTAATTTTTTGTTTTCATTTGAAGAAAAGTGCTGGTGATCATGCTATATCAGAAGCAACATGCAAAAGATGGTTTCAACGGTTCAGAAATAATGATTTTTATGTGAGAAATGAAGAACGTGGAAGAGCACCAAAAAAGATTGAAGGCTCCGAATTGCAAACGATATTGGATGGAGATGACACTTTGAGTCAAAAGCAAATGACTGCAATGTTAAATGTTGCACAACAAACAATTTCTGACCGTTAAAAAGCTATGGCAAAGATCCAAAAGTGTGGAAAATGGGTGCCACATGCATTGACAGATGGAAAATCGAAAAAACACTTGTGAAATTTTGCTTCAAAGACACGAAACAAAATCGGTTTTGCATCGGATTGTTACTGGCGATGAAAAATGGATTTATTTTAAGAATCCTAAACGGAAAAAATCATAGATTAATCTGGGACAACCATCAACATCGACTGCAAAACCAGATCGATTCGGCAAGAAGACAATGCTGTGTGTTTTTGGTGGGGCCAGAAAGGTGTGCTGTACAACGAGCTCCTAAAACCTGGTGAAACCGTTAATACTGATCGCTACCGATAACAAATGATCAATTTGAACCATACATTGATCGAGAAACAACCAGAATGGGCCAGAAGACACGACAAGGTAATTTTGCTCCATGACAATGCACCTGCACACAAAACAAAACCGGTTCAGGAGACAATCAAAATACTTGGTTGGGAGCAGCTACCCCACCCGCCGTTTTCACCAGTCTTGGCTCCTTGCGACTACCATTTGTTTTCATCGATGGGACACGCATTGGCTGAACAGCTCTTTGATTCCTACGAGGAGGTCGAAAATTGGGTGTGTGATTGATTTGCTTTAAAAGACGAACAATATTATTGGCGTGGTATTCACAAATTGCCAAAGGTGGTCAAAATGTGTAGAAAACAATGGCCAATACTTTGAATAAAATGTTTTTACTTTCCCATTAATAATTAGCTTTTTATTTTCAAAAAAACGGTCATTTTATACCGGTACACCATACCGACAAGAAATTGTTACAGAAAATCAAAATTTCACAGTGATAACTGAATCTGGCAGAGTATTGCATAAAAATAACATTAGAAATTAACATTTGTTCTTTCAGATATACATTTTGCACCTACCAAGCAACCATACAAATATTGGACTTTTCTAACGCACACATAGTGACTTTTCACGTTGGACAGACAGAGATACAGGACGAAAACTTTATATTAATACATGTTATTGATTTGGACCAATACGACCAATATATATCCGCAGCATCCCCAATCCTTAATCTCGAATCAATCCGAAACCATACCCTATTTCCTTTGCTATCACATGAGCTGCAACAAATTAAGAATCTAAACTTGAAATCGCTATAGGCTGTACAGCGACATGCGCCTGGTCAAGCGTCTACGGATACAACGCTTAAGTTGGCTAGGCCATGTAGAGCGTATGGACACCACTGCCCCGGCCCGAAAAGTCTTTGAATCCGAGCCATTGGGAAAACGCAACAGAGATAGACGAAGTCTGCTGCCCATAGTGACGCTCTGTCCGAAACGTCGATGTTCTGCGTCCTTCTTCGATGACAGCATATACTTCGTTTTGCCCTCGTTTACCACCAGTCCCACTTTAGCCGCTTCCGCTTCAATGCTAGCAAACGCCTCATTAACGGCTCGCTGAGTTCGGTCGATCACGTCAATGCCATCCGCATAAGCTAGCAATTGAACAGACTTGTGGAAGATCGTGCCTCTGGTGTTGACATGTGAGTTTCGCACGATCCCCTCAAGGATGATGTTAAAGAAATCGCATGACAGCGCGTCGCCTTGTCTAAATCCAAGATTTACCTTACAATACAATAGAAGCATTAGATTTTGCAGAAATAAAAATTAAAAGTAATAGTTCAGTAATTGTAAACATCCCATTAACGACAAATGAAATCTATAAAAGCCTTATTATTAAACCAGTAAAAAGAAACAATATTGTAACTGAAATTTTATTTGATGTTATTTTAAGAAGCAATGAAGAAATGTATGGAATAGCAAAAAAATGTAAAAATTATAATTTTCTACCTATATGTAATCCCAAGGCTTTAATTTTCATTAGAAACGATACATGTATTCCTAGATTATTGAATAGTCTCTCAGCCATCTGTAACAGCGCAGTCAGCGCATTACAGCTATAGACGAAATATCAACTGGTAATATACTGTCAAATCAATTTATCGGAACCTTACAAGTTGAAAACACCACCCATAATCTAAATGGAACGTTCGTAGTAAGATTCCATAACACTATTGTGAATATCAACGAGAGATCATTTATCTCCAGAGAAGCATTAACAACAAAAGTGTTACCAACAATACTTCAGCCCAATCCAAATTAAAAAAACTACAAGGAACTGCTATCCCTGGAGATGATGAAGGACCTTCACATAAACAATACTAACGAAATTCGAATGCTACAAAAAGAAGAAAATGCACAATAAGCCACAACCTACGCGCTCATCCCCTGTCTTGGCCTACTCGCTATCATTACTACAATCCAAAAACTTGTACCCAAGCGAAGTAGCACCAGGTCACCATCGGAATTCCAAATTGATCGCATCACCTAATGTGCTTACACCTCAACATGCCAAAGAAAAGAATCGCATCTAAGAGGGGAAGACAACACCAGCGGACGGTGTAAAGTACACCTGCACGAGCAAACCCCGAAATGAGAAAACGCTGTCCAAGCGTCTGGTGCACTTGCTGCAGCGAACAACAACAGAAGCTGAGTCAGGGTATTTAGCGCATAAAAGTAAGCGATCGAAGAATTGTTAGAAACGGCTTTGCGAATGCTGGTCTTTGCTAGGGGGGGGGGGGGGGGAAGAGGCCAAGCGATTCCCCAAATATCGGATGCCTTATGTTTGGCGAGAAAGGGCGGGACGTCTTGGTCCTACCGAAGAAAAGTGACGTTGACGACGTAACTCCTCCCCCTTTAAAATTCTGCTGCGGACAATTCATATGTTTTAAAATAATTTGTGTTCTTTACATTTGAAAATAAATGTGATAACTAAAAAAGTTATTGTTATTAACATTATTGTAAAATGTATACATTCATGTGTAGAGGTTTTGGGATATTTAACTTTATTTATTTTTAGTTAACAGTTTTTAAACCTTAATAAATTGTTGCCTATAATATTTAGAGCAAAATTATTACAATTATGTTAAATTATTGTGTACAGAAAGTTCTTAGTTATACAAATATTATTGTGTTTAGTTTCTACATTTTTATTCGCTTTAAAGTTACATTTAAGGTTGCCTTTGAAAATATTGGACATACAAACATAGTTTATAATTCCTAAGGCGTTAAACTTATTCATATCATTTATGTATTTATAATTGAAACGTTCATCCGTTATTAACTGATAGTATGATATTATTATTTCTAAACTATTTTTATTTGGGATAGGTTCAATTAAAACTTTGTTCTTTCAATAATTTGGGATAAGTAATATGAATATTTTTTCATTATCGTACATTATAACCAAACTTTTGATATTGCTTGATTTGATAATAATCTTTCCCTAGAGTTCCAAGTTTACTAAGCAATAGATTTTCCTTTACTTTTCTGACTTGTTCTCTTAGTAGATTAATGTCGTAATCGATTTGAAATACTTGTTGCATACTGCTAATTCTTGAAAATTCTTTGTTTATAGAGTTTTCATTAGAGTTTCCATTCCATGCTTCATTTATATGTTTCGTTGTATTATTGATAGCATCGTTAAAATGGTGGTTTGTCTTGATTTGGTGATTAGATCCGTTAATTAGATTTTCATTGTTTTTTCTGTTTATCTCAGGACTTTTTCTAATTTGCTGGTCGTCGTTATAATCCATTGTTCCATGTAAGTACTTAAATCCTTTTCCAATGGCATTAAATAGTCCTCTTTTTTGCTTATGACGGTTTTCTAAAAATTTTCTTATTTCTTCTAATAAGAAATCGATGGATATTGGTTTTTGTAATTTAGTCTATTTATGTTGTGATCTATAATGTCTAAATTGTTTATTCAAGATGTTAAGCTTATGTTATAAAGTATCTTAGTATAGCTTACTACTACCGGAACCTTTTCGTCTCGAATTCTAATACATCCTGACCCTGAGTTTAAATTGTGTACTATGGCTAGTAACACTAGTGTTATCCTTCCTTTTTGGATACCTTGTCGTGGTGGAAGGGCTTAAGAGTCAATGAACATCGGTTCGAAAGATCTTAGTTGAGACGTCGAACCAAAGTCCAGAAACGTTTTAAATAAACACTATATGGAGGCAAACTCTAAGGACTTGACTACTCCAGTTGGTGCTCGCGATTGCTATAATCCACCCGTTGCCTTTTCGACATCGGCCAGGGCAAGGATTCTGAAGGCCCCAACCACCATAGTCAAAACGCCCTCCGCCCGCAGTGGCGCTGATAACAATGATTCCTGCCACTTCTTCTACAATGCCCCTAGTACGATGGTCGTTCAATATATTCTCGGTATCTATATCAAAGAAAATGCGAAATTAATTTAAATTGTTTTTATTCAATACATTTGTTACATCTTGAGATAAGCTTTCTTAAACCCTCAAAAAAATAAATTTCCTCTTTCTCTGCCAAATACCCATTTATTGCCGACTTATGTTCTTCATCATCCTAAAATCTTTTTCCACGAAGACATTTTTTCAAATCCGGAAACAGGTAATAATCACTAGGGGCAAGGTCTATACTATAGTGTTGGATTTCTTCGAAACCACAATCTAGCGCAGCAGCCTTGGAAACTCGCGCTGATTCTGTTTCACTAGAGATAAAACGCGAATTAATAATCACATTTATATGCAATTACATGAATGCACTAAAATAATAGTATTACTTGATAAATAAGTCCATTTATATATATAACCTCAATTTATATATATAACCTCTGCCTGATACGCCTAATCTCTTGACTCAGGGTCAGGAAGCTTGCCAGAGTGACACTTCTTATGATGCGCCTCGGAAATCCGAAAAGGAGGAACGAGCCCCAAAGGATCTGGCACCTGGGAGGTCCCTGACAAAGAACCAAATAAATAGGAGGGAAAGAACGGCTGCCACCAAGCCGCGTAAAAAGATCACGAAAGTGGTCGAAGGCCGTACCCTGTTTCTTCTGGCTCCTTAAGCAACAAACGAAAAACGTCTTCGCACCTTATCGTTGGCAGCACCTTCCGCACGCAAGATCCGCAAGTACTGGTTGTGGTACGGATAGGTGAAAATTGACCTGTGTGGGAGGACCTACTAACAGACTTAATCAAGCCGAAAACAAGATCCGCAGCCCTACAAGAAGTTTTTTTTTTTGATTGTTTTTATTCAATACATTTGTTACATCTTGAGATAAGCTTTCTTAAACCCTCAAAAAAATAAATTTCCTCTTTCTCTGCCAAATACCCATTTATTGCCGACTTATGTTCTTCATCATCCTAAAATCTTTTTCCACGAAGACATTTTTTCAAATCCGGAAACAGGTAATAATCACTAGGGGCAAGGTCTATACTATAGTGTTGGATTTCTTCGAAACCACAATCTAGCGCAGCAGCCTTGGAAACTCGCGCTGATTCTGTTTCACTACAGATAAAACGCGAATTAATAATCACATTTATATGCAATTACATGAATGCACTAAAATAATAGTATTACTTGATAAATAAGTCCATTTATATATATAACCTCAATTTGTATATATAACCTCTGCCTGATACGCCTAATCTCCTGGCTCAGGGTCAGGAAGCTTGCCAGAGTGACACTTCTTATGATGCGCCTCGGAAATCCGAAAAGGAGGAACGAGCCCCAAAGGATCTGGCACCTGGGAGGTCCCTGACAAAGAACCAAATAAATAGGAGGGAAAGAACGGCTGCCACCAAGCCGCGTAAAAAGATCACGAAAGTGGTCGAAGGCCGTACCCTGTTTCTTCTGGCTCCTTAAGCAACAAACGAAAAACGTCTTCGCACCTTATCGTTGGCAGCACCTTCCGCACGCAAGATCCGCAAGTACTGGTTGCGGTACGGATAGGTGAAAATTGACCTGTGTGGGAGGACCTACTAACAGACTTAATCAAGCCGAAAACAAGATCCGCAGCCCTACAAGAAGGCTGCCATCTCTTCCCTACTGCTGCGAATAGTGAAAGCTGGCAATGGCGACAGCATGACCGAGGCAGAATGCAAACACTGCGAAGGTCAGCTGTTGGAGCTGGCTAAGGCAGAGAACGCTTGCTTCCAAGTGGAGAGCTGTGCTCTGGAAAATGGAACATTTTTGGTGAAGTGCTCCGCACAGCAATCTCTTGAGTGGCTGAACAATTCCGTGCCGAAAATTCTGCCGTGGGAACAACAAGTTTTGAGGTTCTCAGACCTCCAAAACTAACGCACGCTAGCTGCTTTATCCCGGGGCCACTCAGCAACATGGCAGATGTGCCTGGTCTCCGTATTCAGAACCCTGGTCTCGAAACCAGAAGCTGGACTGTCTTCTCCCGCAGGGAGAGCAAGAATGGAGAAAGTAAAAAGGGTTCTCCTCTCGTTCTGGGCCTGGACCGACCTCCGGTTGAGATCATCGTCTCTAGATACGACTCTCATCCCTATTTGCACCTTGGATGGATTAACTTTCGCCTCATGTCCAAGGAACGCGAATAAGGGATGCTTTGCACGGTAACTTTGTATGCCACTGGCTACCCAGGTTAACCTTCATCATCCTAAGGATGCTACTGTAATCCTATGTAGCAGACTTTCCATGATGAAGACAAAGTCACACATCTGTGGCCTTGATAGCCTGCGAGGCTTTTTTCCACTTTTCGACTAGCGATCGGAAAGACGGAGAGCTTGCCTTATTGCGTCGAATCTTCTCAAAGCAACTAAGCTTGGACTTGGTGGCTTGGACCACCACCACCAAAGGAAGTAGCGGAACTAGTAGAGTATTGCGAAACGAAATAGATGGGCCTCGTTATCTGTTGCGACGCTAATGCTCAGAACACTTTCTGGGGTAGCAGCAAGTGTAACAGGAGAAGATCGTATCTTCTCGACTTCGCACTTTCGTCTGGCCTGACCATCAACAACGTTGGCTCACAACCAGCATTTGTTACGACAAGATGACAGGAAGTGATTGACTTAATATCAAATAGTTATCCTAAGAAGATCACAGACTGGAAAGTTCTGTCGGAAGTGTCCACGTCGGACCATAGATACATATAGTTCCGAATCGAATGCGAAGCTAACACCTCGCAGAAGAGCAAGAGCCCTAGAAGAATAAAGTGGCTAAAGTTTAGGTAAAAGTTAGCAAATCGCACTGCGGCTCTCCTAAAACTCAGAACGAAGCGTAAGGTTGAGTTGGCAGTACGGAATCTGAACGATATCCTAACCAAATGCCTCGAACTGGCATACCCAGTCAAAAACACCTCCTGCAGAACCCCTTTTCCGTGGTGGAACACGGAACTGCAGAGAAAGCGCAAGAAAAACATTTAAATATGTCACTCAAGACCAATATGGAAGAGGACTGGGACCTGCATCGATCAAAACATAAAGAATATAAGCGGCTAATTCGGGCTTCGAAAAGTGCCTCTTATAAAGATTTTTGAGAAAAAATCGAAACACTCGGTGAAACCAGCAGACTAGTGAAAGTCCTCAAAAAGGACAAAGCAGTGAGGCTGGATACACTCAGAAAACCCGACGGTACCTCTACCGAGTCTAAAGCTGATACCCTCCAACTCATGATAGAGTCTCACTTCCCTGGGAACCAGACCACAATTGGCTCAAAGAAAGTGCCGATTTCCACTGCAGCAAAAGGGCATAGACCCTATACTAATAATAATTGTTGGCGCTACAGTCCAAAGGGGGACCAAGGCTTGCTCATCAACTACTCGTGTTGTGTGTGCTACTGTTCTCTCACGAGTAGAAGAGACCTACAGTTTTTTGCCGACTCCAATCGGCGAAATTTGAGAAGCTTTCTTAGACAGTTATTACGCTTTAAGTGTTGTCAGCAGCTCGAAAGAGGTGGTGCCGTGAAAAATTCGAAAAATTGGTGTTGAGCTGGGAATCGAACCTAGACTCTTCGGCATATTAGCGTCGCATTCTACCCACTACGCCACGGCGACCACAGACCCTATACTGCCGACTCTGAAAAGAATCTTCACTGCCACCCTTGCACTGACATTCATTCCAAGCACCTGGCGTACATTGAGGGTAGCCTTCATACTAAAAATTGGTAAAGGAAATTACTCTCTCGCCAAAAATTACAGGCCTATTAGTTTTATTTCCTTCATGCTTAAAAGCTTGGAGAGGCTGGTCGAACTGCACCTGCGCAAAAACGCTTTGCGATCACACCCCCTATCTCAGATGCAACATGCCTAACAGCGCGGAAAATCTTGCGAGACTGCATTTGAAAATCTCGTCGGTAGAATTGAAAGTGCACTTGACAGGAAAGAAAACGCACTGGGCATTTGCATCGACATACGGGGTGCCTTCGACAATGCGACTTTCGATCGCATGTGTAACGCGGCCAGGGAACACGACGTAGCGCAATCATTGGTATTGTGGATAAGAGCAATGCTAATGAACATGACTATAATCGCGGAGGCGGGATGTGACAAGTTTGTAAAGTCGTGGGTCAACAGGAGCTGCCCCCAAGGCGTCGTCCTGTGTCCCCTCATATGGTGCATGCTAGTCGACTCTTTGCTTTCCGATTTGAATAGTTCCATTACCTACGCCCAGGCTTATGCAGATGATGTAGCCGTACTGGTTACCGGAGCGTGCCTTGCGGCCGTTGGTGCAAGTGATCGACATGACTTGATCGATATCTGGTGTATTAGGAATGGGCTTTCAGTCGACCCTCTTAAAACTGAGGTTGTTCTCTTTACGAAACGGAGGAATATGACTGGTCTGCCTCAACTGGTACTTAAAGGCGTCAATATTCTACTTTCCAATGAAGCCAAAAATCTAGGTGTTGTCCTCCCTGTCTCCGAAAAAGACACATTGAGACAAAAACCTCCAAGTCGCTGTTAGTCTTCTGGCAATGCAAGGGAGTTTTTGGCAAAACCTGTGGTCTATCACCCAAAAAATCCGTTTGCCGTCTGATGCGAGGTCACCAATTCTAGGTTCAGAAGAGGCATTCGTGGGGCCCGAACCCACCTTGGGACTACTCGCGTCCTTAGTCGATGGTTGGGTCACCCTACGGCACAACCACAGATGGCGTGACTCTCCTGGATGCAGAATGCCCACGAACGTTAGCAAGAAATCCGCATCTTTTCTGCTATCTCTAGACAGAAACGAGTGCAGACGACTTGTCGACGTACGAACGGGACACTTTACTTTCGCTATGCTCCTAAATCAGCTTGGGTTTAGTGATGTCACCCTTTGCGACGTTTGTGAAGAAGGTGAAAACACAAGGGATCAGGGCCTAGCTTGCTCACCAACTAGTCGTGTTGCGCGCGATCACATGTAGAAGGGAATTTACTCGGTATCAAAGTTGAATTCTTTGAGTTTGACCTTCCTTCTTTGCATCATAACATTTGGTTCTTTTATTTAACTAAGCCAGACTAGGGGACGGTGGTCAGCTCTCATTGTGAATATATGGCCATATAAATACGGTTTGAAATATTTAGTAGTTTGTGCGTTAACCAGCAATTCCTTTTCGATTGCCAAATGGAGTGTTTCATGCTCACTGAGCGTGGTTCTCTTAACTTAGGACTGCTCCAACCACATAATTGGATGCATCTGTAGTTACCATAGGGTAGATTTCTTCTCAAAATCTGGGTATCTGAGGATTGGTGCGGATGTAATTAGTGTTTTCAAATTTTCAAAACTTTGGATATAATCCTCACCTTTTATGTCAATTGAAGCATTCTTTTTCAAAAAGGCAGTCATCGGTTTCGCTACTTTGCTGTAGCTATTTATTGTTATATGTAACATGCTTTAATTTGTTTTGTTGTTTTGTGTAGCTTGTGGTTTTGAATCACCCTCCGTAGTAACAATGTGGCATTTGTCCAATTCTATTTTAAGATTTACTTCCTTGAGTTTCTTAAAACTCTTTGTTAATAAAACTATATGCTCTTCCAAGCTGGTGGAGAAAACAATTATGTCATCCATTTTACCCATGAATTCAGCAAACACGGAATTCGTTAAGCGTTGGAATGTCGCTGGTGCATTTTTAAGACCGCATGTCATACGAACGAACTCGTAATGCCCACTTTCGGTTGAAAATTTAATTTTGTCTTCTGTCTGCATACATCGATTTATTGGTTTTATCGAAATTTATCGTATATCGAAACTTGGTTCAGTTTTCGGTAGGCAATAACGATTTTCCACTTATGCTTACCAGATGCATTCTTCTTTTTAGGGAGGATCAAGGTAGGAGCAGAGTATGGTGAGCCATTGGGTCTTATGATGCCCTAATATAGCATCTCCTTAATTTGCGACCTTATCTCATTTCTACATACTTCTGGATACCTATAAATCTTAATGTAATATTGTGCTTAATCGCATTAGTGAATGGCAGGCCAGTTCCTTCTTGGTAGAATATTGAACGGTACTGACAAACAAGGTTTGTGAGTTCCTTCTTTTCCTCGGTATTTCATTATCGGATCCTTGCAGGTTTCCGTATAGTACGTTTTTAGTGGTGATATAGCTTTGTCGTAGTTTTCAATTGTCATTGTTGAATTTCTTTGTCGTTGACAATAAAAAGTCTCCTCTTCTAGTCGAGAATCGCTTCTAGTGGTATCAAAATAATGTTGCTTATCAATCCATTAAATGTGTTATGAAATTTGTACTGAAGAAACTCTGCTGTTTTATCCAGTTCTCCAAATTTCTTGAATAGTGGGATTCTGACTTTTCTATCTACGAGTATAGGTTTACTAGTGGTTAATATTTTAATAGGAATATTGAGTTTAATTAGCCAATTAACCAGAGTGTATCAGCATTTTTATTCTAAATTAATCATTTTTTGGCTTTACGACTATATAGGGTAATCGGCTGAACTGTTTCATTGACGAAAATTCGACCTGCTTTCTAATGTGTTTAACATCGTTATTGCAGATATTTCGATTTTCACTATGATTTGCTTGATTACTTAATCAGTTATTATTGAATCTGTAATTTACTGTCTGATCAAAGGGGTTATTCGTCCTGTTGTTATTTTGTCTAAGGCTGTTTGATCTATTCTGTGATCGTCTAAATGTTTCTGGATGTGATGAAAATTTATGTTGCCCATTATTTTGAAGATTTCTATCATTATTTCTTCCTTGGTCTGCATATCCTGTC
The DNA here is from genome assembly GCA_955652365.1 of Eristalinus aeneus. Taxonomy (NCBI): domain Eukaryota; kingdom Metazoa; phylum Arthropoda; class Insecta; order Diptera; family Syrphidae; genus Eristalinus; species Eristalinus aeneus. The sequence goes on along the minus strand of OY019130.1, from coordinate 60,437,606 downwards.
TCAAATAGGATTTGCATAGCCTCCTCTAAACTTCTTGAATTTCTGCAATATGATAGATCTTTCATAGGCTCAGGAATTTTTTTGATAAATATGCGTAAAGCTGCAGCAGAAACCAGAGCAGAAGCAACAAAATCAACAACAGCAACAAAAGCAAAAACAGCCACAACAGAGCCAGCCAAAAAAGAAAAGGATGCCAGCAATAAATATTATTGGAATGGATACCAAAGATACTGTAAAAATATGTCAAATGTCCGTAGGGGACAAATTTTTTATTTAATAAAGGAACACAAAAACAATCTGTTTACTGTTTAGCAGCGGATAGTTTTAAGGTCGTCAAGCAACAGATGACGGCAGCTGGGGTGGAGTTCTACACCTTCTACACCACACCAAAAAATCAGAAACTGCAGACGGTTCTGCTCAAAGGAAATTGAGGACGTGAATTTGGTTTCCGTGAAGCGCTTTTCCACTGCCTCCAGAGTTTGATTCTGTTATTAATTACAGAATTGCCATCAATTTACATTAGGGAAACCAGATTCGGACTGATCATTCGATTGGTCCGGGTCTGTTACCCCAAATCAATCGGATCTTTCGAAGGAGTAATCATAATGACTTGGAGGCTGTTCGACTTGAAAGAACGACCGACAACGCAAACATACTGACATCAGTTGGCATCGATCCGGATAGGGCCGTGCTGGACAATAAGTTCTTTATTGTTGAGTATGCTTAAGAGAAGGTAGAAGCAATAGGAGCAGTTTTCCAAGAAGTGTATGCGTTCAACGAATCGCGTTGGCCGAGTCACGACTTGTTGACAGTCTTGCTTAACGATCTCCACCTTCGAAATGAAATATAACTATGTCGTTCTGAGAACCATAATTTCGCCAGATTCAATGATGAAAATAAAGCAGATAATGCTATCGCCCAAGATGACTCTAGTGCCATACTTATTTCGAAGGAGGATCTCAAAGGCATTTTCAACAGTTTGAAGAACAAAAAGTTCACAGGTATAGATGGAATACGAAATATTTTGTTGCGTCATATCCCCAAAGAGGCGGTAGATATACACAATCCTGTTAAGCAATGCTTTGGATAATGCACATTACCCAGAGCATTGGAAGACGAAGGTAGTGCAACTCATTCCCAAAAGGAACAAAGATTCCTCGATTCCGAAAAATCTTCGTTCGATAAGTCTCCTCCCTTGCATAAGCAAGATTTCGAAAAGATTGTCAATAAAGTCCTGATACAGTGGACTCAGAACAGAAATAAAATACCGAATAACCAATTGGATTTGGGGCGGGGCATAATACTGTATATGCCGCGTCAAAATTGATTTCGGATATACAGTGGAAGAAGGCTAAAACCCAGTGCATCGGAGCCTGTCTTTTTGATTTGGAAATGGCATTTGATACCGTCTGGCTGAAAGGCCTCTTTCTTAAGTTAGTGAAACTAGGTATGAGCAAAGCACTGCCTTACACGATTTACAGCATGATAACAGGTAGAAAATTTGTTCTCAAAAGTGGCAACAAAGGGCTGTAACAGGGTGCTCATGGGCTCCAACAGGGTGCTCATGGGCTCCAATAGGGTGCGGTAAACTCACCAATTCTGATCGCGTTCTCTGACGATTTGGTCATATACAGAATAGCGCCAAGGATTGAGGTTATTAACACAAGGTGACTTCGAAACGATCCCGCGATTTTGCAACGACTGGAAATTGAAAATCAACTACCAGAAGTGTGAAACCATCCTCTACAGGTCTCCGGTATGCAAAGCCTCAAGGGATACGGAAAATAATTGGCGTAAATTCGGCATATTGCACCCAGAGGGAGAGCCATTAGCTGGAAAGACGGTAGTACGATATCTTGGCATTTTGTTGGACCAGTTTCTGTATGGTAACACCGATTTAGCGTCAGTAAGTTGTTTTATATCAACTAATTCAACTCCAAAGTGTGATCTGCTACGCGGCTCTGGTCCGGATAGTCATTGTGTATGGCGGACAGTCATTGTGTATGGCAGTCCAGTGTGGTTCGACGTGACTCCTTCCCAAATGGAAAAGATAAGGACGTTCAAGAGACAATGTCTTCGCGCTTGTCTCAAGAAATACAGAACACCCGAATCTGGGTACAAGGAATTCTCTCGCAATGACGTTTTGTATAACGAAGCCAAAGTGAATAGGGTGAATAATTTCATTATTAAACTAATTCGAAGACACGTTGCACGAACCATGGCTTCTCAAAACGAACTCATATTCGGAGCCTACTACCTCAATGATGCATATCATAAGAATGCGCGCCGAAGTGGATTCATTCCACCGGAAGCATTTATACATCTTGATCTATTGGATTAATCCAAAATGCTGAGGGATGTCTACTTTGCTGCTTTATAACAGCGATATAAGCTCAAATGCCCAAATGATCTCCGATTTAGCAAATCCATACTTTTATGCGATAAATCAGATCAGATCAGTGATAAGGATCGGGGATTTTATTGGTAGCAACAATCCCATCAAGTGTCCCCGTTGTCGTCATCTGATATTGTTAGTCCCATACGGCCACTTGGCATTAGAATAAGATATAATAGGATACAGATAAACAACAATAATTATTATAAAAAAATATATATATCTGTCTATATATATAAACAGTTTCTAAGATTTTGAGAAAAATAAAATAAAAAAACATGATGCTGAAACGCAATCATATTAAATAATAAGATAGACTTAGAGCGCCCGTCTAGGGTCAGTAAGTAAGTTTTCATTACAACATACTGACTAGATATAAGAAATCAGAAAAAACAACTATAAAATTTACATTTAAAAATTAAAAAATCTATGTCTTGCAATTCTGATCTATTTCTGAACTACATATCTTTGGAAATTTTGGCAATGTGTTCTAAATGAGATGGCTCTAAGGTTATCGTATAATTGTTCTACAGATTTCCTATCACCTCCTCCCCATTTTGTTTTTGAACTGTTTATTTGATGTCGCCATCTTCCTATGTTAATCAAAAATCAGCCCTTTAGTTTATCCAAAACTAATGTGTTGAATGTATATAAATTTTGTTAACTGTCAGTTTCCACACTAATCATTTAGTTGATTCACATTTATTTTTGTCCACTTTAACTATTATTTGGCAAATTATCCTTCAATGAATCTAATCCTTTAAAGGACACACTTATTTGTGCAGCAATATTCGTACTTATTTTGTGTACTTCAACCATAGATTCATTAATTTTGCCCTTAAACTCTCACTACTTGTTTTCCTTGATCGGCCGTAATGACGTTCGTGCTCTTGCGAAAACTTTATTTTATTTGGTTCTTATACGAACTTTGACTAGTTTCACTAATTTACGTAACGATTTGACAGGTACCATTTAAATGTTTGTACTTCCTAAATAATATGCTCTTTTCGTATTTTGTATTATTGAGTGATGTGTTACAATAGACCAGCTTTTAAGTCTGAGCGCTCGAGCGCTGTGTGTCCCAACCTCTCAAAAAAAAGCAAAAACACTATTTTTCATAAATCTGTAGAATGTAAACTCAACTTTTCCTTATTAATTAAAGCGAGCTGCTTTCAGGATGATTAGCTTTAAGAGTTTGATTTATCCTTCAAACAGAGCACATTTCTGGATTGCTGGAAACATTCCTTTATAATCTGGTTCCAAAGATTTCACAACTAATTATAGGTCTATTGCTTTAATTTATATCAAAACTGTTTGAGGCAATTGTAAAGAGCAAGCTAACTTTATTCTAAAAAGATCATGTATCTAGGCTTCAAGAAGATTTGTTTGATGGCACGTTGATTCGATCTACACTGCTTTTTCAAAGGATTTCGATCGTGTGCGGCATAATGTTTTAGTTAAAAAAACTACTTAGATTTCATTCAACATTATTAAGTTGCCTTAAGAGTAATCTTATAGGACAAAAATAGTTTTTAAAAATGAACAATATTTTGTCTGGCGAGGTTAAAAACTTTTCATAAGTACATCAGGGAAACCAGGCAATGTATGCTAATAATCTCAGGGTTTTCAGTTCGATAAGGTCCATGTCGGATGAAATTTTGTTACAAAGCGATTTAGACTATGTTGTTAATTGGTAAGACTAGACGTGTGACAATTGTAGCAAGCGAATTCTATTTATAAGCGGCTTTGCCGCAAAAGGAGTAAATCTCACCCATAGTGCTTTAAAGACAGTGGCTCAATAAAACTCCATCTACTGGGGATCAGCCGGTGCACAACCATCATAAGGACACACACTCCATGTCAAACTGTAATAACATGGAACTTAGCGAAGTCAGCAACCCAAATGAATGGACAACTGTCATCTCAAACCTCATCTCAAACCTCAAGCCAATGCAGGAAAGAGAAGGAAGAACTCTGTCGAAACTTCCTATTTGACTCAAGAAAACCATCTGACTGCCAATCGATATACAGCATTAGATGATGATATTGATTCTTCAAACACAAGTACAGCGAAAATAATGGTTGAAGATGATATGCAGCCCCCTAAGGTTACTAGACCCCGGAGCCGTAAGAAATTATATGAGAATGAAGGAACTAAGGTGACCTTCTGTCCCCCAATATTTGTATTTGGTGCGAACTGTAGTGATCTAAGCCATCTCATAAGACTCTCAGCACTAGAATGTAACTAACTTAGCACATAAGTTTGTAAATCTGGGCTATAAAAAAACAAAGGCTTACGTAAGTAATTCTTTGGTGCATAAGTTAATAATAGATCGCTTCGGGGTACAGGAGTTGGTGCATATTCTTTCCCCCCACAAAAGATTCAAGAAAAATTTAAATTCCTCTGAAGGGCCTTAATGGTGATACACCTGTAGATGTCATTAAGAAGGCATTGGAAACAATCGCCCCTAACAATAATAATAATAATAATTGTTGGCGCTACAGTCCAAAGGGGGACCAGGGCCTAGCTTGCTCATCAACTACCCGTGTTGTGCGCGCTACTGTTCTCTCACGAGTAGAAGGGACCTACAGTTTTTTGCCGACTCCGAGCGGCGAAATTTGAGAAGCTTTCTTAGACAGTTATTACTGTTTGAGTGTTGTCAGCAACTCGAAAGAGGTGGTGCCGTGAAATATTAGAAAAATTGGTGTTGAACTGGGAGTCGAACCTACACCCTTCGGCGTGTGAGCGTCGCCCTCTACCCACTACGCCACGGTGACGATCGCCCCTAACGTTAGGATAAATAAAATAAGTCCTTTTTCTACAGCTAGAACTAAAGAGCTTAAGCAAAAGTTAAATATTTTCTCAGTACAACTGGAGGTAGGCGAGTCCATTAAAGATTTAATTCATGTGAGGTACTTACTGAATCAAAGAGTCCATTGGGAAAGGAAACACAATAAGACTGTTATTCGTTGTTATAGGGGTCAACGTTTTGGGCATTCAGGTGAATGTTGTTCTTATAACAGCAGGTGTGTTGTATGTGGTGAACCTCACGACTCAAGAGACTGTATAGAAACACTTAAAACTCTTAAGGATAATAATCAGACAGTGGCCACACTTTAGTGTGTAAATTGCAACAAAGACGGCCACGCAGCTAGTGATCGGCGATGTCCGGCGTATTTAAAGTACAGACAAGAATAGGTCAATAGTTAAACATTCGATCCATAATTTTACGAATGCCAGTGTCTCGTTTGCAGATAAGGAAAGGGAGTCAAGCCAAGAAAAAAGTTATGTTGCATCGAAGAAAAATGTGTTGATATCGACACATACAGGAAAAGGTGATCTCGCTAACTTCTTAGACGAATCTAAAAACTTATTCAGTATTCCGTTTAAGGATGTTATTAATTTTTCCCCATTATCAAGCGATACAATCCAAGGAGGAGAAAATGTTCTCTTACCTTGAGTTTGTTGCCTCTATTGTTGTATAATGATATTTAACGAACTTAGTATAATCTCAATAAATTTCAATTCTTCAATTTCGCATGAAAAGAGAGTTGCACTTCTTAATACATTAAAAGGTAGAAAACCCCACATCTGTTTTATTTCTGAAACCCGTTTATCCAAAAAATATAAACCAGTATTTGATGGATATAATATAATTCGAAACGACTCTGGAAGAGGAACAGCAATTATAATTAAAAACTGTTACAAGTACATCCCTGTTCCCTTTCAAAGCGAGTTATTTTCGATCTGTCTGGCTTCTATAACATTTTTTAAGCCTTCAGGATCTAGTTTTAGATTAGTTATTGGAAGTATATACATCCCTTCCAATGTGGGCGTGCGTTTAGTTGTAGAGCTCGATAGACTGTACGCTCTTATTAATACATTTGACGCCGCTATTAAAGGTGTTGATTTTAATGCCCGTCATTCAGCATGGGGAGACAGTGTTCATAACAATAATGGAGATGTCATCAATAACTGGTTTTACAGTGCTCCATATCTAAATCTTGATATCATACCGTCTGATGGACCAACATTTCCAAGGTCTTCTTCCTTTCTGGACTTTTTTATGATATCGGCATCTCTACATTCTTCAAATAATATTGTAAATTCTCGGTGCTCAACTTCATTTTGGAATTTCTATGCAAATAAAAACTAAAGATTTTTGTCCTACTCTTGTACCACCTACCACATACCAAAGCTTTAGTAACACTGACTGGGATGCTTTCAGATTCGATCTTCATACCAAGTTATCCTCCCTGAATCTGGTAAATGATCAAAATATAACAAGCTCGGAAATTGATAACATGGTATACCGCATGAATTCATGCATAACATCTAGTGTAGAAGCTCATTCTTCCATTATAAATGCGAAAAACTATAGGTTCCATAATATCACGACCTTTACCAAGAATTTGGTATAATTTGGAATTTGGTTTAAACAGCTAAACAGTATTAATACAGAATACCGTCAATTCAGTGCCTTACTAAAATTATTAATGAGAGGATACGTTTAGATATTAACGAAGAATATCAGCCTAGGTTGAAGCAAATAACTCCATCTCCACAAGCTTTTCGGGAAATTGATAAAATTACTGGGCGAACATTTTTTGGCACAGATACGTCAAGGGATAGCTTGATTTACGATGGTCAATTGCTGACTAGCATACCTGAGAAGTTAAATACTTTCAAAAATGTTTACACAACAGTTTATACGGAGTCAGAAAGTGATTCAGAGCTAGAAAATGAAGTATCAGCAACCATTAATCAATTTAGAGAAATTCATACTAATCATCCAATCACGACATTTTCTCGAAATATTATTGCCTCTTACCCGCGAATTTTTCCTTTTACATCACCAGAAAAAGTTAACAGTCTCAGATTAAATTTAAATAACAAAAGATCTTCGGATTATGATAATATTTCCAATTTCATTATGAAAAAGTATCCCTACTCTCTAGATGTAGTGTTATCAATAATCTTTAACCGCTATATTAATAATGGATACTTTCCGTGACTATGGTAAAGATCTAAGTTAATATCGATAACAAAGAAAAAGTCTACAAAAGATGTTATTAATTTCCGCCCGATTTCTATGCTTTCTAATATCGGAAAATTGTTTGAGAGAGTATTAGTTAAACACCTGGTCGAATACTGCGAGGAAGTGCAAGCTATGCCCAAAAATTAATTCGGTTTTAGAAAAGGTTATTCTCCAGGAATCTCTCCACGCAATCCTTATGCTTCAGAATGTAGTAATCCAAAATCTGCGAGAAAAAAAATGTACGGTAAGCCCAGATCTCGACCTCGAAAAAGCTTTTGATTCAGTCTGGCATAACGGTCTCATATTTAAGCTCATCAGATTGAATATGTCTTCTTGGTTTATAAGAGTGATGCTTAGTTATTTAAAGAACCGATCAGTTTCGGTTAGTATAGGCTCTGAGCACTCAGATACATTTAGGATAGGATCATGTGTTCCGCAAGGTTCTATACTTGGACCGTTCCTATTTAATACAAATATTCATGATTTTCCTCTCTCTGACCCCATGTCGAATGTTCCAGGCTCCATCCACTAGACACTGTTATACTAGCCCTGGTTTAGCTCTCAACAAAATTAAATCTAAATTGCCCGAAATAGAAGATTACTTCAAAAAATGGAGACTTAAAATCAATGAAAGCAAATGCGGTTTTACTTGTTTTAGGAATGCTAGCGAAAAAGGACATTACCTTGCTGTGAAAGACAGTAAAACCTTATCTTTAAATATAAATAATAATCCGATTCCTCTGCGTTCAGAATCGAAATATCTAGGAATTTATTTTCACAACCGTTTCCTCTTCAACAAACACGCGAGATATATACTAAGTAAAGCAAAAATGACAGCTGCCATTCTTAAAGCGCTACTAAATTCTTAACTAGTATCAGGGAAGACAAAGCTAATAATGTACAAAACGTTGATTAGACCAATTCTCACGTATGGGTTCGCTTGCTGGTTCACTATTTCTCCCACGGTAGCTAATGTATTAGAAAACTTTGAGAGAATTATTTTAAGATTTTGCTGTGGTAAATTCAGAAAACCAGAAAAAAAATGGTTTTCTAATAAAACGTTGTATGATGCAACTAACATAACCCCCTTAATGAGATATCAAATTGATCTTCTTATCAAAAAATTAAATCGAATAAGTTAGCATAACAATCCGCTAATTAGATCTTTAATGGACTTAAATATTACCAGTGGTGTCCAGGAAATTAGGTAGTAACCTTTCACCATTCAATCTAATGAATACAAGTTCACTTCCTCTAGTGACTCCCATTGATGATAATCTCTTATTTATGAGAAAGCTTCACCCTTAACCTTAAGGGGATAACATAACATACATATAATAATATGAGAAAAGCTATTTGAACCTTTGTTTAACTCAGTAAACCTGAAAATGCCTTTTGAATATATAGAATATACATGTATAAATCATTAAGGAATCTTCAGCGTTACTGAAAACTTGATCTGCGTGTACCATGTAGTCGAAAATGAATATTTGTATACATATCTATATATATATATCTATATATATATATATATATATATATATATACATATATATATATATATATATATATATATATAAATCTATAAATATATATATATATATATATCTTCCCTAAACTTAAGGTTTAGTTTAACTCTAGTCATTAATTTTAAGAAAGCCTAAGGAGCGACTCTGAGTATGTCTGCCGGGAACAAGCGTACACAATGATTAAAAATGTAAATTAACTGTATTAATCTTGATTTAGATATAAAGATATGTCATATTTGTATGTTGGATAGAGCTAGACATACCTTAAGTCAGCTATAATTATTATGCTTTGTATTATAATTAAATTTCAGTTGTAAATATTTGTCTCAATAAACTTCAAAAAAAAAAACTTCTTAATTGGTGAAGTCGTTTCTAAATACTCAAAAATGTAATTTTGTCACCACTCCGAATGTTTTTTGTACCATTAAGTTCACATACACGAATGAGAACTCTAATTTACCACGGTTGAATAGCCATAAGGATCTTGGGGTCACTTTTGATTCACTACACATTCACATTCCGTCCAAACTCAATGTTGGGATACCTACTGATAAATTCGAATACGCTCAATAAACCCTAAACTCCCAAGCAGAGTTGGGCATAAAATAAAATAATAACTATTGACTAAAGAAATATAACTAAACATTCTTCTTCTTCTTCGGATGGCGCTACAGTCCGGGGTAGACCTGGGCCTCAACCAACGTGCCTCTCCAGCTAGCACGATCTCTTGCCAGCTGCCTCCAATTGCGCACTCCAAGTTGGTTGAGGTCCTTTTACACTTGTGTGCGCCATCTCAGTCTAGGACGTCCTCTGTTGCGTTGTCCCTGTGGTTCGCATTCGAAGACTCTTCGGGCCGGAGCAGTGCTGTCCATGCGCTCTACATGGCCTAGCCACCTTAAGCGTTGTATCCGTAGACGCTTGACTAGGCTCATGCCGCCGTACAGCCCAAACAGTTCGTGGTTGAATCTTCTCCTCCAGATGCCATCAACGCAAACAGGACCAAAAATCGCACGCAGAACTTTTCTCTCGAAGAGTCCAAGGCCTCATCCGCTTTTAGTAGCGTCCAGGTTTCTGCGCAGTAAAGCAGGACTGGGATGATCAAGGTGTTGTACAAAGTCACTTTGGTCGTTCGGGAGAGGGCTTTATTACTCAATTGCCTCTTAAGCACAAAGAAACAGCGATTGGCAAGAGTGATTCTACGTTTGATTTCGGTACTGATGTTGTTGTCCCTATTCACCGCGGAGCCGAGATAGACGAAGTCCTTGACTACCTCGTAGTGTCTGCTGCCCATAGTGACGCCCTGTCCGAGACGTCGATGTTCTGCGTCCTTCTTCGATGACAGCATATACTTCGTTTTGAACTTGTTTACCACTAGTCCCACTTTAGCCGCTTCCGCTTCGATGCTAGCAAACTCATTGACGGCTCGCTGAGTTCGGCCGCTCACGTCAATGTCATCCGCATAAGCTAGCAGTTGAACGGACTTGTGGAAAATCGTGCCTCTGATATTGACGTGTGAGTTTCGCACGATCCCCTCAAAAATGATGTTAAAGAAGTCGCATGACAGTGCGTCGCCTTGTCTAAATCCACGGTGAGTTCGCTACCGACCTTGACGGAGCAGCGAGAGTTCTCCATCGTCATCCTACACAATCTGACGAGTTTGGTAGGGATGCCAAAACTAGACATGGCACTGTATAGCTCGTCTCTATGCACGCTGTCATACGCGGCCTTGAAATCGACGAATAGATGGTGGGTGTCGATTTGTACTTCTTCGGACTTCTCCAGGATTTGCCGCAGTGTGAAGATCTGGTCGATTGTGGACTTCCCTGGTCTCAAACCACACTGATAAGGACCTATCAGGTTGTTGACGAACGGTTTCAGGCGCTCACATAATACGGCAGAAAAAATTTGATATGCGATGTTAAGGGGACTGATCCCTCGGTAGTTGGCGCAGTCGAAGGGGTCTCCTTTCTTGTGGACCGGACAAACGATGCTGAGATTCCACTCGCCGGGCATGCTTTCCTCCGACCATATCTCACAGATGAACTGGTGCATGCACCCAAACAGCTCATCCCCAGCCGCTTTGAACAGTTCTGCGGACAGTCCGTCCGCGCCAGCAGCTTTGTTCGACTCCAGTCTCGATATTGCTATCTTGACCTCGTCGAAGTCGGGGGGACGGAATTCTTGTCCATCGTCGTCCAAATTGAGTGGAACATTCTGCCTAACAGCGGGATTTGCTTAGTCATCGCCGTTTAGTAGTCTGCAGAAATGATCCTTCCGAATTCTCAGCACCGACTGCGACTCTACCACCAGTTGTCAATTTTGGTCCCGGCAGGCTTCTGTCCGAAGTTTGTAACCGCCGGATAACTGTTTTATCTTACGGTAAACAATTCGGACTTCATTCCTGCCATAGAACCTCTACATTTCCTCGACCGCACGCTTCTCTTGCTCTTTCTTTTTTCTTCTGAGAAGCCGGTTCTCTTCCTTTCTTCTCTGTTTGTAGAGCCCACAAACAGCACTCGTCGTTCGATGCAGCGTTGCCTTGTATGCTTCTTGTTTCGCTGCATGCGCCTGCCTGCGTCAAGCCTCGTCGTCAAACCATGGGTTCCTCTTAGGTGGTGGCGTGAAACCCAGCACATCAGTGGCGGCCTCTTTGATGGCTTCTTGACAACGTTTCCACTTGTCTTCTATTGTTTGTGCAGGCAGCGTCAAGCTTTGAGACAGTTTCAGGGAGAATCGATCGGCAAAGGCTCTAGCGATCGGCTGCGATTGTAGCTTTCCGACATCAAACCGTTTTAGCCTGTCTCGACTCCGTTGCTCTCTCGATATCCGGGTTCTTACCTTGGCTACAACAAGGTGATGATCCGAGTCGATGTTTGCATCTCGGAAGGTTCGGACATCGAGAATACTGGAGGAGTGTCTGACGTCGATCGCAACGTGATCAATCTGGTTGACAGTTGATTGATCAGGTGATCGCCAGGTACCTTTATGAATGTTGAGGTGTGTGAACCGTGTGCTGGCCACAGAGAGATTTTGCCCCGAGGCGAAGTCAACTACCCTGAGTCCGTTTCCGGAGGTGTTGGCGTGAAGGCTGTGTCTTCCGATGACTTTAGCAAAGACTTTTTCTCTTCCCAGCTGAGCGTTGAAATCTCCTAGAACGATCTTGGTGTCGTAGCTGGGGCATCGATCGTATGTCCTTTCTAGGAGGTGATAGAAGTCTTCTTTACTGCTGTCATCTTTCTCCTCTGTCGGGGCGTGGGCGCATATGAGGCTTATATTCCCGAATTTAGCCTTGATGCGGATTGTTATGAGGTGTTCGCTTATGTATTGGAAGCTTAAGACTTTTTGCCTAAGTCTGCCTCGAACAACAAAACCGCATCCAAATAAGCGTTTCCCTCTCTACCTGTAGCAGTCGCCGGGATAAATGTCGCAGTTTCTCACTCTTCTCTTGCCCGGCCCATACCACCGTATTTCCTGAATCGCGGTAATGTCTGCTTTATAGCAGACCAGGGCCTCCGCAAGTTCATCGGCTATACGTGGTCTGTTTAGGGACCTCACATTCGACGTGCATATCCGTAAAACATTATCCATTTTTCGTTTGCGAGGGTCGTCAACAGTGTATCCATCCGTATCCGAGGCATTCGGTTGGTCCGTAACTGGTGATTTTTATGTGGCCGATCAGTTACCCCGACGCACACTCCCAACCTGGAGGACCAGGCCCTTTTTTATACCTCTTCCACGGAGGTCGCACTTAGAGGCTTAGCAAGTTGAGTTCGGATGAACAACAACCAGTACCCGGTGACTACCAACGTGAAGGTAGAATAAGCACAATTGATGTGTGGGAGACAGTTACAACAGCTGGACATCGCCAGGTTGATACCAATCAGTGCCTACCCTGTTTCCACATCACCCAGCCACTAATAACTAAACATTAGTCATGAATAAATTAATTGCAGGATTTATTCATGACTAACGTGGGAAGAGTGCGACGCTCACACGACGAAGGGTCTAGGTTCGATTCCTGGCTGAACACCTCGAGTTTTCCACGGCACCAGCTCTTTTGTGCTGAGTTATTACTCAAAGAGTAATAACTGTTTAAGAAAGCTTCTCAAACTTCGCCGTTCGGAGTCGGCAAAAAACTGTGAGAGAGAACAGTAGCGCGTACAACACGAGTAGTTGATGAGCAAGCTAGGCCCTGGTTCCCTTGTGGACTGTCGGGCCAACAATTATTATTAACGTTCAATCATGAATTTTCGTAATTCACACATATGATTAACTGTTAGTCACGATTAATGTTTAGTCATGATTAATGTTTAGTCATGAGTAACTTTGTATCAGAGTTGGGAATATAATGATTACTTCGTGTAATGATTACAGGTTTAATTACATTTGAAAGTAATTAAAATTGAAATAATGTTCACTTACAGTTACAGACGATTGTAATTAAAATTTTCAATTACAAATTAAAAGTTATCGAAAGTTTTCTATAACATATTAAAAGTAATTGAAAACTATAATTGATTTTTCAACATGCTTTCAGCCTTTTGATTATATTCGGACCAATTTCGTTGTGGATGCTAGCAGTTCCTTAATTATAATTATTTGACACAATTCTAAATAAAGGCAAAAAATTGTATGGTATTTGATTCAGTAGTACAGTATTTAATCATCGATTTTACGTAGCGAGATTAACACTATCACTTCACAAGACTTGACAACGAATAAGTTGTTCACCAAGAACATGATAAATAGATAATATATACAGCACTGTGCAAAATAATAGCGCCATGCTCGACTGTGTCACTATTATGTTAATTACTTTTTCCTGTGGTCAGGCAAGCCGCTTATATTTATTGCACAACATCTATTACATTAGTCATAAAACCAATAATCTTCTTGGGAAGATGAATTACCCTAGAAACGAGGTACGGTAATTATATTACGGGCATCACTGGAGTATGAAATGGACTGGGTTTGATTCAGGTTCGACATCGAGGAGAAACTGCAGCTGTCTAGGGAGGGAATAAATCTAACTAATAATGAAACCGAGTACTCCATTTCACACTGTTAGACAGTCGTTAATGTGTCGGTGGATAGGCAGAAAAAACCAAGGACCACCTAGGATGAGTACGGACACATCCCACCACACATCCAAGCCATTTATAATCATCGACAGCAGCTTCGGAAGAGCCTGCAAAAGATTACAGAGGAGTACAGAGCTACCCAGTTCCAACTTGAATGTACAAGCATAATGTTTCAATGAGCCGTCAAAAACAACTAGAGTCCCGGTCCCGACACACAGATACATCCTCTGCTTAGGCTACACAGAGACATCGCTTGTTGCTTGTTTCAGAGGTGGATCTTCCAGATGTGTATTTGACAATATTGAATCCCATCGAGCATGAAGTATATTTTACCAGGATACAAGGATTACTCCGCTGGACCAATATCCGCAATATCCGTTGGCTCCACCAATGATCCAATCCAAATCCAGAAATACAGAATATTTTGGGAAAACCTATGGACCGCAGTCACCAATATCTGCATGTGAAAGCAATCCTAGATTCCAGTAATGCTTCAACTCAGAGGCACTGACTAGGTCAATAACTGTAACTCAAGCCCGGAACAAGTGTCAAGTCAAAATCACCTGGGTCTTTTTAAGGCAATAAAAAACAGTTTAAACTCTAAACCCTAAACTCTGACTACACGAAATGTCATAAAGTTGCGGTTAGAAACACAAAGCTAAAAAAATTCGAATTAAGTTTGACTGGTTTTTCTGTTCGCTAGGTGACAGAGTCTTATTAATATAAAATAAATTGAGTTATCTGGAAATACATATGTCAAGGGTACGGACGTAAAACAGTTTTTCCTTTCTCCGTGCTCCGGAACATTTGAGTCTCGAAAAGGCGTATAATGCGCACTATCAAATAAAAAAGGAGTCCAATGTAACAACAAAATGTCTTCCAAACTGTTATAAATGATGAAATTAGTTTAAAAATCTAAAAGGTTCCATCTTCGTTAGGTGGTTAAATATAACAAGGCAACAGCGCGCGACCCCCCAGCTCATCGTTCCTAAATGTCAATTCCTAACTCTTATGCCGAAGTTTCAGGTCGCCAAAAACATGAGGACCATCGGGTGCGGTAGAGCGCAACTTTAGTGGGTTCTTTTCCGAATTCTTTGCGGAATCGGAAAAGTTATTTGGAGACCCGTGGAGGAACTTTTTGGAATAGAGGGTTTTTTGTCAAGTTTTTTACAGCTTAAGTGCTAAAGCAAAAAGAAAATGTCCAAATGTCCAAAATTTCATTTTTTCCCTCATCTTTTATTTTCCATGAATTTACAAATTATAGCGGCTGCCGGGTCGCAGTGGGGGGAGTGCAACACTATGACTATGGCTTGAAAAATACTCTTATTTAGTGATTAATAATGATTAACTATTAGTCGTGACTTATGAATAATGGTTAATTTAGTCATGAGTAAATTATAGGAATAAAGACGAATTTATTGGCCAATCATTATTTTCATGGTTAATGAATAAATTAGTCATTAATCGCATGTATCCAGCAACTAATGACTAATTTAGTCACTAGTCATTGTTCGACTAAAATTTGCCCAACACTGCTCTCAAGTCATTATATTCATCACTTGTCTGTCCAATTCTCGAATTTTGCGGTGTAGCATTTTTATCTTCAAATTAATAAATTGGGGACTAAAAATATCCAGGTATACTCGTATGAAGTGAGTGTCAAAATACAAATGTCTCGATAGGGAACATTTGTTGTGAACGAGCCCTTATTTATTTTTTGTTTGTTTGCTATGACATATGTGGAAAATATTTAGTATACATCAAGTCATTGAACAGACAACAACATATTTTTTCATCGTGTTAAAAATTTCGAATTTTCTACCAGAAAGTAATGATTTGCGGAAAGCATTAATTTTTTGTTTTCATTTGAAGAAAAGTGCTGGAGATCATGCTCTATCAGAAGCAACATGCAAAAGATGGTTTCAACGGTTCAGAAATAATGATTTTGTCTGAGAAATGAAGAACGTGGAAGACCACCAAAAAAGTTTGAAGACGCCGAATTGCAAACGATATTGGATGGAGATGACACTTTGGGTCAAAAGCAAATGGCAGCAATGTGAAATGTTGCACAACAAACAGTTTATGACGGTTTAAAAGCTATGGGAAAGATCCAAGAGTGTGGAAAAGCATCGGCTTGTTACTGGCGATGAAAAATGGATTTATTTTAAAAATCCTAAACGGAAAAATCATGGGCTAATCTGGGACAACCACCAACATCGACTGCAAAACCAGATCGATTCGACAAGAAGACAATGCAGTATGTTTGGTGGGACCAGAAAGGTGTGCTATACCACAAGCTCCTAAAACCTGGTGCAAACGTTAATACTGATCTCTACCGACAACAAATGATCAATTTGAACCATGCATTGATCGAGAAACTACTAGAATGGGCCAGAAGACACGACAAGGTAATTTTGCTCCATGACAATGCACCTGCACACAAAGCACAATCTGTTCCGGATACAATCAAAACACTTGGCTGGGAGCAGCTACCCCACTCGCCGTATTCCCAGACTTGCCTCCTTCAGACTACCATTTGTTTTCATCGATGGGACACGCATTGGCTGAGCAGCTCTTTGATTCCTACGAGGAGGTCGAAAATTGAGTGTGTGATTGGTTTGCTTTAAAAGACAAACAACTTTATTGGCGTGGTATTCACAAATTGCCGAAGGTGGTCAAAATGTGTAGAAAACAATGACCAATTCTTTGAATAAAATGTTTTACTTTCCCATTAATAGTAAATGTTTTATTTTCAAATCCTTTCCATTTTATACTGGTATATTTCGGGATTAGAGAACAAAAACAAATATTAATCATCGAAAATAGCTTTATTGTTTTTCAAAATATTCCCCATTAACACCTATACACTTTTGATCTACACAATTGTCGAAGCACTTTTGTACTGTTACCGCTCAGAATTGACTGTTCTGCCGTGTTCTAGTGGTACGGTTGCGACATGTCCAGTATTTCCGAAAAAGCAGGCAACCATTTGCTTTGAAGTGCTTCGTGCGCAAGTAACTTTTGCTGGGTTTGGCTCAATTCGAAACATCCATACAGTCGACTGCTGTTTACTTTCGAGCTCATACGCGTAAATCCACTATTCATCACCTGTTCATGCAATATTAAATGTATGCTGGTTCCAGTAATGCCTAAGGTTGTCTCAATCTTACGATAGGTCACATGACAATCTTGCAATATCAGTTGGCGTACAGCATCAATGGTTTTAGGAACAACAAATGATTTTGGACGACCTTCACGAAATTCGTCTTGTAGTGAACTACGACCTCGATTGAATTCACCACACCATCGATAAATACTAGTCCTTGATGGAGCTTCATCGCCAAAAATTGAATTAAGTTCATCGATGCACTGTTGTTGAGTTAATCCACGTCAAAAATTGTAAAAATAATCGCACGAAAATTTTCACGATTTAATTGAATTTTTTGGGCGAGATGAATCTTTTAAGTTACTGTAAACAACACAAATAGCGCTCGTATGTCAAAACGTTCTGAGTACGTATAACCTCACAAATGTATTGTCAAAGTTTACAATAGAGCTGGCAGTAACCTTGGTAAAATTATTGAAAATTTAGTTTTTCCCGCTTACGAGATTTGATGAAGTTTAATAGGATTAAAGCCTCTGGTCTCGAGAAGAAGTTTATATCTATTTCCCTTCGCTTTTGACGTATTACAATTATGTAGCATCGCGTTGCTTACGTTCAGACAGTTCGTGTTCTTAAATAGTCCGTTTTATAGAAAAAGTTAATAATAATAATGATAATTGGATGGTGCAACTGCCCCCAGACGGACTAGGGCCTAGCCTGCGTGTCAACTACGAACGGCGAAGTTTGAGAAGCTTTTTCTTAGATAGTTACTACTCTTTGATTGTTTGTCAGCAGCTCTACCCACTACGCCACGGCGGCCACAAGTTATGCCAAGTTTAATCTAACCTCTTTGACTTGCATAGCTTTTCATGAATTTGACAGCACTATCGATTTTAATATGGATTGATTATGTGTTCAGATTGAAAGATTGTATTTAATCTCTAAGAAAGATTGTAATCATTGAAGAAGAATATATAAATAAATCAATAATGTGGATTCTTAGTCAAAAGGTAGTAAACGGAACCAATTAAACTTAAGAGCGAACCTTGCACACCACCTATTAAATATCAGCTTTAAATTAGATTGAACATCTCCGCAAATTTTTACCTCCTCTCATCTGCAATGTTTGTCAACTTCAATTGAACCTAAACTACATTCTAGGTTCCAAAGGATGCACTAAATTCTCCTTCATTATCATTCAAATGAATACAACTGCAACACAGGAAAAACGTATGTAGCACCATAATTTAAGTTGCATTAAGTATGCATACACATGGCATACTATCAGTCTTAGAACCATGTTATAATCTTCTAATTCAAGTTTTTTTCAACTTGAAGATAATTTATTTTTACCAATAAAAACACAAAAAAAATCTATTTTATATGTATTTAAATATATTCATTAATAATCTTGCACCCCTAGTAAAATATGTAAAGCACATAATACTTATATTTAAAAGATGCTAGTAAATACTCCTTAGTATTTTTGTTATTTATTATGCAAAGTTTTACCGCAAAGGGAATGGGTGAGATAAAAAACAACAAATTTGAAATCAATTGCTTACATATAAAAAAAGAAGTCATTAAACTATGTAAAGAACAAAATAAATAGATATATTTGTATGTACATAAATGACAACAATATTGTGTCCATTCATTTGAAATGTCTAAGGGGAGAAAACCTTAGGGATTTTGAAAAAAAAAACATTTATTTATGTGTTTTTTCGAAATATTTCATTACTCAATTTTATCAGGAAAATTGGTTTTAATTTCAAATTAATTTGTGACTAGTATTGCATTAAGTTTCTCACAAGGGAACAATTTTAACGTATTAAGAGAAAATAAGATAGAGTCACTTCATTCAACATTTAATAAATCCATTTAAAATTTAAGAAGTGAAATTGGCAAAATGTACGAAGATCTCTCAAAGCACCTCACTGCTCTGGAGCTACACTTTGAAACAAAGACAATGATAATGGATGACAACATAAATCCAATGAACACTAGAATTTACGCTTTTGCATATGAAATTTCATTGTTTCATTCCTGCCATAGAACGTCTCCATTTCCTCGACCGCACACTTCTCGTGCTCTTTCTTTTTTCTTCTGAGAAGCCGGTTCTCTTCCCTTCTTCTCTGTTTGTAGAGCCCACAAATAGCACTCGTCTTTCGATACAGCGTTGCCTTGTATGCTTCTTGTTTCGCTGCATGCGCCTGCCTGCGTCAAGCCTCGTCGTCATACCATGGGTTCCTCTTAGGTGGTGGCGTGAAACCCAGCACATTAGTGGCGGCCTCTTTGATGGCTTCTTGACAACGTTTCCACTTGTCTTCTATTGTTTGTGCAGGCAGCGTCGACCTTTGAGACAGTTTCAGGGAGAATCGATCGGCAAAGGCTCTAGCGATCGGCTGCGATTGTAGCTTTCCGACATCAAACCGTTTTGGCCCTTCTCGACTCCGTTGCTCTCTCGATATCCGGGTTCTTACCTTGGCTACAACAAGGTGATGATCAGAGTCGATGTTTGCATCTCGGAAGGTTCGGACATCGAGAATACTGGAGGAGTGTCTGACGTCGATCGCAACGTGATCAATCTGGTTGACAGTTGATTGATCAGGTGATTGCCAGGTACCTTTATGAATGTTGAGGTGTTGGCGTGAAGGCTGTGTCTTCCGATGACTTTAGCAAAGACTTTTTCTCTTCCCAGCTGAGCGTTGAAATCTCCTAGAACGATCTTGGTGTCGTAGCTGGGGCATCGATCGTATGTCCTTTCTAGGAGGTGATAGAAGTCTTCTTTACTGCTTTCATCTTTTTCCTCTGTCGGGGCTTATATTCCCCAATTTAGCATTGATGCTGATTGTTATGAGCTTAAGACTTTTTACCTTAGTCTGCCTCGAACAACAAAACCGCATCCAAATAAGCGTTTCCCTCTCTACCTGTAGCAGTCGCCGGGGTAAATGTCGCAGTTTCTCACTCTTCTCTTGCCCGGCCCATCCTACCGCATTTCCTGAATCGCGGTAATGTCTGCTTTATAGCAGAACAGGGCCTCCGCAAGTTCATCGGCTACACTTGGTCTGTTTAGGGACCTCACATTAGACGTGCATATCCGTAAAACATTATCCTTTTTTCGTTTGCGAGGGTCGTCAACAGTGTATCCATCCGTATCCGAGGCATTCGGTTGGTCCGTAACTGGTGATTTTTTATGTGGCCGAGCAGTTACCCCGACGCACACTCCCAACCTGGAGGACCAGGCCCTTTTTTATACCTCTTCGGCGGAGGTCGCACTTAGAGGCTTAGCAAGTTGAGTTCGGATGAACAACAACCAGTACCCGGTGACTACCAACGTGAAGGTAGAATAAGCACAATTGATGTGTGGGAGACAGTTACAAAAGCTGGACATCGCCAGGTTGATACCAATCAGTGCCTACCCTGTTTCCACATCACCCAGCCACTAATAACTAAACATTAGTCATGAATAAATTAATTGCATGATTTATTCATGACTAACCTGGCTAGAGTGCGACGCTCACACTTCGAAGGGTCTAGGTTCGATTCCTGGCTGAACACCTCGAGTTTTCCACGGCAATAGCTCTTTTGAGCTGCTGACAACACTCAAAGAGTGATAACTGTTTAAGAAAGCTTCTCAAACTTCGCCGGTCGGAGTCGGCAAAAAACTGTGAGAGAGAACAGTGCGCGCACAACACGAGTAGTTGATGAGCAAGCTAGGCCCTGGTCCCCTTGTGGACCGTCGGGCCAACTATTATTATTAACGTTTAATCATGAATTTTCGTTATTCACACATATGATTGACTGTTAGTCACGATTAATGTTTAGTCATGATTAATGTTTAGTAATGAGTAACTTTGTATTAGAGTTGGAAAAATAATGATTACTTTGTGTAATGATTACAGGCTTAATTACATTTGAAAGTAATTAAAATTGAAAAAATTTTCACTTACAGTAACAGACGATTGTAATTAAAATTTTCAATTACAAATTAAAAGTTATTGAAAGTTTTCTATTACATATTAAAAGTAATTGAAAACTATAATTGATTTTTCAACATGCTTTCAGCCTTTTGATTATATTCGGACCAATTTCGTTGTGGATGCTAGCAGTTCCTTAATTATAATTATTTGACACAATTCTAAATAAAGGCAAAAAATTGTATAGTATTTGATTCAGTAGTACAGTATTTAATCATCGATTTTACGTAGCGCGATTAACACTATCACTTCACAAGACTTGACAACGAATGAGTTGTTCACCAAGAACATGATAAATAAATAATATATACAGCACTGTGCAAAATAATAGCGCCATGCTCGACTGTGTCACTATTATGTTAATTACTTTTTCCTGTGGTCAGGCAAGCGGCTCATATTTATTGCACAACATCTATTACTTTAGTCATAAAACCAATAATCTTCTTGGGAAGATGAATTACCCTGGAAACGAGGTACGGTAAAAATATTACGGGCATCACTGGAGTATGAAATGGACTGGGTTTGATTCAGGTTCGACATCGAGGAGAAACTGCAGCTGTCTAGGGAGGAAATAAATCTAACTAATAATGAAATCGAGTACTCCATTTCAAACTGTTAGACAGTCGTTAATGTGGCGGTGGATAGGCAGAAAAAACCAAGGACCACCTAGGATGAGTACGGACACATCCCACTACACATCCAAGCCATTTATAATCATCAATAGCAGGATTACAGAGGAGTACAGAGCTACCCAGTTCCAACTTGAATGTACAAGCATAATCTTTCAATGAGCCGTCAAAAACAACTAGAGTCCCGGTCCCGACACACAGATACATCCTCTGCTTAGGCTACACAGAGACATCGCTTGTTGCTTGTTTCAGAGATGTGTATTTGACAATATCGAATCCCATCGAGCATGAAGTATATTTTACCAGGATACAAGGATTACTCCGCTGGACCAATATCCGCAATATCCGTTGGCTCCACCAATGATCCAATCCAAATCCAGAAATACAGGATATTTTGGGAAAACCTATGGACCGCAGTCACCAATATCTGCATGTGAAAGCAATCCTAGATTCCAGTAATGCTTCAACTCAGATGCACTGACTAGGTGAATTACTGTAACTCAAGCCCGGAACAAGTGTCAAGTCAAAATCACCTGGGTCTTTTTAAGGCAATAAAAAACAGTTTAAACTCTAAGCCCTAAACTCTGACTACACGAAATGTCATAAAGTTGCGGTAAGAAACACAAAGCTAAAAAAAGTCGAATTAAGTTTGACTGGTTTTTCTGTTCGCTAGGTGACAGAGTCTTATTAATATAAAATAAATTGAGTTATCTGGAAATACATATGTCAAGGGTGCGGACGTAAAACAGTTTTTCCTTTCTCCGTGCTCCGGACATTTGAGTCTCGAAAAGGCGTAAAATGCGCACTATCAAATAAAAAAGGAGTCCAATGTAACAACAAAATGTCTTCCAAAGTGTTTTAAATGATGAAATTAGTTTAAAAGTCTAAAAGGTTCCATCTTCGTTAGGTGGTTAAATATAACAAGGCAACGGCGCGCGACCCCCCAGCTCCTCGTTCCTAAATGTCAATTCCTAACTCTTATGCCGAAGTTTCAGGTCGCCAAAAATATGAAGACCATCGGGTGCGGTAGAGCGCAACTTTAGTGGGTTCTTTTCCGAATTCTTTGCGGAATCGGAAAAGTTATTTGGAGACCCGTGGAGGAACTTTTTGGAATAGAGGGTTTTTTATCAAGTTTTTTACAGCTTAAGTGCTAAAGCAAAAAGAAAATGTCCAAATGTCCAAAATTTCATTTTTTCCCTCATCTTTTATTTTCCATGAATTTACAAATTATAGCGGCTGCCGGGTCGCAGTGGGGGGAGTGCAACACTATGACTATGGCTTGAAAAAATACTCTTATTTAGTGATTAATAATGATTAACTATTAGTCGTGACTTATGAATAATGGTTAATTTAGTCATGAGTAATTTATTGGCCAATCATTATTTTCATGGTTAATGAATAAATTAGTCATTAATCGCATGTATCCAGCAACTAATGACTAATTTAGTCACTAGTCATTGTTCGACTAAAATTTGCCCAACACTGCTCTCAAGTCATTATATTCATCACTTGTCTGTCCAATTCTCGAATTTTGCGGTGTAGCCTTTTTATCTTCAAATTAATAAATTGGGGACTAAAAATATCCAGGTATACTCGTATGAAGTGAGTGTCAAGATACAAATGTCTCGATAGGGAACATTTGTTGTGAACGAGACCTTATTTATTTTTTGTTTGTTTGCTATGACATATGTGGAAAATATTTAGTATACATAAAGTCATTGAACAGACAACATCATATTCTTTCATCTTGTTAAAAATGTCGAATTTTCTACCAGAAAGTAATGATTTGCGGAAAGCATTAATTTTTTGTTTTCATTTGAAGAAAAGTGCTGGAGATCATGCTCTATCAGAAGCAACATGCAAAAGATGGTTTCAACGGTTCAGAAATAATGATTTTGTCTAAGAAATGAAGAACGTGGAAGACCACCAAAAGAGTTTGAAGACGCCGAATTGCAAACGATATTGGATGAAGATGACACTTTGAGTCAAAAGCAAATAGCAGCAATGTGAAATGTTGCACAACAAACAGTTTATGACGGTTTAAAAGCTATGGGAAAGATCCAAGAGTGTGGAAAATGGGTGCCACATGAATTGAATGAAAGAAAATCGGTTTATCATCGGCTTGTTACTGGCGATGAAAAATGGATTTATTTTAAGAATCCTAAACGGACAAATCATGGGCTAATCTGGGACAACCATCAACATCGACTGCAAAACCAGATCGATTCGACAAGAAGACAATGCGGTATGTTTGGTGGGACCAGAAAGGTGTGCTATACCACAAGCTCCTAAAACCTGGTGCAAACGTTAATACTGATCGCTACCGACAACAAATGATCAATTTGAACCATGCATTGATCGAGAAACTACTAGAATGAGCCAGAAGACACGACAAGGTAATTTTGCTCCACGACAATGCACCTGCACACAAAGCACAACCTGTTCTGGATACAATCAAAACACTTGGCTGGGAGCAGCTACCAAACTCGCCGTATTCCCAGACTTGCCTCCTTCAGACTACCATTTGTTTTCATCGATGGGACACGCATTGGCTGAGCAGCTCTTTGATTCCTACGAGGAGGTCGAAAATTGAGTGTGTGATTGGTTTGCTTTAAAAGACAAACAACTTTATTGGCGTGGTATTCACAAATTGCCAAAGGTGGTCAAAATGTGTAGAAAACAATGACCAATACTTTGAATAAAATGTTTTACTTTCCCATTAATAATAAATGTTTTATTTTCAAATCCATTCCATTTTATTCTGGTATACTTCGGGATTAGAGAACAAAAACAAATATTAATCATCGAAAATAGCTTTATTGTTTTTCAAAATATTCCCCATTAACACCTATACACTTTTGATCTACACAATTGTCGAAGCACTTTTGCCACTCTGATTGAGATATATCCAAGACATGCTTTCTGAACGCATCAACCGCTCCTTCAGGTGTTGAAAAACGTTGACCTCTCATTTTATTTTTTACGTACTGGAATAGAAAGAAGTCATTCGGTGCCACGTCAAGACTATATGGCGGATAACTCATCAAATCGATGTTTTGAGTGCCCAAAAATGCAGTTGTTTGAGCCGATGTGTGAGAGCTCGAATTGTAGTGGTGAAGAGTGATCCGTCTCCGGCGGTTGGTTTTTATAATTTCTCGGAAGACAACTGGCAAGCAACTGTTACCGCTCAGAATTGACTGTTCTGCCGTGTTCTAGTGGTACGGTTGCGACATGTCCAGTATTTCCGAAAAAGCAGGCAACCATTTGCTTTGAAGTGCTTCGTGCGCAAGTAACTTTTGCTGGGTTTGGCTCAATTCGAAACATCCATACAGTCGACTGCTGTTTACTTTCGAGCTCATACGCGTAAATCCACTATTCATTACCTGTCACGATATTATAGACGTGTTTCGAAGAACGGCGATCGTAGTTTTGGAACATGTCTTTCGACCAATCGACACGAGCCTTTTTTTGAGCGATTGACAAATTGTGTGGGATTCAACGCGAACAAATTTTTTTGACGGTCAAGTGTTCATGCAATATTAAATGTATGCTGATCCCAGTAATGCCTAAGGTTGTCTCAATCTTACGATAGGTCACATGACAATCTTGCATTGCATTGTTTTAGAAACAACAACTGATTTTGGACGACCTTCAGGAAATTCGTCTTGTAGTGAACTACGACCTCGATTGAATTCACCACACCATCGATTAATACTAGTCCTTGATGGAGCTTCATCGCCAAAAATTGAATTAAGTTCATCGATGCACTGTTGTTGAGTTAATCCACGTCAAAAATTGTAAAAATAATCGCACGAAAATTTACACGATTTAATTGAATTTTTTGGGCGAGATGAATCTTATAAGTTACTGTAAACAACACAAATAGCACTCGTATGTCAAAACGTTCTGAGTACGTATAACCTCAAAAATGTATTGCCAAAGTTTACAATAGAACTGGCAATAGGGTTGCCCAATCCCAAAATATAAAAGGTAACCTTGGTAAAATTTTTGCAAGTTTAATTTTTCCCGCTTACGAAATTTGATGAAGTTTAATAGGATTAAAGCCTCTGGTCTCGAGAAGAAGTTTGTATCTATTTCCCTTCGCTTTTGACGTATTACAATTATGTAGCATCGCGTTGCTTACGTTCAGATAGTTCGTGTTCTTAAATATTCCGTTTTATAGAATAAGTTAATAATAATAATGATAATTGTATGGTGCAACTGTCCCCAGACGGACTAGGGCCTAGCTTGCGTGTCAACTACGAACGGCGAAGTTTGAGAAGCTTTTTCTTAGATAGTTCCTACTCTTTAATTGTTTGTCAGCAGCTCTACCCACTACGCCACGGCGGCCACAAGTTATGCCAAGTTTAATCTAACCACTTTGACTTGCATAGCTTTTCATGAATTTGACAGCACTATCGATTTCAATATGGATTGATTATGTGTTCAGATTGAAAGATTGTATTTAATCTCTAAGATTGTATTTAATCTCTAAGAAAGATTGTAATCATTGAAGAAGAATATATAAATAAATCAATAATGTGGATTCTTAGTCAAAAGGTAGTAAACGGAACCAATTAAACTTAAGAGCGAACCTTGCACACCACCTATTAAATATCAGCTTTAAATTAGATTGAACATCTCCGCAAATGTTTACCTCCTCTCATCTGCAATGTTTGTCAACTTCAATTGAACCTAAACTACATTCTAGGTTCCACAGGATGCACTAAATTCTCCTTCATTATCATTCAAATGAGTACAACTGCAACACAGGAAAAACGTATGTAGCACCATAATTTAAGTTGCATTAAGTATGCATACACATGGCATACTATCAGTCTTAGAACCATGTTATAATCTTCTAATTCAAGTTTTTTTCAACTTGAAGATAATTTGTTTTTACCAATGAAAACACCAACAAAATCTATTTTATATGTATTTAAATATATTCATTAATAATCTTGCACCCCTGTGTGCTGTGTGTTTCAGTTTGTGCTTGTGCTGGCTTTTAGTAACAAATGTAAAGCGCATCATAATGATTTTGTTTAAAAAAAATAAATAATTTGATTTTAACATGGTTAAAAAATAAAACTAATATTTAAAAGATGCTAGTAAATACTCCTAAGTATTTTTGTTATTTGTAATGCAAAGTCTTACCGCAAAGGGAATGGGTGAGATAAAAAACAACAAGCTTGAAATCAATTGCTTACATATAAAAAAAGAAGTCATTAAACTATGTAAAGAACAAAATAAATAGATATATTTGTATGTACATAAATGACAACAATATTGTGTCCATTCATTTGAAATGTCTAAGGGGAGAAAACCTTAGGGATTTTGAAAAAAAAAAACATTTATTTATGTGTTTTTTCGAAATATTTCATTACTCAATTTTATCAGGAAAATTGGTTTTAATTTCAAATTAATTTGTGACTAGTATTGCATTAAGTTTCTCACAAGGGAACAATTTTAACGTATTAATAGAAAATAAGATAGAGTCACTTCATTCAACATTTAATAAATCCATTTAAGATTTAAGAAGTGAAATTAGCAAAATGTACGAAGATCTCTCAAAGCACCTCACTGCTCTGGAGCTACACTTTGAAACAAAGCCAATGATAATGAATGACAACATAAATGCAATGAACACTAGAATTTACGCTTTTGCATATGAAATTTCATTGTTTCATTCCTGCCATAGAACCTCTCCATTTCCTCGACCGCACGCTTCTCGTGCTCTTTCTTTTTTCTTCTGAGAAGGCTGTTCTCTTCCCTTCTTCTCTGTTTGTAGAGCCCACAAACAGCACTCGTCGTTCGATGCAGCGTTGCCTTGTATGCTTCTTGTTTCGCTGCATGCGCCTGCCTGCGTCAAGCCTCGTCGTCATACCATGGGTTCCTCTTAGGTGGCGGCGTGAAACCCAGCACATCAGTGGCGGCCTCTTTGATGGCTTCTTGACAACGTTTCCACTTGTCTTCTATTGTTTGTGCAGGCAGCGTCGAGCTTTGAGACAGTTTCAGGGAGAATCGATCGGCAAAGGCTCTAGCGATCGGCTGCGATTGTAGCTTTCCGACATCAAACCGTTTTGGCCCTTCTCGACCCCGTTGCTCTCTCGATATCCGGGTTCTTACCTTGGCTAAAACAAGGTGATTATCAGAGTCGATGTTTGCATCTCGGAAGGTTCGGACATCGAGAATACTGGAGGAGTGTCTGACGTCGATCGCAACGTGATCAATCTGGTTGACGGTTGATTGATCAGGTGATTGCCAGGTACCTTTATGAATGTCGAGGTGTGTGAACCGTGTGCTGGCCATAGAGAGATTTCGCCCCGAGGCGAAGTCAACTACCCTAAGTCCGTTTCCGGAGGTGTTGGCGTGAATGCTGTGTCTTCCGATGACTTTAGCAAAGACTTTTTCTCTTCCCAGCTGAGCGTTGAAATCTTCTAGAACGATCTTGGTGTCGTAGCTCGGGCATCGATCGTATGTCCTTTCTAGGAGGTGATAGAAGTCTTCTTTACTGCTGTCATCTTTTTTCATCTGTCGGGGCGTGGGCGCATATGAGGCCCGAACTTAGCCTTGATGCGGATTGTTATGAGGCGTTCGCTTATGTATTGGAAGCTTAAGACTTTTTGCCTAAGTCTTCCTCGAACAACAAAACCGCATCCAAATAAGCGTCGCCGGGGTAAATGTCGCAGTTTCTCACTCTTCTCTTGCCCGGCCCATCCCACCACATTTCCTGAATCGCGGTAATGTCTGCTTTATAGCAGACCAGGGCCTCCGCAAGTTCATCGGCTACACGTGGTCTGTTTAGGGACCTCACATTCGACGTGCATATCCGTAAAACATTATCCATTTTTCGTTTGCGAGGGTCGTCAACAGTGTATCCATCCGTATCCGAGGCATTCGGTTGGTCCGTAACTGGTGATTTTTTATGTGGCCGAGCAGTTACCCCGACGCACACTCCCAACCTGGAGGACCAGGCCCTTTTTTATACCTCTTCTGCGGAGGTCGCACTTAGAGACTTAGCAAGTTGAAATCGGATGAACAACAACCAGTACCCGGTGACTACCAACAAATGTGTGGGAGACAGTTACAACAGCTGGACATCGCCAGGTTGATACCAATCAGTGCCTACCCTGTTTCCACATCACCCAGCCACTAATAACTAAACATTAGTCATGAATAAATTAATTGCAGGATTTATTCATGACTAACCTGGGTAGAGTGCGACCCTCACACGTCGAAGGGTCTAGGTTCGATTCCCGGCTGAACACCTCGAGTTTTCCACGGCAATAGTTCTTTTGAGCTGCTGACAACACTCAAAGAGTAATAACTGTTTAAGAAAGCTTCTCAAACTTCGCCGTTCGGAGTCGGCAAAAAACTGTGAGAGAGAACAGTGCGCGCACAACACGAGTAGTTGATGAGCAAGCTAGGCCCTGGTCCCCTTGTGGACCGTCGGGCCAACAATTATTATTAACGTTTAATCATGAATTAGCATTGAAACGGAAGCGGCTAAAGTGGGACTGGTGGTAAACGAGGGCAAAACAAAGTATATGCTGTCATCGAAGAAGGACGCAGAACATCGACGTCTCGGACAGAGCGTCACTATGGGCAGCAGACACTTCGAGGTAGTGAAGGACTTCGTCTATCTCGGCTCCGCGGTGAATAGGGACAACAACATCAGTACCGAAATCAAGCGCAGAATCACTCTTGCCAATCGCTGTTTCTTTGGGCTCAAGAGGCAATTGAGTAATAAAGCCCTCTCCCGAACGACCAAAGTGACTTTGTACAACACCTTGATCATCCCAGTCCTCCTCTACGGCGCAGAAACCTGGACGCTACTAAAAGCGGATGAGGAAGCCATTGGTCTCTTCGAGAGAAAAGTTCTGC
Source organism: Eristalinus aeneus (assembly GCA_955652365.1). Lineage (NCBI taxonomy): Eukaryota > Metazoa > Arthropoda > Insecta > Diptera > Syrphidae > Eristalinus > Eristalinus aeneus. The sequence continues at coordinate 60,407,963 of OY019130.1, read as the reverse complement.
GTGCGATTTTTGGTCCTGTTTGCGTTGATGGCATCTGGAGGAGAAGATTCAACCACGAACTGTATGGGCTGTACGGCGGCATGAGCCTAGTCAAGCGTCTACGGATACAACGCTTAAGGTGGCTAGGCCATGTAGAGCGCATGGACAGCACTGCTCCGGCCCGAAGAGTTTTCGAATCCGAACCACAGGGACAACGCAACAGAGGACGTCCTAGACTGAGATGGCGCACACAAGTGGAAAAGGACCTCAACCATCTTGGAGTGCGCAATTGGAGACAGCTGGCAAGAGATCGTGCTAGCTGGAGAGGCATGTTGGTTGAGGCCCAGGTCCACCCCGGACTGTAGCGCCATCCGAAGAAGAAGAAGAATCATGAATTTTCGTTATTCACACATATGATTGACTGTTAGTCACGATTAATGTTTAGTCATGATTAATGTTTAGTAATGAGTAACTTTGTATCAGAGTTGGAAAAATAATGATTACTTTGTATAATGATTACAGGCCTAATTACATTTGAAAGTAATTAAAATTGAAAAAATGTTCACTTACAGTTACAGACGATTGTAATTAAAATTTTCAATTACAAATTAAAAGTTATCGAAAGTTTTCTATTACATATTAAAAGTAATTGAAAACTTTAATTGATTTTTCAACATGCTTTTAGCCTTTTGATTATATTCGTTGTGGATGCTAGCAGTTCCTTAATTATAATTATTTGACACAATTCTAAATAAAGGCAAAAAATTGTATGGTATTTGATTCAGTAGTACAGTATTTAATCATCGATTTTACGTAGCGAGATTAACACTATTACTTCACAAGACTTGACAACGAATGAGTTGTTCAGCAAGAGCATGATAAATAAATAATATATACAGCACTGTGCAAAATAATAGCGCCATGCTCGACTGTGTCACTATTATGTTAATTACTTTTTCCTGTGGTCAGGCAAGCGGCTCATATTTATTGCACAACATCTATTACATTAGTCATAAAACCAATAATCTTCTTGGGAAGATGAATTACCCTGGAAACGAGGTACGGTAAAAATATTACGGGCATCACTGGAGTATGAAATGGACTGGGTTTGATTCAGGTTCGACATCGAGGAGAAACTGCAGCTGTCTAGGGAGGGAATAAATCTAACTAATAATGAAATCGAGTACTCCATTTCAAACTGTTAGACAGTCGTTAATGTGGCGGTGGATAGGCAGAAAAAACCAAGGACCACCTAGGATGAGTACGGACACATCCCACTACACATCCAAGCCATTTATAATCATCAATAGCAGGATTAAAAGAGGAGTACAGAGCTACCCAGTTCCAACTTGAATGTACAAGCATAATGTTTCAATGAGCCGTCAAAAACAACTAGAGTCCCGGTCCCGACACATAGATACATCCTCTGCTTAGGCTATACAGAGACATCGCTTGTTGCTTGTTTCAGAGATGTGTATTTGACAATATCGAATCCCATCGAGCATGAAGTATATTTTACCAGGATACAAGGATTACTCCGCTGGACCAATATCCGCAATATCCGTTGGCTCCACCAATGATCCAATCCAAATCCAGAAATACAGGATATTTTGGGAAAACCTATGGACCGCAGTCACCAATATCTGCATGTGAAAGCAATCCTAGATTCCAGTAATGCTTCAACTCAGAGGCACTGACTAGGTGAATTACTGTAACTCAAGCCCGGAATAAGTGTCAAGCCAAAATCACCTGGGTCTTTTTAAGGCAATAAAAAACAGTCTAAACTCTAAGCCCTAAACTCTGACTACATGAAATGTCATAAAGTTGCGGTTAGAAACACAAAGCTAAAAAAAGTCGAATTAAGTTTGACTGGTTTTTCTGTTCGCTAGGTGACAGAGTCTTATTAATATAAAATAAATTGAGTTATCTGGAAATACATATGTCAAGGGTGCGGACGTAAAACAGTTTTTCCTTTCTCCGTGCTCCGGACATTTGAGTCTCGAAAAGGCGTAAAATGCGCACTATCAAATAAAAAAGGAATCCAATGTAAAAACAAAATGTCTTCCAAACTGTTATAAATGATGAAATTAGTTTAAAAATCTAAAAGGTTCCATCTTCGTTAGGTGGTTAAATATAACAAGGCAACGGCGCGCGACCCTCCAGCTCCTCGTTCCTAAATGTCAATTCCTAACTCTTATGCCGAAGTTTCAAGTCGCCAAAAACATGAGGACCATCGGATGCGGTAGAGCGCAACTTTAGTGGGTTCTTTTCCGAATTCTTTGCGGAATCGGAAAAGTTATTTGGAGACCCGTGGAGGAACTTTTTGGAATAGAGGGTTTTTTGTCAAGTTTTTTACAGCTTAAGTGCTGAAGCAAAAAGAAAATGTCCAAATGTCCAAAATTTCATTTTTTCCCTCATCTTTTATTTTCCATGAATTTACAAATTATAGCGGCTGCCGGGTCGCAGTGGGGGGAGTGCAACACTATGACTATGGCTTGAAAAAATACTCTTATTTAGTGATTAATAATGATTAACTATTAGTCGTGACTTATGAATAATGGTTAATTTAGTCATGAGTAATTTATAGGAATAAAGACGAATTTATTGGCCAATCATTATTTTCATGGTTAATGAATAAATTAGTCATTAATCGCATGTATCCAGCAACTAATGACTAATTTAGTCACTAGTCATTGTTCGACTAAAATTTGCCCAACACTGCTCTCAAGTCATTATATTCATCACTTGTCTGTCCAATTCTCGAATTTTGCGGTGTAGCCTTTTTATCTTCAAATTAATAAATTGGGGACTAAAAATATCCAGGTATACTCGTATGAAGTGAGTGTCAAAATACAAATGTCTCGATAGGGAACATTTGTTGTGAACGAGCCCTTATTTATTTTTTGTTTGTTTGCTATGACATATGTGGAAAATATTTAGTATACATAAAGTCATTGAACAGACAACATCATATTCTTTCATCTTGTTAAAAATGTCGAATTTTCTACCAGAAAGTAATGATTTGCGGAAAGCATTAATTTTTTGTTTTCATTTGAAGAAAAGTGCTGGAGATCATGCTCTATCAGAAGCAACATGCAAAAGATGGTTTCAACGGTTCAGAAATAATGATTTTTTCTGAGAAATGAAGAACGTGGAAGACCACCAAAAAAGTTTGAAGACGCCGAATTGCAAACGATATTGGATGAAGATGACACTTTGAGTCAAAAGCAAATGGCAGCAATGTGAAATGTTGCACAACAAACAGTTTATGACGGTTTAAAAGCTATGGGCAATATCCAAGAGTGTGGAAAATGGGTGCCACATGAATTGAATGAAAGAAAATCGGTTTATCATCGGCTTGTTACTGGCGATGAAAAATGGATTTATTTTAAGAATCCTAAACGGACAAATCATGGGCTAATCTGGGACAACCATCAACATCGACTGCAAAACCAGATCGATTCGACAAGAAGACAATGCGGTATGTTTGGTGGGACCAGAAAGGTGTGCTATACCACAAGCTCCTAAAACCTGGTGCAAACGTTAATACTGATCGCTACCGACAACAAATGATCAATTTGAACCATGCACTGATCGAGAAACTACTAGAATGGGCCAGAAGACACGACAAGGTAATTTTGCTCCATGACAATGCACCTGCACACAAAGCACAACCTGTTCCGGATACAATCAAAACACTTGGCTGGGAGCAGCTACCAAACTCGCCGTATTCCCAGACTTGCCTCCTTCAGACTACCATTTGTTTTCATCGATGGGACACGCATTGGCTGAGCAGCTCTTTGATTCCTACGAGGAGGTCGAAAATTGAGTGTGTGATTGGTTTGCTTTAAAAGACAAACAACTTTATTGGCGTGGTATTCACAAATTGCCAAAGGTGGTCAAAATGTGTAGAAAACAATGACCAATACTTTGAATAAAATGTTTTACTTTCCCATTAATAATAAATGTTTTATTTTCAAATCCATTCCATTTTATTCTGGTATACTTCGGGATTAGAGAACAAAAACAAATATTAATCATCGAAAATAGCTTTATTGTTTTTCAAAATATTCCCCATTAACACCTATACACTTTTGATCTACACAATTGTCGAAGCACTTTTGCCACTCTGATTGAGATATATCCAAGACATGCTTTCTGAACGCATCAACCGCTCCTTCAGGTGTTGAAAAACGTTGACCTCTCATTTTATTATTTACGTACTGGAATAGAAAGAAGTCATTCGGTGTCAAGTCAAGACTATATGGCGGATAACTCATCAAATCGATGTTTTGAGTGCCCAAAAATGCAGTTGTTTGAGCCGATGTGTGAGAGCTCGAATTGTAGTGGTGAAGAGTGATCCGTCTCCGGCGGTTAGTTTTTATAATTTCTCGGAAGACAACTGGCAAACAACTGTTACCGCTCAGAATTGACTGTTCTGCCGTATTCTAGTGGTACGGTTGCGACATGTCCAGTATTTTCGAAAAAGCAGGCAACCATTTGCTTTGAAGTGCTTCGTGCGCAAGTAACTTTTGCTGGGTTTGGCTCAATTCGAAACATCCATACAGTCGACTGCTGTTTACTTTCGAGCTCATATGAGTAAATCCACTATTCATCACCTGTTCATGCAATATTAAATGTATGCTGGTTCCAGTAATGCCTAAGGTTGTCGAAATCTTACGATAGGTCACATGACAATCTTGCAATATCAGTTGGCGCACAGCATCAATGGTTTTAGGAACAACAAATGATTTTGGACGACCTTCACGAAATTCGTGTTGTTGTGAACTACGACCTCGATTGAATTCACCACATCATCGATAAATACTAGTCCTTGATGGAGCTTCATCGCCAAAAATTGAATTAAGTTCATCGATGCACTGCTGTTGAGTTAATCCACGTCGAAAATTGTAAAAATAATCGCACGAAAATTTTCACGATTTAATTGAATTTTTTGGGCGAGATGAATCTTTTAAGTTACTGTAAACAACACAAATAGCGCTCGTATGTCAAAACGTTCTGAGTACGTATAACCTCAAAAATGTATTGTCAAAGTTTACAATAGAGCTGGCAGTAACCTTGGTAAAATTATTGAAAATTTAGTTTTTCCCGCTTACGAGATTTGATGAAGTTTAATAGGATTAAAGCCTCTGGTCTCGAGAAGAAGTTTGTATCTATTTCCCTTCGCTTTTGACGTATTACAATTATGTAGCATCGCGTTGCTTACGTTCACACAGTTCGTGTTCTTAAATAGTCCGTTTTATAGAAAAAGTTAATAATACTAATGATAATTGGATGGTGTAACTGTCCCCAGACGGACTAGGGCCTAGCCTGCGTGTCAACTACGAACGGCGAAGTTTGAGAAGCTTTTTCTTAGATAGTTACTACTCTTTGATTGTTTGTCAGCAGCTCTACCCACTACGCCACGGCGGCCACAAGTTATGCCAAGTTTAATCTAACCACTTTGACTTGCATAGCTTTTCATGAATTTGACAGCATTATCGATTTTTACATGGATTGATTATGTGTTCAAAATAAAATTCTAATCTTACTTTATAATAATTATAAGTAAAATTTGCTTTTAATTAATCTCTAGGAAAGATTGTAATTAATCTCTAAGAAAGATTGTAATCTTTGAAGAAGAAAATATAAATAAATATATAATGTGGATTCTTAGTCAAAAGGTAGTAAAGGGAACCAATTAGACTTAAAAGCGAACCTTGCACACCAGTTCAATATCAGCATTAAATTAGATTGAACATCTCTCATCTGCAATGTTTGTCAACTTCAATTGAACCTAAACTAATTTCTAGGTTCCAAAGGATGCACTAAATTCTCCTTCCTTATCATTCAAATGAATACAATTGCAACACAGGAAAAACGTATGTAGCACCATAATTTAAGTTGCATTAAGTATGCATACACATGGCATACTATCAGTCTTAGAACCATGTTATAATCTTCTAATTCAAGTTTTTTTCAACTTGAAGATAATTTGTTTTTACCAATGAAAACACCAACAAAATCTATTTTATATGTATTTAAATATATTCATTAATAATCTTGCACCCCTGTGTGCTGTGTGTTTCAGTTTGTGCTTGTGCTGGCTTTTAGTAACATATGTAAAGCGCATCATAATGATTTTGTTTAAAAAGAAATAAATAATTTGATTTTAACATGGTTAAAAAATAATACTAATATTTAAAAGATGCTAGTAAATACTCCTAAGTATTTTTGTTATTTGTAATGCAAAGTCTTACCGCAAAGGGAATGGGTGAGATAAAAAACAACAAATTTGAAATCAATTGCTTACATATAAAAAACGAAGTCATTAAACAATGTAAAGAACAAAATAAATAGATACATTTGTATGTACATAAATGACAACAATATTGTGTCCATTCATTTGAAATGTCTTAGAGGAATGTGTTTTCTCTTGTGAACAAAATGCTGAAATTATAGCATCATTTTAATTTTCGACCGGGTAATGTGGGACTATCTGGAGGTGTGTTATTTTGGTGAAAAGCTGTTTTCTTCCATGATGATTTGAACGGTTGTAATTTTCTAGGCCCTCTAGGTGAAGGATTTTCCATTGTAATAGTTTGACTTAGATCCCTTAAGGTTGAATCTACAGTGGCTTGTACCCAACCTGCAAATAAGAAAAAAAAAATATTAATCGTAATAAGAGAACTAAACATAGAAGCAAATTGCAATTTAACCATAAATGGCTGTGGTAGGGATTTTGAAAAAAAAAAACATTTATTTATGTGTTTTTTTCAAAATATTTTATTACTAAATTTTATCAGGAAAATTGGTTTTAATTTCAAGTTAATTTGTGACTAGTATTGCATTAAGGTTCTCACAAGGGAAAAAATTTAACGTATTAAGAGCAAATAAGATAGAGTCACTTCATTCAACATTTAATAAATCCATTTAAGATTTAAGAAGTGAAATTGGCAAAATGTACGAAGATCTCTCAAAGCACCTCACTGCTCTGGAGCTACACTTTGAAACAAAGACAATGATAATGGATGACAACATAAATCCAATGAACACTAGAATTTACGCTTTTGCATATGAAATTTCATTGTTTTGAAGAGGCGTAAACAACAAAGTAGTGACACCGCTCAATTGAAGCGTTAAAACTGTGCCCTTGCGTGCAAAAACATTGCAGCTGACCTTGTTATGCATGGCGTCCCACATTCAGGAAATTAGGATCTTTACAAAATATTTGTGATATATTGTGAAAGGATCGACGTGAATGCACTAAGACCTATTCATATACTCCTTCTTCAGAACTTCCTCTTCAGCGTGCAAAAACATTGGGGCTGATCTTGTTATACATGACGTCCCACATTCAAGAAATGAGGATCTTTACAACATATGTGTAAACTATTGTAAAACGATCGCGTAAATGCAGTAAGACCTATTCATATACTCTGGACCAAACCAATAACTCAGCCAACACTTAAATAATAGTTAAATTTTCGCACGAACAAGTCAAATGCGATATTCTGAGGTCAACTGCCGCGTTTCGTAAACAAAAAAAAAAATCGTCTGTCCCACTGATCTTGGATTTGACAGCACCCCATAGCTGTTGCATAAGAATTTGTCGTCGTGTGAGAAACTGTATACTTATTCCGTCTTCATGTGTTTTTTCTACATCTCCCTTTCCTTTTCTACTTCTTAATTTTTTGTTTACTTTAACTTTTGTAATTTCCTTTCTGTTTACTGTGTATCAGTGTTCACATTTGACTACTTTTTTCTACACTTATTATTTTATTTAATTTTTCCTTTTTATTTACTAATTACATTATTAAATTTTTGTGAAGCATGGCAATACACGTTAATAATTGATTCAAAAATTTTGAATTTGTATTTTAAGAATATTATTACAAAGTTTACTCACGGTGATAATCCTATTTATTGTGATTTGCTTCTTAATTGCGGTATTGTCATTGTTCAAAAGTCATCCTGATAATATAAAGACTATTCTAAAAGCAATGTGTGAAGTTTGAATATTCTAAATATGAAAATCTTTTACTATTGTTGTTTATTTCCCCTAAAAGGTTTAACAAACATAGCAGAACTTGAACATATTTTAACGGATCTCAGTTCAATATATGATAATATTCTAGTTGGTGGTAATTTTAATTTTAACTATTTGAAATGCAATAAGATGCTGGTTGTGTCTTTCAAAACTTCTGTGATAAAACTGGACTTTCGTTAGTAAATAATAAGTAGACCACATGCTTTGAAGTTTTAGCAAATATGGAGAATTTTGAACCACAGTTGTTCCCTGTTGGTGGCCTTACAGTCCCCGATCTAGCTTTTTAAAATTCCACATAGATGGTCTGTCCTTCTCGGCAAATGGCAGCATCATTGTATTTCAGATGTGTACGTAGTCAACTGTACACATTCTGTTTTTTATCCAATAAGAACTGGACCAAGGCTAGAAGCCGAAAGCCATCCCCAGATCGTAATGCTGCCACCACCATGCTTAATTGTTTTTTTTTTTTGTGTTTTTGGGATCAAATTCTGTGTTCTTTGAACATCTCATGTACGTTTTCCCGTCTGAACCAAATAAATAAATCTTGGTTTCATCTGACCATAACACGTTGTTCGAGTTTTCAAGATCTCCTTAATCTCCTTTGAACATTTTACTTACTCAGAAAGGGTGCCTTCCTAGGGGATCTGCCAAACAGCTTCGCTTCTCTCAACCGGTTCCTTACAGTGCTGGTGCATTAAGATCATTTTTCAATTCATTTGACTGAAGCAAATGGATAATTTTGGCACTGTCACATTAATAACAAGTCAAAACGAGGTGTTGTTTCCGGTTTCCTTCCCCTAGTTTCTCGGTTTGGGGTCCAAATGAATTGCTATGAACACTTTTTTCTTTGAACACTCAACAATTTTGGATATTTCGTCCATTGTTTTTCCGTCTTTTCTTTTATTTTTAATTAACTCCCGCTCGGTATCGGTACAATCCACTCCGCGACCCATTTTCCCATATTATTTAAAAATAAAAATTAATCAGTTAAAAAAAACCCTTCGTGGCAGGAGTCAATGAAAGCCTGAAATCGCTGAACAGGGATATTCTTATATAACTCTATAACTTAAACTCCATTCCTTTGGAAAAATTCTTTGACAAATTTACTCGTATGTTTGGGGTCATTGTCTTGCTGTAGAATCCGTCCAAGCATATTCCACTCTGCGTAAGGTAGCAAGGTTTCTCTCATTATGCTGACATAAACTTCATTGGTATTCATAATGGGAAAAGCATTCCGAACTTATGCTCCGCCGTGCTTTATAGTCTTGATAGTACACTCCGGTTGAAGTTTTGCGAACAGATGTCCTGGGTCCCAGGAGTCCACAAATAAACCTATTTTGAATTCGTCCATTATATATTACGCCATTTAGAAGGTTCCCATTTCAAGTGTTCAAATTAGTTCGTTTTAGTAGGATATTTTTGACAGTAGTGCACTTTAACGTGGCGCCTTAAAAAAAACTTTGTTTCTATTATTTATTCCACCACTATATAATGTTCCCAGATGTTGTAGTATTTCAAATCTAGAAACTTTTCTGAAATATCGTAAAATTCTGTACTGTACAAAATTATTCATCACAAATGTCCTGTTTATTTATACGACATTTTATTTTTTCCTTCCTGCTTTTCGCCTGTGGAACTCTCTTTCGCATAGTTCGTAGTCGATAAAATCGATCGTCGAATTCGAAAGAAAACTTTTTTTCCCATATTATTAATAAGAATATCACAATACGGGAGACATGAGCCTGTTCACGCGAGGTAACGTTGTTGATTGCGCTCAAGGCGAGCTGCCAACACTATCCTCGTTAGTGCACAGGTCAAGTTGACATACAGCCTCCACGCGGAGTCCCCGGAATAGAATAAGTCTCTTAAAAGGCCACGTGCAGCCGAACAACTTGCGGATGCCCTTGACTGCTATAAGGCAGACATTACCGCCATCCAGAAAGCGCGATGGGATAGGCCTGGCATAAAAACGATTAAGGACTGCGATATCTACTACAGTGATTGCTACAGAGGGAGACGGTAGCGCTGATTCGGATGCGGATTTGTTGAACTACGACCCCATCAGCGAACGCCTGATGACAATCCGCATCAAGGCTAAATTCGGGAACATCAGCCTAATTTGCGCTCACGCCCCGACAGAGGAGAAGGATGACAACACCAAGGATGTCTTCAATGATCTCCTAGAAAGAACATACGACACCAAGATCGTTCTAGGAGACTTCAACGCTCAGCTGTGAAAGGAGGACATCTTTGCTGGAGTCCGATGACTGCACGACAACACATCCGAAAACGGACTCAGACTGTTGTACTTCGCCTAGGGACGGAATCCCTCTGTGGCAAACACGCGATTCCCACACCTGAACATTTACAAAGAGACCTGACTATCTCCAAATCAATCAACCGTTAACCAAATTGATCACGTTGCGTTCGACGTCAGACACTCCTCCAGTTATCTCGATGTCCTAACCTTCCAAGGTGCAAATGGTTTTCGGAACAACAACTGATTTTGGACGACCTTCACGAAATTCGTCTTGGAGTGAACTACGACCTCGATTGAATTCACCACACCATCGATAAATACTGGTTCTTGATGGAGCTTCATCGCTAAAAATTGAATTAAGATCATCGATGCACTGCTGTTGAGTTAATCCACGTCGAAAATTGTAAAAATAATCGCACGAAAATTTTCACGATTTAATTGAATATTTTGGGCGAGATGAATCGTTTAAATAGCGCTCGTATGTCAAAACGTTCTGAGTACGTATAACCTCAAAAATGTATTGTCAAAGTTTACAATAGAACTGGCAGTTGCCAAATTGCAACACTAGGGTTGCCCAATCCCGAAATATAAAAGGTAACCTTGGTAAAATTTTTGCAAGTTTAATTTTTCCCGCTTACGAGATTTGATGAAGTTTAATAGGATTAAAGCCTCTGGTCTAGAGAAGTATTTCCCTTCGCTTTTGACGTATTAAAATTATGTAGCATCGCGTTGCTTACGTTCAGACAGTTCGGGTTCTTAAATATTCCGTTTTATAGAATAAGTTAATAATAATAATGATAATTGGATGGTGCAACTGTCCCCAGACGGACTAGGGCCTAGCTTGAGTGTCAACTACGAACGGGGAAGTTTGAGAAGCTTTTTCTTGGACAGTTACTTCTCTTTGATTGTTTGTCAGCAGCTCTACCCACTACGCCACGGCGGCCACAAGTTACGCCAAGTTTAATCCAACCACTTTGACTTGCATAGCTTTTCATGAATTTGACAGCATTATCGATTTTAACATGGACTGATTATGTGTTCAGAATAAAATTATAATCTTACTTTATTATAATTATAAGTAAAATTTGCTTTTAATTAATCTCTAGGAAAGATTGTAATTAATCTCTAAGAAAGATTGTAATCCTTGAAGAAGAAAATATAGATAAATATATAATGTGGATTCTCAGTCAAAAGGTAGTAAAGGGAACCAATTAGACTTAAAAGCGAACCTTGCACACCAGTTCAATATCAGCATTAAATTAGATTGAACATCTCTCATCTGCAATGTTTGTCAACTTCTATTGAACCTAAGCTACATTCTAGGTTCCAAAGGATGCACTAAATTCTCCTTCCTTATCATTCAAATGAATACAACTGCAACACAGGAAAAACGTATGTAGCACCATAATTTAAGTTGCATTAAGTATGCATACACATTATTGACACTATCAGTCTTAGAACCATGTTATAATCTTCTAATTCAAGTTTTTTTCAACTTGAAGATAATTTGTTTTTACCAATGAAAACACCAACAAAATCTATTTTATATGTATTTAAATATATTCATTAATAATCTTGCACCCCTGTGTGCTGTGTGTTTCAGTTTGTGCTTGTGCTGGCTTTTAGTAACATATGTAAAGCGCATCATAATGATTTTGTTTAAAAAGAAATAAATAATTTGATTTTAACATGGTTAAAAAATAATACTAATATTTAAAAGATGCTAGTAAATACTCCTAAGTATTTTTGTTATTTGTAATGCAAAGTCTTACCGCAAAGGGAATGGGTGAGATAAAAAACAACAAATTTGAAATCAATTGCTTACATATAAAAAACGAAGTCATTAAACAATGTAAAGAACAAAATAAATAGATACATTTGTATGTACATAAATGACAACAATATTGTGTCCATTCATTTGAAATGTCTTAGAGGAATGTGTTTTCTCTTGTGAACAAAATGCTGAAATTATAGCATCATTTTAATTTTCGACCGGGTAATGTGGGACTATCTGGAGGTGTGTTATTTTGGTGAAAAGCTGTTTTCTTCCATGATGATTTGAACGGTTGTAATTTTCTAGGCCCTCTAGGTGAAGGATTTTCCATTGTAATAGTTTGACTTAGATCCCTTAAGGTTGAATCTACAGTGGCTTGTACCCAACCTGCAAATAAGAAAAAAAAAATATTAATCGTAATAAGAGAACTAAACATAGAAGCAAATTGCAATTTAACCATAAATGGCTGTGGTAGGGATTTTGAAAAAAAAAAAACATTTATTTATGTGTTTTTTTCAAAATATTTTATTACTAAATTTTATCAGGAAAATTGGTTTTAATTTCAAGTTAATTTGTGACTAGTATTGCATTAAGGTTCTCACAAGGGAAAAAATTTAACGTATTAAGAGCAAATAAGATAGAGTCACTTCATTCAACATTTAATAAATCCATTTAAGATTTAAGAAGTGAAATTGGCAAAATGTACGAAGATCTCTCAAAGCACCTCACTGCTCTGGAGCTACACTTTGAAACAAAGACAATGATAATGGATGACAACATAAATCCAATGAACACTAGAATTTACGCTTTTGCATATGAAATTTCATTGTTTTGAAGAGGCGTAAACAACAAAGTAGTGACACCGCTCAATTGAAGCGTTAAAACTGTGCCCTTGCGTGCAAAAACATTGCAGCTGACCTTGTTATGCATGGCGTCCCACATTCAGGAAATTAGGATCTTTACAAAATATTTGTGATATATTGTGAAAGGATCGACGTGAATGCACTAAGACCTATTCATATACTCCTTCTTCAGAACTTCCTCTTCAGCGTGCAAAAACATTGGGGCTGATCTTGTTATACATGACGTCCCACATTCAAGAAATGAGGATCTTTACAACATATGTGTAAACTATTGTAAAACGATCGCGTAAATGCAGTAAGACCTATTCATATACTCTGGACCAAACCAATAACTCAGCCAACACTTAAATAATAGTTAAATTTTCGCACGAACAAGTCAAATGCGATATTCTGAGGTCAACTGCCGCGTTTCGTAAACAAAAAAAAAATCGTCTGTCCCACTGATCTTGGATTTGACAGCACCCCATAGCTGTTGCATAAGAATTTGTCGTCGTGTGAGAAACTGTATACTTATTCCGTCTTCATGTGTTTTTTCTACATCTCCCTTTCCTTTTCTACTTCTTAATTTTTTGTTTACTTTAACTTTTGTAATTTCCTTTCTGTTTACTGTGTATCAGTGTTCACATTTGACTACTTTTTTCTACACTTATTATTTTATTTAATTTTTCCTTTTTATTTACTAATTACATTATTAAATTTTTGTGAAGCATGGCAATACACGTTAATAATTGATTCAAAAATTTTGAATTTGTATTTTAAGAATATTATTACAAAGTTTACTCACGGTGATAATCCTATTTATTGTGATTTGCTTCTTAATTGCGGTATTGTCATTGTTCAAAAGTCATCCTGATAATATAAAGACTATTCTAAAAGCAATGTGTGAAGTTTGAATATTCTAAATATGAAAATCTTTTACTATTGTTGTTTATTTCCCCTAAAAGGTTTAACAAACATAGCAGAACTTGAACATATTTTAACGGATCTCAGTTCAATATATGATAATATTCTAGTTGGTGGTAATTTTAATTTTAACTATTTGAAATGCAATAAGATGCTGGTTGTGTCTTTCAAAACTTCTGTGATAAAACTGGACTTTCGTTAGTAAATAATAAGTACACCACATGCTTTGAAGTTTTAGCAAATATGGAGAATTTTGAACCACAGTTGTTCCCTGTTGGTGGCCTTACAGTCCCCGATCTAGCTTTTTAAAATTCCACATAGATGGTCTGTCCTTCTCGGCAAATGGCAGCATCATTGTATTTCAGATGTGTACGTAGTCAACTGTACACATTCTGTTTTTTATCCAATAAGAACTGGACCAAGGCTAGAAGCCGAAAGCCATCCCCAGATCGTAATGCTGCCACCACCATGCTTAATTGTTTTTTTTTTTTGTGTTTTTGGGATCAAATTCTGTGTTCTTTGAACATCTCATGTACGTTTTCCCGTCTGAACCAAATAAATAAATCTTGGTTTCATCTGACCATAACACGTTGTTCGAGTTTTCAAGATCTCCTTAATCTCCTTTGAACATTTTACTTACTCAGAAAGGGTGCCTTCCTAGGGGATCTGCCAAACAGCTTCGCTTCTCTCAACCGGTTCCTTACAGTGCTGGTGCATTAAGATCATTTTTCAATTCATTTGACTGAAGCAAATGGATAATTTTGGCACTGTCACATTAATAACAAGTCAAAACGAGGTGTTGTTTCCGGTTTCCTTCCCCTAGTTTCTCGGTTTGGGGTCCAAATGAATTGCTATGAACACTTTTTTCTTTGAACACTCAACAATTTTGGATATTTCGTCCATTGTTTTTCCGTCTTTTCTTTTATTTTTAATTAACTCCCGCTCGGTATCGGTACAATCCACTCCGCGACCCATTTTCCCATATTATTTAAAAATAAAAATTAATCAGTTAAAAAAAACCCTTCGTGGCAGGAGTCAATGAAAGCCTGAAATCGCTGAACAGGGATATTCTTATATAACTCTATAACTTAAACTCCATTCCTTTGGAAAAATTCTTTGACAAATTTACTCGTATGTTTGGGGTCATTGTCTTGCTGTAGAATCCGTCCAAGCATATTCCACTCTGCGTAAGGTAGCAAGGTTTCTCTCATTATGCTGACATAAACTTCATTGGTATTCATAATGGGAAAAGCATTCCGAACTTATGCTCCGCCGTGCTTTATAGTCTTGATAGTACACTCCGGTTGAAGTTTTGCGAACAGATGTCCTGGGTCCCAGGAGTCCACAAATAAACCTATTTTGAATTCGTCCATTATATATTACGCCATTTAGAAGGTTCCCATTTCAAGTGTTCAAATTAGTTCGTTTTAGTAGGATATTTTTGACAGTAGTGCACTTTAACGTGGCGCCTTAAAAAAAACTTTGTTTCTATTATTTATTCCACCACTATATAATGTTCCCAGATGTTGTAGTATTTCAAATCTAGAAACTTTTCTGAAATATCGTAAAATTCTGTACTGTACAAAATTATTCATCACAAATGTCCTGTTTATTTATACGACATTTTATTTTTTCCTTCCTGCTTTTCGCCTGTGGAACTCTCTTTCGCATAGTTCGTAGTCGATAAAATCGATCGTCGAATTCGAAAGAAAACTTTTTTTCCCATATTATTAATAAGAATATCACAATACGGGAGACATGAGCCTGTTCACGCGAGGTAACGTTGTTGATTGCGCTCAAGGCGAGCTGCCAACACTATCCTCGTTAGTGCACAGGTCAAGTTGACATACAGCCTCCACGCGGAGTCCCCGGAATAGAATAAGTCTCTTAAAAGGCCACGTGCAGCCGAACAACTTGCGGATGCCCTTGACTGCTATAAGGCAGACATTACCGCCATCCAGAAAGCGCGATGGGATAGGCCTGGCATAAAAACGATTAAGGACTGCGATATCTACTACAGTGATTGCTACAGAGGGAGACGGTAGCGCTGATTCGGATGCGGATTTGTTGAACTACGACCCCATCAGCGAACGCCTGATGACAATCCGCATCAAGGCTAAATTCGGGAACATCAGCCTAATTTGCGCTCACGCCCCGACAGAGGAGAAGGATGACAACACCAAGGATGTCTTCAATGATCTCCTAGAAAGAACATACGACACCAAGATCGTTCTAGGAGACTTCAACGCTCAGCTGTGAAAGGAGGACATCTTTGCTGGAGTCCGATGACTGCACGACAACACATCCGAAAACGGACTCAGACTGTTGTACTTCGCCTAGGGACGGAATCCCTCTGTGGCAAACACGCGATTCCCACACCTGAACATTTACAAAGAGACCTGACTATCTCCAAATCAATCAACCGTTAACCAAATTGATCACGTTGCGTTCGACGTCAGACACTCCTCCAGTTATCTCGATGTCCTAACCTTCCAAGGTGCAAATGGTTTTCGGAACAACAACTGATTTTGGACGACCTTCACGAAATTCGTCTTGGAGTGAACTACGACCTCGATTGAATTCACCACACCATCGATAAATACTGGTTCTTGATGGAGCTTCATCGCTAAAAATTGAATTAAGATCATCGATGCACTGCTGTTGAGTTAATCCACGTCGAAAATTGTAAAAATAATCGCACGAAAATTTTCACGATTTAATTGAATATTTTGGGCGAGATGAATCGTTTAAATAGCGCTCGTATGTCAAAACGTTCTGAGTACGTATAACCTCAAAAATGTATTGTCAAAGTTTACAATAGAACTGGCAGTTGCCAAATTGCAACACTAGGGTTGCCCAATCCCGAAATATAAAAGGTAACCTTGGTAAAATTTTTGCAAGTTTAATTTTTCCCGCTTACGAGATTTGATGAAGTTTAATAGGATTAAAGCCTCTGGTCTAGAGAAGTATTTCCCTTCGCTTTTGACGTATTAAAATTATGTAGCATCGCGTTGCTTACGTTCAGACAGTTCGGGTTCTTAAATATTCCGTTTTATAGAATAAGTTAATAATAATAATGATAATTGGATGGTGCAACTGTCCCCAGACGGACTAGGGCCTAGCTTGAGTGTCAACTACGAACGGGGAAGTTTGAGAAGCTTTTTCTTGGACAGTTACTTCTCTTTGATTGTTTGTCAGCAGCTCTACCCACTACGCCACGGCGGCCACAAGTTACGCCAAGTTTAATCCAACCACTTTGACTTGCATAGCTTTTCATGAATTTGACAGCATTATCGATTTTAACATGGACTGATCATGTGTTCAGAATAAAATTATAATCTTACTTTATTATAATTATAAGTAAAATTTGCTTTTAATTAATCTCTAGGAAAGATTGTAATTAATCTCTAAGAAAGATTGTAATCCTTGAAGAAGAAAATATAGATAAATATATAATGTGGATTCTCAGTCAAAAGGTAGTAAAGGGAACCAATTAGACTTAAAAGCGAACCTTGCACACCAGTTCAATATCAGCATTAAATTAGATTGAACATCTCTCATCTGCAATGTTTGTCAACTTCTATTGAACCTAAGCTACATTCTAGGTTCCAAAGGATGCACTAAATTCTCCTTCCTTATCATTCAAATGAATACAACTGCAACACAGGAAAAACGTATGTAGCACCATAATTTAAGTTGCATTAAGTATGCATACACATTATTGACACTATCAGTCTTAGAACCATGTTATAATCTTCTAATTCAAGTTTTTTTCAACTTGAAGATAATTTGTTTTTACCAATGAAAACACCAACAAAATCTATTTTATATGTATTTAAATATATTCATTAATAATCTTGCACCCCTGTGTGCTGTGTGTTTCAGTTTGTGCTTGTGCTGGCTTTTAGTAACATATGTAAAGCGCATCATAATGATTTTGTTTAAAAAGAAATAAATAATTTGATTTTAACATGGTTAAAAAATAATACTAATATTTAAAAGATGCTAGTAAATACTCCTAAGTATTTTTGTTATTTGTAATGCAAAGTCTTACCGCAAAGGGAATGGGTGAGATAAAAAACAACAAATTTGAAATCAATTGCTTACATATAAAAAACGAAGTCATTAAACAATGTAAAGAACAAAATAAATAGATACATTTGTATGTACATAAATGACAACAATATTGTGTCCATTCATTTGAAATGTCTTAGAGGAATGTGTTTTCTCTTGTGAACAAAATGCTGAAATTATAGCATCATTTTAATTTTCGACCGGGTAATGTGGGACTATCTGGAGGTGTGTTATTTTGGTGAAAAGCTGTTTTCTTCCATGATGATTTGAACGGTTGTAATTTTCTAGGCCCTCTAGGTGAAGGATTTTCCATTGTAATAGTTTGACTTAGATCCCTTAAGGTTGAATCTACAGTGGCTTGTACCCAACCTGCAAATAAGAAAAAAAAAATATTAATCGTAATAAGAGAACTAAACATAGAAGCAAATTGCAATTTAACCATAAATGGCTGTGGTAGGGATTTTGAAAAAAAAAAAACATTTATTTATGTGTTTTTTTCAAAATATTTTATTACTAAATTTTATCAGGAAAATTGGTTTTAATTTCAAGTTAATTTGTGACTAGTATTGCATTAAGGTTCTCACAAGGGAAAAAATTTAACGTATTAAGAGCAAATAAGATAGAGTCACTTCATTCAACATTTAATAAATCCATTTAAGATTTAAGAAGTGAAATTGGCAAAATGTACGAAGATCTCTCAAAGCACCTCACTGCTCTGGAGCTACACTTTGAAACAAAGACAATGATAATGGATGACAACATAAATCCAATGAACACTAGAATTTACGCTTTTGCATATGAAATTTCATTGTTTTGAAGAGGCGTAAACAACAAAGTAGTGACACCGCTCAATTGAAGCGTTAAAACTGTGCCCTTGCGTGCAAAAACATTGCAGCTGACCTTGTTATGCATGGCGTCCCACATTCAGGAAATTAGGATCTTTACAAAATATTTGTGATATATTGTGAAAGGATCGACGTGAATGCACTAAGACCTATTCATATACTCCTTCTTCAGAACTTCCTCTTCAGCGTGCAAAAACATTGGGGCTGATCTTGTTATACATGACGTCCCACATTCAAGAAATGAGGATCTTTACAACATATGTGTAAACTATTGTAAAACGATCGCGTAAATGCAGTAAGACCTATTCATATACTCTGGACCAAACCAATAACTCAGCCAACACTTAAATAATAGTTAAATTTTCGCACGAACAAGTCAAATGCGATATTCTGAGGTCAACTGCCGCGTTTCGTAAACAAAAAAAAAATCGTCTGTCCCACTGATCTTGGATTTGACAGCACCCCATAGCTGTTGCATAAGAATTTGTCGTCGTGTGAGAAACTGTATACTTATTCCGTCTTCATGTGTTTTTTCTACATCTCCCTTTCCTTTTCTACTTCTTAATTTTTTGTTTACTTTAACTTTTGTAATTTCCTTTCTGTTTACTGTGTATCAGTGTTCACATTTGACTACTTTTTTCTACACTTATTATTTTATTTAATTTTTCCTTTTTATTTACTAATTACATTATTAAATTTTTGTGAAGCATGGCAATACACGTTAATAATTGATTCAAAAATTTTGAATTTGTATTTTAAGAATATTATTACAAAGTTTACTCACGGTGATAATCCTATTTATTGTGATTTGCTTCTTAATTGCGGTATTGTCATTGTTCAAAAGTCATCCTGATAATATAAAGACTATTCTAAAAGCAATGTGTGAAGTTTGAATATTCTAAATATGAAAATCTTTTACTATTGTTGTTTATTTCCCCTAAAAGGTTTAACAAACATAGCAGAACTTGAACATATTTTAACGGATCTCAGTTCAATATATGATAATATTCTAGTTGGTGGTAATTTTAATTTTAACTATTTGAAATGCAATAAGATGCTGGTTGTGTCTTTCAAAACTTCTGTGATAAAACTGGACTTTCGTTAGTAAATAATAAGTACACCACATGCTTTGAAGTTTTAGCAAATATGGAGAATTTTGAACCACAGTTGTTCCCTGTTGGTGGCCTTACAGTCCCCGATCTAGCTTTTTAAAATTCCACATAGATGGTCTGTCCTTCTCGGCAAATGGCAGCATCATTGTATTTCAGATGTGTACGTAGTCAACTGTACACATTCTGTTTTTTATCCAATAAGAACTGGACCAAGGCTAGAAGCCGAAAGCCATCCCCAGATCGTAATGCTGCCACCACCATGCTTAATTGTTTTTTTTTTTTGTGTTTTTGGGATCAAATTCTGTGTTCTTTGAACATCTCATGTACGTTTTCCCGTCTGAACCAAATAAATAAATCTTGGTTTCATCTGACCATAACACGTTGTTCGAGTTTTCAAGATCTCCTTAATCTCCTTTGAACATTTTACTTACTCAGAACGGGTGCCTTCCTAGGGGATCTGCCAAACAGCTTCGCTTCTCTCAACCGGTTCCTTACAGTGCTGGTGCATTAAGATCATTTTTCAATTCATTTGACTGAAGCAAATGGATAATTTTGGCACTGTCACATTAATAACAAGTCAAAACGAGGTGTTGTTTCCGGTTTCCTTCCCCTAGTTTCTCGGTTTGGGGTCCAAATGAATTGCTATGAACACTTTTTTCTTTGAACACTCAACAATTTTGGATATTTCGTCCATTGTTTTTCCGTCTTTTCTTTTATTTTTAATTAACTCCCGCTCGGTATCGGTACAATCCACTCCGCGACCCATTTTCCCATATTATTTAAAAATAAAAATTAATCAGTTAAAAAAAACCCTTCGTGGCAGGAGTCAATGAAAGCCTGAAATCGCTGAACAGGGATATTCTTATATAACTCTATAACTTAAACTCCATTCCTTTGGAAAAATTCTTTGACAAATTTACTCGTATGTTTGGGGTCATTGTCTTGCTGTAGAATCCGTCCAAGCATATTCCACTCTGCGTAAGGTAGCAAGGTTTCTCTCATTATGCTGACATAAACTTCATTGGTATTCATAATGGGAAAAGCATTCCGAACTTATGCTCCGCCGTGCTTTATAGTCTTGATAGTACACTCCGGTTGAAGTTTTGCGAACAGATGTCCTGGGTCCCAGGAGTCCACAAATAAACCTATTTTGAATTCGTCCATTATATATTACGCCATTTAGAAGGTTCCCATTTCAAGTGTTCAAATTAGTTCGTTTTAGTAGGATATTTTTGACAGTAGTGCACTTTAACGTGGCGCCTTAAAAAAAACTTTGTTTCTATTATTTATTCCACCACTATATAATGTTCCCAGATGTTGTAGTATTTCAAATCTAGAAACTTTTCTGAAATATCGTAAAATTCTGTACTGTACAAAATTATTCATCACAAATGTCCTGTTTATTTATACGACATTTTATTTTTTCCTTCCTGCTTTTCGCCTGTGGAACTCTCTTTCGCATAGTTCGTAGTCGATAAAATCGATCGTCGAATTCGAAAGAAAACTTTTTTTCCCATATTATTAATAAGAATATCACAATACGGGAGACATGAGCCTGTTCACGCGAGGTAACGTTGTTGATTGCGCTCAAGGCGAGCTGCCAACACTATCCTCGTTAGTGCACAGGTCAAGTTGACATACAGCCTCCACGCGGAGTCCCCGGAATAGAATAAGTCTCTTAAAAGGCCACGTGCAGCCGAACAACTTGCGGATGCCCTTGACTGCTATAAGGCAGACATTACCGCCATCCAGAAAGCGCGATGGGATAGGCCTGGCATAAAAACGATTAAGGACTGCGATATCTACTACAGTGATTGCTACAGAGGGAGACGGTAGCGCTGATTCGGATGCGGATTTGTTGAACTACGACCCCATCAGCGAACGCCTGATGACAATCCGCATCAAGGCTAAATTCGGGAACATCAGCCTAATTTGCGCTCACGCCCCGACAGAGGAGAAGGATGACAACACCAAGGATGTCTTCAATGATCTCCTAGAAAGAACATACGACACCAAGATCGTTCTAGGAGACTTCAACGCTCAGCTGTGAAAGGAGGACATCTTTGCTGGAGTCCGATGACTGCACGACAACACATCCGAAAACGGACTCAGACTGTTGTACTTCGCCTAGGGACGGAATCCCTCTGTGGCAAACACGCGATTCCCACACCTGAACATTTACAAAGAGACCTGACTATCTCCAAATCAATCAACCGTTAACCAAATTGATCACGTTGCGTTCGACGTCAGACACTCCTCCAGTTATCTCGATGTCCTAACCTTCCAAGGTGCAAATGGTTTTCGGAACAACAACTGATTTTGGACGACCTTCACGAAATTCGTCTTGGAGTGAACTACGACCTCGATTGAATTCACCACACCATCGATAAATACTGGTTCTTGATGGAGCTTCATCGCTAAAAATTGAATTAAGATCATCGATGCACTGCTGTTGAGTTAATCCACGTCGAAAATTGTAAAAATAATCGCACGAAAATTTTCACGATTTAATTGAATATTTTGGGCGAGATGAATCGTTTAAATAGCGCTCGTATGTCAAAACGTTCTGAGTACGTATAACCTCAAAAATGTATTGTCAAAGTTTACAATAGAACTGGCAGTTGCCAAATTGCAACACTAGGGTTGCCCAATCCCGAAATATAAAAGGTAACCTTGGTAAAATTTTTGCAAGTTTAATTTTTCCCGCTTACGAGATTTGATGAAGTTTAATAGGATTAAAGCCTCTGGTCTAGAGAAGTATTTCCCTTCGCTTTTGACGTATTAAAATTATGTAGCATCGCGTTGCTTACGTTCAGACAGTTCGGGTTCTTAAATATTCCGTTTTATAGAATAAGTTAATAATAATAATGATAATTGGATGGTGCAACTGTCCCCAGACGGACTAGGGCCTAGCTTGAGTGTCAACTACGAACGGGGAAGTTTGAGAAGCTTTTTCTTGGACAGTTACTTCTCTTTGATTGTTTGTCAGCAGCTCTACCCACTACGCCACGGCGGCCACAAGTTACGCCAAGTTTAATCCAACCACTTTGACTTGCATAGCTTTTCATGAATTTGACAGCATTATCGATTTTAACATGGACTGATCATGTGTTCAGAATAAAATTATAATCTTACTTTATTATAATTATAAGTAAAATTTGCTTTTAATTAATCTCTAGGAAAGATTGTAATTAATCTCTAAGAAAGATTGTAATCCTTGAAGAAGAAAATATAGATAAATATATAATGTGGATTCTCAGTCAAAAGGTAGTAAAGGGAACCAATTAGACTTAAAAGCGAACCTTGCACACCAGTTCAATATCAGCATTAAATTAGATTGAACATCTCTCATCTGCAATGTTTGTCAACTTCTATTGAACCTAAGCTACATTCTAGGTTCCAAAGGATGCACTAAATTCTCCTTCCTTATCATTCAAATGAATACAACTGCAACACAGGAAAAACGTATGTAGCACCATAATTTAAGTTGCATTAAGTATGCATACACATGGCATACTATCAGTCTTAGAACCATGTTATAATCTTCTAATTCAAGTTTTTTTTCAACTTGAAGATAATTTGTTTTTACCAATGAAAACACCAACAAAATCTATTTTATATGTATTTAAATATATTCAATAATAATCTTGCACCCCTGTGTGCTGTGTGTTTCAGTTTGTGCTTGTGCTGGCTTTTAGTAACATATGTAAAGCGCATCATAATGATTTTGTTTAAAAAGAAATAAATAATTTGATTTTAACATGGTTAAAAAATAATACTAATATTTAAAAGATGCTAGTAAATATTCCTAAGTATTTTTGTTATTTGTAATGCAAAGTTTTACCGCAAAGGGAATGGGTGAGATAAAAAACAACAAATTTGAAATCAATTGCTTACATATAAAAAACGAAGTCATTAAACAATGTAAAGAACAAAATAAATAGATACATTTGTATGTACATAAATGACAACAATATTGTGTCCATTCATTTGAAATGTCTTAGAGGAATGTGTTTTCTCTCGTGAACAAAATGCTGAAATTATAGCATCATTTTAATTTTCGACCGGGTAATGTGGGACTATCTGGTGGTGTGTTATTTTGGTGCAAAGCTGTTTTCTTCGATGATGATTTGAACGGTTGTAATTTTCTAGGCCCTCTTGGTGAAGGATTTTAAATTGTAATAGTTTGACTTAGATCCCTTAAGGTTGAATCTAGAGTGGCTTGTACCCAACCTGCAGATAAGAAAAAACAAATATTAATCGTAATAAGAGAACTAAACATAGATCAATTTTATCAGGAAAATTGGTTTTAATTTCAAGTTAATTTGTGACTAGTATCTCACAAGGGAACAATTTTAACGTATTAAGAGCAAATAAGATAGAGTCACTTCATTCAACATTTAATACATCCATTTAAGATTTAAGAAGTGAAATTGGCAAAATGTACGAAGATCTCTCAAAGCACCTCACTGCTCTGGAGCTGCACTTTGAAACAAAGACAATGATAATGGATGACAACATAAATCCAATGAACACTAGAATTTACGCTTTTGCATATGAAATTTCATTGTTTTGAAGAGGCGTAAACTACAAAGTAGTAACACCGCTCAATTGAAGCGTTAAAACTGTGCCCTTGAGTGCAAAAATATTGCAGCTGACCTTGTTATACATTCAAGAAATTAGGATTTTTACAAAATATTTGTGATATATTGTGAAAGGATCGACGTGAATGCACTAAGACCTATTCATATACTCCTTCTTCAGAACTTCCTCTTCAGCGTGCAAAAACATTGGGGCTGATCTTGTTATACATGACGTCCCACATTCAAGAAATGAGGATCTTTACAACATATGTGTAAACTATTGTAAAACGATCGCGTAAATGCAGTAAGACCTATTCATATACTCTGGACCAAACCAATAACTCAGCCAACACTTAAATAATAGTTAAATTTTCGCACGAACAAGTCAAATGCGATATTCTGAGGTCAACTGCCGCGTTTCGTAAACAAAAGAAAAAATCGTCTGTCCCACTGATCTTGGATTTGACAGCACCCCATAGATGTTGCATAAGAACTTGTCGCCGTATAAGAAACTGTACGCTTATTGCGTCTTCATGTGTTTTTTTCTACATCTCCCTTTCCTTTTCTACTTCTTAATTTTTTTGTTTACTTTAACTTTTGCAATTTCCTTTCTTTTTACTGTATATCAGTGTTCACATTTGACTACTTTTTTCTACACTTATTATTTTATTTAATTTTTCCTTTTTATTTACTAATTACATTATTAAATTTTTGTGAAGCATGGCAATACACGTTAATAATTGATTCAAAAATTTTGAATTTGTATTTTAAGAATATTATTACAAAGTTTACTCACGGTGATAATCCTATTTATTGTGATTTGCTTCTTAATTGCGGTATTGTCATTGTTCAAAAGTCATCCTGATAATATAAAGACTAATCTAAACACAATGTGAATATTCTAAATATGAAAATCTTTTACCATTGTTGTTTATTTCCCCTAAAAGATTAAGAAAACATAACAGAACTTGAACATATTTTAATGGATCTCAGTTCAATATATGAGAATACTCTAGTTGGTGATAATTTTAATTTTAACTATTTGAAATGCAATAAGAGACTTGTTGTCTCTTTCAAATTTTCTGTGATAAAACTGGACTTTCGTTAGTAAATAATAAGTACACCACATGCTTTGAAGTTTTAGCAAATATGGAGAATTTTGGACCACAGTTGTTCCCTGTTGGTGGCTTTACAGTCCCCGATCTAGCTTTTTAAAATTCCCCATAGATGGTCTGTCCTTCTCGGCAAATGGCAGCATCATTGTATTTCAGATGTGTACGTAGTCAACTGTACACATCTTGTTTTTTATCCAATAAGAACTGGACCAAGGCTAGAAGCCGAAAGCCATCTCCAGATCATATTGCTGCCACCTTAATTGTTTTTTTTTTGTGTTTTTTGGATCAAATTCCGTGTTCTTTGAACATCTCATGTACGTTTTCCCGTCTGAACCAAATAAATAAATCTTGGTTTCATTTGACCATAACACGTTGTTCGAGTTTTCAAGATCTCCTTAATCTCCTTTGAACATTTTACTTACTCAGAAAGGGTGCCTTCCTAGGGGATCTGCCAAACAGCTTCGCTTCTCTCAACCGGTTCCTTAAAGTGCGACTCATTACTGGTGCATCAAGACCATTTTTCAATTCATTTGACTGAAGCAAATGGATAATTTTGGCACTGTCACATTAATAACGAGTCAAAACGAGGTGTTGTTTCCTTCCCCTAGTTCCTCGGTTTGGGGTCCAAATGAATTGCTATGAACACTTTTTTCTTTGAACACTCAACAATTTTGGATATTTCGTCCATTGTTTTTCCGTCTTTTCTTTTTTTATAAATCAACCCCCGCTCGGTATCGGTACAATGGACTCCGCGACCCATTTTCGCAAATTTTTCACTATATTATTTAAAAAGAAATCCATCAGTTAAAAAAAAGCCTTCGTGGCATGGAACCAATTAAAGCCTGAAATCGCTGAACAGGGATATTCTTCCACGCAACCTGCACAATAGCCCATAGCTATTTTGTATTTTTGGGGTTTTGCTTCATAGAAAGCTTTCTTTACATCTGTCCAAAGGTTTTCAATGACCCGCAGGTCCGGAGGTTGAGGCGGCCACTCCATAACTTAAACTCCATTCCTTTGGAAAAATTCTTTGACAAATTTACTCGTATGTTTGGGGTCATTGTCTTGCTGTAGAATCCGTCCAAGCATATTCCACTCTGCGTAAGGTAGCAAGGTTTCGGTTGAAACTTTTGGTTTTGCGAACAAATGTCCTGGGTCCCAGGAGTCCCAAATAAACCTATTTTGGATTCGTCCGTCCATTATATATTACGCCATTTAGAAGGTTCCCAGTTCAAGCGTTCCTTATCAAATTAGTTCGTTTTAGTAGGATATTTTTGACAGTAGTAGTAGACAGTAAGTGGCGCCTTAAAAAACACTTTGTTTCTATTATTTCAAATCTAGAAACTTATGTCCTTGGTGTATGTTTGGACTATTTTCTGAAATATCGTAAAATTCTGTACTGTACAAAATTATTCATCACAAATGTCCTGTTTATTTATACGACATTTTATTTTTTCCTTTCTGCTATTCGCCTGTGGAACTCTCTTCCGCATAATTTGCAGTCGATAAATTCGATTGCCGAATTCGAAAGAAAACTTTTTTTCCCATATTATTAATACCAATATCACAATACGGGAGGCATGGGCCTGTTCACGCGAGGTAACGTTGTTGATTGCACTCAAGGCGAGCTGCCAACACTATCCTCTTTAGTGCACAGGTCATGTTGACATACAGCCTCCACGCGGAGTCCCCTGAATAGCCATTATAACAACCGTTGCATGGGGAAAGAATGTATGCAGCGAGCCCCTCTGTCCAAGGGTTTAAATAATGGGCCTGGCCTACCAGTCTGTTGGTTGTGCGTGAGGGTAACTTCCTCACCACGTAAAAATCATTAGTTCAGAGACAACATCATGCCTCGAATAATGAAGGATCAACTGTTGACGACCTCAGCAAACGTTTAAAGGACAATGATTTCCGGTTTTGCACATGGAATGTCAAGTCCCTTAAAAGGCCACGTGCGGCCGAACAACTTGCTGATGCCCTTGACTGCTATAAGGCAGACATTACCGCCATCCAGGAAGTGCGATGAGATGGGCCTGGCATAAAAACGATGAAGGACTGCGATATCTACTACAGTGATTGCTACAGAGGGAGACGGTAGCGCTAATTCGGATGCGGTTTTGTTGAGTTACGACCCCATCAGCGAACGCCTCATGACAATCCGCATCAAGGCTAAATTCGGGAACATCAGCCTAATTTGCGCTTACACCCCGACAGAGAAGATGTCTTAGAGGAATGTGTTTTCTCTCGTGAACAAAGTGCTGAAATTATAGCATCATTGTAATTTTTGACCGGGTAATGTGGGACTATCTGGGGGTGTGTTATTTAGGTGTAAGGCTGTTTTCTTCTATGATGATTTGAACGGTTGTAATTTTCTGGACCCTCTTTGTGAAGGATTTTCCATTGTAATAGTTTGACTCAAATCCCTTAAAGTTGAATCTACAGTGGTTTGTACCCAACCTTCTTCTTCTTCTTGTGGCGCTACAGTCCGGGGTAGACCAGGGCCTCAACCAACATGCCTCTCCAGGGAGTACGATCTTTTGCCAACTGTCTCCAGTTGCGCACTCCAAGTTGGTTGAGGTCCTTCTCCACTTGTGTGCGCCACTTTAGTCTAGGTCGTCCTCTGTTGCGTTGTTCCAATGGCTCGGATTCAAAGAATTTTCGGGCCGGAGCAGTGTTGTCTATACGCTCTACATGGCCTAGCCATCTTAAGCGTTGTATCCGTAGACGCTTGACCAGGCGCATGTCACTATACAGCCTATAGAGTTCCTCATTAAATCTTCTCCTCCAGATGCCATCAACGCAAACAGGACCAAAAATCACACACAAAACTTTTCTCTCGAAAAGACTAAGGGCTTCCTCATCCGCCCATATAGTAGGACGGGGATGAGTAAGCTGTTATATAAAGCGAGCTTAGTCCTTCGAGAGAGGGCTTCATTACTCAATTGCCTCTTGAGCCCAAAGAAACAGCGATTGGCAAAAGTGATTCTGCGTTTGATTTCGGTACTGATGTTGTTGTCCCTGTTTACCGCGAAGCCGAGGTAGACGAAGTCCTTAACTACCTCGAAGTTTCTGCTGCCTAGTGTGACGCTCCGTCCGAGACGTCGATGTTGTGTATCCTTCCTTGATGACAGCTTGTACTTCGTTTTGCCCTCATTTACCGCAAGACCCATTTTAGCCGCTTCCGCTTCAATGCCAGCAAACGCCTCATTGACGGCTCGCTGTGTTCGTCCAATCACGTCAATGTCATCAGCGTAAGCTAACAGTTGAACTGACTTCTGGAAGATCGTGCCTCTGGTGTTGACTTGTGAGTTACGCACGATCTTCTCGAGGATGATGTTAAAGAAGTCACATGACAGTGCGTCGCCTTGTCTAAAACCTTTTTTTGACATTGAAGGTCTCGGTGAGTTCGGCACCGACCTTGACGGAGCAGCGAGAGTTCTCCATCGTCATCCTACACAGTATGACGAGTTTGGTAGGAATGCCAAAACTAGACATGGCACTGTATAGCTCGTCTCTATGCACACTGTCATATGCAGCCTTGAAATCGACGAATAGGTGGTGAGTGTCAATTTGCCTTTCTTGGGTCTTTTCCAGGATCTGCCGTAATGTGAAGATCTGGTCTATTGTGGACTTCCCTGGCCTGATACCTTACTGATAGGGACCTATTAGGTCATGGACAAATGGTTTCAGACGCTCACACAATACAGCAGAGAGGATCTTGTATGCGATGTTCAGGAGACTAATCCCTCTGTAGTTGGCGCAGTCAAAGGCGTCTCCTTTTTTGTGAACCGGGCAAACGACGCTGAGATTCCACTCATCGGGCATGCTTTCCTCCGACCATATCTTACAGATGAGCTGGTGCATGCGCCCAACCAGGACATCTCCAGCTGCTTTGAATAGTTCTGCGGACAGTCCGTCCGCTCCAGCAGCTTTGTTCGATTTCAGCTTGGATATTGCTATCTTCACCTCGTCTAAGTCGGGTGGACGGAATGCTTGTCTATCATCGTCCAAATTGAGTGGAACATTCTGCATAACAGCGGGATTTGGGTCGTCATCGCCGTTAAGGAGTCTGCAGATTCTCAGCACAGACTGCGACTCTACTACGAGTTGTCCATTTTGGTCCCGGCAGGCCTTGGTCCGAACCTTGTATCCTCCTGATAGCTGTTTTACCTTTCGGTAAAACTTTCGGACTTCATTCCTGCCAAAACATCTTTCCATTTCCTCGACCGCACGCTTCTCATGC
This sequence comes from Eristalinus aeneus, assembly GCA_955652365.1. NCBI lineage: Eukaryota > Metazoa > Arthropoda > Insecta > Diptera > Syrphidae > Eristalinus > Eristalinus aeneus. The sequence goes on along the minus strand of OY019130.1, from coordinate 60,378,159 downwards.
TCCTTTTTCTTCCTTCTGAGAAACCGGTGCTCTTCCCTTCTTCTCTGTTCGTAGAGTTCACGAACAGCCCGCGTTGTTCGATGCAGCGTCGCCTTATAGGCGTCTTGTTTACCTGCGTGCGCTTGCCTGCACTCGTCGTCAAACCATGGGTTCCATCTGGGTGGTGACGTGAAACCCAGCACATCAGTGGCAGCATCATGATGCCTTCTTGACAACATTTCCATTCTTCTTCTATGCTTAGTGCAGGAAGCGTCGAACTCTGAGCGAGTTTCCGGGAGAATCGGTCGGGAAAGTTCCCAGCAATCAGCTACGATTGTAGCATTTCGACGTCAAACCGTTTTGGCCTTTCTCGACTCCGTTGCTCTCTCGATATATGGGTTCTTACCTTGGCTACAACAAGGTGATGATCCGAGTCAATGTTTGCACTTCGGAAGGTTCGGACATCGAGAATACTGGAGGAGTGTCTGACGTCGATCGCAACGTGATCAATCTGGTTGACGGTTGATTGATCAGGAGATCGCCAGGTTCCTTTGTGAATGTCTAGGTGTGGGAACCGCATGCTAGCCACAGAGAGGTTTCGCCGCGAGGCGAAGTCCAACAGCCTGAGTCCGTTTCCGGATGTGTTGTCGTGCAGGCTGTGTTTACCGATGCGTTTAGCGATTACGACCTCCTAGAACGATCTTGATGTCGTAGCTGGGGCATCGATCGCATGTTCATTCTAGGAGATCATATAAGTCATCCTTCTCCTCTGTAGGGGTGTGAGTGCATATTAGGCTGATGCTCCCGAATTTAGCCTTGATGCGGATTGTCATGAGGCGTTCGCTGACTGGGTCGTAGCTCAAGACTTTTTGCCTAAGTCTGCCTCGAACAACAAATCCGCATCCGAATAATGCCTTCTCTCTATAGCAATTGCTGTAGTAGATATCGCAGTTCTTCATCGCTTTTATGCCAGGCCCATCCCATTGCACTGCACGTGGCCTGTTAAGGGACCTCACATTCCACGTGCAAAACCGAAAATTATTGTCCTTAAAACGTTTGCTGAGGTCGTCAACAGTTGATCCGTCCTTATCCGAGGTATGTTGTTGTCTCTGAACTTCTGGTTTTTACGTGGTGAGGAAGATACCCTCACGCACAACCCACAGACTGGTAGGCCAGGCCCATTATTTAAATCCTCGAGCAGAGGGGGTCGCTGCATACATTAGTTCACCATACAACGGGTGTTGTGATGGCTATCCAGGGGGCGCCACGTGGAGTCTATATGTCAACTTGACCTGTGCACTAACGAGGATTGCCTTGGCAGCTCGCCATGTTGAGCGCAATCAACGACGTTACATCGCGTGCATAGGCCCATGCCCCCCTGTATCCAACCTGCAAGTAAGAAAAAAAACAAAAATTAATCGTAATAAGAGAGAGACCACAGCCATTTATGGTCAAATTGCAATTTGCTTCTATGTTTAGTTCTCTTATTTAGTTATACTCCTTCTTTAAAAATTCTTCTTCAGCGTGTAAAAACATTGTGGCTGATCTTGTTATACCTGACGTCCACATTCAAGAAATGAGGATCTTTACAACATATGTGTAAAATATTGTAAAACGATAGCGTAAATGCAGTAAGACCTATTCATATACTCTGGACCAAACCAGTAACTCAGCCAACACTTAAATAATAGTTAAATTTTCGCACGAACAAGTCAAATGCGATATTCTGAGATCAACTGCCGCGTTTCGTAAACAAAAGAAAAAATCGTCTGTCCCACTGATCTTGGATTTGACAGCACCCCATAGCTGTTGCATAAGAATTTGTCGTAGTGTGAGAAACTATGCTTATTCCGTCTTCATGTGTTTTTTCTACGTCTCCCTTTCCTCTTCTACTTCTAAATTTTTTTGTTTACTTTAACTTTTGCAATTCCCTTTCTTTTTACTGTGTATCACTGTTCACATTTCACTACTTTTTTCTACACTAAAGTGTTCTTATTATTTTATTTTATTTTTGCTTTTTATTTACTTTACATTTTACTTTTTGTATTATTAAATTTTTGCGAAGCATGACAATACACCTTAATAATTGATTAAACAATTTTGAATTTGTATTTTAAGAATATTTTTACAAAGTTTACTCATGGTGATAATCCTATTTATTGTGATTTGCTTCTTAATTGCGGTATTGTCATTGTTCAAAAGTCATCCTGATAATATAAAGACTATTCTAAACGCAATGTGTGAAGTTTGAATATTCTAAATATGAAAATCTTTTACAAGTGTTGTTTATTTCCCCTAAAAGATTTAGAAAACATAACAGAACTTGAACATATTTTAATGGATCTTAGTTCAATATATGATAATATTCTAGCTGGTGGTAATTTTAAATTTAACTATTTGAAATGCAATAAGAGACTGGTTGTCTCTTTCAAATTTTCTGTGATAAAACTGGACTTTCGTTTGTAAATAATAAGTACACCACATGCTTTGAAGTTTTAGCAAATATGGAGAATTTTGGACCACAGTTGTTCCCTGTTGGTGGCTTTACAGTCCCCGATCTAGCTTTTTAAATTCCCCATAGATGGTCTGTCCTTCTCGGCAAATGGCAGCATCATTGTATTTCAGATGTGTACGAAGTCAACTGTACACATCCTGTTTTTTATCAAAAAAGAACTGGACCAAGACTGAAAGCCATCTCCAGATCATAATGCTGCCACCACCATGTTTTTGGGATCAAATTCCGTGTTTTTTGAACATCTCATGTACGTTTTCCCGTCTGAACCAAATAAATAAATCTTGGTTTTATCTGACCATAACACGTTGTTCGAGTTTTCAAGATCTCCTTAATCTGCTTTGAACATTTTACTTACTCAGAAAGGGTGCCTTCCTAGGGGATCTGCCAAACAGCTTCGCTTCTCTCAACCGGTTCCTTAAAGTGCGACTCGTTACTGGTGCATCAAGACCATTTTTCAATTCATTTGGCTGAAGCAAATGGATAATTTTGGCACTGTCACATTAATAACGAGTCAAAACGAGGTGTTGTTTTCGGTTTTCTTCCCCTAGTTTCTCGGTTTGGGGTCCAAATGAATTGCTATGAACACTTTTTTCTTTGAACACTCAACAATTTTGGATATTTCGTCCATTGTTTTTCTTTTTTCTTTTTTTTTAATTAACTCCCGCTCGGTATCGGGACCAAGGGCTCTGCGACCCATTTTCGTAAATTTTTCTCAATATATAATTTAAAAAAAAAATAATCAGTTAAAAAAAGCCTTCGTGGCATGGAGTCAATTAAAGCCCGAAATCGCTGAACAGGGATATTCTTCCACGCAACCTGCACAATAGCCCATAGCTATTTTGTATTTTTGGGGTTTTGCTTCATAGAAAGCTTTCTTTACATCTGTCCAAAGGTTTTCAATGACACTCAGGTCCGGAGGTTGAGGCGGAAAATTTTTTTGACAAATTTACTCGTATGTTTGGTGTCATTGTCTTGCTGTAGAATCCGTCCAAGCATATTCCACTCTGCGTAAGGTAGCAAGGTTTCTCTCATTATGCTGACATAAACTTCATTGGTATTCATAATGGGAAAAGCATTCCCATACGTTAATTTATGCTCCGCCGTGCTTTATAGTCTTGATATTACACTCCGGTTGAAACTCTTGGTTTTGCGAACAAATGTCCTGGGTCCCAGGAGTCCCAAATAAACCTATTTTGAATTCGTTCGTCCATTATATATTACGCCATTTAGAAGGTACCCAGTTCAAGTGTTCTTTATCAAATTAGTTCGTTTTAGTAGGATATTTTTGACGGTAGTGCACTTAAATGTGCCGCCTTAAAAAAAACTTTGTTTCTATTATTTATTCCACCACTATATAACGTTCCCAGATGTTGTAGTATTTCAAATCTAGAAACTTTTCTGAAAAATCGTAAAATTCTGTACTGTACAAAATTATTCATCACAAATGTCCTGTTTATTTATACGACATTTTATTTTTTCCTTTCTGCTTTTCGCCTGTGGAACTCTCTTCCGCATAGTTCGCAGTCGATAAAATCGATCGTCGAATTCGAAAGAAAACTTTTTTTCCCATATAATTAATACCAATATCACAATACGGGAGGCATGGGCCTGTTCACGCGAGGTAACGTTGTTGATTGCGCTCAAGGCCACCTGCCAACACTATCCTCGTTAGTGCACAGGTCAAGTTGACATACAGCCTCCACGCGGAGTCCCCGAAATAGCCATTATAACAACCGTTGCATGGTGAACTAATGTATGCAGCGAGCCCCTCTACCCAAGGGTTTGAATAATGGGCCTGGCCTATTAGTCTGTGGGTTGTGCGTGAAGGTAACTTCCTCACCATGTAAAAATCATTAGTTCACAGACAACATCATGCCTCGTATAATGAGGGATCAACTGTTGTCGACCTCAGCAAACGTTTAAAGGACAATGATTTCCGGTTTTGCACATGGAATGTCAGGTCCCTTAAAAGGCCACGTGCAGCCGAACAACTTGCGGATGCCCTTGACTGCTATAAGGCAGACATTACCGCCATCCAGAAAGCGCGATGGTATATTCCTGGCATAAAAACGATGAAAGACTGCGATATCTACTACAGTTATTGCTACAAAAGGAAACGGTAACAATCCGCATCAAGGCTAAATTCGGGAACATCAGCCTAATATGCGCTCACGCCCCGACAGAGAAGAAGGATGACAACATCAAGGATGACTTCTATGATCTCCTAGAACGAACATACGATTGATGCCCCAGCTACGACACCAAGATCGTTCTAGGAGACTTCAATCCTCAGCTGTGAAAGGAGGACATTTTTGCTGCAGTCATCGGAAAACACAGACATCACGACAACACATCCGAAAACGGACTCAGGCTGTTGTACTTCGCCTCAGGACTGAATCCCTCTGTGGCAAACACGCGGTTCCCACACCTGAACATCCACAAAGATACCTGGCGATCTCCTGATCAATCAACCGTTAACCAGATTCATCACATTGCGTTCGACGTCAGACACTCCTCCAGTTTTCTCGATGTCCGAACCTTCCAAAGTGCAAATGGTTTTCGGAACAACAACTGATTTTGGACGACCTTCACGAAATTCGTCTTGGAGTGAACTACGACCTCGATTGAATTCACCACACCATCGATAAATACTGGTTCTTAAAGGAGCTTCATCGCCAAAAATTGAATTAAGTTCATCGATGCACTGCTTTTTCCCGCTTACGATATTTGATGAAGTTTAATAGGATTAAAGCCTCTGGTCTCGAGAAGAAGTTTGTATCTATTTCCCTTCGCTTTTGACGTATTAAAATTATGTAGCATCGCGTTGCTTACGTTCAGACAGTTCGGGTTCTTAAATATTCCGTTTTATAGAATAAGTTAATAATAATAATGATAATTGGATGGTGCAACTGTCCCCAGACGGACTAGGGCCTAGCTTGCGTGTCAACTACGAACGGCGAAGTTTTAGAAGCTTTTTCTTGGGCAGTTACTTCTCTTTGATTGTTTGTCAGCAGCTCTACCCACTACGCCACGGCGGCCACAAGTTTAATCTAACCACTTTGACTTGCATAGCTTTTCATGAATTTGACAGCATTATCGATTTTAACATGGATTGATTATGTGTTCAGAATAAAACTCGAATCTTACTTTATAATAATTATAAGTAAAATTTGCTTTTAATTAATCTCTAGGAAAGATTGTAATTAATCTCTAAGAAAGATTGTAATCCTTGAAGAAGAAAATATAGATAAATATATAATGTGGATTCTCAGTCAAAAGGTAGTAAAGGGAACCAATTAGACTTAAAAGCGAAGCTTGCACACCAGTTCAATATCAGCATTAAATTAGATTGAACATCTCTCATCTGCAATGTTTGTCAACTTCAATTGAACCTAAACTAATTTCTAGGTTCCAAAGGATGCACTAAATTCTCCTTCCTTATCATTCAAATGAATACAATTGCAACACAGGAAAAACGTATGTAGCACCATAATTTAAGTTGCATTAAGTATGCATACACATGGCATACTATCAGTCTTAGAACCATGTTATAATCTTCTAATTCAAGTTTTTTTCAACTTGAAGATAATTTGTTTTTACCAATGAAAACACCAACAAAATATATTTTATATGTAATGAAATATATTCATTAATAATCTTGCACCCCTGTGTGCTGTGTGTTTCAGTTTGTGCTTGTGCTGGCTTTTAGTAACATATGTAAAGCGCATCATAATGATTTTGTATGAAAAAAAATAAATAATTTTTTAACACGGTTTAAAGATAATACTAATATTTAAAAGATGCTAGTAAATACTCCTAAGTATTTTTGTTATTTATTATGCAAAGTTTCACCGCGAAGGGAATGGGTGAGATAAAAAACAACAAACATGAAATCAATTGCTTACATATAAAAAACGAAGTCATTAAACTATGTAAAGAACAAAATAAATAGATACATTTGTATGTACATAAATGACAACAATATTGTGTCCATTCATTTGAAATGTCTTAGAGGAATGTGTTTTCTCTCGTTAACAAAATGCTGAAATTATAGCATCATTTTAATTTTCGACCGGGTTATGTGGGACTATCTGGAGGTGTGTTATTTTGGTGCAAAGCTGTTTTCTTCGATGATGATTTGAACGGTTGTAATTTTCTAGGCCCTTTTGGTGAATGATTTTCCATTGTAATAGTTTGACTTAGATCCCTGAAAGTTGAATCTACAGTGGCTTGTACCCAATCTGCAGATAAGAAAAAACACATATTAATCGTAATAAGAGAACTAAACATAGAAGCAAATTGCAATTTAACCATAAATGGCTGTGGTAGGGATTTTGAAAAAAAAAAACATTTATTTATGTGTTTTTTTCGAAATATTTTATTACTCAATTTTATCAGGAAAATTGGTTTTAATTTCAAGTTAATTTGTGACTAGTATCTCACAAGGGAACAATTTTAACGTATTAAGAGCAAATAAATAGAGTCACTTCATTCAACATTTAATAAATCCATTTAAGATTTAAGAAGTGGAATTGGCAAAATGTACGAAGATCTCTCAAAGCACCTCACTGCTCTGGAGCTGCACTTTGAAACAAAGACAATGATAATGGATGACAACATAAATCCAATGAACACTAGAATTTACGCTTTTGCATATGAAATTTCATTGTTTTGAAGAGGCGTAAACAACAAAGTAGTGACACCGCTCAATTGAAGCGTTAAAACTGTGCCCTTGCGTGCAAAAACATTGCAGCTGACATTGTTATACATGGCGTCCAACATTTAAGAAATTAGGATCTTCACAAAATATTTGTAATATATTGTGAAACGATCGACGTGAATGCACAAAGACCTATTCATATACTCCTTCTTCAGAACTTCCTCTTCAGCGTGCAAAAACATTGGGGCTGATCTTGTTATACATGACGTCACACATTCAAGAAATGAGGATCTATACAACATATGTGTAAAATATTGTAAAACGATCGCGTAAATGCAGTAAGACCTATTCATATACTCTGGACCAAACCAGTAACTCAGCCAACACTTAAATAATAGTTAAATTTTCGCACGAACAAGTCAAATGCGATATTCTGAGGTCAACTGCCGCGTTTCGTAAACAAAAGAAAAAAATCGTCTGTCCCACTCATCTTGGATTTGACAGCACCCCATAGATGTTGCATAAGAAATTGTCGCCGTGTGAGAAACTGTACGCTTATTGCGTCTTCATGTATTTTTTCTACATTTCCCTTTCCTTTTCTACTTCTTAATTTTTTTGTTTACTTTAACTTTTGCAATTTCCTTTCTTTTTACTGTGTATCACTGTTCACATTTCACTACTTTTTTCTACACTTATTATTTTATTTAATTTTTGCTTTTTATTTACTAATTACATTATTAAATTTTTGCGAAGCATGGCAATACACGTTAATAATTGATTAAAAAAATTTGAATTTGTGTTTTAAGAATATTTTTACAAAGTTTACTCATGGTAATAATCCTATTTATTGTGATTTGCTTCTTAATTGCGGTATTGTCATTGTTCAAAAGTCATCCTGATAATATAAAGACTATTCTAAACGCAATGTGTGAAGTTTGAATATTCTAAATATGAAAATATTTTACTATTGTTGTTTATTTCCCCTAAAAGATTTAGAAAACATAACAGAACTTGAACATATTTTAATGGATCTCAATATATGATATATGATATGTTATATGATATATGATAATATTCTAGTTGGTGGTAATTTTAAATATAACTATTTGAAATGCAATAAGAGACTGGTTGTCTCTTTCAAATCTTCTGTGATAAAACTTTACTTTCGTTAGTAAATAATAAGTACACCACATGCTTTGAAGTTTTAGCAAATATGGAGAATTTTGGACCACAGTTGTTCCCTGTTGGTGGCTTTACAGGGTCTAGCCCCGATCTTCTTCTTCTTCTTCTTGTGGCGCTACAGTCCGGGGTGGACCTGGGCCTCAACCAACATGCCTCTCCAGCCAGCACGATCTTTCGCCAGCTGTCTCCAGTTGAGCACTCCAAGTGGGTTGAGGTCCTTCTCCACTTGTGTGCGCCACTTTAATCTAGGTCGTCCTCTGCTGCGTTGTCCCAATGGCTCGGATTCAAAGACTTTTCGGGCCGGAGCAGTGGTGTTCATACGCTCTACATGGCCTAGCCATCTTAAGCGTTGTATCCGTAGACGCTTGACCAGGCGGATGTCGCTGTACAGCCTATAGAGATCGTCATTAAATCTTCTCCTCCAGATGCCATCAACGCAAATAGGACCAAAAATTGCACGCAAAACTTTTCCTCATCCGCCTTTGCTAACGTCCAAGATTCTGCGCCATATAGTAGGACGGGGATGATCAAGCTGTTATATAGGTTACATACCCTAAACATTCCTTATCGCACCAATCTATCTTTTCCACATAATGCACGGGTGCAATCACCTGCATTATGTTCTCATTCTGTTTATTCTAATTTTCATTTCATTTTCCGGCGCAGTGCATCTCAAATTACAGCTACACGCGCACATGAAAAAGCTGACTAAACAGTTCCCGCGGTCCCACAGTGACCCGGTACGCTGAAACTGCAGAATAGCCAATACATATAAGGGAGTGGATGAATCCCACTGAGCTGTTTTTTTAGTGATTAAGCTGGAGGGAACAGTTGTAAAGTTATTTCTTTTAATAAAATTGTTTTTTTAACAACGTGTCGGGGCGTCTTTTGTAAGTGGCGCAGTCGGTAGGATCCTAACTAGATTTGTGGGATCCATATGAAACCGGACCAATAAAACGCATGAATAAGGTAATATATATAAAAAAGAAAAGAATCAGCGAGTACCGAGTGAATATTCTAACTACAAATCAGTGAAATTTCATCGTCGGACCTATTCCAAAGAAATTACTTGTTCACATAAAAAGAAAAAAGAAAATAAATAACAATAATAAAAGGAAAATAACTAACAACGACTAAACCTCTCAGTGAAATAACTCAAAACCAAACCAAGAGAGTACCGAGGGAATAATTTAACTACGAATCAGTGAAAATTCATCGTCGGACTCATTCCATAGAATTTTTTTTTTCGTATTTTTTTTTCATTGTTTTTTTCTCGCCTTTGCGATTCTGTAAACAAATCAAATCTTTCAAAATTAAAATCAAAGATAAAATTTCGAAATTTTGGCCACACATCCATGGAACAACAAAATATAGATCGGTTAGTGCAAGCTATTGAAGCTTTAGCAACGCGGAACCAAGAACAAAGTCGCACGGTGCGAATCCTTAAGGAAATTTCGTATATCCGTAAATTCAGTGGCGATAGCGCGACTTTAACACAATTCATAAACGTAGTCGGGAACCACATAAATGCAGTGAACGAAGCAGAAAGACCGGAGCTTTGGCAGGCTATTTACAACACCAAAATAACAGGGCCAGCAAAGGAACTATTACTACACAATCGACCAGCAACGTGGGACCAAGCCAAGGACCTCCTGAAGAATCACTTTCGGCCTCCGATAAATTACAAAGACATCTCAAGAAGAATAACGTATCCTAAGAGTAAGTTCAATAGCAGATCTTAACGTAAAAGTAGAGGAATTAGTTCAGAATGTACATTCATTTGCAACATATGAATGTAATCAAATAGAAGCCAAAAACACATTTTATGTACTAATAGTAAATAGAATTAAGCAATAAGCTAGAGGGAACCTATCCAGGGACATTAAAAATATTTACGATGTCCATAGAATTAAAGAAGTTCTATATAGTTCCATAGGATATGAATAAGGAAACATAGAAAGGGAGTTCAAAACAAAACAATACAATGGCTCAAATACTTTTCGACATAAAAACTCTAACCGCAGACAACAAAACTAGCAAAACCAGGTTCAGCTCAAATAGGCAGACAACATAATTCTAGGATGGAACAATCGGGACAACACGGACAAGGCAACACTGATAATAGAAATAATCAAAATACAAGATACCAGACGTTTAACCCTTCAGGGCAAATTAGAAATGCAGTTCAATATCCAACAGCAATGTCTATCGGGCAAATTTCGAATGAGGCGGTTAATCAGACTAATCAGGAGGAAGTTCATAACATCGAACCAGATTTTTTTATCAATTAGGCCTCGGAGACAAAATATTTACAGATTTAACGATTAACGAAACCAAACTAAAAGCACTAGTAGACACGGGTTCTACAATGAGCATAATTAATTCCAATACGGTAGACTGCAGTAAATATAGATTATTTGATAGAATAAAAATGCGGTTACAAACGATAAATAATGTAACTACAGAAATGGTAGACAGATTTGTTACAAGCATACCTAAAGAATTCAATTTTAATCCCAAGGGTGCTATAAAATGGTACAAGAGAAATTTAGGAGACAAACCCTATGATGTCCTCATTGGTATGGACATACTGAATAAAAAGTCAAAACCCTGGATTTTGAAAACAAGTGTCTCATACTAAATAATGGTGCCAAAATACCCCTTTATTTCGCCAATTATATAAGAGAGTTCGATTGCTTTGAACTAATCTCTGATAAGAAAGAAATAGACTTAAGTCACCTTAACGGAGAAGAAAAACAGGCAATTCAAGGATTGTTAGAACAATTTAAAACATTAATATATAGAGAAGGCGATCAACTAACAAATACAAATTCTATCACACATGAAACTAGAACAACGACAAGTCAACCAATCAATTCGAAACTGTACAGACTGCCCCCAAAGCACCAGGAAGAGGTACGGATGCAAGTAAAAGAGATGGAGGAGCAGGGAATCATAAGAAAATCGAACAGCAGATACGCTTCCCCCATCGTACTAGTAGCAAAGCAATCAGATGGCACGGGAAAACAAAAATTTCGCCTGTGCGTAGATTACAGAAAACTGAACGATATTACAGTAGACGATAAATATCCGCTACCGAATATCGATGCTATACTCGATAAACTGGGACGCGCCCAGTATTTTTCGTCGTTAGACCTCGCGAAAGGATATCACCAAATCAAAATGAATCCAAATGATATCCCCAAGACGGCATTCGTAACTCCTGACGGATTATTTGAATACGTAAGAATGCCATTTGGTCTTAAGAATGCGCCAGCAACCTTTCAAAGGTTGATGAATGACATTCTCAGGGACCAAATCAATAAAATATGCGTTGTCTACTTAGACGACATATTGGTTTTCTCAACCAGCCTCAAAGAACACATACAATCTTTAAAGATTATATTTGCGAAACTTGCAGAGCATAACCTAAAAATTCACTTTAGCAAATGCTCTTTCCTCAAAAGAAATACTGAATTTCTAGGGCATGTCTTAACAAGTGAAGGCATGAAACCCAACCCCAATAAAATCAAATGTATCCAAAATTTCCCACTACCAAAAACAGATAAGCAGTTGAAGGGCTTTCTAGGGGTAACAGGCTTTTACAGAAAATTCGTGAAGGACTACGCGAAGATTGCGAACCCTATGGTAAAATATTTGAAGAAAGGCAAAAAGATTAACATCAACGACCCAGAGTACATTGAAGCCTTCGAGACCTTGAAACGCAATATTACTAAACATCCTATATTGAAATTTCCAGACTTTAGTAAACAATTCACAGTATTTACCGACGCCAGCAATTATGCGATAGGAGCCGTATTTCCCTTGTTCAGAAAGTTCACAGGGCAGTTAATAATTACAATAATAGGTATCATTCAACTTTAAAAATGTCCCCGGAAGAAGTAATGTCTGCAGACGTAGCTACTTTAGTAAGGCAGATACGGCTAGAAAAAGAGAAAAGAACCCAGAAGCTAAATCAATGTAGGGAAGAATATAAAGAAATAAGAGAGGTCATACCAGTCAAGAACTACAAAAGAAACTATTATAAGAATGAACCTAGATATAGAATTAAGAAAAGGGAGAAAGAACATCCGATAAATATTAAAAGACCACGTTTATTTGCAGATGACGATATCAACGTACTTGATACTCGCGACAATGACGGCACAGCGACATTGACAATTGACCAATTGACAACAAATAATGGATATTCCATAATTAACATGGGACAGACTGAAATAATTCAAACTACTAAAACTATATTACATATTATTAACACAGAAGAAATAAGGCAGACTATTAATACATTCGTAGAAAATACTAGAAAACTTAAAGTAGACGATGATCCAATTATAAAACGCCAAATAGGAACACTTTACGTTAAAGTAACCGCCATAGAACCAGGAAAAAGACAAAAAAGAGGGCTAGTCAATACTATAGGAACAGGACAAAAATGGTTATTCGGGACGATGGATGATAGCGACAGGCAAGAGATTGCAGATCAGCTCAACACTCTAGGGAAAAATCAAGAGAATATAGCAAGTCACCTTAATCAACAGATAGAAATCAATGGATATCTGAGTGAAAGCATATCCTATCTTAAATCGACAATAGAATCAGACAGAAAAGAATTAAGCAAATCATATGTAGAACTAACAGAGAACGAAAGAAGGTTTATCCTACAATAGCTAAAATTAGATCAACTAGTAAGATTGAGAAGAACATTTAAATAAATTAATAGATAATATAGCCTTAGTTAAACATGGACTAATACATCTTAGCCTTTTGACAACAGAAGAGATAAACGAGACAGGACTCGACTTCTACAAACTAAAAAACGCAAAAGCAGGACTTCTCAAATACAGTATAGATACTTTAGTATTAGCTATAAAAATTCCAGATAAATACCAGATCGTGAACCTTAATTAACAGCAATTCCTACAGGCAATAAAACAGAAATAGAAGAAGATGATCATTATTTTTTAGAAGCAAATAACACAAAGTTTGAATTCCTAAATAATGTTCAATATGCAAAAGAAGCTGTATTGTAAACAAAAATTGTGAAACAAAACGAAACGAACTTATGGAAATAAACGAAATTGATGATACCACTATTATTTGTAAGAATCTACGAGATCAAGAGATAATAAATAATTGTGATGATAAGAAAATAAAATTAAGCGGAAACTATCTAATAGTTATTAATAATTGTTCTATCAAGATAATGAATAAATCATTTTCTAAAACCAATGTAAAATTTAAAGAAAGATTTTATTACTATGATGAGATCAATTATAACTTCACTAAAAATTTAAGCTTTGAAGATGTTATTATAAGAAATATCGAAAATCTGAAACATATAAACTTACTTAAAATTCATAGAAATGTAAGCTACTCTGCAATCTCAGCCGTAACTTGTATCCTGATCATAATCATAATTTTAATTTTAAAATTAGTACGAAGAAATAAAAACTTAACGATATCAATTAAAACACTTCGCGAAAATAACCACCCCACTCATAAAACTCAGGAGAGTTTTGATCTAAAGGGGGAGAGGTTACATACCCTAAACATTCCTTATCGCGTCAATCTATCTTTTCCACATAATGCACGGGTGCAATCACCTGCATTATGTTCGCATTCTGTTTATTCTAATTTTTATTTCATTTTCCGGCGCAGTGCATCTCAAGTTACAGCTACACGCGCACATGAAATAGCTGACTAAACAGTTCCCGCGGGCCCACAGTGATCCGGTACGCTGAAACTGCAGAATAGCCAATAGATATAAGGGAGTGGATGAATCCCACTGAGTTGTTTTTTTAGTGATTAAGCTGGAGGGAACAGTTGTAAAGTTATTTCTTTTAATAAAATTGTTTTTTTTAACAACTTGTCGGAACGTCTTTTGTAAGTTATAAAGCGAGCTTAGTCCTTCGAGAGAGGACTTCATTACTCAATTGCCTCTTGAGCCCAAAGAAACAGCGATTGGCAAGAGTGATGCTGCGTTTGATTTCTGTACTGATGTTGTTGTCCCTGTTTACCGCGGAGCCGAGGTAGACGAAGTCCTTAACTACCTCGAAGTTTCTGCTGCCTAGTGTGACGCTCCGTCCGAGACGTCGATGTTGTGTGTCCTTCCTTGATGACAGCATGAACTTCGTTTTACCCTCATTTACCACTAGACCCATTTTAGCCGCTTCCGCTTCAAAGCCAGCAAACGCCTCATTGACGGCTCGCTGTGTTCGTCCAATCAATTGAACTGACTTCTGGAAGATCGTGCCTCTGGTGTTGACTTGTGAGTTACGCACGATCTTCTCGAGGATGATGTTAAAAAAGTCACATGACAGTGTGTCGCCTTGTCTAAAACCTTTTTTGACATTGAAGGTCTCGGTGAGTTCGGTACCGACCTTGACGGAGCAGCGAGAGTTCTCCATCGTCATCCTACACAATCTGACGAGTTTGGTAGGAATGCCAAAACTAGACACGGTACTGTATAGCTCGTCTCTATGCACACGGTCATATGCAGCCTTGAAATCGACGAATAGGTGGTGAGTGTCAATTTGCATTTCTTGAGTCTTTTCCAGGATCTGCCGTAATGTGAAGATCTGGTCTATTGTGGACTTCCCTGGCCTGAAACCACACTGATAGGGACCTATCAGGTCATGGACAAATGGTTTCAGACGCTCACACAATACGGCAGAGAGGATCTTGTACGCGATGTTAAGGAGACTAATCCCTCTGTAGTTGGCGCAGTCAAAGGCGTCTCCTTTTTTTGTGAACCGGGCAAACAACGCTGAGATTCCACTCATCGGGCATGCTTTCCTCCGACCATATCTTACAGATGAGCTGGTGCATGCGCCCAACCAGGTCATCTCCAGCTGCTTTAAATAGTTCTGCGGACAGTCCGTCCGCTCCAGCAGCTTTGTTCGACTTCAGCTTGGATATTGCTATCTTCACCTCATCTAAGTAGGGGGGACGGAATGCTTGTCTATCATCGTCCAAATTGAGTGGAACATTCTGCCTAACAGCAGGATTTGGGTCGCCATCGCCGTTAAGGAGTCTGCAGAAATGATTCTTCCAGATTCTCAGCACAGACTGCGACTCTACTACGAGTTGTCCACTTTGGTCCCGGCAGGCCTTGGTCCGAACCTTGAATCCTCCTGATAGCTGTTTTACCTTTCGGTAAAACGTTCGGACTTCATTCCTGCCAAAGCACCTTTCCATTTCCTCGACCGCGCGCTTCTCATGCTCCTTCTTCTTCCTTCTGAGAAGCCGGTGCTCTTCCCTTCTTCTCTGTTCGTAGAGTTCACGAACAGCCCGGGTTGTTCGATGCAGCGTCGCCTTATAGGCGTCTTGTTTAGCTGCATGTGCTTGCCTGCACTCGTCGTCGAACCATGGGTTCCTTCTGGGTGGTGACGTGAAACCCAGCACATCAGTGATAGCATTCTTTGATGGCTTCTTGACAACGTTTCCATTCTTCTTCTACGCTTAGTGCAGGAAGCGTTGAACTCTGAGCGAGTTTCCGGGAGACTCGGTCGGTAAAGTTCCCAGCAATCAGCTACGATTGTAGCATTTCGACGTCAAACCGTTTTGGCCTTTCTCGACTCCGTTGCTCTCTCGATTTCTGGGTTCTTACCTTGGCTACAACAAGGTGATGATCCGAGTCAATGTTTGCACCTCTGAAGGTTCGGACATCGAGAATACTGGAGGAGTGTCTGACGTCGATCGCAACGTGATCAATCTGGTTGACGGTTGATTGATCAGGAGATCACCAGGTTCCTTTGTGAATGTCCAGGTGTGGGAGCCGCGTGCTAGCCACAGAGAGGTTTCGCCCCTAGGCGAAGTCCAACACCCTGCATCCGTTTCCGGATTTGTTTACGGATGACTCCAGCAAAGATGTCCTCCTTTCAAAGCTGAGCGTTGAAATCTCCTAGAACGATCTTGGTGTGTTCTTTCTAGGAGATCATAGAAGACATCCTTGGTGTTGTCATCCTTCTCCTCTGTCGGAGCGTGAGTGCATATTAGGCTGATGTTCCCGAATTAAGCCTTGATTGGCACTGTCACATTAATAACAAGTCAAAACGAGGTGTTGTTTCCGGTTTCCTTCCCCTAGTTTCTCGGTTTGGGGTCCAAATGAATTGCTATGAATACTTTTTTCTTTGAACACTCAACAATTTTAGATATTTCATCCATTGTTTTTCCGTCTTTTCTTTTTTTTTAATTAACTCCCGCTCGGTATCGGCTCAATGCACACCGCGACCCATTTTCGTAAATTTTTCACTATATTATTTAAAAAAAAATCCATTAGTTAAAAAAAACATGGCATGGAGTCAATTAAAGCCTGAAATCGCTGAACAGGGATTTTCTTCCACGCAACCTGCACAATAGGGTTTTGCTTCATAGAAAGCTTTCTTTACATCTGTCCAAAGGTTTTCAATGACACTCAGGTCCGGAGGTTGAGGCGGCCACTCCATAACTTAGACTCCATTCCTTTGGAAAAATTCTTTGACAAATTTACTCGTATGTTTGGAGTCATTGTCTTGCTGTAGAATCCGTCCAAGCATATTCCACTCTGCGTAAGGTAGCAAGGTTTCTCTCATTATTCTGACATAAACTTCATTGGTATTCATAATGGGAAAAGTATTCCCATACGTTAATTTATGCTCCGCCGTGCTTTACAGTCATCGTAGTACACTCCGGTAAAGCTCCGCCGTGCTTTACAGTCATGGTAGTACACTCCGGTTGAAGTTTTGCGAACAGAGGTTCTGGGTCCTAGGAGTCCCAAATAAACCTATTTTGGATTCGTTCGTCCATTATATATTACGCCATTTAGAAGGTACCCAGTTCAAGTGTTCTTTATCAAATTAGTTCGTTTTAGTAGGATATTTTTGACGGTAGTGCACTTAAATGTGGCGCCTTAAAAAAAACTTTGTTTCTATTAATTATTCCACCACTATATAATGTTCCCAGATGTTGTAGTATTTCAAATCGAGAAACTTATGTCCTTGGTGTTTATTTGGACGATTTTCTGAAATATCGTAAAATTTTGTACTGCACAAAATTATTCATCACAAATGTCCTGTTTATTTATACGACATTTTCCTTTTTTCTTTCTGCTATTCGCCTGTGGAACTCTCTTCCGCATAATTCGCAGTCGATGAAATCGATCGCTGAATTCGAAAGAAAACTTTTTTTCCCATATTATTAATACCAATATCACAATACGGGAGGCATGGGCCTGTTCACGCGAGGTAACGTTGTTGATTGCGCTCAAGGCGAGTTGCCAACACTGTCCTCGTTAGTACACAGGTCAAGTTGACATACAGCCTCCACGCGGAGTCCCCTGAATAGCCATTATAACAACCGTTGCATGGTGAACTAATGTATGCAGCGAGCCCCTCTGCCCGAGGATTGAAATAATGGGCCTGGCCTACTAGTCTGTGGGTTGTGCGTGAGGGTAACTTCTTCACCACGTAAAAATCATTAGTTCAGAGACAACATCATGCCTCGGATAATGAAGGATCAACTGTTGTCGACCTCAGCAAACGTTTAAAGGACAATGATTTCCGGTTTTGCACATGGAATTTCAGGTCTCTTAAAAGGCCACGTGCGGCCGAACAACTTGCGGATGCCCTTGACTTCTATAAGACAGACATAACCGCCATCCAGGAAGTGCGATGGGATGGGCCTGGCATAAAAACGATGAAGGACTGCGATATCTACTACAGTGATTGCTACAGAGGGAGACGGTAGCGCTAATTCGTATGCGGATTTGTTGAATTACGACCCCATCCGCAAAAGCCTCATGACAATCCGCATCATGGCTTAATTCGGGAACATCAGCCTACTTTCCGCTCACGCCCCGACAGAGGAGAAGGATGACAACACCAAGGATGTCTTCTATAATCTCCTAGAAAGAACATATGATTGATGCCCCGGCTACGACACCAAGATCGTACTAGGAGACTTCAACGCTCAGCTGTGAAAGGAGGACATCTTTGCTGGAGTCATCGGAACGACAACACATCCGAAACCGGACTCAGTCTGTTGTACTTCGCCTCGAGACGGAATACCTCTGTGGCAAACACGCGATTCCCACACCTGAACATCCACAAAGAGACCTGGCGAGCTCCTGATCAATCAACCGTTAACCAGATTCATCACATTGCGTTCGACGTCAGACACTCCTCCAGTTTTCTCGATGTCCGAACCTTCCAAAGTGCAAATGGTTTCCGGAACAACAACTGATTTTGGACGACCTTCACGAAATTCGTATTGGAGTGAACTACGACCTCGATTGAATTCACCACACCATCGATAAATACTGGTTCTTGATGGAGCTTCATCGCCAAAAATTGAATTAAGTTCATCGATGCACTGCTGTTGAGTTAATCCACGTCGAAAATTGTAAAAATAATCGCACGAAAATTTTCACGATTTAATTGAATTTTCTGGGCGAGATGAATCTTTTAAATAGCGCTCGTATGTCAAAACGTTCTGAGTACGTATAATCTCAAAAATGTTTTGTCAAAGCTTACAATAGAACTGGCAGTTTCCAAATCGCAACACTAGTGTTGCCCAATCCCAAAATATAAAAGGTAACCTTGTTAAAATTTTTGCAAGTTTGGTTTTTCCCGCTTACAAGATTTGATGAAGTTTAATAGGATTAAAGCCTCTGGTCTAGAGAAGTTTGTGTCTATTTCCCTTCGCTTTTGACGTATTAAAATTATGTAGCATCGCGTTGCTTACGTTCAGACAGTTCGTGTTCTTAAATATTCCGTTTTATAGAATAAGTTAATAATAATAATGATAATTGGATGGTGCAACTGTCCCCAGACGGACTAGGGCCTAGCTTGCGTGTCAACTACGAACGGCGAAGCTTGAGAAGCTTTTTCTTGGACAGTTACTTCTCTTTGATTGTTTGTCAGCAGCTCTACCAACTACGACACGGGGGCCACAAGTTACACCAAGTTTAATCTAACCACTTTGACTTGCATAGCTTTTCATGAATTTGACAGCATTATCGATTTTAACATGGATTGATTATGTGTTCAGAATAAAATTCTCATCTTACTTTATAATAATTATAAGTAAAATTTGCTTTTAATTAATCTCTATTAAAGATTGTAGTTAATCTCTAAGAAAGATTGTAATCCCTGAAGAAGAAAATATAGATAAATATATAATGTGGATTCTCAGTCAAAAGGTAGTAAAGGGAACCAATTAGACTTAAAAGCGAACCTTGCACACCAGTCCACCTATTCAATATCAGCATTAAATTAGATTGAACATCTCTCATCTGCAATGTTTGTCAACTTCAATTGAACCTAAACTAATTTCTAGGTTCCAAAGGATGCACTAAATTCTCCTTCCTTATCATTCAAATGAATACAATTGCAACACAGGAAAAACGTATGTAGCACCATAATTTAAGTTGCATTAAGTATGCATACACATGGCATACTATCAGTCTTAGAACCATGTTATAATCTTCTAATTCAAGTTTTTTTCAACTTGAAGATAATTTGTTTTTACCAATGAAAACACCAACAAAATCTATTTTATATGTATTTAAATATATTCATTAATAATCTTGCACCCCTGTGTGCTGTGTGTTTCAGTTTGTGCTTGTGCTGGCTTTTAGTAACATATGTAAAGCGCATCATAATGATTTTGTTTAAAAAAAATAAATATTTTGATTTTAACATGGTTAAAAAATAATACTAATATTTAAAAGATGCTAGTAAATACTCCTAAGTATTTTTGTTATTTGTAATGCAAAGTTTTACCGCAAAGGGAATGGGTGAGTTAAAAAACAACAAATTTGAAATCAATTGCTTACATATAAAAAACGAAGTCATTAAACAATGTAAAGAACAAAATAAATAGATACATTTGTATGTACATAAATGACAACAATATTGTGTCCATTCATTTGAAATGTCTTAGAGGAATGTGTTTTCTCTCGTGAACAAAATGCTGAAATTATAGCATCATTTTAATTTTCGACCGGGTAATGTGGGACTATCTGGAGGTGTGTTATTTTGGTGCAAAGCTGTTTTCTTCGATGATGATTTGAACGGTTGTAATTTTCTAGGCCCTCTTGGTGAAGGATTTTCCATTGTAATAGTTTGACTTAGATCCCTTAAAGTTGAATCTACAGTGGATTGTACCCAACCTGCAAATAAGAAAAAACAAATATTAATCGTAATAAGAGAACTAAACATAGAAGCAAATTGCAATTTAACCATAAATGGCTGTGGTAGGGATTTTGAAAAAAAAAACATTTATTTATGTGTTTTTTTCGAAATATTTTATTACTCAATTTTATCAGGAAAATTGGTTTTAATTTCAAGTTAATTTGTGACTAGTATCTCACAAGGGAACAATTTTAACGTATTAAGAGGAAATAAATAGAGTCACTTCATTCAACATTTAATAAATCCATTTAAGATTTAAGAAGTGAAATTGGCAAAATGTACGAAGATCTCTCAAAGCACCTCACTGCTTTGGAGCTACACTTTGAAACAAAGACAATGATAATGGATGACAACATAAATCCAATGAACACTAGAATTTACGCTTTTGCATATGAAATTTCATTGTTTTGAAGAGGCGTAAACAACAAAGTAGTGACACCGCTCAATTGAAGCGTTAAAACTGTGCCCTTGCCTGCAAATACATTGCAGCTGACCTTGTTATACATGGCGTCCCACATTCAAGAAATTAGGATTTTTACAAAATATTTGTAATATATTATGAAACGATCGACGTGAATGCACTAAGACCTATTCATATACTCCTTCTTCAGAACTTCCTCTTCAGCGTGCAAAAACATTGGGGCTGATCTTGTTATACATGACGTCCCACATTCAAGAAATGAGGATCTTTACAACATATGTGTAAAATATTGTAAAACGATCGCGTAAATGCAGTAAGACCTATTCATATACTCTGGACCAAACCAGTAACTCAGCCAACACTTAAATAATAGTTAAATTTTCGCACGAACAAGTCAAATGCGATATTCTGAGGTCAACTACCGCGTTTCGTAAACAAAAGAAAAAATCGTCTGTCCCACTGATCTTGGATTTGACAGCACCCCATAGATGTTGCATAAGAACTTGTCGCCGTGTGAGAAACTGTACGCTTATTGCGTCTTCATGTGTTTTTTCTACATCTCCCTTTCCTTTTCTACTTCTTAATTTTTTTGTTTACTTTAACTTTTGCAATTTCCTTTCTTTTTACTGTGTATCACTGTTCACATTTCACTACTTTTTTCTACACTTATTATTTTATTTAATTTTTGCTTTTTATTTACTAATTACATTATTAAATTTTTGCGAAGCATGGCAATACACGTTAATAATTGATTAAAAAATTTTGAATTTGTGTTTTAAGAATATTTTTACAAAGTTTACTCATGGTGATAATCCTATTTAGTGTGATTTGCTTCTTAATTGCGGTATTGTCATTGTTCAAAAGTCATCCTGATAATATAAAGACTATTCTAAACGCAATGTGTGAAGTTTGAATATTCTAAATATGAAAATCTTTTACTATTGTTGTTTATTTCCCCTAAAAGATTTAGAAAACATAACAGAACTTGAACATATTTTAATGGATCTCAGTTCAATATATGATAATACTCTAGTTGGTGGTAATTTTAATTTTAACTATTTGAAATGCAATATGAGACTGGTTGTCTCTTTCAAATTTTCTGTGATAAAACTGGACTTTCGTTTGTAAATAATAAGTACACCACATGCTTTGAAGTTTTAGCAAATATTCAGAATTTTGGACCACAGTTGTTCCCTGTTGGTGGCTTTACAGTCCCCGATCTAGCTGTTTAAAATTCCCCATAGATGGTCTGTCCTTCTCGGCAAATGGCAGCATCATTGTATTTCAGATGTGTACGTAGTCTTTGAACATCTCATGTACGTTTTCCCGTCTGAACCAAATAAATAAATCTTGGTTTCATCTGACCATAACACTTTGTTCGAGTTTTCAAGATCTCCTTAATCTGCTTTGAACATTTTACTTACTCAGAAAGGGTGCCTTCCTAGGGGATCTGCCAAACAGCTTCGCTTCTCTCAACCGGTTCCTTAAAGTGCGACTCGTTACTGGTGCATCAAGACCATTTTTCAATTCATTTGGCTGAAGCAAATGGATAATTTTGGCACTGTCACATTAATAACGAGTCAGTTGTTTCCGGTTTCCTTCCCCTAGTTTCTCGGTTTGGGGTCCAAATGAATTGCTATGAACACTTTTTTCTTTGAACACTCAACAATTTTGGATATTTCGTCCATTGTTTTTCCCTTTTCTTTTTTTTTAATTAACTCCCGCTCGGTATCGGTACAATGGACTCCGCGACCCATTTTCGTAAATTTTTCACTATATTATTTAAAAAAAAATCCATCAGTTAAAAAAAGCCTTCGTGACATGGAGTCAATTAAAACCTGAAATCGCTGAACAGGGATATTCTTCCACGCAACCTGCACAATAGCCCATAGCTATTTTGTATTTTTGGGGTTTTGCTTCATAGAAATCTTTCTTTACATCTGTCCAAACGTTTTCAATGACACTCAGGTCCGGAGGTTGAGGCGGCCACTCCATAACTTAAACTCCATTCCTTTGGAATAATTCTTTGACAAATTTACTCGTATGTTTGGGGTCATTGTCTTGCTGTAGAATCCGTCCAAGCATATTCCACTCTGCGTAAGGTAGCAAGGTTTCTCTCATTATGCTGACATAAACTTCATTGGTATTCATAATGGGAAAAGCATTCCCATACGTTAATTTATGCTCCGCTGTGCTTTACAGCCTTGATAGTACACTCCGGTTGAAGTTTTGCGAACAGCTGTCCTGGGTCCCAGGAGTCCCAAATAAACCTATTTTGGATTCGTCCATTATATATTACGCCATTTAGAAGGTTCCCAGTTCAAGTGTTCTTTATCAAATTAGTTCGTTTTAGTAGGATATTTTTGACAGTAGTGCACTTTAACGTGGCGCCTTAAAAAAAAACTTTGTTTCTATTATTAATTCCACCACTATATAATGTTCCCAGATGTTGTAGTATTTTAAATCTAGAAACTTTTCTGAAATATCGTAAAATTCTGTACTGTACAAAATTATTCATCACAAATGTCCTGTTTATTTATACGACATTTTATTTTTTCCTTTCTGCTATTCGCCTGTGGAACTCTCTTCCGCATAGTTCGCAGTCGATAAAATCGATTCGAATTCGAAAGAAAACTTTTTTTTCCCATATTATTAATACCAATATCACAATACGGGAGGCATGGGCCTGTTCACGCGAGGTAACGTTGTTGATTGCGCTCAAGGCGACCTACCAACACTATCCTCGTTAGTGCACAGGTCAAGTTGACATACAACCTCCACGCGAGTCCCCGGAATAGCCATTATAACAACCGTTGCATGGTGAACTAATGTATGCAGCGAGCAAGGGTTTGAATAATGGGCCTGGCCTATTAGTCTGTGGGTTGTGCATGAGGGTAACTTCCTCACCATGTAAAAATCATTAGTTCACAGACAACATCATGCCTCGGATAATGAGGGATCAACTGTTGTCGACCTCAGCAAACGTTTAAAGGACAATGATTTCCGGTTTTGCACATGGAATGTCAGCTATAAGGCAGACATTACCGCCATCCAGGAAGCGCGATGGGGTAGGCCTGGCATAAAAGCGATGAAGGACTGCGATATCTACTACAGTTATTGCTACAGAGGGAGACGGTAGCGCTAATTCGGATGCGGGTTTGTTGAGCTGCGACCCCATCAGCGAACGCCTCATGACAATCCGCATCAAGGCTAAATTCGGGAACATCAGCCTAATATGCGCTCACGCCCCGACAGAGAAGGATGACAACATCAAGGATGACTTCTATGATCTCCTAGAACGAACATACGATTGATGCCCCAGCTACGACACCAAGATCGTTCTAGGAGACTTCAATGCTCAGCTGTGAAAGGAGGACATCTTTGCCGGAGTCCGATAACTGCACGACAACACATCCGAAAACGGACTCAAGCTGTTGTACTTCGCCTCGGGACGGAATCCCTCTGTGGCAAACACGCGATTCCCACACCTCCTAATCAATCAACCGTTAACCAGATTCATCACGTTGCGTTCGACGTCAGACACTCCTCCAGTTTTCTCGATGTCCGAACCTTCCAAAGTGCAAATGGTTTTCGGAACAACAACTGATTTTGGACGACCTTCACGAAATTCGTCTTGGAGTGAACTACGACCTCGATTGAATTCACCACACCATCGATAAATACTGGTTCTTGATGGAGTTTCATCGCTAAAAATTGAATTAAGTTCATCGATGCACTGCTGTTGAGTTAATCCACGTCGAAAATTGTAAAAATAATCGCACGAAAATTTTCACGATTTAATTGAATATTTTGGGCGAGATGAATCTTTTAAATAGCGCTCGTATGTCAAAACGTTCTGAGTACGCATAACCTCAAAAATGTATTGCCAAAGTTTACAATAGAACTGGCAATAGGGTTGCCCAATCCCAAAATATAAAAGGTAACCTTGGTAAAATTTTTGCAAGTTTAATTTTTCCCGCTTACGAGATTTGATGAAGTTTAATAGGATTAAAGCCTCTGGTCTAGAGAAGTTTGTATCTATTTCCCTTCGCTTTTGACGTATTAAAATTATGTAGCATAGCGTTGCCTACGTTCAGACAGCTCGTGTTCTTAAATATTCCGTTTTATAGAATAAGTTAATAATAATAATGATAATTGGATGGTGCAACTGTCCCCAGACGGACTAGGGCCTAGCTTGCGTGTCAACTACGAACGGCGAAGTTTGAGAAGCTTTTTCTTGGACAGTTACTACTCTTTGATTGTTTGTCAGCAGCTCTACCCACTACGCCACGGCGGCCACAAGTTACGCCAAGTTTAATCTAAGCACTTTGACTTGCATAGCTTTTCATGAATTTGACAGCATTATCGATTTTAACATGGATTGATTATGTGTTCAGAATAAAATTCTAATCTTACTTTATAATAATTATAAGTAAAATTTGCTTTTAATTAATCTCTATTAAAGATTGTAATTAATCTCTAAGAAAGATTGTAATCTTTGAAGAAGAAAATATAAATAAATATATAATGTGGATTCTTAGTCAAAAGGTAGTAAAGGGAACCAATTAGACTTAAAAGCGAACCTTGCACACCAGTTCAATATCAGCATTAAATTAGATTGAACATCTCTCATCTGCAATGTTTGTCAACTTCAATTGAACCTAAGCTACATTCTAGGTTCCAAAGGATGCACTAAATTCTCCTTCCTTATCATTCAAATGAATACAACTGCAACACAGGAAAAACGTATGTAGCACCATAATTTAAGTTGCATTAAGTATGCATACACATGGCATACTATCAGTCTTAGAACCATGTTATAATCTTCTAATTCAAGTTTTTTTCAACTTGAAGATAATTTGTTTTTACCAATGAAAACACCAACAAAATCTATTTTATATGTATTTAAATATATTCAATAATAATCTTGCACCCCTGTGTGCTGTGTGTTTCAGTTTGTGCTTGTGCTGGCTTTTAGTAACATATGTAAAGCGCATCATAATGATTTTGTTTAAAAAAAAATAAATAATTTGATTTTAACATGGTTAAAAAATAATACTAATACTTGAAAGATGCTAGTAAATACTCCTAAGTATTTTTGTTATTTGTAATGCAAAGTATTACCGCAAAGGAAATGGGTGAGATAAAAAACAACAAATTTGAAATCAATTGCTTACATATAAAAAACGAAGTCATTAAACTATGTAAAGAACAAAATAAATAGATACATTTGTATGTACATAAATGACAACAATATTGTGTCCATTCATTTGAAATGTCTTAGAGGAATGTGTTTTCTCTCGTGAACAAAATGCTGAAATTATAGCATCATTTTAATTTTCGACCGGGTTATGTGGGACTATCTGGAGGTGTGTTATTTTGGTGCAAAGCTGTTTTCTTCGATGATGATTTGAACGGTTGTAATTTTCTAGGCCCTCTTGGTGAAGGATTTTCCATTGTAATAGTTTGACTTAGATCCCTTAAAGTTGAATCTACAGTGGATTGTACCCAACCTGCAAATAAGAAAAAACAAATATTAATCGTAATAAGAGAACTAAACATAGAAGCAAATTGCAATTTAACCATAAATGGCTGTGGTAGGGATTTTGAAAAAAAAAACATTTATTTATGTGTTTTTTTCGAAATATTTTATTACTCAATTTTATCAGGAAAATTGGTTTTAATTTCAAGTTAATTTGTGACTAGTATCTCACAAGGGAACAATTTTAACGTATTAAGAGGAAATAAATAGAGTCACTTCATTCAACATTTAATAAATCCGTTTAAGATTTAAGAAGTGAAATTGGCAAAATGTAAGAAGATCTCTCAAAGCACCTCACTGCTTTGGAGCTACACTTTGAAACAAAGACAATGATAATGGATGACAACATAAATCCAATGAACACTAGAATTTACGCTTTTGCATATGAAATTTCATTGTTTTGAAGAGGCGTAAACAACAAAGTAGTGACACCGCTCAATTGAAGCGTTAAAACTGTGCCCTTGCGTGCAAAAACATTGCAGCAGACCTTGTTATACATGGCGTCCCACATTCAAGAAATTAGGATTTTTACAAAATATTTGTAATATATTGTGAAACGATCGACGTGCATGCACTAAGACCTATTCATATACTCCTTCTTCAGAACTTCCTCTTCAGCGTGCAAAAACATTGGGGCTGATCTTGTTATACATGACGTCCCACATTCAAGAAGTGAGGATCTTTACAACATATGTGTAAAATATTGTAAAACGATAGCGTAAATGCAGTAAGACCTATTCATATACTCTGGACCAAACCAGTAACTCAGCCAACACTTAAATAATAGTTAAATTTTCGCACGAACAAGTCAAATGCGATATTCTGAGGTCAACTGCCGCGTTTCGTAAACAAAAGAAAAAATCGTCTGTCCCACTGATCTTGGATTTGACAGCACCCCATAGATGTTGCATAAGAACTTGTCGCCGTGTGAGAAACTGTACGCTTATTGCGTCTTCATGTGTTTTTTCTACATCTCCCTTTCCTTTTCTACTTCTTAATTTTTTGTTTACTTTAACTTTTGTAATTTCCTTTCTGTTTACTGTGTATCAGTGTTCACATTTCACTACTTTTTTCTACACTTATTATTTTATTTAATTTTTGCTTTTTATTTACTAATTACATTATTAAATTTTTGCGAAGCATGGCAATACACGTTGATAATTGATTAAAAAATTTTGAATTTGTGTTTTAAGAATATTTTTACAAAGTTTACTCATGGTGATAATCCTATTTATTGTGATTTGCTTCTTAATTGCGGTAGTGTCATTGTTCAAAAGTCATCCTGATAATATAAAGACTTTCTAAACGCAATGTGTGAAGTTTGAATATTCTAAATATGAAAATCTTTTACTATTGTTGTTTATTTCCCCTAAAAGATTAAGAAAACATAACAGAACTTGAACATATTTTAATGGATCTCAGTTCAATATATCATAATACTCTAGTTGGTGGTAATTTTAATTTTAACTATTTGAAATGCAATATGAGACTGGTTGTCTCTTTCAAATCTTCTGTGATAAAACTGGACTTTCGTTAGTAAATAATAAGTACACCACATGCTTTGAAGTTTTAGCAAATATGGAGAATTTTGGACCACAGTTGTTCCCTGTTGGTGGCTTTACAGTCCCCGATCTAGCTTTTTAAAATTCCACATAGATGGTCTGTCCTTCTCGGCAAATGGCAGCATCATTGTATTTCAGATGTGTACGTAGTCAACTGTACACATCTTGTTTTTTATCCAATAAGAACTGGACCAAGGCTAGAAGCCGAAGCCATCACCAGATCATAATGCTGCCACCACAATGCTTAATTGTTTTTTTGTGTTTTTGGGATCAAATTCCGTGTTCTTTGAACATCTCATGTACGTTTTCCCGTCTGAACCAAATAAATAAATCTTGGTTTCATCTGACCATAACACGTTGTTCGAGTTTTCACGATCTCCTTAATCTGCTTTGAACATTTTACTTGCTCAGAAAGGGTGCCTTCCTAGGGGATCTGCCAAACAGCTTCGCTTCTCTCAACCGGTTCCTTAAAATGCGACTCGTTACTGGTGCATCAAGACCAATTTTCAATTCATTTGACTGAAGCAAATGGATAATTTTGGCACTGTCACATTAATAACGAGTCAAAACGAGGTGTTGTTTCCGGTTTCCTTCCCCTAGTTTCTCGGTTTGGGGTCCAAATGAATTGCTATGAACACTTTTTTCTTTGAACACTCAACAATTTTGGATATTTCGTCCATTGTTTTTCCCTTTTCTTTTCTTTTTAATTAACTCCCGCTCGGTATCGGTACAATGGACTCCGCGACCCATTTTCGTAAATTTTTCACTATATTATTTAAAAAAAAATCCATCAGTTAAAAAAAGCCTTCCTGACATGGAGTCAATTAAAACCTGAAATCGCTGAACAGGGATATTCTTCCACGCAACCTGCACAATAGCCCATAGCTATTTTGTATTTTTGGGGTTTTGCTTCATAGAAAGCTTTCTTTACATCTGTTCAAAGGTTTTCAATGACACTCAGGTCCGGAGGTTGAGGCGGCCACTCCATAACTTAAACTCCATTCCTTTGGAAAAATTCTTTGACAAATTTACTCGTATGTTTGGGGTCATTGTCTTGCTGTAGAATCCGTCCAAGCATATTCCACTCTGCGTAAGGTAGCAAGGTTTCTCTCATTATGCTGACATAAACTTCATACGTTAATTTATGCTCCGCCGTGCTTTACAGCCTTGATAGTACACTCCGGTTGAAGTTTTGCGAACAGCTGTCCTGGGTCCCAGGAGTCCCAAATAAACCTATTTTGGATTCGTCCATTATATATTACGCCATTTAGAAGGTTCCCAGTTCAAGTGTTCTTTATCAAATTAGTTCGATTGAGTAGGATATTTTTGACAGTAGTGCACTTTAACGTGGCGCCTTAAAAAAAACTTTGTTTCTATTATTTATTCCACCACTATATAATGTTCCCAGATGTTGTAGTATTTCAAATCTAGAAACTTTTCTGAAATATCGTAAAATTCTGTACTGTACAAAATTATTCATCACAAATGTCCTGTTTATTTATACGACATTTTATTTTTTCCTTTCTGCTATTCGCCTGTGGAACTCTCTTCCGCATAGTTCGCAGTCGATAAAATCGATCGTCGAATTCAAAAAAAACTTTTTTTCCCATATTATTAATACCAATATCACAATACGGGAGGCATGGGCCTGTTCACGCGAGGTAACGTTGTTGATTGCGCTCAAGGCGACCTGCCAACACTATCCTCGTTAGTGCACAGGTCAAGTTGACATACAGGCTCCACGCGGAGTCCCCGAAATAGCCATTATAACAACCGTTGCATGGTGAACTAATGTAAGCAGTGAGCCCCTCTACCCAAGGGTTTGAATAATGGGCCTGGCCTATTAGTCTGTGGGTTGTGCATAAGGGTAACTTCCTCACCATGTAAAAATCATTAGTTCACAGACAACATCATGCCTCGGATAATGAGGGATCAACTGTAGTCGACCTCAGCAAACGTTTAAAGGACAATGATTTCCGGTTTTTCACATGGAATGTCAGCTATAAGGCAGACATTACCGCCATCCAGGAAGCGCGATGGGATAGGCCTGGCATAAAAACGATGAAGGACTGCGATATCTACTACAGTTATTGCTACAGAGGGAGACGGTAGCGCTAATTCGGATGCGGATTTGTTGAGCTACGACCCCATCAGCGAGCGCCTCATGACAATCCGCATCAAGGCTTAATTCGGGAACATCAGCCTAATATGCGCTCACGCCCCGACAGAGAAGAAGGATGACAACATCAAGGATGACTTCTATGATCTCCTAGAACGAACATACGATTGATGCCCCAGCTACGACACCAAGATCGTTCTAGGAGACTTCAATGCTCAGCTGTGAAAGGAGGACATCCTTGCCGGAGTCCGATGACTGCACGACAACACATCCGAAAACGGACTCAGGCTGTTGTACTTCGCCTCGGGACGGAATCCCTCTGTGGCAAACACGCGATTCCCACACCTCCTAATCAATCAACCATTAACCAGATTGATCACGTTGCGTTCGACGTCAGACACTCCTCCAGTTTTCTCGATGTCCGAACCTTCCAAAGTGCAAATGGTTTTCGGAACAACAACTGATTTTGGACGACCTTCACGAAATTCGTCTTGGAGTGAACTACGACCTCGATTGAATTCACCACACCATCGAAAAATACTGGTTCTTGATGGAGCTTCATCGCCAAAAATTGAATTAAGTTCATCGATGCACTGCTGTTGAGTTAATCCACGTCGAAAATTGTAAAAATAATCGCACGAAAATTTTCACGATTTAATTGAATATTTTGGGCGAGATGAATCGTTTAAATAGCGCTCGTATGTCAAAATGTTCTGAGTACGTATAACCTCAAAAATGTATTGCCAAAGTTTACAATAGAACTGGCAATAGGGTTGCCCAATCCCAAAATATAAAAGGTAACCTTGGTAAAATTTTTGCAAGTTTAATTTTTCCCGCTTACGAGATTTGATGAAGTTTAATAGGATTAAAGCCTCTGGTCTAGAGAAGTTTGTATCTATTTCCCTTCGCTTTTGACGTATTAAAATTATGTAGCATCGCGTTGCTTACGTTCAGACAGTTCGGGTTCTTAAATATTCCGTTTTATAGAATAAGTTAATAATAATAATGATAATTGGATGGTGCAACTGTCCCCAGACGGACTAGGGCCTAGCTTGCGTGTCAACTACGAACGGCGACGTTTGGAAAGCTTTTTCTTGGACAGTTTCTACTCTTCGATTGCTTGTCAGCAGCTATACCCACTACGCCGCGGCGGCCACAAGTTACGCCAAGTTTAATCTAACCACTTTGACTTGCATAGCTTTTCATGAATTTGACAGCATTATCGATTTTAACATGGATTGATTATGTGTTCAGAATATAATTCTAATCTTGCTTTATACAAAAATTTGCTTTTAATTAATCTCTAGGAAAGATTGTAATTAATCTCTAAGAAAGATTGTAATCCTTGAAGAAGAAAATATAAATAAATAGTAAATTAGTCAAAAGGTAGTAAAGGGAACCGATTAGACTTAAAAGCGAACCTTGCACACCAGTCCACCTATTCAATATCAGCATTAAATTAGATTGAACATCTCCTCTCATCTGCAATGTTTGTCAACGTCTATTGAACCTAAACTACATTCTAGGCTCCAAGGGATGCACTAAATTCTCCTTCCTTATCATTCAAATGAATACAACTGCAACACAGGAAAAACGTATGTAGCACCATAATTTAAGTTGCATTAAGTATGCATACACATGGCATACTATCAGTCTTAGAACCATGTTATAATCTTCTAATTCAAGTTTTTTTCAACTTGAAGATAATTTGTTTTTACCAATGAAAACACCAACAAAATCTATTTTATATGTATTTAAATATATTCATTAATAATCTTGCACCCCTGTGTGCTGTGTGTTTCAGTTTGTGCTTGTGCTGGCTTTTAGTAACATATGTAAAGCGCATCATAATGATTTTGTTTAAAAAAAATAAATATTTTGATTTTAACATGGTTAAAAAATAATACTAATATTTAAAAGATGCTAGTAAATACTCCTAAGTATTTTTGTTATTTGTAATGCAAAGTTTTACCGCAAAGGGAATGGGTGAGTTAAAAAACAACAAATTTGAAATCAATTGCTTACATATAAAAAACGAAGTCATTAAACAATGTAAAGAACAAAATAAATAGATACATTTGTATGTACATAAATGACAACAATATTGTGTCCATTCATTTGAAATGTCTTAGAGGAATATGTTTTCTCTCGTGAACAAAATGCTGAAATTATAGCATCATTTTAATTTTCGACCAGGTAATGTGGGACTATTTGGAGGTGTGTTATTTTGGTGCAAAGCTGTTTTCTTCGATGATGATTTGAACGGTTGTAATTTTCTAGGCCCTCTTGGTGAAGGATTTTCCATTGTAATAGTTTGACTTAGATCCCTTAAAGTTGAATCTACAGTGGATTGTACCCAACCTGCAAATAAGAAAAAACAAATATTAATCGTAATAAGAGAACTAAACATAGAAGCAAATTGCAATTTAACCATAAATGGCTGTGGTAGGGATTTTGAAAAAAAAAACATTTATTTATGTGTTTTTTTCGAAATATTTTATTACTCAATTTTATCAGGAAAATTGGTTTTAATTTCAAATTAATTTGTGACTAGTATCTCACAAGGGAACAATTTTAACGTATTAAGAGGAAATAAATAGAGTCACTTCATTCAACATTTAATAAATCCGTTTAAGATTTAAGAAGTGAAATTGGCAAAATGTACGAAGATCTCTCAAAGCACCTCACTGCTTTGGAGCTACACTTTGAAACAAAGACAATGATAATGGATGACAACATAAATCCAATGAACACTAGAATTTACGCTTTTGCATATGAAATTTCATTGTTTTGAAGAGGCGTAAACAACAAAGTAGTGACACCGCTCAATTGAAGCGTTAAAACTGTGCCCTTGCCTGCAAATACATTGCAGCTGACCTTGTTATACATGGCGTTCCACATTCAAGAAATTAGGATTTTTACAAAATATTTGTAATATGTTGTGAAACGATCGACGTGAATGCACTAAGACCTATTCATATACTCCTTCTTCAGAACTTCCTCTTCAGCGTGCAAAAACATTGGGGCTGATCTTGTTATACATGACGTCCCACATTCAAGAAATGAGGATCTTTACAACATATGTGTAAAATATTGTAAAACGATCGCGTAAATGCAGTAAGACCTATTCATATACTCTGGACCAAACCAGTAACTCAGCCAACACTTAAATAATAGTTAAATTTTCGCACGAACAAGTCAAATGCGATATTCTGAGGTCAACTGCCGCGTTTCGTAAACAAAAGAAAAAATCGTCTGTCCCACTGATCTTGGATTTGACAGCACCCCATAGATGTTGCATAAGAACTTGTCGCCGTGTACGTACGCTTATTGCGTCTTCATGTGTTTTTTCTACATCTCCCTTTCCTTTTCTACTTCTTAATTTTTTTGTTTACTTTAACTTTTGCAATTTCCTTTCTTTTTACTGTGTATCAGTGTTCACATTTCACTACTTTTTTCTACACTTATTATTTTATTTAATTTTTGCTTTTTATTTACTAATTACATTATTAAATTTTTGTGAAGCATGGCAATACACGTTAATAATTGATTCAAACATTTTGAATTTGTGTTTTAAGAATATTTTTACAAAGTTTACTCATGGTGATAATCCTATTTATTGTGATTTGCTTCTTAATTGCGGTATTGTCATTGTTCAAAAGTCATCCTGATAATATAAAGACTTTCTAAACGCAAAGTGTGAAGTTTGAATATTCTAAATATGAAAATCTTTTACTATTGTTGTTTATTTCCCCTAAAAGATTTAGAAAACATAACAGAACTTGAACATATTTTAATGGATCTCAGTTCAATATATCATAATACTCTAGTTGGTGGTAATTTTAATTTTAACTATTTGAAATGCAATATGAGACTGGTTGTCTCTTTCAAATCTTCTGTGATAAAACTGGACTTTCGTTAGTAAATAATAAGTACACCACATGCTTTGAAGTTTTAGCAAATATGGAGAATTTTGGACCACAGTTGTTCCCTGTTGGTGGCTTTACAGTCCCCGATCTAGCTTTTTAAAATTCCACATAGATGGTCTGTCCTTCTCGGCAAATGGCAGCATCATTGTATTTCAGATGTGTACGTAGTCAACTGTACACATCTTGTTTTTTATCCAATAAGAACTGGACCAAGGCTAGAAGCCGAAGCCATCACCAGATCATAATGCTGCCACCACAATGCTTAATTGTTTTTTTGTGTTTTTGGGATCAAATTCCGTGTTCTTTGAACATCTCATGTACGTTTTCCCGTCTGAACCAAATAAATAAATCTTGGTTTCATCTGACCATAACACGTTGTTCGAGTTTTCACTATCTCCTTAATCTGCTTTGAACATTTTACTTGCTCAGAAAGGGTGCCTTCCTAGGGGATCTGCCAAACAGCTTCGCTTCTCTCAACCGGTTCCTTAAAGTGCGACTCGTTACTGGTGCATCAAGACCAATTTTCAATTCATTTGACTGAAGCAAATGGATAATTTTGGCACTGTCACATTAATAACGAGTCAAAACGAGGTGTTGTTTCCGGTTTCCTTCCCCTAGTTTCTCGGTTTGGGGTCCAAATGAATTGCTATGAACACTTTTTTCTTTGAACACTCAACAATTTTGGATATTTCGTCCATTGTTTTTCCCTTTTCTTTTCTTTTTAATTAACTCCCGCTCGGTATCGGTACAATGGACTCCGCGACCCATTTTCGTAAATTTTTCACTATATTATTTAAAAAAAAATCCATCAGTTAAAAAAAGCCTTCCTGACATGGAGTCAATTAAAACCTGAAATCGCTGAACAGGGATATTCTTCCACGCAACCTGCACAATAGCCCATAGCTATTTTGTATTTTTGGGGTTTTGCTTCATAGAAAGCTTTCTTTACATCTGTCCAAAGGTTTTCAATGACACTCAGGTCCGGAGGTTGAGGCGGCCACTCCATAACTTAAACTCCATTCCTTTGGAAAAATTCTTTGACAAGTTTACTCGTATGTTTGGGGTCATTGTCTTGCTGTAGAATCCGTCCAAGCATATTCCACTCTGCGTAAGGTAGCAAGGTTTCTCTCATTATGCTGACATAAACTTCATTGGTATTCATAATGGGAAAAGCATTCCCATACGTTAATTTATGCTCCGCCGTGCTTTACAGCCTTGATAGTACACTCCGGTTGAAGTTTTGCGAACAGCTGTCCTGGGTCCCAGGAGTCCCAAATAAACCTATTTTGGATTCGTCCATTATATATTACGCCATTTAGAAGGTTCCCAGTTCAAGTGTTCTTTATCAAATTAGTTCGTTTTAGTAGGATATTTTTGACAGTAGTGCACTTTAACGTGGCGCCTTAAAAAAAACTTTGTTTCTATTATTTGTTCCACCACTATATAATGTTCCCAGATGTTGTAGTATTTCAAATCTAGAAACTTTTCTGAAATATCGTAAAATTCTGTACTGTACAAAATTATTCATCACAAATGTCCTGTTTATTTATACGACATTTTATTTTTTCCTTTCTGCTATTCGCCTGTGGAACTCTCTTCCGCATAGTTCGCAGTCGATAAAATCGATCGTCGAATTCGAAAGAAAACTTTTTTTCCCATATAATTAATACCAATATCACAATACGGGAGGCATGGGCCTGTTCACGCGAGGTAACGTTGTTGATTGCGCTCAAGGCGACCTGTCAACACTATCCTCGTTAGTGCACAGGTCAAGTTGACATACAGCCTCCACGCGGAGTCCCCGGAATAGCCATTATAACAACCGTTGCATGGTGAACTAATGTATGCAGTGAGCCCCTCTACCCAAGGGTTTGAATAATGGGCCTGGCCTATTAGTCTGTGGGTTTTGCATGAGGGTAACTTCCTCACCATGTAAAAATCATTAGTTCACAGACAACATCATGCCTCGGATAATGAGGGATCAACTGTTGTCGACCTCAGCAAACGTTTAAAGGACAATGATTTCCGGTTTTGCACATGGAATGTCAGCTATAAGGCAGACATTACCGCCATCCAGGAAGCGCGATGGGTTAGGCCTGGCATAAAAGCGATGAAGGACTGCGATATCTACTACAGTTATTGCTACAGAGGGAGACGGTAGCGCTAATTCGGATGCGGATTTGTTGAGCTACGACCCCATCAGCGAGCGCCTCATGACAATCCGCATCATGGCTAAATTCGGGAACATCAGCCTACTTTCCGCTCACGCCCCGACAGAGGAGAAGGATGACAACACCAAGGATGTCTTCTATGATCTCCTAGAAAGAACATATGATTGATGCCCCGGCTACGACACCAAGATCGTACTAGGAGACTTCAACGCTCAGCTGTGAAAGGAGGACATCTTTGCTGGAGTCATCGGAACGACAACACATCCGAAAACGGACTCAGTCTGTTGTACTTCGCCTCGAGACGGAATACCCCTGTGGCAAACACGCGATTCCCACACCTGAACATCCACAAAGAGACCTGGCGAGCTCCTGATCAATCAACCGTTAACCAGATTCATCACATTGCGTTCGACGTCAGACACTCCTCCAGTTTTCTCGATGTCCGAACCTTCCAAAGTGCAAATGGTTTCCGGAACAACAACTGATTTTGGACGACCTTCACGAAATTCGTATTGGAGTGAACTACGACCTCGATTGAATTCACCACACCATCGATAAATACTGGTTCTTGATGGAGCTTCATCGCCAAAAATTGAATTAAGTTCATCGATGCACTGCTGTTGAGTTAATCCACGTCGAAAATTGTAAAAATAATCGCACGAAAATTTTCACGATTTAATTGAATTTTCTGGGCGAGATGAATCTTTTAAATAGCGCTCGTATGTCAAAACGTTCTGAGTACGTATAATCTCAAAAATGTTTTGTCAAAGCTTACAATAGAACTGGCAGTTTCCAAATCGCAACACTAGGGTTGCCCAATCCCAAAATATAAAAGGTAACCTTGTTAAAATTTTTGCAAGTTTGGTTTTTCCCGCTTACAAGATTTGATGAAGTTTAATAGGATTAAAGCCTCTGGTCTAGAGAAGTTTGTGTCTATTTCCCTTCGCTTTTGACGTATTAAAATTATGTAGCATCGCGTTGCTTACGTTCAGACAGTTCGTGTTCTTAAATATTCCGTTTTATAGAATAAGTTAATAATAATAATGATAATTGGATGGTGCAACTGTCCCCAGACGGACTAGGGCCTAGCTTGCGTGTCAACTACGAACGGCGAAGCTTGAGAAGCTTTTTCTTGGACAGTTACTTCTCTTTGATTGTTTGTCAGCAGCTCTACCAACTACGACACGGGGGCCACAAGTTACACCAAGTTTAATCTAACCACTTTGACTTGCATAGCTTTTCATGAATTTGACAGCATTATCGATTTTTACATGGATTGATTATGTGTTCAAAATAAAATTCTCATCTTACTTTATAATAATTATAAGTAAAATTTGCTTTTGATTAATCTCTATTAAAGATTGTAGTTAATCTCTAAGAAAGATTGTAATCCCTGAAGAAGAAAATATAGATAAATATATAATGTGGATTCTCAGTCAAAAGGTAGTAAAGGGAACCAATTAGACTTAAAAGCGAACCTTGCACACCAGTCCACCTATTCAATATCAGCATTAAATTAGATTGAACATCTCTCATCTGCAATGTTTGTCAACTTCAATTGAACCTAAACTAATTTCTAGGTTCCAAAGGATGCACTAAATTCTCCTTCCTTATCATTCAAATGAATACAATTGCAACACAGGAAAAACGTATGTAGCACCATAATTTAAGTTGCATTAAGTATGCATACACATGGCATACTATCAGTCTTAGAACCATGTTATAATCTTCTAATTCAAGTTTTTTTCAACTTGAAGATAATTTGTTTTTACCAATGAAAACACCAACAAAATCTATTTTATATGTATTTAAATATATTCATTAATAATCTTGCACCCCTGTGTGCTGTGTGTTTCAGTTTGTGCTTGTGCTGGCTTTTAGTAACATATGTAAAGCGCATCATAATGATTTTGTTTAAAAAAAATAAATATTTTGATTTTAACATGGTTAAAAAATAATACTAATATTTAAAAGATGCTAGTAAATACTCCTAAGTATTTTTGTTATTTGTAATGCAAAGTTTTACCGCAAAGGGAATGGGTGAGTTAAAAAACAACAAATTTGAAATCAATTGCTTACATATAAAAAACGAAGTCATTAAACAATGTAAAGAACAAAATAAATAGATACATTTGTATGTACATAAATGACAACAATATTGTGTCCATTCATTTGAAATGTCTTAGAGGAATGTGTTTTCTCTCGTGAACAAAATGCTGAAATTATAGCATCATTTTAATTTTCGACCGGGTAATGTGGGACTATCTGGAGGTGTGTTATTTTGGTGCAAAGCTGTTTTCTTCGATGATGATTTGAACGGTTGTAATTTTCTAGGCCCTCTTGGTGAAGGATTTTCCATTGTAATAGTTTGACTTAGATCCCTTAAAGTTGAATCTACAGTGGATTGTACCCAACCTGCAAATAAGAAAAAACAAATATTAATCGTAATAAGAGAACTAAACATAGAAGCAAATTGCAATTTAACCATAAATGGCTGTGGTAGGGATTTTGAAAAAAAAAAACATTTATTTATGTGTTTTTTTCGAAATATTTTATTACTCAATTTTATCAGGAAAATTGGTTTTAATTTCAAGTTAATTTGTGACTAGTATCTCACAAGGGAACAATTTTAACGTATTAAGAGGAAATAAATAGAGTCACTTCATTCAACATTTAATAAATCCATTTAAGATTTAAGAAGTGAAATTGGCAAAATGTACGAAGATCTCTCAAAGCACCTCACTGCTTTGGAGCTACACTTTGAAACAAAGACAATGATAATGGATGACAACATAAATCCAATGAACACTAGAATTTACGCTTTTGCATATGAAATTTCATTGTTTTGAAGAGGCGTAAACAACAAAGTAGTGACACCGCTCAATTGAAGCGTTAAAACTGTGCCCTTGCCTGCAAATACATTGCAGCTGACCTTGTTATACATGGCGTCCCACATTCAAGAAATTAGGATTTTTACAAAATATTTGTAATATATTATGAAACGATCGACGTGAATGCACTAAGACCTATTCATATACTCCTTCTTCAGAACTTCCTCTTCAGCGTGCAAAAACATTGGGGCTGATCTTGTTATACATGACGTCCCACATTCAAGAAATGAGGATCTTTACAACATATGTGTAAAATATTGTAAAACGATCGCGTAAATGCAGTAAGACCTATTCATATACTCTGGACCAAACCAGTAACTCAGCCAACACTTAAATAATAGTTAAATTTTCGCACGAACAAGTCAAATGCGATATTCTGAGGTCAACTGCCGCGTTTCGTAAACAAAAGAAAAAATCGTCTGTCCCACTGATCTTGGATTTGACAGCACCCCATAGATGTTGCATAAGAACTTGTCGCCGTGTGAGAAACTGTACGCTTATTGCGTCTTCATGTGTTTTTTCTACATCTCCCTTTCCTTTTCTACTTCTTAATTTTTTTGTTTACTTTAACTTTTGCAATTTCCTTTCTTTTTACTGTGTATCACTGTTCACATTTCACTACTTTTTTCTACACTTATTATTTTATTTAATTTTTGCTTTTTATTTACTAATTACATTATTAAATTTTTGCGAAGCATGGCAATACACGTTAATAATTGATTAAAAAATTTTGAATTTGTGTTTTAAGAATATTTTTACAAAGTTTACTCATGGTGATAATCCTATTTAGTGTGATTTGCTTCTTAATTGCGGTATTGTCATTGTTCAAAAGTCATCCTGATAATATAAAGACTATTCTAAACGCAATGTGTGAAGTCTGAATATTCTAAATATGAAAATCTTTTACTATTGTTGTTTATTTCCCCTAAAAGATTTAGAAAACATAACAGAACTTGAACATATTTTAATGGATCTCAGTTCAATATATGATAATACTCTAGTTGGTGGTAATTTTAATTTTAACTATTTGAAATGCAATATGAGACTGGTTGTCTCTTTCAAATTTTCTGTGATAAAACTGGACTTTCGTTTGTAAATAATAAGTACACCACATGCTTTGAAGTTTTAGCAAATATTCAGAATTTTGGACCACAGTTGTTCCCTGTTGGTGGCTTTACAGTCCCCGATCTAGCTGTTTAAAATTCCCCATAGATGGTCTGTCCTTCTCGGCAAATGGCAGCATCATTGTATTTCAGATGTGTACGTAGTCTTTGAACATCTCATGTACGTTTTCCCGTCTGAACCAAATAAATAAATCTTGGTTTCATCTGACCATAACACGTTGTTCGAGTTTTCAAGATCTCCTTAATCTGCTTTGAACATTTTACTTACTCAGAAAGGGTGCCTTCCTAGGGGATCTGCCAAACAGCTTCGCTTCTCTCAACCGGTTCCTTAAAGTGCGACTCGTTACTGGTGCATCAAGACCATTTTTCAATTCATTTGGCTGAAGCAAATGGATAATTTTGGCACTGTCACATTAATAACGAGTCAGTTGTTTCCGGTTTCCTTCCCCTAGTTTCTCGGTTTGGGGTCCAAATGAATTGCTATGAACACTTTTTTCTTTGAACACTCAACAATTTTGGATATTTCGTCCATTGTTT
This sequence comes from Eristalinus aeneus, assembly GCA_955652365.1. Lineage (NCBI taxonomy): Eukaryota > Metazoa > Arthropoda > Insecta > Diptera > Syrphidae > Eristalinus > Eristalinus aeneus. The sequence goes on along the minus strand of OY019130.1, from coordinate 60,337,333 downwards.
TTCTTTTTTCTTTTTTTTTAATTAACTCCCGCTCGGTATCGGTACAATGGACTCCGCGACCCATTTTCGTAAATTTTTCACTATATTATTTAAAAAAAAATCCATCAGTTAAAAAAAGCCTTCGTGACATGGAGTCAATTAAAACCTGAAATCGCTGAACAGGGATATTCTTCCACGCAACCTGCACAATAGCCCATAGCTATTTTGTATTTTTGGGGTTTTGCTTCATAGAAAGCTTTCTTTACATCTGTCCAAACGTTTTCAATGACACTCAGGTCCGGAGGTTGAGGCGGCCACTCCATAACTTAAACTCCATTCCTTTGGAATAATTCTTTGACAAATTTACTCGTATGTTTGGGGTCATTGTCTTGCTGTAGAATCCGTCCAAGCATATTCCACTCTGCGTAAGGTAGCAAGGTTTCTCTCATTATGCTGACATAAACTTCATTGGTATTCATAATGGGAAAAGCATTCCCATACGTTAATTTATGCTCCGCTGTGCTTTACAGCCTTGATAGTACACTCCGGTTGAAGTTTTGCGAACAGCTGTCCTGGGTCCCAGGAGTCCCAAATAAACCTATTTTGGATTCGTCCATTATATATTACGCCATTTAGAAGGTTCCCAGTTCAAGTGTTCTTTATCAAATTAGTTCGTTTTAGTAGGATATTTTTGACAGTAGTGCACTTTAACGTGGCGCCTTAAAAAAAAACTTTGTTTCTATTATTTATTCCACCACTATATAATGTTCCCAGATGTTGTAGTATTTTAAATCTAGAAACTTTTCTGAAATATCGTAAAATTCTGTACTGTACAAAATTATTCATCACAAATGTCCTGTTTATTTATACGACATTTTATTTTTTCCTTTCTGCTATTCGCCTGTGGAACTCTCTTCCGCATAGTTCGCAGTCGATAAAATCGATCGTCGAATTCGAAAGAAAACTTTTTTTTCCCATATTATTAATACCAATATCACAATACGGGAGGCATGGGCCTGTTCACGCTAGGTAACGTTGTTGATTGCGCTCAAGGCGACCTACCAACACTATCCTCGTTAGTGCACAGGTCAAGTTGACATACAGCCTCCACGCGAGTCCCCGGAATAGCCATTATAACAACCGTTGCATGGTGAACTAATGTATGCAGCGAGCCCCTCTACCCAAGGGTTTGAATAATGGGCCTGGCCTATTAGTCTGTGGGTTGTGCATGAGGGTAACTTCCTCACCATGTAAAAATCATTAGTTCACAGACAACATCATGCCTCGGATAATGAGGGATCAACTGTTGTCGACCTCAGCAAACGTTTAAAGGACAATGATTTCCGGTTTTGCACATGGAATGTCAGCTATAAGGCAGACATTACCGCCATCCAGGAAGCGCGATGGGGTAGGCCTGGCATAAAAGCGATGAAGGACTGCGATATCTACTACAGTTATTGCTACAGAGGGAGACGGTAGCGCTAATTCGGATGCGGGTTTGTTGAGCTGCGACCCCATCAGCGAACGCCTCATGACAATCCGCATCAAGGCTAAATTCGGGAACATCAGCCTAATATGCGCTCACGCCCCGACAGAGAAGGATGACAACATCAAGGATGACTTCTATGATCTCCTAGAACGAACATACGATTGATGCCCCAGCTACGACACCAAGATCGTTCTAGGAGACTTCAATGCTCAGCTGTGAAAGGAGGACATCTTTGCCGGAGTCCGATAACTGCACGACAACACATCCGAAAACGGACTCAAGCTGTTGTACTTCGCCTCGGGACGGAATCCCTCTGTGGCAAACACGCGATTCCCACACCTCCTAATCAATCAACCGTTAACCAGATTCATCACGTTGCGTTCGACGTCAGACACTCCTCCAGTTTTCTCGATGTCCGAACCTTCCAAAGTGCAAATGGTTTTCGGAACAACAACTGATTTTGGACGACCTTCACGAAATTCGTCTTGGAGTGAACTACGACTTCGATTGAATTCACCACACCATCGATAAATACTGGTTCTTGATGGAGTTTCATCGCTAAAAATTGAATTAAGTTCATCGATGCACTGCTGTTGAGTTAATCCACGTCGAAAATTGTAAAAATAATCGCACGAAAATTTTCACGATTTAATTGAATATTTTGGGCGAGATGAATCTTTTAAATAGCGCTCGTATGTCAAAACGTTCTGAGTACGCATAACCTCAAAAATGTATTGCCAAAGTTTACAATAGAACTGGCAATAGGGTTGCCCAATCCCAAAATATAAAAGGTAACCTTGGTAAAATTTTTGCAAGTTTAATTTTTCCCGCTTACGAGATTTGATGAAGTTTAATAGGATTAAAGCCTCTGGTCTAGAGAAGTTTGTATCTATTTCCCTTCGCTTTTGACGTATTAAAATTATGTAGCATAGCGTTGCCTACGTTCAGACAGCTCGTGTTCTTAAATATTCCGTTTTATAGAATAAGTTAATAATAATAATGATAATTGGATGGTGCAACTGTCCCCAGACGGACTAGGGCCTAGCTTGCGTGTCAACTACGAACGGCGAAGTTTGAGAAGCTTTTTCTTGGACAGTTACTACTCTTTGATTGTTTGTCAGCAGCTCTACCCACTACGCCACGGCGGCCACAAGTTACGCCAAGTTTAATCTAAGCACTTTGACTTGCATAGCTTTTCATGAATTTGACAGCATTATCGATTTTAACATGGATTGATTATGTGTTCAGAATAAAATTCTAATCTTACTTTATAATAATTATAAGTAAAATTTGCTTTTAATTAATCTCTATTAAAGATTGTAATTAATCTCTAAGAAAGATTGTAATCTTTGAAGAAGAAAATATAAATAAATATATAATGTGGATTCTTAGTCAAAAGGTAGTAAAGGGAACCAATTAGACTTAAAAGCGAACCTTGCACACCAGTTCAATATCAGCATTAAATTAGATTGAACATCTCTCATCTGCAATGTTTGTCAACTTCAATTGAACCTAAGCTACATTCTAGGTTCCAAAGGATGCACTAAATTCTCCTTCCTTATCATTCAAATGAATACAACTGCAACACAGGAAAAACGTATGTAGCACCATAATTTAAGTTGCATTAAGTATGCATACACATGGCATACTATCAGTCTTAGAACCATGTTATAATCTTCTAATTCAAGTTTTTTTCAACTTGAAGATAATTTGTTTTTACCAATGAAAACACCAACAAAATCTATTTTATATGTATTTAACTATATTCAATAATAATCTTGCACCCCCGTGTGCTGTGTGTTTCAGTTTGTGCTTGTGCTGGCTTTTAGTAACATATGTAAAGCGCATCATAATGATTTTGTTTAAAAAAAAATAAATAATTTGATTTTAACATGGTTAAAAAATAATACTAATACTTGAAAGATGCTAGTAAATACTCCTAAGTATTTTTGTTATTTGTAATGCAAAGTTTTACCGCAAAGGAAATGGGTGAGATAAAAAACAACAAATTTGAAATCAATTGCTTACATATAAAAAACGAAGTCATTAAACTATGTAAAGAACAAAATAAATAGATACATTTGTATGTACATAAATGACAACAATATTGTGTCCATTCATTTGAAATGTCTTAGAGGAATGTGTTTTCTCTCGTGAACAAAATGCTGAAATTATAGCATCATTTTAATTTTCGACCGGGTAATGTGGGACTATCTGGAGGTGTGTTATTTTGGTGCAAAGCTGTTTTCTTCGATGATGATTTGAACGGTTGTAATTTTCTAGGCCCTCTTGGTGAAGGATTTTCCATTGTAATAGTTTGACTTAGATCCCTTAAAGTTGAATCTACAGTGGATTGTACCCAACCTGCAAATAAGAAAAAACAAATATTAATCGTAATAAGAGGACTAAACATAGAAGCAAATTGCAATTTAACCATAAATGGCTGTGGTAGGGATTTTGAAAAAAAAAACATTTATTTATGTGTTTTTTCGAAATATTTTATTACTCTATTTTATCAGGAAAATTGGTTTTAATTTCAAGTTAATTTGTGACTAGTATCTCACAAGGGAACAATTTTAACGTATTAAGAGGAAATAAATAGAGTCACTTCATTCAACATTTAATAAATCCGTTTAAGATTTAAGAAGTGAAATTGGCAAAATGTACGAAGATCTCTCAAAGCACCTCACTGCTTTGGAGCTACACTTTGAAACAAAGACAATGATAATGGATGACAACATAAATCCAATGAACACTAGAATTTACGCTTTTGCATATGAAATTTCATTGTTTTGAAGAGGCGTAAACAACAAAGTAGTGACACCGCTCAATTGAAGCGTTAAAACTGTGCCCTTGCGTGCAAAAACATTGCAGCAGACCTTGTTATACATGGCGTCCCACATTCAAGAAATTAGGATTTTTACAAAATATTTGTAATATATTATGAAACGATCGACGTGAATGCACTAAGACCTATTCATATACTCCTTCTTCAGAACTTCCTCTTCAGCGTGCAAAAACATTGGGGCTGATCTTGTTATACATGACGTCCCACATTCAAGAAGTGAGGATCTTTACAACATATATGTAAAATATTGTAAAACGATAGCGTAAATGCAGTAAGACCTATTCATATACTCTGGACCAAACCAGTAACTCAGCCAACACTTAAATAATAGTTAAATTTTCGCACGAACAAGTCAAATGCGATATTCTGAGGTCAACTGCCGCGTTTCGTAAACAAAAGAAAAAATCGTCTGTCCCACTGATCTTGGATTTGACAGCACCCCATAGATGTTGCATAAGAACTTGTCGCCGTGTGAGAAACTGTACGCTTATTGCGTCTTCATGTGTTTTTTCTACATCTCCCTTTCCTTTTCTACTTCTTAATTTTTTGTTTACTTTAACTTTTGTAATTTCCTTTCTGTTTACTGTGTATCAGTGTTCACATTTCACTACTTTTTTCTACACTTATTATTTTATTTAATTTTTGCTTTTTATTTACTAATTACATTATTAAATTTTTGCGAAGCATGGCAATACACGTTAATAATTGATTAAAAAATTTTGAATTTGTGTTTTAAGAATATTTTTACAAAGTTTACTCATGGTGATAATCCTATTTATTGTGATTTGCTTCTTAATTGCGGTAGTGTCATTGTTCAAAAGTCATCCTGATAATATAAAGACTTTCTAAACGCAATGTGTGAAGTTTGAATATTCTAAATATGAAAATCTTTTACTATTGTTGTTTATTTCCCCTAAAAGATTTAGAAAACATAACAGAACTTGAACATATTTTAATGGATCTCAGTTCAATATATCATAATACTCTAGTTGGTGGTAATTTTAATTTTAACTATTTGAAATGCAATATGAGACTGGTTGTCTCTTTCAAATCTTCTGTGATAAAACTGGACTTTCGTTAGTAAATAATAAGTACACCACATGCTTTGAAGTTTTAGCAAATATGGAGAATTTTGGACCACAGTTGTTCCCTGTTGGTGGCTTTACAGTCCCCGATCTAGCTTTTTAAAATTCCACATAGATGGTCTGTCCTTCTCGGCAAATGGCAGCATCATTGTATTTCAGATGTGTACGTAGTCAACTGTACACATCTTGTTTTTTATCCAATAAGAACTGGACCAAGGCTAGAAGCCGAAGCCATCACCAGATCATAATGCTGCCACCACAATGCTTAATTGTTTTTTTGTGTTTTTGGGATCAAATTCCGTGTTCTTTGAACATCTCATGTACGTTTTCCCGTCTGAACCAAATAAATAAATCTTGGTTTCATCTGACCATAACACGTTGTTCGAGTTTTCACGATCTCCTTAATCTGCTTTGAACATTTTACTTGCTCAGAAAGGGTGCCTTCCTAGGGGATCTGCCAAACAGCTTCGCTTCTCTCAACCGGTTCCTTAAAGTGCGACTCGTTACTGGTGCATCAAGACCAATTTTCAATTCATTTGACTGAAGCAAATGGATAATTTTGGCACTGTCACATTAATAACGAGTCAAAACGAGGTGTTGTTTCCGGTTTCCTTCCCCTAGTTTCTCGGTTTGGGGTCCAAATGAATTGCTATGAACACTTTTTTCTTTGAACACTCAACAATTTTGGATATTTCGTCCATTGTTTTTCCCTTTTCTTTTTTTTTAATTAACTCCCGCTCGGTATCGGTACAATGGACTCCGCGACTCATTTTCGTAAATGTTTCACTATATTATTTAAAAAAAAATCCATCAGTTAAAAAAAGCCTTCCTGACATGGAGTCAATTAAAACCTGAAATTGCTGAACAGGGATATTCTTCCACGCAACCTGCACAATAGCCCATAGCTATTTTGTATTTTTGGGGTTTTGCTTCATAGAAAGCTTTCTTTACATCTGTTCAAAGGTTTTCAATGACACTCAGGTCCGGAGGTTGAGGCGGCCACTCCATAACTTAAACTCCATTCCTTTGGAAAAATTCTTTGACAAGTTTACTCGTATGTTTGGGGTCATTGTCTTGCTGTAGAATCCGTCCAAGCATATTCCACTCTGCGTAAGGTAGCAAGGTTTCTCTCATTATGCTGACATAAACTTCATTGGTATTCATAATGGGAAAAGCATTCCCATACGTTAATTTATGCTCCGCCGTGCTTTACAGCCTTGATAGTACACTCCGGTTGAAGTTTTGCGAACAGCTGTCCTGGGTCCCAGGAGTCCCAAATAAACCTATTTTGGATTCGTCCATTATATATTACGCCATTTAGAAGGTTCCCAGTTCAAGTGTTCTTTATCAAATTAGTTCGTTTTAGTAGGATATTTTTGACAGTAGTGCACTTTAACGTGGCGCCTTAAAAAAAACTTTGTTTCTATTATTTATTCCACCACTATATAATGTTCCCAGATGTTGTAGTATTTCAAATCTAGAAACTTTTCTGAAATATCGTAAAATTCTGTACTGTACAAAATTATTCATCACAAATGTCCTGTTTATTTATACGACATTTTATTTTTTCCTTTCTGCTATTCGCCTGTGGAACTCTCTTCCGCATAGTTCGCAGTCGATAAAATCGATCGTCGAATTCAAAAAAAACTTTTTTTCCCATATTATTAATACCAATATCACAATACGGGAGGCATGGGCCTGTTCACGCGAGGTAACGTTGTTGATTGCGCTCAAGGCGACCTGCCAACACTATCCTCGTTAGTGCACAGGTCAAGTTGACATACAGGCTCCACGCGGAGTCCCCGAAATAGCCATTATAACAACCGTTGCATGGTGAACTAATGTATGCAGTGAGCCCCTCTACCCAAGGGTTTGAATAATGGGCCTGGCCTATTAGTCTGTGGGTTGTGCATAAGGGTAACTTCCTCACCATGTAAAAATCATTAGTTCACAGACAACATCATGCCTCGGATAATGAGGGATCAACTGTAGTCGACCTCAGCAAACGTTTAAAGGACAATGATTTCCGGTTTTTCACATGGAATGTCAGCTATAAGGCAGACATTACCGCCATCCAGGAAGCGCGATGGGATAGGCCTGGCATAAAAACGATGAAGGACTGCGATATCTACTACAGTTATTGCTACAGAGGGAGACGGTAGCGCTAATTCGGATGCGGATTTGTTGAGCTACGACCCCATCAGCGAGCGCCTCATGACAATCCGCATCAAGGCTTAATTCGGGAACATCAGCCTAATATGCGCTCACGCCCCGACAGAGAAGAAGTATGACAACATCAAGGATGACTTCTATGATCTCCTAGAACGAACATACGATTGATGCCCCAGCTACGACACCAAGATCGTTCTAGGAGACTTCAATGCTCAGCTGTGAAAGGAGGACATCCTTGCCGGAGTCCGATGACTGCACGACAACACATCCGAAAACGGACTCAGGCTGTTGTACTTCGCCTCGGGACGGAATCCCTCTGTGGCAAACACGCGATTCCCACACCTCCTAATCAATCAACCATTAACCAGATTGATCACGTTGCGTCGAAAATTGTAAAAATAATCGCACGAAAATTTTCACGATTTAATTGAATATTTTGGGCGAGATGAATCGTTTAAATAGCGCTCGTATGTCAAAATGTTCTGAGTACGTATAACCTCAAAAATGTATTGCCAAAGTTTACAATAGAACTGGCATCACGTTACGTCGAAAATTGTAAAAATAATCGCACGAAAATTTTCACGATTTAATTGAATATTTTGGGCGAGATGAATCGTTTAAATAGCGCTCGTATGTCAAAATGTTCTGAGTACGTATAACCTCAAAAATGTATTGCCAAAGTTTACAATAGAACTGGCAATAGGGTTGCCCAATCCCAAAATATAAAAGGTAACCTTGGTAAAATTTTTGCAAGTTTAATTTTTCCCGCTTACGAGATTTGATGAAGTTTAATAGGATTAAAGCCTCTGGTCTAGAGAAGTTTGTATCTATTTCCCTTCGCTTTTGACGTATTAAAATTATGTAGCATCGCGTTGCTTACGTTCAGACAGTTCGGGTTCTTAAATATTCCGTTTTATAGAATAAGTTAATAATAATAATGATAATTGGATGGTGCAACTGTCCCCAGACGGACTAGGGCCTAGCTTGCGTGTCAACTACGAACGGCGACGTTTGGAAAGCTTTTTCTTGGACAGTTTCTACTCTTCGATTGCTTGTCAGCAGCTATACCCACTACGCCGCGGCGGCCACAAGTTACGCCAAGTTTAATCTAACCACTTTGACTTGCATAGCTTTTCATGAATTTGACAGCATTATCGATTTTAACATGGATTGATTATGTGTTCAGAATATAATTCTAATCTTGCTTTATACAAAAATTTGCTTTTAATTAATCTCTAGGAAAGATTGTAATTAATCTCTAAGAAAGATTGTAATCCTTGAAGAAGAAAATATAAATAAATAGTAAATTAGTCAAAAGGTAGTAAAGGGAACCGATTAGACTTAAAAGCGAACCTTGCACACCAGTCCACCTATTCAATATCAGCATTAAATTAGATTGAACATCTCCTCTCATCTGCAATGTTTGTCAACGTCTATTGAACCTAAACTACATTCTAGGCTCCAAGGGATGCACTAAATTCTCCTTCCTTATCATTCAAATGAATACAACTGCAACACAGGAAAAACGTATGTAGCACCATAATTTAAGTTGCATTAAGTATGCATACACATGGCATACTATCAGTCTTAGAACCATGTTATAATCTTCTAATTCAAGTTTTTTTCAACTTGAAGATAATTTGTTTTTACCAATGAAAACACCAACAAAATCTATTTTATATGTATTTAAATATATTCATTAATAATCTTGCACCCCTGTGTGCTGTGTGTTTCAGTTTGTGCTTGTGCTGGCTTTTAGTAACATATGTAAAGCGCATCATAATGATTTTGTTTAAAAAAAATAAATATTTTGATTTTAACATGGTTAAAAAATAATACTAATATTTAAAAGATGCTAGTAAATACTCCTAAGTAGTTTTGTTATTTGTAATGCAAAGTTTTACCGCAAAGGGAATGGGTGAGTTAAAAAACAACAAATTTGAAATCAATTGCTTACATATAAAAAACGAAGTCATTAAACAATGTAAAGAACAAAATAAATAGATACATTTGTATGTACATAAATGACAACAATATTGTGTCCATTCATTTGAAATGTCTTAGAGGAATGTGTTTTCTCTCGTGAACAAAATGCTGAAATTATAGCATCATTTTAATTTTCGACCAGGTAATGTGGGACTATTTGGAGGTGTGTTATTTTGGTGCAAAGCTGTTTTCTTCGATGATGATTTGAACGGTTGTAATTTTCTAGGCCCTCTTGGTGAAGGATTTTCCATTGTAATAGTTTGACTTAGATCCCTTAAAGTTGAATCTACAGTGGATTGTACCCAACCTGCAAATAAGAAAAAACAAATATTAATCGTAATAAGAGAACTAAACATAGAAGCAAATTGCAATTTAACCATAAATGGCTGTGGTAGGGATTTTGAAAAAAAAACATTTATTTATGTGTTTTTTTCGAAATATTTTATTACTCAATTTTATCAGGAAAATTGGTTTCAATTTCAAATTAATTTGTGACTAGTATCTCACAAGGGAACAATTTTAACGTATTAAGAGGAAATAAATAGAGTCACTTCATTCACCATTTAATAAATCCGTTTAAGATTTAAGAAGTGAAATTGGCAAAATGTACGAAGATCTCTCAAAGCACCTCACTGCTTTGGAGCTACACTTTGAAACAAAGACAATGATAATGGATGACAACATAAATCCAATGAACACTAGAATTTACGCTTTTGCATATGAAATTTCATTGTTTTGAAGAGGCGTAAACAACAAAGTAGTGACACCGCTCAATTGAAGCGTTAAAACTGTGCCCTTGCCTGCAAATACATTGCAGCTGACCTTGTTATACATGGCGTTCCACATTCAAGAAATTAGGATTTTTACAAAATATTTGTAATATGTTGTGAAACGATCGACGTGAATGCACTAAGACCTATTCATATACTCCTTCTTCAGAACTTCCTCTTCAGCGTGCAAAAACATTGGGGCTGATCTTGTTATACATGACGTCCCACATTCAAGAAATGAGGATCTTTACAACATATGTGTAAAATATTGTAAAACGATCGCGTAAATGCAGTAAGACCTATTCATATACTCTGGACCAAACCAGTAACTCAGCCAACACTTAAATAATAGTTAAATTTTCGCACGAACAAGTCAAATGCGATATTCTGAGGTCAACTGCCGCGTTTCGTAAACACTGTTTCGTCTGTCCCACTGATCTTGGATTTGACAGCACCCCATAGATGTTGCATAAGAACTTGTCGCCGTGTACGTACGCTTATTGCGTCTTCATGTGTTTTTTCTACATCTCCCTTTCCTTTTCTACTTCTTAATTTTTTTGTTTACTTTAACTTTTGCAATTTCCTTTCTTTTTACTGTGTATCAGTGTTCACATTTCACTACTTTTTTCTACACTTATTATTTTATTTAATTTTTGCTTTTTATTTACTAATTACATTATTAAATTTTTGTGAAGCATGGCAATACACGTTAATAATTGATTCAAACATTTTGAATTTGTGTTTTAAGAATATTTTTACAAAGTTTACTCATGGTGATAATCCTATTTATTGTGATTTGCTTCTTAATTGCGGTATTGTCATTGTTCAAAAGTCATCCTGATAATATAAAGACTTTCTAAACGCAATGTGTGAAGTTTGAATATTCTAAATATGAAAATCTTTTACTATTGTTGTTTATTTCCCCTAAAAGATTTAGAAAACATAACAGAACTTGAACATATTTTAATGGATCTCAGTTCAATATATCATAATACTCTAGTTGGTGGTAATTTTAATTTTAACTATTTGAAATGCAATATGAGACTGGTTGTCTCTTTCAAATCTTCTGTGATAAAACTGGACTTTCGTTAGTAAATAATAAGTACACCACATGCTTTGAAGTTTTATCAAATATGGAGAATTTTGGACCACAGTTGTTCCCTGTTGGTGGCTTTACAGTCCCCGATCTAGCTTTTTAAAATTCCACATAGATGGTCTGTCCTTCTCGGCAAATGGCAGCATCATTCTTTTTCAGATGTGTACGTAGTCAACTGTACACATCTTGTTTTTTATCCAATAAGAACTGGACCAAGGCTAGAAGCCGAAGCCATCACCAGATCATAATGCTGCCACCACAATGCTTAATTGTTTTTTTGTGTTTTTGGGATCAAATTCCGTGTTCTTTGAACATCTCATGTACGTTTTCCCGTCTGAACCAAATAAATAAATCTTGGTTTCATCTGACCATAACACGTTGTTCGAGTTTTCACGATCTCCTTAATCTGCTTTGAACATTTTACTTGCTCAGAAAGGGTGCCTTCCTAGGGGATCTGCCAAACAGCTTCGCTTCTCTCAACCGGTTCCTTAAAGTGCGACTCGTTACTGGTGCATCAAGACCAATTTTCAATTCATTTGACTGAAGCAAATGGATAATTTTGGCACTGTCACATTAATAACGAGTCAAAACGAGGTGTTGTTTCCGGTTTCCTTCCCCTAGTTTCTCGGTTTGGGGTCCAAATGAATTGCTATGAACACTTTTTTCTTTGAACACTCAACAATTTTGGATATTTCGTCCATTGTTTTTCCCTTTTCTTTTCTTTTTAATTAACTCCCGCTCGGTATCGGTACAATGGACTCCGCGACCCATTTTCGTAAATTTTTCACTATATTATTTAAAAAAAAATCCATCAGTTAAAAAAAGCCTTCCTGACATGGAGTCAATTAAAACCTGAAATCGCTGAACAGGGATATTCTTCCACGCAACCTGCACAATAGCCCATAGCTATTTTGTATTTTTGGGGTTTTGCTTCATAGAAAGCTTTCTTTACATCTGTCCAAAGGTTTTCAATGACACTCAGGTCCGGAGGTTGAGGCGGCCACTCCATAACTTAAACTCCATTCCTTTGGAAAAATTCTTTGACAAGTTTACTCGTATGTTTGGGGTCATTGTCTTGCTGTAGAATCCGTCCAAGCATATTCCACTCTGCGTAAGGTAGCAAGGTTTCTCTCATTATGCTGACATAAACTTCATTGGTATTCATAATGGGAAAAGCATTCCCATACGTTAATTTATGCTCCGCCGTGCTTTACAGCCTTGATAGTACACTCCGGTTGAAGTTTTGCGAACAGCTGTCCTGGGTCCCAGGAGTCCCAAATAAACCTATTTTGGATTCGTCCATTATATATTACGCCATTTAGAAGGTTCCCAGTTCAAGTGTTCTTTATCAAATTAGTTCGTTTTAGTAGGATATTTTTGACAGTAGTGCACTTTAACGTGGCGCCTTAAAAAAAACTTTGTTTCTATTATTTGTTCCACCACTATATAATGTTCCCAGATGTTGTAGTATTTCAAATCTAGAAACTTTTCTGAAATATCGTAAAATTCTGTACTGTACAAAATTATTCATCACAAATGTCCTGTTTATTTATACGACATTTTATTTTTTCCTTTCTGCTATTCGCCTGTGGAACTCTCTTCCGCATAGTTCGCAGTCGATAAAATCGATCGTCGAATTCGAAAGAAAACTTTTTTTCCCATATAATTAATACCAATATCACAATACGGGAGGCATGGGCCTGTTCACGCGAGGTAACGTTGTTGATTGCGCTCAAGGCGACCTGCCAACACTATCCTCGTTAGTGCACAGGTCAAGTTGACATACAGCCTCCACGCGGAGTCCCCGGAATAGCCATTATAACAACCGTTGCATGGTGAACTAATGTATGCAGTGAGCCCCTCTACCCAAGGGTTTGAATAATGGGCCTGGCCTATTAGTCTGTGGGTTTTGCATGAGGGTAACTTCCTCACCATGTAAAAATCATTAGTTCACAGACAACATCATGCCTCGGATAATGAGGGATCAACTGTTGTCGACCTCAGCAAACGTTTAAAGGACAATGATTTCCGGTTTTGCACATGGAATGTCAGCTATAAGGCAGACATTACCGCCATCCAGGAAGCGCGATGGGTTAGGCCTGGCATAAAAGCGATGAAGGACTGCGATATCTACTACAGTTATTGCTACAGAGGGAGACGGTAGCGCTAATTCGGATGCGGATTTGTTGAGCTACGACCTCATCAGCAAAAGCCTCATGACAATCCGCATCATGGCTAAATTCGGGAACATCAGCCTAATTTCCGCTCACGCCCCGACAGAGGAAAAGGATGACAACACCAAGGATGTCTTCTATGATCTCCTAGAAAGAACATATGATTGATGCCCCAGCTACGACACCAAGATTGTTCTAGGAGACTTCAACGCTCAGCTGTGAAAGGAGGACATCTTTGCTGGAGTCATCGGAACGACAACACATCCGAAAACGGACTCAGGCTGTTGTACTTCGCCTCGGGACGGAATCCCTCTGTGGCAAACACGCGATTCCCACACCTGAACATCCACAAAGAGACCTGGCGAGCTCCTGATCAATCAACCGTTAACCAGATTCATCACATTGCGTTCGACGTCAGACACTCCTCCAGTTTTCTCGATGTCCGAACCTTCCAAAGTACAAATGGTTTCCGGAACAACAACTGATTTTGGACGACCTTCACGAAATTCGTATTGGAGTGAACTACGACCTCGATTGAATTCACCACACCATCGATAAATACTGGTTCTTGATGGAGCTTCATCGCCAAAAATTGAATTAAGTTCATCGATGCACTGCTGTTGAGTTAATCCACGTCGAAAATTGTAAAAATAATCGCACGAAAATTTTCACGATTTAATTGAATTTTCTGGGCGAGATGAATCTTTTAAATAGCGCTCGTATGTCAAAACGTTCTGAGTACGTATAATCTTAAAAATGTTTTGTCAAAGCTTACAATAGAACTGGCAGTTGCCAAATTGCAACACTAGGGTTGCCCAATCCCAAAATATAAAAGGTAACCTTGTTAAAATTTTTGCAAGTTTGGTTTTTCCCGCTTACGAGATTTGATGAAGTTTAATAGGATTAAAGCCTCTGGTCTATTTCCCTTCGCTTTTGACGTATTAAAATTATGTAGCATCGCGTTGCTTACGTTCAGACAGTTCGGGTTCTTAAATATTCCGTTTTATAGAATAAGTTAATAATAATAATGATAATTGGATGGTGCATATGTCCCCAGACGGACTACGGAACGAACGGCGACGTTTGAGAAGCTTTTTCTTGGACAGTTACTACTCTTCGATTGTTTGTCAGCAGCTCTACCCACTACGCCACTGCGGCCACAAGTTACGCCAAGTTTAATCTAACCACTTTGACTTGCATAGCTTTTCATGAATTTGACAGCATTATCGATTTTAACATGGATTGATTATGTGTTCAGAATATAATTCTAATCTTGCCTTATACAAAAATTTGCTTTTAATTAATCTCTAGGAAAGATTGTAATTAATCTCTAAGAAAGATTGTAATCCTTGAAGAAGAAAATATAAATAAATAGTAAATTAGTCAAAAGGTAGTAAAGGGAACCGATTAGACTTAAAAGCGAACCTTGCACACCAGTCCACCTATTCAATATCAGCATTAAATTAGATTGAACATCTCCTCTCATCTGCAATGTTTGTCAACGTCTATTGAACCTAAACTACATTCTAGGCTCCAAGGGATGCACTAAATTCTCCTTCCTTATCATTCAAATGAATACAACTGCAACACAGGAAAAACGTATGTAGCACCATAATTTAAGTTGCATTAAGTATGCATATACATGGCATACTATCAGAACCATGTTATAATCTTCTAATTCAAGTTTTTTTCAACTTGAAGATAATTTGTTTTTACCAATGAAAACACCAACAAAATCTATTTTATATGTATTTAAATATATTCAATAATAGTCTTGCACCCCTGTGTGCTGTGTGTTTCAGTTTGTGCTTGTGCTGGCTTTTAGTAACATATGTAAAGCGCATCATAATGATTTTGTTTAAAAAAAAATAAATAATTTGATTTTAACATGGTTAAAAAATAATACTAATACTTAAAAGATGCTAGTAAATACTCCTAAGTATTTTTGTTATTTGTAATGCAAAGTTTTACCGCAAAGGGAATTCTTCTTCTTCTTCTTCTTGTGGCGCTACTGTCCGGGGTGGACCTGGGCCTCAACCAACATGCCTCTCCAGCCAGCACGATCTTTCGCCAGCTGTCTCCAGTTGCGCACTCCAAGTTGGTTGAGGTCCTTCTCCACTTGTGTACGCCACTTTAGTCTAGGTCGTCCTCTGTTGCGTTGTCCCAATGGCTCGGATTCAAAGACTTTTCGGGCCGGAGCTGTGGTGTCCATACGCTCTACATGGCCTAGCCATCTTAAGCGTTGTATCCGTAGACGCTTAACCAGGCGCATGTCGCTGTACAGCCTATAGAGTTCGTCATTAAATCTTCTCCTCCAGATGCCATCAACGCAAACAGGACCAAAAATCGCACGCAAAACTTTTCTCTCGAAAAGACTAAGGGCTTCCTCATCCGCCTTTGCTAACGTCCAAGATTCTGCGCCATATAGTAGGACGGGGATGATCAAGCTGTTATATAAAGCTAGTTTAGTCCTTCTAGAGAGGGCTTTATTACTCAATTGCCTCTTGAGCCCAAAGAAACAGCGGTTGGCAAGAGTGATTCTGCGTTTGATTTCGGTACTGATGTTGTTGTCCCTATTTACCGCGGAGCCGAGGTAGACGAAGTCCTTAACTACCTCGAAGTTTCTGCTGCCTAGTGTGACGCTCCGTCCGAGACGTCGATGTTTTGTGTCCTTCCTTGATGACAGCATGTACTTCGTTTTGCCCTCATTTACCGCAAGACCCATTTTAGCCGCTTCCGCTTCAATGCCAGCAAACGCCTCATTGACGGCTCGCTGTGTTCGTCCAATCACGTCAATGTCATCAGCGTAAGCTAACAATTGAACTGACTTCTGGAAGATCGTGCCTCTGGTGTTGACTTGTGAGTTACGCACGATCTTCTCGAGGATGATGTTAAAGTCACATGACAGTGCGTCGCCTTGTCTAAAACCTTTTTTGACATTGAAGGTCTCGGTGAGTTCGGTACCGACCTTGACGGAGCAGCGAGAGTTCTCCATCGTCATCCTACACAATCTGACGAGTTTGGTAGGAATGCCAAAACTAGACATGGCACTGTATAGCTCGTCTCTATGCACACTGTCATATGCAGCCTTGAAATCGACGAATAGGTGGTGAGTGTCAATTTGCATTTCTTGGGTCTTTTCCAGGATCTGCCGTAATGTGAAGATCTGGTCTATTGTGGACTTCCCTTGTCTGAAACCACACTGATAGGGACCTATCAGGTCATGGACAAATGGTTTCAGACGCTCACACAATACGGCAGAGAGGATCTTGTATGCGATGTTCAGGAGACTAATCCCTCTGTAGTTGGCGCAGTCAAAGGGGTCTCCTTTCTTGTGGACCGGGCAAACGACGCTGAGATTCCACTCATCGGGCATGCTTTCCTCCGACCATATCTTACAGATGAGCTGGTGCATGCGCCCAACCAGGTCATCTCCAGCTGCTTTAAATAGTTCTGCGGACAGTCCGTCCGCTCCAGCAGCTTTGTTCGACTTTAGCTTGGATATTGCTATCCTCACCTCGTCTAAGTCGGGGGGACGGAATGCTTGTCTATCATCGTCCAAATTGAGTGGAACATTCTGCCTAACAGCGGGATTTGGGTCGTCATCGCCGTTTAGGAGTCTGCAGAAATGATCCTTCCAGATTGTCAGCACAGACTGCGACTCTACTACTAGTTGTCCATTTTGGTCCCGGCAGGCCTTGGTCCGAACCTTGTATCCTCCGGATAGCTGTTTTACCTTTCGGTAAAACTTTCGGACTTCATTCCTGCCAAAGCACCTTTCCATTTCCTCGACCGCGCGCTTCTCATGCTCCTTCTTCTTCCTTCTGAGAAGCCGGTGCTCTTCCCTTCTTCTCTGTTCGTAGAGTTCACGAACAGCTCGCGTTGTTCGATGCAGCGTCGCTTTATAGGCGTCTTGTTTAGCTGCGTGCGCTTGCCTGCACTCGTCGTCAAACCATGGGTTCCTTCTGGGTGGTGACGTGAAACCCAGCACATCAGTGGCAGCATCTTTGATGGCTTCTTGACAACGTTTCCATTCTTCTTCTATGCTTAGTGCAGGAAGCGTCGAACTCTGGGCGAGTTTCCGGGAGACTCGGTCGGCAAAGTTCCCAGCAATCAGCTGCGATTGTAGCTTTTCGACGTCAAACCGTTTTGGCCTTTCTCGACTCCGTTGCTCTCTCGATATCCGGGTTCTTACCTTGGCTACAACAAGGTGATGATCCGAGTCAATGTTTGCACCTCGGAAGGTTCGGACATCGAGAATACTGGAGGAGTGTCTGACGTCGATCGCAACGTGATCAATCTGGTTGACGGTTGATTGATCAGGAGATCGCCAGGTTCCTTTGTGAATGTTCAGGTGTGGGAACCGCGTGCTAGCCACAGAGAGGTTTCGCCCCGAGGCGAAGTCCAACAGCCGTTTCCGGATGTGTTGTCGTGCAGGCTGTGTTTACCGATGACTCCAGCAAAGATGTCTTCCTTTCCCAGCTGAGCGTTGAAACCGCAAAGGGAATGGGTGAGATAAAAAACAACAAATTTGAAATCAATTGCTTACATATAAAAAACGAAGTCATTAAACAATGTAAAGAACAAAATAAATAGATACATTTGTATGTACATAAATGACAACAATATTGTGTCCATTCATTTGAAATGTCTTAGAGGAATGTGTTTTCTCTCGTGAACAAAATGCTGAAATTATAGCATCATTTTAATTTTCGACCGGGTAATGTGGGACTATCTGGAGGTGTGTTATTTTGGTGCAAAGCTGTTTTCTTCGATGATGATTTGAACGGTTGTAATTTTCTAGGCCCTCTTGGTGAAGGATTTTCCATTGTAATAGTTTGACTTAGATCCCTTAAAGTTGAATCTACAGTGGATTGTACCCAACCTGCAAATAAGAAAAAACAAATATTAATCGTAATAAGAGAACTAAACATAGAAGCAAATTGCAATTTAACCATAAATGGCTGTGGTAGGGATTTTGAAAAAAAAAAACATTTATTTATGTGTTTTTTTCGAAATATTTTATTACTCAATTTTATCAGGAAAATTGGTTTTAATTTCAAGTTAATTTGTGACTAGTATCTCACAAGGGAACAATTTTAACGTATTAGGAGGAAATAAATAGAGTCACTTCATTCAACATTTAATAAATCCATTTAAGATTTAAGAAGTGAAATTGGCAAAATGTACGAAGATCTCTCAAAGCACCTCACTGCTTTGGAGCTACACTTTGAAACAAAGACAATGATAATGGGTGACAACATAAATCCAATGAACACTAGAATTTACGCTTTTGCATATGAAATTTCATTGTTTTGAAGAGGCGTAAACAACAAAGTAGTGACACCGCTCAATTGAAGCGTTAAAACTGTGCCCTTGCGTGCAAAAACATTGCAGCTGACCTTGTTATACATGGCGTCCCACATTCAAGAAATTAGGATTTTTTACAAAATATTTGTAATATATTATGAAACGATCGACGTGAATGCACTAAGACCTATTCATATACTCCTTCTTCAGAACTTCCTCTTCAGCGTGCAAAAACATTGGGGCTGATCTTGTTATACATGACGTCCCACATTCAAGAAATGAGGATCTTTACAACATATGTGTAAAATATTGTAAAACGATCGCGTAAATGCAGTAAGACCTATTCATATGCTCTGGACCAAACCAGTAACTCAGCCAACACTTAAATAATAGTTAAATTTTCGCACGAACAAGTGAAATGCGATATTCTGAGGTCAACTGCCGCGTTTCGTAAACAAAAGAAAAAATCGTCTGTCCCACTGATCTTGGATTTGACAGCACCCCATAGATGTTGCATAAGAACTTGTCGCCGTGTGAGAAACTGTACGCTTATTGCGTCTTCATGTGTTTTTTCTACATCTCCCTTTCCTTTTCTACTTCTCAATTTTTTTGTTTACTTTAACTTTTGCAATTTCCTTTCTTTTTACTGTGTATCAGTGTTCACATTTCACTACTTTTTTCTACACTTATTATTTTATTTAATTTTTCCTTTTTATTTACTAATTACATTATTAAATTTTTGTGAAGCATGGCAATACACGTTAATAATTGATTCAAACATTTTGAATTTGTGTTTTAAGAATATTTTTACAAAGTTTACTCATGGTGATAATCCTATTTATTGTGATTTGCTTCTTAATTGCGGTATTGTCATTGTTCAAAAGTCATCCTGATAATATAAAGACTATTCTAAACGCAATGTGTGAAGTTTGAATATTCTAAATATGAAAATCTTTTACTATTGTTGTTTATTTCCCCTAAAAGATTTAGAAAACATAACAGAACTTGAACATATTTTAATGGATCTCAGTTCAATATATGATAATACTCTAGTTGGTGGTAATTTTAATTTTAACTATTTGAAATGCAATATGAGACTGGTTGTCTCTTTCAAATCTTCTGTGATAAAACTGGAATTTCGTTAGTAAATCATAAGTACACCACATGCTTTGAAGTTTTAGCAAATATGGAGAATTTTGGACCACAGTTGTTCTCTGTTGGTGGCTTTACAGTCCCCGATCTAGCTTTTTAAAATTCCCCATAGATGGTCTGTCCTTCTCGGCAAATGGCAGCATCATTGTATTTCAGATGTGTACGTAGTCAACTGTACACATCTTGTTTTTTATCCAATAAGAACTGGACCAAGGCTAGAAGCCGAAGCCATCACCAGATCATAATGCTGCCACCACAATGCTTAATTGTTTTTTTGTGTTTTTGGGATCAAATTCCGTGTTCTTTGAACATCTCATGTACGTTTTCCCGTCTGAACCAAATAAATAAATCTTGGTTTCATCTGACCATAACACGTTGTTCGAGTTTTCAAGATCTCCTTAATCTGCTTTGAACATTTTACTTACTCAGAAAGGGTGCCTTCCTAGGGGATCTGCCAAACAGCTTCGCTTCTCTCAACCGGTTCCTTAAAGTGCGACTCGTTACTGGTGCATCAAGACCATTTTTCAATTCATTTGGCTGAAGCAAATGGATAATTTTGGCACTGTCACATTAATAACGAGTCAAAACGAGGTGTTGTTTCCGGTTTCCTTCCCCTAGTTTCTCGGTTTGGGGTCCAAATGAATTGCTATGAACACTTTTTTCTTTGAACACTCAACAATTTTGGATATTTCGTCCATTGTTTTTCCCTTTTCTTTTCTTTTTAATTAACTCCCGCTCGGTATCGGTACAATGGACTCCGCGACCCATTTTCGTAAATTTTTCACTATATTATTTAAAAAAAAATCCATCAGTTAAAAAAAGCCTTCCTGACATGGAGTCAATTAAAACCTGAAATCGCTGAACAGGGATATTCTTCCACGCAACCTGCACAATAGCCCATAGCTATTTTGTATTTTTGGGGTTTTGCTTCATAGAAAGCTTTCTTTACATCTGTCCAAAGGTTTTCAATGACACTCAGGTCCGGAGGTTGAGGCGGCCACTCCATAACTTAAACTCCATTCCTTTGGAAAAATTCTTTGACAAGTTTACTCGTATGTTTGGGGTCATTGTCTTGCTGTAGAATCCGTCCAAGCATATTCCACTCTGCGTAAGGTAGCAAGGTTTCTCTCATTATGCTGACATAAACTTCATTGGTATTCATAATGGGAAAAGCATTCCCATACGTTAATTTATGCTCCGCCGTGCTTTACAGCCTTGATAGTACACTCCGGTTGAAGTTTTGCGAACAGCTGTCCTGGGTCCCAGGAGTCCCAAATAAACCTATTTTGGATTCGTCCATTATATATTACGCCATTTAGAAGGTTCCCAGTTCAAGTGTTCTTTATCAAATTAGTTCGTTTTAGTAGGATATTTTTGACAGTAGTGCACTTTAACGTGGCGCCTTAAAAAAAACTTTGTTTCTATTATTTTTCCACCACTATATAATGTTCCCAGATGTTGTAGTATTTCAAATCTAGAAACTTTTCTGAAATATCGTAAAATTCTGTACTGTACAAAATTATTCATCACAAATGTCCTGTTTATTTATACGACATTTTATTTTTTCCTTTCTGCTATTCGCCTGTGGAACTCTCTTCCGCATAGTTCGCAGTCGATAAAATCGATCGTCGAATTCGAAAGAAAACTTTTTTTCCCATATAATTAATACCAATATCACAATACGGGAGGCATGGGCCTGTTCACGCGAGGTAACGTTGTTGATTGCGCTCAAGGCGACCTGCCAACACTATCCTCGTTAGTGCACAGGTCAAGTTGACATACAGCCTCCACGCGGAGTCCCCGGAATAGCCATTATAACAACCGTTGCATGGTGAACTAATGTATGCAGTGAGCCCCTCTACCCAAGGGTTTGAATAATGGGCCTGGCCTATTAGTCTGTGGGTTTTGCATGAGGGTAACTTCCTCACCATGTAAAAATCATTAGTTCACAGACAACATCATGCCTCGGATAATGAGGGATCAACTGTTGTCGACCTCAGCAAACGTTTAAAGGACAATGATTTCCGGTTTTGCACATGGAATGTCAGCTATAAGGCAGACATTACCGCCATCCAGGAAGCGCGATGGGTTAGGCCTGGCATAAAAGCGATGAAGGACTGCGATATCTACTACAGTTATTGCTACAGAGGGAGACGGTAGCGCTAATTCGGATGCGGATTTGTTGAGCTACGACCTCATCAGCAAAAGCCTCATGACAATCCGCATCATGGCTAAATTCAGGAACATCAGCCTAATTTCCGCTCACGCCCCGACAGAGGAAAAGGATGACAACACCAAGGATGTCTTCTATGATCTCCTAGAAAGAACATATGATTGATGCCCCAGCTACGACACCAAGATTGTTCTAGGAGACTTCAACGCTCAGCTGTGAAAGGAGGACATCTTTGCTGGAGTCATCGGAACGACAACACATCCGAAAACGGACTCAGGCTGTTGTACTTCGCCTCGGGACGGAATCCCTCTGTGGCAAACACGCGATTCCCACACCTGAACATCCACAAAGAGACCTGGCGAGCTCCTGATCAATCAACCGTTAACCAGATTCATCACATTGCGTTCGACGTCAGACACTCCTCCAGTTTTCTCGATGTCCGAACCTTCCAAAGTACAAATGGTTTCCGGAACAACAACTGATTTTGGACGACCTTCACGAAATTCGTATTGGAGTGAACTACGACCTCGATTGAATTCACCACACCATCGATAAATACTGGTTCTTGATGGAGCTTCATCGCCAAAAATTGAATTAAGTTCATCGATGCACTGCTGTTGAGTTAATCCACGTCGAAAATTGTAAAAATAATCGCACGAAAATTTTCACGATTTAATTGAATTTTCTGGGCGAGATGAATCTTTTAAATAGCGCTCGTATGTCAAAACGTTCTGAGTACGTATAATCTTAAAAATGTTTTGTCAAAGCTTACAATAGAACTGGCAGTTGCCAAATTGCAACACTAGGGTTGCCCAATCCCAAAATATAAAAGGTAACCTTGTTAAAATTTTTGCAAGTTTGGTTTTTCCCGCTTACGAGATTTGATGAAGTTTAATAGGATTAAAGCCTCTGGTCTATTTCCCTTCGCTTTTGACGTATTAAAATTATGTAGCATCGCGTTGCTTACGTTCAGACAGTTCGGGTTCTTAAATATTCCGTTTTATAGAATAAGTTAATAATAATAATGATAATTGGATGGTGCATATGTCCCCAGACGGACTACGGAACGAACGGCGACGTTTGAGAAGCTTTTTCTTGGACAGTTACTACTCTTCGATTGTTTGTCAGCAGCTCTACCCACTACGCCACGGCGGCCACAAGTTACGCCAAGTTTAATCTAACCACTTTGACTTGCATAGCTTTTCATGAATTTGACAGCATTATCGATTTTAACATGGATTGATTATGTGTTCAGAATATAATTCTAATCTTGCTTTATACAAAAATTTGCTTTTAATTAATCTCTAGGAAAGATTGTAATTAATCTCTAAGAAAGATTGTAATCCTTGAAGAAGAAAATATAAATAAATAGTAAATTAGTCAAAAGGTAGTAAAGGGAACCGATTAGACTTAAAAGCGAACCTTGCACACCAGTCCACCTATTCAATATCAGCATTAAATTAGATTGAACATCTCCTCTCATCTGCAATGTTCGTCAACGTCTATTGAACCTAAACTACATTCTAGGCTCCAAGGGATGCACTAAATTCTCCTTCCTTATCATTCAAATGAATACAACTGCAACACAGGAAAAACGTATGTAGCACCATAATTTAAGTTGCATTAAGTATGCATATACATGGCATACTATCAGAACCATGTTATAATCTTCTAATTCAAGTTTTTTTCAACTTGAAGATAATTTGTTTTTACCAATGAAAACACCAACAAAATCTATTTTATATGTATTTAAATATATTCAATAATAGTCTTGCACCCCTGTGTGCTGTGTGTTTCAGTTTGTGCTTGTGCTGGCTTTTAGTAACATATGTAAAGCGCATCATAATGATTTTGTTTAAAAAAAAATAAATAATTTGATTTTAACATGGTTAAAAAATAATACTTATACTTAAAAGATGCTAGTAAATACTCCTAAGTATTTTTGTTATTTGTAATGCAAAGTTTTACCGCAAAGGGAATTCTTCTTCTTCTTCTTCTTGTGGCGCTACTGTCCGGGGTGGACCTGGGCCTCAACCAACATGCCTCTCCAGCCAGCACGATCTTTCGCCAGCTGTCTCCAGTTGCGCACTCCAAGTTGGTTGAGGTCCTTCTCCACTTGTGTACGCCACTTTAGTCTAGGTCGTCCTCTGTTGCGTTGTCCCAATGGCTCGGATTCAAAGACTTTTCGGGCCGGAGCTGTGGTGTCCATACGCTCTACATGGCCTAGCCATCTTAAGCGTTGTATCCGTAGACGCTTAACCAGGCGCATGTCGCTGTACAGCCTATAGAGTTCGTCATTAAATCTTCTCCTCCAGATGCCATCAACGCAAACAGGACCAAAAATCGCACGCAAAACTTTTCTCTCGAAAAGACTAAGGGCTTCCTCATCCGCCTTTGCTAACGTCCAAGATTCTGCGCCATATAGTAGGACGGGGATGATCAAGCTGTTATATAAAGCTAGTTTAGTCCTTCTAGAGAGGGCTTTATTACTCCATTGCCTCTTGAGCCCAAAGAAACAGCGGTTGGCAAGAGTGATTCTGCGTTTGATTTCGGTACTGATGTTGTTGTCCCTATTTACCGCGGAGCCGAGGTAGACGAAGTCCTTAACTACCTCGAAGTTTCTGCTGCCTAGTGTGACGCTCCGTCCGAGACGTCGATGTTGTGTGTCCTTCCTTGATGACAGCATGTACTTCGTTTTGCCCTCATTTACCGCAAGACCCATTTTAGCCGCTTCCGCTTCAATGCCAGCAAACGCCTCATTGACGGCTCGCTGTGTTCGTCCAATCACGTCAATGTCATCAGCGTAAGCTAACAATTGAACTGACTTCTGGAAGATCGTGCCTCTGGTGTTGACTTGTGAGTTACGCACGATCTTCTCGAGGATGATGTTAAAGTCACATGACAGTGCGTCGCCTTGTCTAAAACCTTTTTTGACATTGAAGGTCTCGGTGAGTTCGGTACCGACCTTGACGGAGCAGCGAGAGTTCTCCATCGTCATCCTACACAATCTGACGAGTTTGGTAGGAATGCCAAAACTAGACATGGCACTGTATAGCTCGTCTCTATGCACACTGTCATATGCAGCCTTGAAATCGACGAATAGGTGGTGAGTGTCAATTTGCATTTCTTGGGTCTTTTCCAGGATCTGCCGTAATGTGAAGATCTGGTCTATTGTGGACTTCCCTTGTCTGAAACCACACTGATAGGGACCTATCAGGTCATGGACAAATGGTTTCAGACGCTCACACAATACGGCAGAGAGGATCTTGTATGCGATGTTCAGGAGACTAATCCCTCTGTAGTTGGCGCAGTCAAAGGGGTCTCCTTTCTTGTGGACCGGGCAAACGACGCTGAGATTCCACTCATCGGGCATGCTTTCCTCCGACCATATCTTACAGATGAGCTGGTGCATGCGCCCAACCAGGTCATCTCCAGCTGCTTTAAATAGTTCTGCGGACAGTCCGTCCGCTCCAGCAGCTTTGTTCGACTTTAGCTTGGATATTGCTATCCTCACCTCGTCTAAGTCGGGGGGACGGAATGCTTGTCTATCATCGTCCAAATTGAGTGGAACATTCTGCCTAACAGCGGGATTTGGGTCGTCATCGCCGTTTAGGAGTCTGCAGAAATGATCCTTCCAGATTGTCAGCACAGACTGCGACTCTACTACTAGTTGTCCATTTTGGTCCCGGCAGGCCTTGGTCCGAACCTTGTATCCTCCGGATAGCTGTTTTACCTTTCGGTAAAACTTTCGGACTTCATTCCTGCCAAAGCACCTTTCCATTTCCTCGACCGCGCGCTTCTCATGCTCCTTCTTCTTCCTTCTGAGAAGCCGGTGCTCTTCCCTTCTTCTCTGTTCGTAGAGTTCACGAACAGCTCGCGTTGTTCGATGCAGCGTCGCTTTATAGGCGTCTTGTTTAGCTGCGTGCGCTTGCCTGCACTCGTCGTCAAACCATGGGTTCCTTCTGGGTGGTGACGTGAAACCCAGCACATCAGTGGCAGCATCTTTGATGGCTTCTTGACAACGTTTCCATTCTTCTTCTATGCTTAGTGCAGGAAGCGTCGAACTCTGGGCGAGTTTCCGGGAGACTCGGTCGGCAAAGTTCCCAGCAATCAGCTGCGATTGTAGCTTTTCGACGTCAAACCGTTTTGGCCTTTCTCGACTCCGTTGCTCTCTCGATATCCGGGTTCTTACCTTGGCTACAACAAGGTGATGATCCGAGTCAATGTTTGCACCTCGGAAGGTTCGGACATCGAGAATACTGGAGGAGTGTCTGACGTCGATCGCAACGTGATCAATCTGGTTGACGGTTGATTGATCAGGAGATCGCCAGGTTCCTTTGTGAATGTTCAGGTGTGGGAACCGCGTGCTAGCCACAGAGAGGTTTCGCCCCGAGGCGAAGTCCAACAGCCTGAGTCCGTTTCCGGATGTGTTGTCGTGCAGGCTGTGTTTACCGATGACTCCAGCAAAGATGTCTTCCTTTCCCAGCTGAGCGTTGAAACCGCAAAGGGAATGGGTGAGATAAAAAACAACAAATTTGAAATCAATTGCTTACATATAAAAAACGAAGTCATTAAACAATGTAAAGAACAAAATAAATAGATACATTTGTATGTACATAAATGACAACAATATTGTGTCCATTCATTTGAAATGTCTTAGAGGAATGTGTTTTCTCTCGTGAACAAAATGCTGAAATTATAGCATCATTTTAATTTTCGACCGGGTAATGTGGGACTATCTGGAGGTGTGTTATTTTGGTGCAAAGCTGTTTTCTTCGATGATGATTTGAACGGTTGTAATTTTCTAGGCCCTCTTGGTGAAGGATTTTCCATTGTAATAGTTTGACTTAGATCCCTTAAAGTTGAATCTACAGTGGATTGTACCCAACCTGCAAATAAGAAAAAACAAATATTAATCGTAATAAGAGAACTAAACATAGAAGCAAATTGCAATTTAACCATAAATGGCTGTGGTAGGGATTTTGAAAAAAAAAACATTTATTTATGTGTTTTTTTCGAAATATTTTATTACTCAATTTTATCAGGAAAATTGGTTTTAATTTCAAGTTAATTTGTGACTAGTATCTCACAAGGGAACAATTTTAACGTATTAGGAGGAAATAAATAGAGTCACTTCATTCAACATTTAATAAATCCATTTAAGATTTAAGAAGTGAAATTGGCAAAATGTACGAAGATCTCTCAAAGCACCTCACTGCTTTGGAGCTACATTTTGAAGAGGCGTAAACAACAAAGTAGTGACACCGCTCAATTGAAGCGTTAAAACTGTGCCCTTGCGTGCAAAAACATTGCAGCTGACCTTGTTATACATGGCGTCCCACATTCAAGAAATTAGGATTTTTACAAAATATTTGTAATATATTATGAAACGATCGACGTGAATGCACTAAGACCTATTCATATACTCCTTCTTCAGAACTTCCTCTTCAGCGTGCAAAAACATTGGGGCTGATCTTGTTATACATGACGTCCCACATTCAAGAAATGAGGATCTTTACAACATATGTGTAAAATATTGTAAAACGATCGCGTAAATGCAGTAAGACCTATTCATATGCTCTGGACCAAACCAGTAACTCAGCCAACACTTAAATAATAGTTAAATTTTCGCACGAACAAGTGAAATGCGATATTCTGAGGTCAACTGCCGCGTTTCGTAAACAAAAGAAAAAATCGTCTGTCCCACTGATCTTGGATTTGACAGCACCCCATAGATGTTGCATAAGAACTTGTCGCCGTGTGAGAAACTGTACGCTTATTGCGTCTTCATGTGTTTTTTCTACATCTCCCTTTCCTTTTCTACTTCTCAATTTTTTTGTTTACTTTAACTTTTGCAATTTCCTTTCTTTTTACTGTGTATCAGTGTTCACATTTCACTACTTTTTTCTACACTTATTATTTTATTTAATTTTTCCTTTTTATTTACTAATTACATTATTAAATTTTTGTGAAGCATGGCAATACACGTTAATAATTGATTCAAACATTTTGAATTTGTGTTTTAAGAATATTTTTACAAAGTTTACTCATGGTGATAATCCTATTTATTGTGATTTGCTTCTTAATTGCGGTATTGTCATTGTTCAAAAGTCATCCTGATAATATAAAGACTATTCTAAACGCAATGTGTGAAGTTTGAATATTCTAAATATGAAAATCTTTTACTATTGTTGTTTATTTCCCCTAAAAGATTTAGAAAACATAACAGAACTTGAACATATTTTAATGGATCTCAGTTCAATATATGATAATACTCTAGTTGGTGGTAATTTTAATTTTAACTATTTGAAATGCAATATGAGACTGGTTGTCTCTTTCAAATCTTCTGTGATAAAACTGGAATTTCGTTAGTAAATCATAAGTACACCACATGCTTTGAAGTTTTAGCAAATATGGAGAATTTTGGACCACAGTTGTTCTCTGTTGGTGGCTTTACAGTCCCCGATCTAGCTTTTTAAAATTCCCCATAGATGGTCTGTCCTTCTCGGCAAATGGCAGCATCATTGTATTTCAGATGTGTACGTAGTCAACTGTACACATCTTGTTTTTTATCCAATAAGAACTGGACCAAGGCTAGAAGCCGAAGCCATCACCAGATCATAATGCTGCCACCACAATGCTTAATTGTTTTTTTGTGTTTTTGGGATCAAATTCCGTGTTCTTTGAACATCTCATGTACGTTTTCCCGTCTGAACCAAATAAATAAATCTTGGTTTCATCTGACCATAACACGTTGTTCGAGTTTTCAAGATCTCCTTAATCTGCTTTGAACATTTTACTTACTCAGAAAGGGTGCCTTCCTAGGGGATCTGCCAAACAGCTTCGCTTCTCTCAACCGGTTCCTTAAAGTGCGACTCGTTACTGGTGCATCAAGACCATTTTTCAATTCATTTGGCTGAAGCAAATGGATAATTTTGGCACTGTCACATTAATAACGAGTCAAAACGAGGTGTTGTTTCCGGTTTCCTTCCCCTAGTTTCTCGGTTTGGGGTCCAAATGAATTGCTATGAACACTTTTTTCTTTGAACACTCAACAATTTTGGATATTTCGTCCATTGTTTTTCCCTTTTCTTTTCTTTTTAATTAACTCCCGCTCGGTATCGGTACAATGGACTCCGCGACCCATTTTCGTAAATTTTTCACTATATTATTTAAAAAAAAATCCATCAGTTAAAAAAAGCCTTCCTGACATGGAGTCAATTAAAACCTGAAATCGCTGAACAGGGATATTCTTCCACGCAACCTGCACAATAGCCCATAGCTATTTTGTATTTTTGGGGTTTTGCTTCATAGAAAGCTTTCTTTACATCTGTCCAAAGGTTTTCAATGACACTCAGGTCCGGAGGTTGAGGCGGCCACTCCATAACTTAAACTCCATTCCTTTGGAAAAATTCTTTGACAAGTTTACTCGTATGTTTGGGGTCATTGTCTTGCTGTAGAATCCGTCCAAGCATATTCCACTCTGCGTAAGGTAGCAAGGTTTCTCTCATTATGCTGACATAAACTTCATTGGTATTCATAATGGGAAAAGCATTCCCATGCGTTAATTTATGCTCCGCCGTGCTTTACAGCCTTGATAGTACACTCCGGTTGAAGTTTTGCGAACAGCTGTCCTGGGTCCCAGGAGTCCCAAATAAACCTATTTTGGATTCGTCCATTATATATTACGCCATTTAGAAGGTTCCCAGTTCAAGTGTTCTTTATCAAATTAGTTCGTTTTAGTAGGATATTTTTGACAGTAGTGCACTTTAACGTGGCGCCTTAAAAAAAACTTTGTTTCTATTATTTTTCCACCACTATATAATGTTCCCAGATGTTGTAGTATTTCAAATCTAGAAACTTTTCTGAAATATCGTAAAATTCTGTACTGTACAAAATTATTCATCACAAATGTCCTGTTTATTTATACGACATTTTATTTTTTCCTTTCTGCTATTCGCCTGTGGAACTCTCTTCCGCATAGTTCGCAGTCGATAAAATCGATCGTCGAATTCGAAAGAAAACTTTTTTTCCCATATAATTAATACCAATATCACAATACGGGAGGCATGGGCCTGTTCACGCGAGGTAACGTTGTTGATTGCGCTCAAGGCGACCTGCCAACACTATCCTCGTTAGTGCACAGGTCAAGTTGACATACAGCCTCCACGCGGAGTCCCCGGAATAGCCATTATAACAACCGTTGCATGGTGAACTAATGTATGCAGTGAGCCCCTCTACCCAAGGGTTTGAATAATGGGCCTGGCCTATTAGTCTGTGGGTTTTGCATGAGGGTAACTTCCTCACCATGTAAAAATCATTAGTTCACAGACAACATCATGCCTCGGATAATGAGGGATCAACTGTTGTCGACCTCAGCAAACGTTTAAAGGACAATGATTTCCGGTTTTGCACATGGAATGTCAGCTATAAGGCAGACATTACCGCCATCCAGGAAGCGCGATGGGTTAGGCCTGGCATAAAAGCGATGAAGGACTGCGATATCTACTACAGTTATTGCTACAGAGGGAGACGGTAGCGCTAATTCGGATGCGGATTTGTTGAGCTACGACCTCATCAGCAAAAGCCTCATGACAATCCGCATCATGGCTAAATTCGGGAACATCAGCCTAATTTCCGCTCACGCCCCGACAGAGGAAAAGGATGACAACACCAAGGATGTCTTCTATGATCTCCTAGAAAGAACATATGATTGATGCCCCAGCTACGACACCAAGATTGTTCTAGGAGACTTCAACGCTCAGCTGTGAAAGGAGGACATCTTTGCTGGAGTCATCGGAACGACAACACATCCGAAAACGGACTCAGGCTGTTGTACTTCGCCTCGGGACGGAATCCCTCTGTGGCAAACACGCGATTCCCACACCTGAACATCCACAAAGAGACCTGGCGAGCTCCTGATCAATCAACCGTTAACCAGATTCATCACATTGCGTTCGACGTCAGACACTCCTCCAGTTTTCTCGATGTCCGAACCTTCCAAAGTACAAATGGTTTCCGGAACAACAACTGATTTTGGACGACCTTCACGAAATTCGTATTGGAGTGAACTACGACCTCGATTGAATTCACCACACCATCGATAAATACTGGTTCTTGATGGAGCTTCATCGCCAAAAATTGAATTAAGTTCATCGATGCACTGCTGTTGAGTTAATCCACGTCGAAAATTGTAAAAATAATCGCACGAAAATTTTCACGATTTAATTGAATTTTCTGGGCGAGATGAATCTTTTAAATAGCGCTCGTATGTCAAAACGTTCTGAGTACGTATAATCTTAAAAATGTTTTGTCAAAGCTTACAATAGAACTGGCAGTTGCCAAATTGCAACACTAGGGTTGCCCAATCCCAAAATATAAAAGGTAACCTTGTTAAAATTTTTGCAAGTTTGGGTTTTCCCGCTTACGAGATTTGATGAAGTTTAATAGGATTAAAGCCTCTGGTCTATTTCCCTTCGCTTTTGACGTATTAAAATTATGTAGCATCGCGTTGCTTACGTTCAGACAGTTCGGGTTCTTAAATATTCCGTTTTATAGAATAAGTTAATAATAATAATGATAATTGGATGGTGCATATGTCCCCAGACGGACTACGGAACGAACGGCGACGTTTGAGAAGCTTTTTCTTGGACAGTTACTACTCTTCGATTGTTTGTCAGCAGCTCTACCCACTACGCCACGGCGGCCACAAGTTACGCCAAGTTTAATCTAACCACTTTGACTTGCATAGCTTTTCATGAATTTGACAGCATTATCGATTTTAACATGGATTGATTATGTGTTCAGAATATAATTCTAATCTTGCTTTATACAAAAATTTGCTTTTAATTAATCTCTAGGAAAGATTGTAATTAATCTCTAAGAAAGATTGTAATCCTTGAAGAAGAAAATATAAATAAATAGTAAATTAGTCAAAAGGTAGTAAAGGGAACCGATTAGACTTAAAAGCGAACCTTGCACACCAGTCCACCTATTCAATATCAGCATTAAATTAGATTGAACATCTCCTCTCATCTGCAATGTTCGTCAACGTCTATTGAACCTAAACTACATTCTAGGCTCCAAGGGATGCACTAAATTCTCCTTCCTTATCATTCAAATGAATACAACTGCAACACAGGAAAAACGTATGTAGCACCATAATTTAAGTTGCATTAAGTATGCATATACATGGCATACTATCAGAACCATGTTATAATCTTCTAATTCAAGTTTTTTTCAACTTGAAGATAATTTGTTTTTACCAATGAAAACACCAACAAAATCTATTTTATATGTATTTAAATATATTCAATAATAGTCTTGCACCCCTGTGTGCTGTGTGTTTCAGTTTGTGCTTGTGCTGGCTTTTAGTAACATATGTAAAGCGCATCATAATGATTTTGTTTAAAAAAAAATAAATAATTTGATTTTAACATGGTTAAAAAATAATACTAATACTTAAAAGATGCTAGTAAATACTCCTAAGTATTTTTGTTATTTGTAATGCAAAGTTTTACCGCAAAGGGAATTCTTCTTCTTCTTCTTCTTGTGGCGCTACTGTCCGGGGTGGACCTGGGCCTCAACCAACATGCCTCTCCAGCCAGCACGATCTTTCGCCAGCTGTCTCCAGTTGCGCACTCCAAGTTGGTTGAGGTCCTTCTCCACTTGTGTACGCCACTTTAGTCTAGGTCGTCCTCTGTTGCGTTGTCCCAATGGCTCGGATTCAAAGACTTTTCGGGCCGGAGCTGTGGTGTCCATACGCTCTACATGGCCTAGCCATCTTAAGCGTTGTATCCGTAGACGCTTAACCAGGCGCATGTCGCTGTACAGCCTATAGAGTTCGTCATTAAATCTTCTCCTCCAGATGCCATCAACGCAAACAGGACCAAAAATCGCACGCAAAACTTTTCTCTCGAAAAGACTAAGGGCTTCCTCATCCGCCTTTGCTAACGTCCAAGATTCTGCGCCATATAGTAGGACGGGGATGATCAAGCTGTTATATAAAGCTAGTTTAGTCCTTCTAGAGAGGGCTTTATTACTCAATTGCCTCTTGAGCCCAAAGAAACAGCGGTTGGCAAGAGTGATTCTGCGTTTGATTTCGGTACTGATGTTGTTGTCCCTATTTACCGCGGAGCCGAGGTAGACGAAGTCCTTAACTACCTCGAAGTTTCTGCTGCCTAGTGTGACGCTCCGTCCGAGACGTCGATGTTGTGTGTCCTTCCTTGATGACAGCATGTACTTCGTTTTGCCCTCATTTACCGCAAGACCCATTTTAGCCGCTTCCGCTTCAATGCCAGCAAACGCCTCATTGATGGCTCGCTGTGTTCGTCCAATCACGTCAATGTCATCAGCGTAAGCTAACAATTGAACTGACTTCTGGAAGATCGTGCCTCTGGTGTTGACTTGTGAGTTACGCACGATCTTCTCGAGGATGATGTTAAAGTCACATGACAGTGCGTCGCCTTGTCTAAAACCTTTTTTGACATTGAAGGTCTCGGTGAGTTCGGTACCGACCTTGACGGAGCAGCGAGAGTTCTCCATCGTCATCCTACACAATCTGACGAGTTTGGTAGGAATGCCAAAACTAGACATGGCACTGTATAGCTCGTCTCTATGCACACTGTCATATGCAGCCTTGAAATCGACGAATAGGTGGTGAGTGTCAATTTGCATTTCTTGGGTCTTTTCCAGGATCTGCCGTAATGTGAAGATCTGGTCTATTGTGGACTTCCCTTGTCTGAAACCACACTGATAGGGACCTATCAGGTCATGGACAAATGGTTTCAGACGCTCACACAATACGGCAGAGAGGATCTTGTATGCGATGTTCAGGAGACTAATCCCTCTGTAGTTGGCGCAGTCAAAGGGGTCTCCTTTCTTGTGGACCGGGCAAACGACGCTGAGATTCCACTCATCGGGCATGCTTTCCTCCGACCATATCTTACAGATGAGCTGGTGCATGCGCCCAACCAGGTCATCTCCAGCTGCTTTAAATAGTTCTGCGGACAGTCCGTCCGCTCCAGCAGCTTTGTTCGACTTTAGCTTGGATATTGCTATCCTCACCTCGTCTAAGTCGGGGGGACGGAATGCTTGTCTATCATCGTCCAAATTGAGTGGAACATTCTGCCTAACAGCGGGATTTGGGTCGTCATCGCCGTTTAGGAGTCTGCAGAAATGATCCTTCCAGATTGTCAGCACAGACTGCGACTCTACTACTAGTTGTCCATTTTGGTCCCGGCAGGCCTTGGTCCGAACCTTGTATCCTCCGGATAGCTGTTTTACCTTTCGGTAAAACTTTCGGACTTCATTCCTGCCAAAGCACCTTTCCATTTCCTCGACCGCGCGCTTCTCATGCTCCTTCTTCTTCCTTCTGAGAAGCCGGTGCTCTTCCCTTCTTCTCTGTTCGTAGAGTTCACGAACAGCTCGCGTTGTTCGATGCAGCGTCGCTTTATAGGCGTCTTGTTTAGCTGCGTGCGCTTGCCTGCACTCGTCGTCAAACCATGGGTTCCTTCTGGGTGGTGACGTGAAACCCAGCACATCAGTGGCAGCATCTTTGATGGCTTCTTGACAACGTTTCCATTCTTCTTCTATGCTTAGTGCAGGAAGCGTCGAACTCTGGGCGAGTTTCCGGGAGACTCGGTCGGCAAAGTTCCCAGCAATCAGCTGCGATTGTAGCTTTTCGACGTCAAACCGTTTTGGCCTTTCTCGACTCCGTTGCTCTCTCGATATCCGGGTTCTTACCTTGGCTACAACAAGGTGATGATCCGAGTCAATGTTTGCACCTCGGAAGGTTCGGACATCGAGAATACTGGAGGAGTGTCTGACGTCGATCGCAACGTGATCAATCTGGTTGACGGTTGATTGATCAGGAGATCGCCAGGTTCCTTTGTGAATGTTCAGGTGTGGGAACCGCGTGCTAGCCACAGAGAGGTTTCGCCCCGAGGCGAAGTCCAACAGCCTGAGTCCGTTTCCGGATGTGTTGTCGTGCAGGCTGTGTTTACCGATGACTCCAGCAAAGATGTCTTCCTTTCCCAGCTGAGCGTTGAAACCGCAAAGAAAATGGGTGAGATAAAAAACAACAAATTTGAAA
Source organism: Eristalinus aeneus (assembly GCA_955652365.1). Taxonomy (NCBI): domain Eukaryota; kingdom Metazoa; phylum Arthropoda; class Insecta; order Diptera; family Syrphidae; genus Eristalinus; species Eristalinus aeneus. The sequence goes on along the minus strand of OY019130.1, from coordinate 60,302,006 downwards.
TCAATTGCTTACATATAAAAAACGAAGTCATTAAACAATGTAAAGAACAAAATAAATAGATACATTTGTATGTACATAAATGACAACAATATTGTGTCCATTCATTTGAAATGTCTTAGAGGAATGTGTTTTCTCTCGTGAACAAAATGCTGAAATTATAGCATCATTTTAATTTTCGACCGGGTAATGTGGGACTATCTGGAGGTGTGTTATTTTGGTGCAAAGCTGTTTTCTTCGATGATGATTTGAACGGTTGTAATTTTCTAGGCCCTCTTGGTGAAGGATTTTCCATTGTAATAGTTTGACTTAGATCCCTTAAAGTTGAATCTACAGTGGATTGTACCCAACCTGCAAATAAGAAAAAACAAATATTAATCGTAATAAGAGAACTAAACATAGAAGCAAATTGCAATTTAACCATAAATGGCTGTGGTAGGGATTTTGAAAAAAAAAACATTTATTTATGTGTTTTTTTCGAAATATTTTATTACTCAATTTTATCAGGAAAATTGGTTTTAATTTCAAGTTAATTTGTGACTAGTATCTCACAAGGGAACAATTTTAACGTATTAAGAGGAAATAAATAGAGTCACTTCATTCAACATTTAATAAATCCGTTTAAGATTTAAGAAGTGAAATTGGCAAAATGTACGAAGATCTCTCAAAGCACCTCACTGCTTTGGAGCTACACTTTGAAACAAAGACAATGATAATGGATGACAACATAAATCCAATGAACACTAGAATTTACGCTTTTGCATATGAAATTTCATTGTTTTGAAGAGGCGTAAACAACAAAGTAGTGACACCGCTCAATTGAAGCGTTAAAACTGTGCCCTTGCCTGCAAATACATTGCAGCTGACCTTGTTATACATGGCGTTCCACATTCAAGAAATTAGGATTTTTACAAAATATTTGTAATATGTTGTGAAACGATCGACGTGAATGCACTAAGACCTATTCATATACTCCTTCTTCAGAACTTCCTCTTCAGCGTGCAAAAACATTGGGGCTGATCTTGTTATACATGACGTCCCACATTCAAGAAATGAGGATCTTTACAACATATGTGTAAAATATTGTAAAACGATCGCGTAAATGCAGTAAGACCTATTCATATGCTCTGGACCAAACCAGTAACTCAGCCAACACTTAAATAATAGTTAAATTTTCGCACGAACAAGTGAAATGCGATATTCTGAGGTCAACTGAAGCGTTTCGTAAACAAAAGAAAAAATCGTCTGTCCCACTGATCTTGGATTTGACAGCACCCCATAGATGTTGCATAAGAACTTGTCGCCGTGTGAGAAACTGTACGCTTATTGCGTCTTCATGTGTTTTTTCTACATCTCCCTTTCCTTTTCTACTTCTCAATTTTTTTGTTTACTTTAACTTTTGCAATTTCCTTTCTTTTTACTGTGTATCAGTGTTCACATTTCACTACTTTTTTCTACACTTATTATTTTATTTAATTTTTCCTTTTTATTTACTAATTACATTATTAAATTTTTGTGAAGCATGGCAATACACGTTAATAATTGATTCAAACATTTTGAATTTGTGTTTTAAGAATATTTTTACAAAGTTTACTCATGGTGATAATCCTATTTATTGTGATTTGCTTCTTAATTGCGGTATTGTCATTGTTCAAAAGTCATCCTGATAATATAAAGACTATTCTAAACGCAATGTGTGAAGTTTGAATATTCTAAATATGAAAATCTTTTACTATTGTTGTTTATTTCCCCTAAAAGATTTAGAAAACATAACAGAACTTGAACATATTTTAATGGATCTCAGTTCAATATATGATAATACTCTAGTTGGTGGTAATTTTAATTTTAACTATTTGAAATGCAATATGAGACTGGTTGTCTCTTTCAAATCTTCTGTGATAAAACTGGAATTTCGTTAGTAAATCATAAGTACACCACATGCTTTGAAGTTTTAGCAAATATGGAGAATTTTGGACCACAGTTGTTCTCTGTTGGTGGCTTTACAGTCCCCGATCTAGCTTTTTAAAATTCCCCATAGATGGTCTGTCCTTCTCGGCAAATGGCAGCATCATTGTATTTCAGATGTGTACGTAGTCAACTGTACACATCTTGTTTTTTATCCAATAAGAACTGGACCAAGGCTAGAAGCCGAAGCCATCACCAGATCATAATGCTGCCACCACAATGCTTAATTGTTTTTTTGTGTTTTTGGGATCAAATTCCGTGTTCTTTGAACATCTCATGTACGTTTTCCCGTCTGAACCAAATAAATAAATCTTGGTTTCATCTGACCATAACACGTTGTTCGAGTTTTCAAGATCTCCTTAATCTGCTTTGAACATTTTACTTACTCAGAAAGGGTGCCTTCCTAGGGGATCTGCCAAACAGCTTCGCTTCTCTCAACCGGTTCCTTAAAGTGCGACTCGTTACTGGTGCATCAAGACCATTTTTCAATTCATTTGGCTGAAGCAAATGGATAATTTTGGCACTGTCACATTAATAACGAGTCAAAACGAGGTGTTGTTTCCGGTTTCCTTCCCCTAGTTTCTCGGTTTGGGGTCCAAATGAATTGCTATGAACACTTTTTTCTTTGAACACTCAACAATTTTGGATATTTCGTCCATTGTTTTTCCATTTTCTTTTTTTTTAATTAACTCCCGCTCGGTATCGGTACAATGGACTCCGCGACCCATTTTCGTAAATTTTTCACTATATTATTTAAAAAAAAATCCATCAGTTAAAAAAAGCCTTCGTGACATGGAGTCAATTAAAACCTGAAATCGCTGAACAGGGATATTCTTCCACGCAACCTGCACAATAGCCCATAGCTATTTTGTATTTTTGGGGTTTTGCTTCATAGAAAGCTTTCTTTACATCTGTCCAAAGGTTTTTAATGACACTCAGGTCCGGAGGTTGAGGCGGCCACTCCATAACTTAAACTCCATTCCTTTGGAAAAATTCTTTGACAAGTTTACTCGTATGTTTGGGGTCATTGTCTTGCTGTAGAATCCGTCCAAGCATATTCCACTCTGCGTAAGGTAGCAAGGTTTCTCTCATTATGCTGACATAAACTTCATTGGTATTCATAATGGGAAAAGCATTCCCATACGTTAATTTATGCTCCGCCGTGCTTTACAGCCTTGATAGTACACTCCGGTTGAAGTTTTGCGAACAGCTGTCCTGGGTCCCAGGAGTCCCAAATAAACCTATTTTGGATTCGTCCATTATATATTACGCCATTTAGAAGGTTCCCAGTTCAAGTGTTCTTTATCAAATTAGTTCGTTTTAGTAGGATATTTTTGACAGTAGTGCACTTTAACGTGGCGCCTTAAAAAAAACTTTGTTTCTATTATTTGTTCCACCACTATATAATGTTCCCAGATGTTGTAGTATTTCAAATCTAGAAACTTTTCTGAAATATCGTAAAATTCTGTACTGTACAAAATTATTCATCACAAATGTCCTGTTTATTTATACGACATTTTATTTTTTCCTTTCTGCTATTCGCCTGTGGAACTCTCTTCCGCATAGTTCGCAGTCGATAAAATCGATCGTCGAATTCGAAAGAAAACTTTTTTTCCCATATTATTAATACCAATATCACAATACGGGAGGCATGGGCCTGTTCACGCGAGGTAACGTTGTTGATTGCGCTCAAGGCGACCTGCCAACACTATCCTCGTTAGTGCACAGGTCAAGTTGACATACAGCCTCCACGCGGAGTCCCCGGAATAGCCATTATAACAACCGTTGCATGGTGAACTAATGTATGCAGTGAGCCCCTCTACCCAAGGGTTTGAATAATGGGCCTGGCCTATTAGTCTGTGGGTTTTGCATGAGGGTAACTTCCTCACCATGTAAAACTCATTAGTTCACAGACAACATCATGCCTCGGATAATGAGGGATCAACTGTTGTCGACCTCAGCAAACGTTTAAAGGACAATGATTTCCGGTTTTGCACATGGAATGTCAGCTATAAGGCAGACATTACCGCCATCCAGGAAGCGCGATGGGGTAGGCCTGGCATAAAAGCGATGAAGGACTGCGATATCTACTACAGTTATTGCTACAGAGGGAGACGGTAGCGCTAATTCGGATGCGGATTTGTTGAGCTGCGACCCCATCAGCGAACGCCTCATGACAATCCGCATCAAGGCTAAATTCGGGAACATCAGCCTAATATGCGCTCACGCCCCGACAGAGAAGGATGACAACATCAAGGATGACTTCTATGATCTCCTAGAACGAACATACGATTGATGCCCCAGCTACGACACCAAGATCGTTCTAGGAGACTTCAATGCTCAGCTGTGAAAGGAGGACATCTTTGCCGGAGTCCGATAACTGCACGATAACACATCCGAAAACGGACTCAGGCTGTTGTACTTCGCCTCGGGACGGAATCCCTCTGTGGCAAACACGCGATTCCCACACCTCCTAATCAATCAACCGTTAACCAGATTCATCACGTTGCGTTCGACGTCAGACACTCCTCCAGTTTTCTCGATGTCCGAACCTTCCAAAGTGCAAATGGTTTTCGGAACAACAACTGATTTTGAACGACCTTCACGAAATTCGTGTTGGAGTGAACTACGACCTCGATTGAATTCACCATACCATCGATAAATACTGGTTCTTGATGGAGCTTCATCGCCAAAAATTGAATTAAGTTCATCGATGCACTGCTGTTGAGTTAATCCACGTCGAAAATTGTAAAAATAATCGCACGAAAATTTTCACGATTTAATTGAATTTTCTGGGCGAGATGAATCTTTTAAATAGCGCTCGTATGTCAAAACGTTCTGAGTACGTATAATCTCAAAAATGTTTTGTCAAAGCTTACAATAGAACTGGCAGTTGCCAAATTGCAACACTAGGGTTGCCCAATCCCAAAATATAAAAGGTAACCTTGTTAAAATTTTTGCAAGTTTGGTTTTTCCCGCTTACGAGATTTGATGAAGTTTAATAGGATTAAAGCCTCTGGTCTAGAGAAGTTTGTGTCTATTTCCCTTCGCTTTTGACGTATTAAAATTATGTAGCATCGCGTTGCTTACGTTCAGACAGTTCGGGTTCTTAAATATTCCGTTTTATAGAATAAGTTAATAATAATAATGATAATTGGATGGTGCAACTGTCCCCAGACGGACTACGGAACTAATCTAACCACTTTGACTTGCATAGCTTTTCATGAATTTGACAGCATTATCGATTTTAACATGGATTGATTATGTGTTCAGAATATAATTCTAATCTTGCTTTATACAAAAATTTGCTTTTAATTAATCTCTAGGAAAGATTGTAATTAATCTCTAAGAAAGATTGTAATCCTTGAAGAAGAAAATATAAATAAATAGTAAATTAGTCAAAAGGTAGTAAAGGGAACCAATTAGACTTAAAAGCGAACCTTGCACACCAGTCCACCTATTCAATATCAGCATTAAATTAGATTGAACATCTCCTCTCATCTGCAATGTTTGTCAACTTCTATTGAACCTAAACTACATTCTAGGCTCCAAGGGATGCACTAAATTCTCCTTCCTTATCATTGAAATGAATACAACTGCAACACAGGAAAAACGTATGTAGCACCATAATTTAAGTTGCATTAAGTATGCATACACATGGCATACTATCAGTCTTAGAACCATGTTATAATCTTCTAATTCAAGTTTTTTTCAACTTGAAGATAATTTGTTTTTAACAATGAAAACACCAACAAAATCTATTTTATATGTATTTAAATATATTCATTAATAATCTTGCACCCCTGTGTGCTGTGTGTTTCAGTTTGTGCTTGTGCTGGCTTTTAGTAACATATGTAAAGCGCATCATAATGATTTTGTTTAAAAAAAATAAATAATTTGTTTTTAACATGGTTAAAAAATAATACTAATATTTAAAAGATGCTAGTAAATACTCCTAAGTATTTTTGTTATTTGTAATGCAAAGTTTTACCGCAAAGGGAATGGGTGAGATAAAAAACAACAAATTTGAAATCAATTACTTACATATAAAAAACGAAGTCATTAAACAATGTAAAGAACAAAATAAATAGATACATTTGTATGTACAAAAATGACAACAATATTGTGTCCATTCATTTGAAATGTCTTAGAGGAATGTGTTTTCTCTCGTGAACAAAATGCTGAAATTATAGCATCATTTTAATTTTCGACCGGGTAATGTGGGACTATCTGGAGGTGTGTTATTTTGGTGCAAAGCTGTTTTCTTCGATGATGATTTGAACGGTTGTAATTTTCTAGGCCCTCTTGGTGAAGGATTTTCCATTGTAATAGTTTGACTTAGATCCCTTAAAGTTGAATCTACAGTGGTTTGTACCCAACCTGCAAGTAAGAAAAAACAAATATTAATCATAATAAGATAACTAAACATAGAAGCAAATTGCAATTTAACCATAAATGGCTGTGGTAGGGTAATGTATGTCAGAACCGATATGTAAACCTTAGGGATTTTGAAAAAAAAAAACATTTATTTATGTGTTTTTTCAAAATATTTTATTACTCACTTTTATCAGGAAAATTGGTTTTAATTTCAAATTAATTTGTGACTAGTATTGCATTATGGTTCTCACAAGGGGACAATTTTAACGTATTAATAGCAAATAAGATAGTCACTTCATTCAACATTTAATAAATCCATTTAAGATTTAAGAAGTGAAATTGGCAAAATGTACGAAGATCTCTCAACGCACCTCACTGCTCTGGAGCTGCACATTGAAACAAAGACAATGATAATGGATGACAACATAAATCCAATGAACACTAGAATTTACGCTTTTGCATATGAAATTTCATTGTATTGAAAAGGCGTAAACAACAAAGTAGTGACACCGCTCAATTAAAGCGTTAAAACTGTGCCCTTGCGTGCAAAAACATTGCAGCTGACCTTGTTATACATGGCGTCCCACATTCAAGAAATTAGGATTTTTACAAAATATTTGTAATATGTTGTGAAACGATCGACGTGAATGCACTAAGACCTATTCATATACTCCTTCTTCAGAACTTCCTCTTCAGCGTGCAAAAACATTGGGGCTGATCTTGTTATACATGACGTCCCACATTCAAGAAATGAGGATCTTTACAACATATGTGTAAAATATTGTAAAACGATCGCGTAAATGCAGTAAGACCTATTCATATGCTCTGGACCAAACCAGTAACTCAGCCAACACTTAAATAATAGTTAAATTTTCGCACGAACAAGTGAAATGCGATATTCAGAGGTCAACTGCCGCGTTTCGTAAACAAAAGAAAAAATCGTCTGTCCCACTGATCTTGGATTTGACAGCACCCCATAGATGTTGCATAAGAACTTGTCGCCGTGTGAGAAACTGTATGCTTATTGCGTCTTCATGTGTTTTTTCTACATTTCCCTTTCCTTTTCTATTTCTTAATTTTTTTGTTTACTTTAACTTTTGCAATTTCCTTTCTTTTTACTGTGTATCAGTGTTCACATTTCACTACTTTTTTCTACACTTATTATTTTAACATCGCCTACAATATCCTTTCTGCCGTATTGTGTGAACGTCTGAAACCGTTTGTCCATGACCTGATAGGTCCTTATCAGTGTGGTTTCAGGCCAGGGAAGTCCACAATAGACCAGATCTTCACATTACGGCAGATCCTGGAAAAGACCCAAGATCTAGCGCCACAAGAAGAAGAAGAATATCACAATACAGTACTGTGCAAAATAATAGCACTGTGTTCAAACTTGTCACAATTTTGCTAATAACTTTTTCCTTCCGTTGTGTAAACACATCTTATTCATGGCACAACATCCTTATTCTATTAGCAATAAAACCTATAAACAAGATAAGAAAAAAGTGCATTCTGAACTTAGAAAAGACCCGTTATCCGGAACAACACCAATGGAATAGTAACGTTTTTTGTTTTCATTTTTTTTTTATTGGATTAGTACTTGGTGGTATAACCTTTAATTAAGTACAGCGTCACAACGTTGTGACATGGAGTCGATTAAAGCCTGACATCGCGCAACCTCCACGCAACCTGGAGAACATTCAATAGCTGTTTTGTATTTTTGGTTTTTGCTTCATATACGGCTTTCTTAACATCTGTCCAAAGGTTTTCAATGGGATTTAGGTCTGGAGACTGAGACGGGCACTCCATAACTTCAACTCCTACTTCCTAGTAAGCAGGATATTTCCACTCTGTCTCTTAAATAGAGTTTTTTTTTCCACATTTTTTCCTCCGGCGGTCAACATCGGTTTTATTCAAAAAATGGAACCAGTACCAAAATAGGAAAAGAATCCTCATACATTAATTTTTGGTCTGCCTTGCTTTACAGTCTTGATAGTGCACTTTGGTTGAAACTCTTGGCTTTTTCGTCTGCAAACAAATGTCCTGGTCCCAGGAGTACTAAATAAAACTATTTTGTTTTGGAAGGTTCACAGTTTAGGCGTTTTTTCGCAAATTTTTTTCGTTTTAGTAGGTTGATTTTTGACGGTAGTGGTACATTTCTGGAACTCCTGGCAGGTAAATTCTTCTTTACCATCATTTTTCTTATTGTTGATGTCCCCACGGGTAAATTTAACTCTTCACGTTTGACCAATATTACTGTTTGTCGTTCATCGGCGGTGGTTAGTTTCCTTTTTTCTTCCTGTTGAGCGTTTTTTGGCATTTGTGATCATCTTATATGAACACCCAACAGTTTTCACTCAATTTGTAAGTTTTACCCTCAAGAACCAAGTTTTAATAAAGGCACGTTTCTACGGAGTACAATGCACACCACGACCCATTATTAATAATTACAATAATATGTGAAGAATTAGTTTATGATCAAAAACAATTCAAAAGACTGGTGTACACTTCGAAAACGCTCCTCAGAATTACGTGGTGCTATTATTTTGCACATTTAAATTCGGCTGCATTTCTGGTAACCTTTCTCAATGACAAGATGCAAGTAAACGTTCATATCTTTACCCTTTCTGAAACTGTAATTTTGTTCTGTATTTTTTTAACGTTAATTATTTTTAGTGCTTCTTATACTTAAACTTATATCTTATGTAGCATTATGTTATATTTATAGCTTAATAAATGAAAATGAAATGGCAAAAGGGTACTCATGAATATCATTGCCGCTTGTGACATAAGCGCAAATAAGGACAACTTCTGGTTGAACATCCATAGTGCTTTAGTGGATAGTGAATGACCTGCTGCCAATACCCAATAAATAATCAAAAGCGGCAGAGGGTGTAGCTGAAAAACTTGCAAGAACTCTAAAAATTTTCTGTAACAAGGGGAGTCAGGACCGTCTTTAAATTAGTGCCTCTCTATCAAACAGTTGCTACCATAAATAGGTTAACGGAACATAATTTTAAAAAATAACAAGGAAAAGTGCATTGGATGTGCTTTTCTGACCTCCTGTTCCGTGGAGGAATACGGAACTGCAGAGAATTAGCAAGGAAACCAAAAATCTTCTAAATAAGTCACTCAAGATCAATCTGGAAGAGGACTGGAACTTGTATCGATCGAAATAAAAAGAATAAAGAGACTATAAGACTATAAGACTATAAAACTATAATATAAGAGACTTCGAAGAGTGCCTTCTATAGAGATTTTTGTGGAAAAATCGAAACACTCGGTGGAAGCAATAGACTGGCGAAAGTCCTTAAAAGCGATAAAGCAGTCAGACTGAACACGCTATTAAGTACACCGTTGTGTCTTTTGATGGCTTAAAGTCACCTGTTACCAATGGCATATAAGCAGCACTGATGCATAAGGTCATAGACCCAGTACTAACGGTTCTGAATAGAATTATCACTGCCAGTCTTGCGCTGGCATATATTCCAAACTCCTGGCGCAGTTAGGGTAGCCTTTCTCGCCAAAACCTTCAGGTCTATCAGTCTTACCTTTACCTTACCTTTTCTTTTTGCTAAAAAGCTTGGAGAGGCTGGTCGAATTGCATCTGGCCAAAAATGCTTTGCAACATGGCGTGAAAAATCTTGCGAAACTGCGCTTCAAAATCAAAATTAAAAGTGCACTTGACAGAAACTGGTAATATTCATCAACATAAAGGTTCCTTTCGACAATGCGACTTTTGATGGCATTCACAACGCAATAAAGAACACGGCGTAGAAGAATCATTAGTGTTGCGGATAAAAGCAATGCTAAGGAAGAGAACTATAATCGCGGAGGCGGAGTGTGACCAGTTTGTAATGTCAGGGGTACACAGGGCGTCCTGTCACCTCTCCTATGGTGCATATTGGTCTACCCTACGCTTTCAGCTTTGAATAGATCTAACACCTAGGCTCAGGCTTAACCGGATAATGTAGCCGTACTGGTTACCGGACCATGCCTCGCGGCCGTAAGCGCCAATGGGCAGGCGGCTTTTGACATGATCCATAACTGGTGTACTAGGAATGGGCTTTCAGAGAGAGTAATCTGACTAATCTGGCTCAACTAGTACTTAAAGGTGACACAATTCTACTTTCCAAGGAAGTCAAATATTAAGGTGTTATCCTAGATAAAAAAAACTTCATTGTAAAAAACACATAAAGGCAAAAACCTCCAAGGCGCTGTCAGTCTTCTGGCAGTGTAAGGGAGTTTTTGGCAAAGCCTGTCTCGGTTGCACAGGGGCTTTCCCTAGCACGCCTGGCTCTGCTCTTGATGCACTGCTTATCCCCATCATGCGATGGAATGGAACGGTCTTCGTTTTCTCACTTTAATGGTCACGCGCACCCCATCTCCTATGGCACCAGCCTCATGAAAATGCGGTCTGATGCAATGTCACCAATGATTCAGCTGCGTCGCTCATACAAAGTTAACTTTCCCCAGAATTGGCTCTGGCCAGAAACTGAAATGGTAAGGAAATGCAGTTGTATTTTCACGGACGGCTCCAAGACGACGGAGAGATCTAGAGCTGGAGCCTTCGTAGAAGACAACAACATCAAACTTCACACCTCACCTTGTGAAGAGGAGGTGAAAGGGGCGAAGTATCTGTGTCTGTAGCAACAGCCAAGCTGTGCTTAAGGCCTTACTCAATCCTTAAACCACTTTTTAGAAAGGAATGCAAGTCTTTCCTTAATTATTCTTTCCTTAATTTGGTCGGCAGGCTCAATTCGGTACAACTTGTCTGGGTTCAGGGACATCACGGAATCATAGGAAACGAGATTGGCGATGAACTGGCTAGGCAAGATGCAAAAGAGACATTCGTAGGACCCGAACCCACCTTGGGATTACCTGCATCCTTGGTTAGGTGTTAATTTTAGTAAGTAGGCTACATGACTCCCTGACAAAAGTGTGACGTTTGATGTCAGTATGTAGATATACATTTTCAGATTGTATATTTATGTGTGTTTGTAATCTCCAAATAATGAATAAAATTAATTGTAAAAATTTAAATGCAAAGGATTTAAATTGAGGGATAAAATTGATTTGTGTTTACGTACATACAGCTCTGTGCAAAAAAATAGCACCACGTTGAGGTCTGCACTTTGGATCCTAATTACTTTTCTCCATGCTCGTGTAAAGATACGATATTTATTGTAGGACATCTGTTGGGTGTCAGGAATAAAATGCAAAAAACAAGATAAGCGAAGTGGCATTTTAAGACAAGAAAATTCCCGTAATACGAAATGAAACCGAAATTTTGGTGTGCAAAAGAATAGCACCATGTCATTCTAAAAAGTGTTTTCGAAGTGTTTGGTGGTGTTTAGTTATTTTTTTTTAAGTATTTTGAAACTAGTATTTTTAAAATACAACGTTATCAACAATTAAAATCGGTCGCGGTGTGCATAATACTTCTAAGAAACGTGAACTTATAAAAAAAATTAATTTCTGACGGAAAAACGTACAAATTTATTCGGGAAATCGTTGGTTGTTCGAATAAAATCATTACTAATGCAAAAAAACACGTCGAAAAAGAAGAAACAAGAGGTAGAAAATCGAATTAACCTCTACCGACGAGCGAAGAATGATAAGATTAGTGAAACCAAACCCATTTATCACATCAAACAAAATAAAAGAGGAACTAAATCTGCCAATGATAACCGCCGAAGTTTATGTTGGCATAATGAGGGAAACCATGTTGCCCTACGCCGAGAGGAATATGCCTCTCAGATGGGTCCTGCAGCAAGACAATGACCCGAAACATACGAGCAAATTGGCCAAGGAATTTTTTGCGAGGAATGGGGTTCAAGTTATGGAATGGCTGCCGCAATCTCCAGACCTAAACCCCATTGAAAATCTTTGGACAGATGTTAAGAAAGCTGTTTTTAAAGCGAAACCAAAAAATACACTACGCTTTGGGAAGCTGCATAGAGGGATATTCCGATTCGGCGATGTTAGGCACTAATCGACTCTATGCCACGACGTTGTGCAGCTGTGCTCAAAAATAAGGGTTATAAGACGAAGTACTAGAACAGTAGTATAAATAAAAAAAATAAAAACCGTACTATTCCACAAAATTTTGCATTTTATTTACGACGTTTTACTTGTGGTGCTATACACCAAAATTTCGGTTTCATTTCGTATAACGGGAATTTTCTTGTCTTAAATGCATCTTCGCTTATCTTGTTTTTTGCATTTTATTACTGATACCCAACAGATGTCCTACAATAAATATCGTGTATTTACATGAGCATGGAGAAAAGTGATTAGCATCCAAAGTACAGACCTCAACGTGATGCAATATTTTTTGCATAGAGCTGTATGTAGATGCGATAAAATAATAGTTTAGGTTTGGTGGTTGCAATTTCGCATATACACATGCATAAAAAAACTATTATTTATTGCTATTTTTTTTCGAAACTGTTATGTTATTTATTCATGCAAATTTAAGTTATATTTTTTCCGTTTTACTGCTTTTAAATTACAGGTTCTCCTGTCCATGGTCCATTAGCAATTTTTGAACAATAGGAAAAGTGTTAAAAAATTGGTGTTGTTTACTCTATGTTTACAGCATTCATTTGTGCTAATAAACTATTCCGGATGCATTTTTGCATTTATGTAAAATTGTTTCTCTAATTTTAGGCATAAGTGGGGGAGCCAATCGAAAAATTCAGTTAACTCTTCTATATGCATACGTCTTATTTCATTGCATTTTTCTGATGGCCACAAAAGCAACGGTTTAGTCATTTGATGAATTATATTTTTTTAGCTTTATTAAAATTTCTGTTAAATTAAAAGTTCCTTTAATTTTCGTAGTAGCTTTGACAAATTAAAGATAAACACTTTTCATTTTGCTAGGATTCTTGAAGAAATTGTATCAAGCAAAATATCTCACTGAAACTTCATCGACTATAACACAAATTTCATGATAGATTAAATTGAAGGTTTTGTCGTAATTTCCTTCAAAATAAAAATTGTATTTAGTGATATATTCTCTTAGAACCAATATTGTACAATAATCCAGTTGAAAGATTTAAAATAAAATCGAATTTCTGTATGTAAATTGTGTGGCAACCATATTATACATTTTAATTTATAAACAAAAAAATATATAAATAAAAAAACACAAATTTCATATGGACTTAAATATGCCCCTGTTTTTATTTCTTGTATTAAGTAATTTCTGAAAGTGGCTTAAGTCCATAAGAGTTTTAAAAATTCATTGGTTTTTTTTTTAAACAAATTTAGTAATTAGTACTTCATAATAAAATTTAAAAGGTGTATAATTTAAAAAAAAAATCACTAAATCAAACGAAAACCCTTATATTCGAAAACATGTGTTTTTAAAAATCAGTCGACAAATATTTTTTTATTTCAGAAAAAGAAAAACCTGACGACAAGAAACAATATTTCGGAGCAAAAAAATAAAGAGGATGTCGTGATAACTTTATGGAGTTACATATGTTTCGAAGCAAGCATTTTATAATTTTCCGTCTATACTTATGTATGTAGTTGAATGTGGGTTTATTTCATTCATACTGAAGAAACGAAGTAAGTACAGAATTAGAAGTTTAGGAAACTGATTTGGGGTGACATGACGGTACATAGACGGTTGCGGAATTTTAAAATAAACTTTTTTCTAGAAACGGCCGACTTAGCCCAATATATAAAAATGCTAAATACATTTAGCGAATGGTGTTGCTTGTTGAATTTAATAGCAAAAGAAGCCATATATAAATTTTATCATTGGCAAACAAAAACTAAAACTTAAAAGTCGTCAAACACTCTTTCTAAAAGAAAACAAAGAAAATAGAAACAGTGAGTTGTTTCTTAATCGTAAGAATGCAAAAAAGCAACATAGTAAGAACCCAACGCATGTTCAGCTGAAAATATGAATACAATTATGGGGACTTTGAAATATTACAAAACATAGATTTGACATTCAAAATGTATAAAACCTTTCACAGTTTGGCAATATGGCCAAAAAAAACTCTAAAAAAAAAATACAAAAGCATACAATTTCAACATCTGAAATATACCGTCTAAAGGAAGAAAATAATGCTTTAAAAAACAAAACCAACCGTGATAAAATAGATTTCGATTGTAAAATTAAAGGAAATTTAATAAAATAACTCTTAAATGGAGGTTTTTTTCCATAGTTTTTCTTCCAAGATAGATTCAACTTACCGAATTGCATATCTTACTTGTAAAACAATTGTATTTTCAGTAGTAACGTTTCTATAAAATCGTATCTCTGTGCAAGCTCGAGCAAACTTTGCTAAAATATTGTTACACTATGCAGCCAATTAATATATATATCTATCTTAAATAAAATAATCAATTAATTCTTTCTCAAGATTCAAAACCTATAAACGAAATAAAAAATGGGTATGCATATGGTTATTTTATCGATCAGCAGCAGGATATAACTTTCTGCAAGATCAACTTAAGATAAAATTCCCACATGTATTTTCTTTCAACAGATAAATTACATTTGTGGGAACTTCAAGCAAGTTCTGTACTATGGCGTTTGCCCATCATCAAAACCAATAAATGTCAAATAAAAACCTGGATAGATATATGTGCTGAATTGAAGCTGAATATGTAGGCTATATGCTGCGACCAAGGCCCACAAATCGACAGTTATTTTTTGCTTTAAATTTTTACATAACAAATTTCAATTTTAATACAATAAGTAAGAAATTTACGGACTTTATGATGTACCACCTTTAACTAAAAGCGTTAGAAACAATATGCTAAAACACGTTTTGACAACATCAGATAGATGCACAAACTGGAATGTTCTCGAGCACCAATGGTACATACACAGTCAGTAGCTTGTGGGATTGAGGCAATGATTGAAATGAATAGTTTTTCCGTCCACAAAGAAAGATAAATTAAGTTGACATTGGCTTTCATAAGAAAAATTAATAGATTTTTTGAAGATTATTTGGAAGACAGAAATATGGATTATCTTAATGGAACTAAATTTTATCTTAGACATATTAGACGTGTTAATAAAACGGGTAAACCGATTTCCTTTGATGGTCTCGTCAAAGACTATTGAAAGTATTCTGTGTATTAGAAAAGAAGTATTTGATATTTACCAAAATATTCAATTTAAATCGTTTGAAACAAAAAAGTGGAAGAACGAGTAAGTGGTCATGGAAACGCTAATAAATCGTCAGCTTATGAAATATCTTGAAACTCAGAAGCTTTTTAATGATCGGCAATACGGCTTCCGCAGCAAGGTCCACTGGTGATTTAATGGCTTATCTCACCGGAAAATTGAACCAATCTTTGCACAAAGTAGGAGAAAGCAAGGTCGTTGCACTTAATATTCCAAAAGCATTTGACAGATTCTAGCATCAGGCTCTCTTGTCGAAAGCGCGTGCTTTTGGTGTCGATGAATCTCTTCTTCAATGGGTTAGAAATTACCTTTCAAACCGTTCAATACAAGTTGTATTGAATGGGTTCAAGTCTGATATTCACCATATTAATACTGGTGTTCCCCAGGGCTCCACTTTGTCTCCGACACTCTTCCTCATTTTTATAAATGATCTCCTGTCTGTCACTTCTAATCCAATTCACTCCTTAGCTGATGACCCTCAGCTTTTCATATTCGTTTCTCGGCTCTCGTCCCTCCTCTTTGTATGTTAAGCTCATTAAATTCCGATCTTGACAGCATAATTGATTGGGGTAAAAAGAATAGAGTGGAATTTAATGCTTCCAAGACTTAGTGCTGTCTACTGTCACTTCAACGTTCTCAAAACAACCTGCCATTATCTATGAATGGCTCCTGCATTGTTGCAACTGAACGACTTTCCATCCTCGGTACATGTATCAACTTAACACTAAGTTGGAACGATCACATATTCGAGATCGCCAAAATTGCAGCGAAATGTCTAGGTTTCTTAAAGCGATGCAAGAAATATTTCACCCCTTCTGACCTGACTGGCAACAATATAAAAGGCGTACATCCACCCGAAGCTTGAGTGCAACGCTCCTATCAGGTCTGGTGCTCCTAATACCTGTCTGCCCCTATTAGATAGAATCCAACAGCGAGCGATAAATCGATAAATCACTGAAACATCGACGAAATGTTGCGTCGCTATAACAATTTTATCGCTATTTCAACAAAAAATGATCTAATGAATTAGCCAGCTGCATTCCTCCGCTTCAAGAATTCACCCGCAATACCCACCTCGCTTGGAATGCTCACCCGTTCACCCTTTAGTCCACCTTCGGACGTACAGTAAAGTTTACAGACTCGTTCTTCAGCCGCACCACACGAATATGGAATGCTCTTCCCAGCCCAATTCCACGCAACTCGTCCCTTCTTACAGTCTTGTGCAGTCTTCGGCCAATGCTTTTATTTGATGGCGGCGTTGAGTCCTCTTTCTTTCAGAGGAATTAGCATTAGAAATTAATTTCATCTTTGAATATTGTGGCTCTGTAGCATTTCTAGGTCGGCCAGGTCTAGTAATTGGATCGATTCTATTTTTAGTTTTAAATACTTCAATAACTTTAAAGATTACTGTTGGCGATTTTTCAAATAATTCAGCAATATGTCGGTTTGACCGTCATGGTGAAGCTTTACAATTGTTTTTCTTTCTGCTGTCAAGTAATTAAATTTACCCATCCTTGTTATCTTTTTTTAAAACTTTTTAAAGTTAGTTGTAGAAGGTTAAATAATAAAAAATGACACAGCACTTTAGTTTAAAAAGAAATATTCCGGCAATCAGATTCAACTCAGTGGGTCGAAAACGACCGACTTATCTTATTTTTACAAATTGTTAGATAAATATAATATAATATAACAATGAGAAATTTATAGAAAACTACTGTTTGTCTGCAACATAAAGGAGTATACGATACCCTGAAATAGTAAGCGTTGAATTTTTTTGTGTAAACAATTGAAACAAAATCAATTTTAAACGTGAGTATTATGTAGTTATGCAAGTTGACTGACTTAGTGTTTCTAAAATGTAAGTATAACTAATCTTTTTCGCATTTTCGCGGAAAAATCGATGGACTTATTACTAAAAACCTTAGTTTTATCTATGCTCATGTATAAACAAGATTACATTAATTTTTTATATGAGACTTTAGTGGTAAAAATGAATGGGGGCGAAAACGACCCCGTGGACATTTGAGTAATTATACATTGAAATATTCATCATATCATTAAATATTAGATATCATCGATGGTCTGGAAGAGGATAGTACCATTCGCGAAATTCATGTTTATATTGATCCTTTTAGAGACGGTGCAATATCCGATGGCGACTCGGGTGGAGAGAAAGATACTGATGCCAACGGATTCAACAAGACGCAGTTAATTGCTCCAGCTGAATTGATCATAAATTCATATTGCGGTGAAGAGCCTGAATCTGTTGAGCCAAATACCATTCCGTGTAGAGGGAAACATCAGACAACAAACAAGAAACAAGACCTCGAAAGTTAATTACCTCCACAAAAAACAATGAATAGCAGAATCTGCTGCCACGCTAGGTAACAACAGTTTCAAATGAAAGTGAACCTCTTGACTTTTTTGAACTCTTCATGAGTGAAGATATAATTGCTCAAATCGTCAAGAATAGCGCAAATATGCTCAAAATTAAGACAGAAGCACTAGGTTTTCTGTGACTACTGGGAGAAATATATTGTTTTATTGAAATCTTTATCTTGAGAGGCTTTGCTCAACTTCTAAGACGTCGAATGTAGTACGAAATGAACGAGGATAGGCACAACGTCTTGGTTTCTAAATCAATGGTGCAATCGATTTGAAGAAATTTTTCGATATTTACATGTCACAGAAAATGAAAACCTACCCAAGGGTGACAAAAGGGTTATCTTTCGAACGAAAAGTTTCTGTTATATGCATCAATTGAAAAAATATCAGTGTTGATGAATCCATAGTTCCTTATTATGGGTAGGCATGGCTGTAAATAACATATTCGAGACAAGCCAAGACAAAGGCTGAATGGCGGCTACACGCCTGGGATACTGTCTACAAGCAGATATGTACCAAGGACGATATACTGGAATGGTGTTGCGTGAGCATGTTGTTACAAAACTCCAGGTCGCAACCTGGACCCGTACAAAATGTTGCAAGAAACATTTCTGCTTCCGTACGCAAAACATCGTCGGAACATCTTATAATTACAAATCAAACTCGCAGACGGTGTGCGGTTTAAAAAATAAAACCATTAAAATATGTAGAAAATGTTAAGCTTGATGACAAATTTTTCGTCGAATTTCATTGCTAAAATATTGTAAAATATATATAGAATGCAACATTTGTAATCAAAATATGTATGTGCACTTCATTAACGACACATGCCAAAAACACACGCTATTATATTAAAATGGACAACAAACAACAAAAATTATAAGTTTTTAAAGAATAAATATTTCTAGGCATATATGGGTTAAACTCCGTCAAACTAATGTTAATTATCAATATAATGATAATAATAACAATTTCTTTTATTTTTTACAAAATTAACAACATATGCATTTCGATACAATTTTGATACAATTTCATACAATTTTGATTAATTTACAAAATGATTATATACTTTGTGTAATTTGCAAGGAATAGTTTCATACTATCTATTGTCAAGGACAAGTGGCGATAGTACCTATCACTTTATTAACACCTAATACAAGATTATTGATGGGGGAAAGAAATACAATATTAATTCAAACATAAATGGAGTAATAGAAAATAAAAATAACAAATAAAATAAAAATAACAAAGAAAATAAAAATAACAAAGAAAATAAAAATGAAAATAAAAATATATCTAAAGAAAATTTACAGCATGGGAGTAAAAAACAAATCTATTTCATTATGATTAAAAGAGAAGAGCCAATTTTTAACATTATTCAAAAATACTTTTTTCCTTCCCTCACACCTAAGGTTCAGAGGTAATGAATCAAATAAGCGTGGGGCAGTACCATAAAAGAAACGTGGGAAATCAGTCCTATGTATAGTTGGAATAGCGGCGACGTGTTTGAAATTGATGCGTAATTTGTACCTTTGAGTCTTTCATGGTAGTAGCCTAAAAACCTTATAGCAGTACAGATGTTTTAGTGGGAGAATATTAAGGGATTTGAAAATTGCAAAACTGGATGTTCTACCATTTACTTTGGTCATAATTCTTAATGCATATTTTTGTTTAATTAACAGTGGTTCTATTTTATTATAACAGGCGCCACCCCAACATGGTATTCTATACTGTATTTTTGAGTTGAGAAGACCATTATAGACCACTTTTAAAATTTTAAAATTGCAGTAAAGGCTAAGATGGTACATGTGTCTAATGATTTTATTTAAATATTGTTTAATATAAGTTGTGTGTGCTGTCCAAGATAATTTACTGTCCAAAATTATGCCTAGGTATTTAAAACTATCAACACACTCTATTTTAAAACAATCCTCACTGGAGATTATATCTGCATTATAAGTTGATACACCAGACATATTTAGATGAGTCAAAAAAAAACATTGGCAATGAGGGGAGTGGTAGTATATAGGTAAATCTTTACATATTAAACCCTTGATGTTGAATAACATAACCTTGGTTTTATTGCTGATAAGTAAATTATGTTTCTTGAACCATCTTCTCAAAATATCTAAATCACTATTTACAACGGATAGTCGACTTAGATAATTGTTGCTTGCATAGGAAATGGCTGTATTATCAGCGAAGGCTGTAATTTTTCCATTTAAAGGCTGAACGAAAAATGGATTCACATATACAAGAAACAATATCGGACCCAATACAAAGCCTTGAGGAACACCAATGTTAGAAGCGCTAACAGAACTGAATACATTTTTAATTTTTAAACACTTGCTTACGATTTAATAAGTACGAAGTAAACCATTCAAGAATGAAACCTCTAAAGCCCGCATTAAAAAATTTTTTTAGAACTGTATTGTGGTTAACCATATGGAAGGCCTTCGTTATATCAATAAAAATACAAGCAGGGATTAACGATGAATTCAAACTACAATATATTTGTCCAGGCAGTTTCAATATCGCACTTTCCGTAGATCTACCATTTCGAAAGCCAACTGAAGATCGCTAAAAAAGTGGGTCTTATCTAGAAAGGCAAACATTCTACGTTTTATACCCTTTTCAAATACTTTCGAAAAAACTGACAAAAGCGAAATAGGGCGATAGTTGTTCAATACCCTGGTGTCATCCTTTTTATGTAAAGGTATTACCACTGCAGTTTTGAGACATTCCGGAAAAACACCTTTAAATACACAATTGTTGAAAATAAAACATAGAATGCTGAAATCTGAAATCTGAAACGAAATATTTTTTGAATACCTTACTTAATATATTATCAGATGATGAAGAGCTAGACGCTTTAAGAGAATTTATAATTTTTTGATTTCACGGGGTATAAATTAGTCAAAGAAATTTACACTGATTAGAATCTATTTTGGAAAAGAAAGAGTTAAATAAATTGGCAACTTCTAAAGGCTCCGAAATCTCCGAGTCTTCATTCAACAAAACAATATCAGCTCGAGCTTTATTCTTGTTTAAAATTTCGTTGACAATTTGGCGTTTGACAATTTTCTCTTATAGAGTTTCCAACATTATAAGCTAGTTTCCTGGTAAAGTAATTAGTTTTCTTTTTCTTTCTAATTTTTTTAAGTAACGAAACAGACATCCAATTCTTTAAGGGTTTGAATTTACTGATAACGATATATAGAATTTTAACTTAGTAAGAAACAAATCAAAACCAATATTAGGATCAGTAGCATTATAGACTTCGTCCCAATATTCAAAATTTAAATAAGTTTTTAAGATATTAAAATCAATTTTATTAAATTCATTGAATTCAACTCTATTTGTTCTGGCAATCTTATAATTTAATTGAATACTAGTCAAATTATGGACAGTTATTTTCAAGTCGTACGTCATTGTTTTATAGTATACGTGGTTATTTCTATGTAATCTTATAAATATATGATCTAGACAAGAGTGAAAACGTGTGGGATGATCAATCAAAGACTTAAAGCCAAATGAAGGCATTAAAGATATTTATTCACATCAGGAGAATCAGAAAGGGTATTAATATTAAAATCACCTAACAGGACTATATTTTTACCTTTTTTACATTCCAAAAACCCTAAAAACTCATATAAAAAAAGTTTTAGATTAATATTTGCTCTTATGCTACGAATATTTTGGTGGACAATTGAAAAACCTGAGGACTGTCCATTGGAATGGTCAATACAAAAACAATTAAAACTATCAGAATTAGGGTAGGAAAAATCTAAGTTTATACTTAAATCATTTTGAGGATCAACAAATAAACAACAAATAAAAAGAAAGAAAAACTAAATTTAATCAACTTCAAATTTAGAAAAATCCTCAAAAGAACTCATTTTCATTGCTCTAGCCCTCCTTTTCTCTGATAAGAACAAACATACTTGCATTTGTTGTCTTACCCAAACATACTTCCATTTGTTTTCGCGTTTAAGCTCATTCGCCTTTTTCAGTAATGACCTTGTGTATTTGGTGAGACAGTCGTTGATATAAATTGGTCTGTTTCTATTAATGCTGCTGCTACTGTTGTTATTGTTGTTGTTTGGCTGACCGAAAAAAATACTTGATGCAATTCTTCTTTTGTTTTTTCGCATCTTTGTCTTTACATCATTTTTTCTCTCAACATTAGAGAATTTTACACAGACAATCGAAGAACCAACTTTGTTGTTGTTGAAAGGTTTAATGCTCTTAACGTAACAGAGTGTATTGCACTATTACTGAATTCTTCTTCCATAACAGCAGAGAGTAATTTGTTTACATTGTCTCTCACATTTGCATTATTGACATTAGGAATTCCAATTATGTCAATTGAGCACTGTTTCTCTCTCTGCTCAAAGAAATTAACCTTCATCTCAAGTGCATTAATTCTCTTATTGAGAGAGGCATTGCATTCTTCAAGAGCCTTGATTTGAGTTAGAGCTTCAGTATTTACTTGCCTAAGCTGAATAATCTCACTGAACAGCATTTGCAAGGTTATTGTACGCTGGCCCGAGTTTTTGTCATCATGAGAGAAAGCGTTGGAGTTGATGCTGCAGTGCTAGTAGTTGGAGAGTTTACACTTGATGAGGATTTGTTGTTGCCGAGATTCAAATTAGAGAGAGCATTGTAAGTAGAACTCTTCGAAGAAACTTGGTTTACCGTAGAATTTATAGGAGCATCTAACAGTGTTGATTTTCTGCGCTGAGTAACACAGCTACCACATTTGAAGCCTTGGCTATTCTTCTCATAGAACTCGATTTCTCTTTTTTCTATTTTCGCACACTTTGCATGGAAATATTCTTTGCAAATAACGCACTGAATTTTTAGATCGGCTCCATCGATTTTTAAATAACATAAACCGCACTTCATTTTTCTTAGTTTATAGTAACAATTAGTTCAAAGTCTAGATTTGTTACTTATTTAAACTTAATTTAATTTAAGAGAACAATCAAAGAAAACTTGAATTATATTAGAAGAGATTTCTCTACGTGTGCTTCCCCATCAACACACTTCACAGCTGTGAAGTCAAAGAATTCATTCCATATTAAAGTGTTGTAAATACCTTGGTCATTATCCCGAATTTGTGTGTCTAATTGTATGCTCTTCCGAAATCTATTGCGCAGATAAGAACTAATTGCGAAAATTTCCTCAGTTTCTGTACGTAAACCAAGTTATGGTAGCATTTGTATATTCATCCCCCTTATAGCGCACGATAGCGCAACTACCCGATTCGGTCTACGTACGCATTACAACTGAGTAGTGATGGGCGTATTCGAATAATATCTCGAATGACTACAAATCACTCAAATGACTACTAATCACTCGAATGAATACTAATCACTCGAATGACTACTAATCACTAGAATGATTACTAATCACTCGAATGACTAGTAATCACTTGAATGACTACTAACCACTCGCATGGCTTCTAACTACTAACACAAGAACTCAAATATAACTCCACTACTCAGTTCATTTCTTCATTCTCAGTATGTGTTTGCTTTTATATATATCTTACCCATAGGTATACATGTATGTATGTATATCTAAAACAAATTTTACACTATGCTTTTTTCTAGGTCAATTGTGTTTGAGTAAAACCCTTTTAATAGCAACAGATTACATTCAATTGAGATTTACCAACGCCATCCTACGCAATTGCACCTGCTTTACTACAACCCGGTTTTAAGCACACGCCGAAGGGTCTAGGTTCGATTCTCAAACTGTAGCTCCCTTCTACTCGTAAGAGAACAGTAGCGCGCAAAACACGAGTAGTTGATGAGCAAGCTAGGCCCTGGTCCCCCTGTGGACTGTCGCGCCAACAATTATTACTATTATAAGCATATTCAGATGTTTTGCTTTGCAATTTGTATCTTTGTGTGTAGCCAATTCAACAGTACTAGTTACCCATATGCATGTGCTATTATCCAGGGAGTACTACATTTATATCGAAGGTTGATAGGTTCATTTCACAGAATTTCAAAATGTAACCAGGGGCAAAAAATCAATACTATGGAATGGACCAATGGCTTGAAGAAGAACTTGTGGATCTTCTATCTAATCAATCTGTAGCTAAGCCTATATGTGAAATAG
The DNA here is from genome assembly GCA_955652365.1 of Eristalinus aeneus. NCBI lineage: Eukaryota > Metazoa > Arthropoda > Insecta > Diptera > Syrphidae > Eristalinus > Eristalinus aeneus. The sequence continues at coordinate 60,277,990 of OY019130.1, read as the reverse complement.
CGAATCCCGAAAAGAAAACATCAGTCGTGTTTGAGTAAAACCCTTTTAATAGCATCAGATTACATTCAATTGAGATTTACCAACGCCATCCTATGCAATTGCACCTGCTTTACTACAACCCGGTTTTAAGCACATGCCGAAGGGTCTAGGTTGGATTCTCGGCTAAACACCTCGAATATTTCACGGCACCACCTCTTTCGAGCTGTTGACAGCACTCAAAGAGTAATAACTGTCTAAGAGAGCTTCCCAAACTTTGCCGTTCGGAGTTGGCAAAAAACTGTAGGTCCCTTCTACTCGTAAGAGAACAGTAGCGCGCAAAACACGAGTAGTTGATGAGCAAGCTAGACCCTGGTCCCCCTGTGGACTGTCGCGCCAACAATTATTACTATTATAAGCACATTGAGATGTTTTGCTTTGCAATTTGTATCTTTGTGTGTAGCCAATTCAACAGTACTAGTTACCCATAAGCATGTGCTATTATCCAGGGAGTACTACATTTACATCGAACACTACATCATTACTACATCAACTTCTTATGTATGATAGATTCATTTCACAGAATTTCAAAATGTAGCCAGGGGCAAAAAAACAATAGTATGGAATGGACCAATGGCTTGAAGAAGAACTTGTGGATCTTCTATCTAGTCAATCTGTAGTTAAGCCTATATGTGAAATAGAGAATTCCGAAAAGAAAACATCAGTCGAAAAAGATTAGTATTCCCTTTTGACACATTTGGAAGAAAAAGTGGCAGGAATACAGACCGTTGTAACTCCTAAATAACAAGCTTATATAATACTGAAACAATATTATTAACTGACCCATGTCCTGATATCTTCGAATCCATTTGAGTTCTGGAAAGTACAAAAAAAGTACATTTTCGGAATTATATAAGCTGCACTTAAAATATTCAGCTATACAGACTACGTCTGTACCAGCAGAAAGGATCTTCTCTAAGGCTGGCCAACTTACAAGTGATCGTTGAAACCGCTTGCTAGATAAAAATTTAGACAAAATAATATTTCTCAACAGCTATTTTACGCGAAACACTCAACCTTAATTTGTAATTATTATTCATACTCAATTGAATTATATGTCTTTTTTCTTTGCTTTTATGGAATTGTCTAGTCTAAACATACAAGACTTTATTAAATTATTTTGTTATCCTTAAGTTTACAAGAAATAAGTGTCTCTGAATTTTTCACTTACGTTAATTTTGTTCGTTTTTGATTCTATCAAAATATAATCTATATAAAAAATATTTTATGATGTTTTTATTAATGCACCGAGTAGTGGGGTAATACTTGAGTTCTTTTCCCTTGCGTTTTTCTTTCATTCTGATGTTCATTCTATGTATTTATCGACGAGAACTATTTGTTAATTGTTCTTGCGCTGAAGTAAGACATTCATCGAGTTATCTTGCGTAAGTAGTTTATAATTAGTTAGTAGTTAATCGAGTGGTTAGTAGTCATTCAAGTGATTATTAGTCACTCGAGTGATTAGTAGTCACTCGAGTGATTAGTTTAGATTAGATTAGATTACTCAGTGATTAGTAGTCATTCGAGTGTTTAGTAGTCAATCGAATGATTAGTAGTCATTCAAACTATTAGTAGTCACTCGAGTGATTAGTAGTCAATCGAGTAGTTAGTAGTCATTCAAATGATTAGTATTCACTCTAGTGATTAGTAGTCACTCGAGTGGTTAGTAGTCATTCGAGTGATAATTCGATTATTAAAATATCTCGATTCCTAAAGTCTCGATTCTTAAAATCATTCGATTATGCCCATCACTACAACTGAGACCGTATGACATACTGGAAAACATATTTTTTAAGTAGGAAACACCAGGGCCGACATCAACAGTATTCTCTTACCTAAAGAGGCAGGAGTGAAATCCTGTTGAAACTGCTAACAGGCTAATGCTGAAGACGACCCCGCCCAGTTAAAACCCTGGCAGGCCTCAAAGTACGTTCAGTGCTTCGTTGCCATTAAGTTGGTGATACATTATTACATTTTTGAATAATAAAAGCATCATGGTTCATGCCCATGGTATTTTCGCAATACAAGCATTAGAAGGGATATCGCAAAAGAATTTAATTGGACGGGTTCCCGTTGGAGCCTCTTAGAGCACTTTTGTTATGCTTCACCAAACATGGAAGTACTACCCGCAAAAGGTGATCTAACAAACAGACTAGTCTAGTAAACTGGAAGTCAAAACCAAAAAAACTGTTGTTGCAGTTTAAAGGTTAAGTATACACCCTTTCAAATAACAAATAACATCTTATTCCAAGGTGGCCTATTTTGGAAAATATGCCACAATGAATTTTCTTGAAAAAAACGTCTATTAAAATTTCAAAGTGCCAATTCTGAACAAGTCGTACACTGAGACGGTTCATTCAAAGGTCAACAAAATGTTGGTTTTGTAGTTTCCAATACCACTTGGCTATTGGTGAGGTGATAGTGCACCGTTGGCTTTGCTACTGTTAGTGACCTTCCATAGACGATACGTGTAAATACTCTGCCTAATATATCCAAAAGACAAACTGGGCGGTACGAGGACGGATCTCCCGGTGGTTTCTTTCCTTTTGGTAGAAGTACTAGAGTACTAGGAGTAGATGCTTTCACTGTGTGGGAATGATTGCTTCTAGTAGGCATTTCCCCAAAAGATTTGGTCTGATCACCGCTTTATTCGTGATCCAATCTGACCCAGGAATTTCGTTGTTTTTAATTCTTGAGATTGCTATATGCAACTCCTCTAAGGTAATTAACGGGATTTCATCTAGGTTGATGTTACCACTTTCGTAAGAAGAGATGTTGGGTGGGCCTCTATTTCCTATCATCTTTTTTATAATCACCCTATATGCTTTACCCCAAAGGTGTACGTCGGGCTCAACACGGAGGTTTTGCTTTGCTCGTTTTTATGGCCTTTTTCAACTCACGCCTCGCCAGTTTGAACTACAAAAGCCGTTCTTGGATGCCTGGCTGCCGGAACCGCTGGGATTTTCTTCGTATTTAAAGACAAATTGCTTAGCCTCTGGATATCGCAATTCTTTTGCTGGGCTTCATCCCAGGCATGTATGTATCGCATGCTGTAACAACAATTTGTTGCGAGAGTGCCTCTGCGGATACATCGCTGCTCATGGTAGAATATTGCAAGACCGCTTCGAAGACTTCGTTTTTAAACAGAGCCAACTTTCACCTGGGACCTGTGTGGTTTGTTGTCCGTGTGGTTCGTTGTCTGGGTATCAATCTCCATTACAAAAGGTTGGTGGTTACTGTACTGTACTGTACTCCTCGCTCACATGTCAATGTGATGTCGACTGCTCACGAGCTGCCAGCCTTACGAAATGTAGCTGTATTGTCGGTGTTAACAAGTACTACCCGTACCCATGAAAATGTTTTAACACAGCTCTTTCCCCCACTTTTGTGTGTCTGCTGTCCCAGTCGATAGATCAGGCGTTAAACTCTTCGGCAATTACAACCGGGTGTTTACCTCTTGCGTGGTTTGCTATGTCGTCTAGCATGCATTCGAATTCCTCCAGTGATAATCTAAGTGGGGCGGAGCAGCTATAATAGTGGAGTGCGTTTATCTTGTTTGATGGAATACAGGGCTCTTGCTGCTGCCAACTTAGTGGTGTGCGTTCTCTAGCTTGGTAACTTTACACTAGAAATACAAAGCCTCCTTAATACACTGCATGGTAATGTGGCCTTCGTTTCAGCACTATCTATACTGTTTCGAGCGGTCGTGCTCGCTTTTACTTGTGTACACTGTGTACCCAAATGCCTGGGCATCTGAAGCATTTAGGTAAGCTACTGCGCTAACGAATGCGGCAATTCACCCAACTGATCTTAACTTTGCTTGAACGAAGAATTATATTTCGGCTGTGCATTGGCAGACCCACTATGGTAACTTGAGTACCGCCATTTGCGTTCCTAAGGCTAAGTAAATCAGCCTTGTTAAGTTTAAAACCAAATTGGGCATTGAACGCTTCGTAAATGTCATTCCTGGTGGGAATCTCTACGATGTCATTAACACGCAGACCGCGCAGTTTTATGTTTTTTACTTCAACTGGCGGCGCCTTGCATAAAAAATATTTAAATTTGAAGAAAAACAACAAATTTTGCGAAAAAAGCAAACATCAATGTCGTGCTGTTTTTGTTGAACCTTTATTTCTTCACACACGACGCCAGATAAAACTGATACTTTAATTGTTAAAATTACGCGCGGAAAATAAAACACGACCGAGTACGATGAGATCCAAATCATAAGAGAGCGAAAGTTTATTGAGAAGTATTAAATGTTAAGATGTTGCAATTGTGACGTTTTACATTTAAGGTCGTATTTAAATTTTCTACACCTTCCCTGAATACGATATTAACATGGTTAATTTTATTATGAAGTTAATATTCAATCTTATAGTGGTTTTATTATTCACGTGTATGCTAAGATGATTGGATGCATTTTATGTATAATGAATACATCAATTAGTTTTATGTTATTAACATTTTAAATTATACTTTAAACTACTCAAGTAATACAAGTTTGTAAGAAAAATCTGCATGTTTTATACCATTAATTCCTTTTGTAAGGAAATCTGCTAACATATCATTGGTTGATATTTGTTTCAGTTTAATTTTGTCGCGCTCAACCTTTTGATTTATGAATGATGCCTTGAGGCTAATATGTCTGGTTCTATCTGAGTAAGAGTTGTTTGTGGCTACCTCGATAGCACTCTTGTTGTCGTAGTGTAAGACAACAGTTTTCGATGAGTTAGGGAAAATTTTATTTTCGAAACGCTTCAGCCAAATTGCTTCTTTGTCTACTAAGGTAATTGACATAAGCTCTCAGTGCGATGGTTTATTGCCGTTTAGTCGCCCAAGTGTCGAACTTCTTTTGTCCAAATCGCTAACCGAATCTACCTTGCAACAACCTTCTAGTTCACTGGGCACGCTCTTATAGACTAATCGTTTGTTTATGGTTCCTTTAAAATAGCGAAGAATGCGTTTTGAAGTCAGCATCGAACAACATGCAACGTACACGCTCCATCAGTGTTCTTCGCCGCAATGACATCTTTGTATTGCGTGGCCTTTTCGACGGATACTTTGGGTCTGCTTTCATTCTCCGAAGTATTTCGTCGTAAGAAAGAACTCTTTTGCTGTCACTTCTATTGTGACCAGTTTTTCGTTTCGTCCTCGGATTTTTTCTCTGTTTCGGGTTTTTTGGTTTTCTGGCGACTTGTATCCAGTCGACGTTGCTAACTGCAGAATCACCTTGGCCTTGTGTTTTTTTTTTTTTTTTCTCTTGGCGTTTCGACGCCGGAGTCTCTTTTTTCGATTTAGTTCTGAGGTAGGTTTAAGCCATAGCGAGGTTTGTGAAGCTTTAATTCCATTACACCTTGATTTGCTCCCCGAACCTGTGAAAAGCTGACGACCAACTGCCGGAGCGAACTAGATCTTTCTCGTGGGTAGGTATTGCTGCTTGATCAATAAACGATCGTTGCAGTTGTCATCGTAATTACCCTTGTTGTTTTGTTTTTGTTATATTCATTTCTGTTTCTTTCCCACTCAAAGCCGCTATCAATGCTCGGGTGTGTATTCACACACTGATCCCATGGTTTTTTTTTACATACAGGGAGGCGATGGTTCTGTTCCAGAGCCGAATCGTGCTAACCAAGAATGCTATATCTGGACATACATATTTCAGGTTATGAAAGTGTTGTAATAATAAAGTTTATTGTTTTTACTTCTGTTTAATTGCAATGTTATTGACCAAGTGGTCAAATGGTTTATTCGTAACATCGTTGGTACCGCTGCATTTAATGGAATCGGATGTTAATACACTGCGCGAAATTAATATAGAGGCAACGCAATAAATGGAACATATGGCATGGCTTCCCATTGAATGCAATGACCGTTAATAAAACGGTATTTTTTTACATTTGTGATAATGAGATCGTGCGTACCATGTTCACTTCCATATCAGTTGTCGTGCTCAACCATCACGCGTGCTTTTGAGAAAAACTGTGGTTCTTATAAATTTTACTGCGAAATTAATATAGAGGTGACAATTTTTCGAAAAATATCAATTTTTAGGTAAGTGTTTCGGTTACAGCTTAGCAGAACAGGTATTCAGAGTTATTTAGAGTTATTAAATTTTATAGCACCGAGCTCAATAACTATTTTAAAATAATAGAATGTGGAAAAAAGCTCACCCAAAAGGAAAAAATTGAAATCCGACTCATAAAAGAAAATGACTATTCCAACCGGCAAATTGCTGTTAAAATAGGAAGATCCCCGTTGTAGACCATTTTATAGATTTGGGTGAGAGCTATGGAATAAAAAAAAGCCAAAGGAGCTCCAAAAAAAGGTGACAAACAGCAAAAAAAAAACCAAATTGTTCTAGAAGCACGCAAGAACAAACTCTATGCTTCCCAAATAAAGGTGAAATTATACCTTTAAATTGGTGTACGACGTGTCCAACAGCTATTGCAAGCAACTCCAACATTGGTTTTCACTAAAAAACTGGAAAAACCTGAGTGGTCATCGCTCCACCGATTTGAATCTAATCGAAAATTTATGGCGAAAAATGGCAAAAAAAAGTTTACATGAATGGAATAAATTCAAGATGTTTAGGGGAACTTGGATGCTGAATACCTCCATTCCCTTATAAGTTCGGTGCCAGGTCATCAGCAATAAGGGGAAAGTACCCATTATTAACATACAACATTTGTAAAACAAATTGAAAAATAAAATTAACAAAAGCCATCAGAACAACTGTGTCTCTATTTTAATTTGCACTAATTTCTTTAAAATGGTCTTTTTACGGAACGTAGTTGGTCAAATTTATTTTTGTTCCATACTTATAGTCTCGTGTTAAGCAGACATCAAAGTATAACAAAAGATTTTATTCGAATGTATGATCTTACTTAAATATATATCATGCCTCTATATTAATTTCACCCAGTGTAGTAAAATTTGGAAAAATCCTCGACCCCCTTCAACACGATAATGTAGGCCGGTAAAATTATAACTAAAAAAGAAACTATGGATCTAATACGTGAAGAGAGATCAAAAGTTGAAAACGAATTTCAGAATTTACATGAAACAATAATTGCATCTAATACTAGTGTAATAAAAGTAAAACATGAATTACATTTCACCATGATTGATAGTAAAGTAGCGCAAGGCATTAACAAGCACGTCTTCTGCAAGTTCATGTTTTATTTGTTTTACTAAGAATTGTATTATTATTAGATATTTAATTATAGATATTGTTTTACTAAGAAGAAACCACGTAATGCAGACGCTCTGAAATAAGGCATTTTCCCCCTACAAGCCCGCATCAAGAATACATACTACACATAGCTTATAATTTGGAGATTTAAGCATGGAGACCATCAAAAACGACACTGCCTATCCATCAAGGGAGGAAAAACCAGACTCAACAGAGGTTCATCAAAAAAAAAAAAAATGGGATATTGAAAAGCAAGGAACTGGTACAACTAATTGTGGTAACAATTATCGAATATTTTTCGAGAACCCTTCATCAACAGTAGAAATTACAGAAATATATACGGAACTTGTAAAAAGATTCACCGTCATCCTGGAGATAAAATGGAGTAATTAATGGATTGATGCATAAAAATTTGGAGTTTATACTTAGGAAACCGCAACAGTGCTTATAAATTTATATCCTTCTTACTATATGCCAGCAACGGTTTACAAAATTCTATTCCACGGAGCAGATATAATATCATCAGTAGCGTTGCCCGTCAAATGATTGTTAGAGTAGGCCCAGGAAAATCAAAATAAGGCACTACCGAATTAATAATAGCAGACAATTTTCTCGTTCGGCGACGAACGAAGATGTAATTCATGAAATGTTGGTATCAGCGGATCCCTGCTCATTCATTGTGGAAGTACATTCAAAACTAAGACAGGCTGAAGAAGAAAAAGCCTATCCAGAACAGAGCGCAAGTTGCCAACCAACTCCAGGAAGTAATACCTAACGGCAATTCCGCGGTCTGATTGGTTGAAGTATGCAGGGTATGGATTAGAACATAAGTGTTTTTCCGTAATCGATTATTTTAATATCCTTCGTTAACGATCCGCGTTAATTAAGCCCACTATTAATGCTAGTATACATACCAATTATGTGTCAAGACGAAAATATTTAATTTTGTATAATACTTACAACAAAAGCTATGTTACCTTTGACAGTCGCTCGGTGATGATCAATTAGAGCTGCCGCAAGTGGAGCTGACCCAGTACCCATTGCACCGTCCCGAAGAGATGTATAAGAAGCAGGTGGTATAGGGCTATATATACGATTTGCAAAATCCTCAAAAGTTGAATTTTCTTTGTATCGCATAGAGACACTTTCCAGTGATCGGTTTCTCTCTTCGTAGCTAATAAAAAACAAGTTGTTACAAACTGCACTACATCGCATTAAGAATTTACTTACTATTGTTGGTACAATGATAATGATGACCTCTTCGAACGACTCGCATTTATTGCTGTCTCGCGGATCAACGTTGCCAGACAAGACCCATTTACCACACTTTCGTTTGCCAACGGTCCAAACCACGGAACATCTGGTTTCCAATTAACTGTTACTCGAAACAAACAATTTTTAAGCGGATACACAACAATAAGAACATCGCAAAACTCGGTCGGTAGTATATCTCTTCTATAATCACGATGATGTTCGCTCCAAACGATATGCACTTCGTCATTACCCAAGTGCCGTGTTTTGGTTAGAAGTGCTTCGGGAGTATCAACTGGCATTCGAGTTGCAACATGATATATAACCTCTGTAAAAGGAGTTGCGTAGTAAGGAGCTGTTGCTCCACATCCTTGACGTGGTAGTCCCCCTAGGAAACCGTTGTGTGTTTCTAAGTCGATTTCCCAACCCAACGCAGATACAAACATCTCATATGCACTACTGCCGTATGTGTTTTTTAATATACTGCTCTTATCTTCCTGTCCACAAGCGACATATATAACAGCTACTTTATGTGTGTCTCTGCACTTCTGTATATCCACATTTCTCAGCTCTCTCATTAGTTTCTCACTTCGTTGTAACAAATTTGAACGACTTCGCCTTTCCCAACCTGCCAGACCTAAATGGCTGAATAACAAACGACAATATTGAAATGGTATTTCAGATTTATATAAACTCGTTGTGTTATATGATTCGTGGGGCTGTTCTGGTGATTGACGCAACACTATGCTATAAAAGTTTTGTCTTTCTTTCTCCGGATTACGTAAATTTGATACATACTCCTGTTCTAAGGAACGTTGATTAAGCAGAATTGATATTGTCTGCGCTTCTAATTGACATCCTAATGGACTTGTTCCCGGTGTATTTAGATGTATTGAAGATGAGGTTAAGCATTCAGGGCTAGTATGGCCAATATACTGCAAAAGCTATACAAAACACACAAATATATGTAGTTATTACTTTCATGTTAGAGACAAAAGATATATGTTTGCTGAATAGAAATTGGTATTGAAAGTTCGTATTATGCAGTTTTAAACCAGTTCTAGGCGTTACGAATAAATAATAAACGTCAAACTAAGTTCTACTACATTTTCAGGTTAACAAAGAAAATTAAATGACTTCTTATTGTCTTCAGGCAACTACGGGAGTAACATCTATCGCGAAAATTTTGCCGTGGCTGCGTTTTTACTAATATCGACTCGATAAACTCATAATCTCGCGACCCTTAGAGAGAATTATTAAATTTAATCATGATTTTTGGAAATATCCATAGCGCTTCATTGTCAACACGAAATTGATTAAATGTAGGGACGAAATATAACAGTATGGGCTGTATACAAACTGAAACAAACACAGGCTAACTTACAACGAACAAAACTAATTTATTTATCCTCCCTTTATAAAAGAGAGATGTTATATTTTGTTCTATAACTCAAACTTGTAATTTTTACAAGCTGGGTTGTACTAAATTCTACTAGCAACGACAATATCGAAACATAAATATGTAAATTTGACTAAGGTTTGTGTATATAAACTAGTGCATTCATGATGTAGGTAAACTAGTGCGATCATCGGTGAAAAATAATAAAGCCGAAAAATTCACATCTAACAAGATTCTATCATACACAAAAAATTTAATAAGCAATTACTTACATCATCCAACTGATCCAAATCTGGGGCCATATCCGATGCCAATGGAAGTTTATTAGGCTGACGATGTCTCATTGTGTGGCGGGGAATTGTTAAGAAATCTACATCTGAGGATACCAAGGAATAAAACGGTTGAATGTTCTCTCGTGTTTGATTTTTTTTCAATAAACCGCCATTAATATTTTGTTGAAGATAATTGTCAAGTCCATACCGTCGCCTTGATTCTTTTGGTTCGCTATAAAGTATAGAAGCCTCCCAACACGATTTGCCGTTAAGGTCTCTGAGCAAAACACGGACTTGTTTATCCGCAGTAACTAAACCTGCAGTAACTCCCCCTCCAGGAAGTTTTAGTGCAGATAGCTCGATAAAACTTGCCATGAGACTGCTATTGAGCATAAATAATTGAATGCTTTGTGATTGTAGAACTTGGGGGACTGTGAAATCTGCGGAATCACGTCTACAGTCTTGACCTCCGATCAAACCTATGTTCGGCGACCACATATCATCTTGCTCTTCGACCAATGAACTCAGGCGTGATGCTCCTATTCCCATTGGAAAATGACCCAAATATGTTACCAAATGCATTATGACCGCTTTAGCACACAATTTAATAGCTAGGTTATATCGTTGTATGGTTTCGGATGTTTGAAAGTTCGCCTCGCAGTTAAATTTGCCTTCCAGAACATCATCTGTGGTTATATTTAAATCAAAATCGTTATCGGATACCGTAAATTTGACTATGTTTTGTCGCGTGCCGGATAGAATTTGAAATAGTACACGCAGCACGATTATAATTAAACTATCACCATCTTTGTTAATTGGCTCCAACATGATGTTTACTGGAAATGACATACAAAACTCTCCAAGACACATCATAAGTGTTGTCAAAACTATTTTATCACTTTCTTTTGGATTGAGGACATGTTGAACTTCCAAAGCTCTGCAAAGTGCAGTTATAATAAGTAGGGGTAATCTTTCAATTTTTGATAGCTCTTGTCCACGTTCGCTAAAAATTTTAAGCGAACCTGCCGCTACCACCGCAATGGTTCTATGTTTAAACTGCAAAGCTTGCAACAAAACTTGTACGGCTTCCTTTATTCGAGAGTTAAATGTTAAAGATTGATCCTTGCCGCCTGTGCGTGGGAAATTCTGAGGGATTGGTTGAGAGAACGTATTGTTTGAATTGATAGGCCTATTTAATTCTAAGTAAATCCATTGTCCAAGTTGAGAAAACGCTACACATCTTGCCTTTGAAGATGGCTCACGACGAGCACATCGCAGTATAATATTCAATATATGATCTTGTAAGTCTGGGCATTCCATAAGCTCGATCTGTGTCATAGAAGGTTGAAGAACAGGTTTTGGTATTACAGTTGACGGATAACATAGCAGCGATCCCAATAGAGCCACAACTTCGGCCCGAGGTATATTCCGATTCGTTTCCAGTGATGTTAAAAGGACAGCTGATGCATGTACAACATCCAATAGAAGAAGAGTGTGACCAGGAAGTAACAAACTGAGAAATCTAGGTCCCTCTATGTATTTGAATAAACAATATATCATTGAACGATCTTCACCAGTAAGTATTTTGTGAAACAAATTGTAGAAAAGCGATAAGTGACTCATTCCATTGACTGATCCATTTACAGCAAGCATACAAAGCATTTGAATCGCAGAAAGTTTGCCTTTTTTAAATTCTGAACTCAAAAGCTGAGCTTCATAACACCATGGACCTGCTATACCCACAGGAGGTATTAAATTTGGAGGGGCTGGTGTACTCTGGTTATCTTCAGATATACCTTGATTTTGTTTGATTTTTATTAAATTATGTGTCATTTCAACTAAGTGCCTAAAGACTTGGGCATGTAGCTCGGGCCTTGGGATTCTATTTATGTCCCCCAATGCTCCTAACATTCTTTTCCACATTATTGCTGCAGTATCTGGGAGCCAACCGCTCACCGAACCTCCGAGAATTATAGAACGTCTTTCTGATGACGTGACTGAACTATTATCTTCAAAACTAACAGTATCAGCAACTAAGGCATCAATTTGCATTGGAGAATCTTTTATTGATCCACCTTCTATACCACTTGAAGCAGTAGGCGATGGACTTCGCGACTCTTGTAAACTATCGCTGTCTCCATTTTTCGCTTGATGTTTAGTATTTTTTAATTGAAACGAACTCAACGAAATTGCGCGTCGTAATGTTCTCCCTGTGGATTGATTTAAGATATCATGTGTCCTTGTAAGTATTTTTTCAGAATTGATCAATATATCTGGCGAATTCTGATCTAATATAGCGTTAAGTGAGTGCTCGAAACTGGCTGGTTGCGCTAATGTTCTATGGTTTCGATTGTGAACTTTTATTCTAGGACTTCTTGCAGATGACAAACTACCTTCACTATAGCAACGGCCAAGAATAGGTGTAAATTGAACTATGGTATTTCTTGAAGTTGTGTGAGATCGCATGCTGCTGTTGGATTCTTCTTCCTTCCTTTGCTGATCATCGTTATTTTCGATGTTTTTTTCATTATTAGCCCGGGTAGAATTTGAATCACTAGGCTCTTTGAAACCACTTTGCCATACGCTTGCAATTCGGCGTCTTTTTCCTTTACTGTCCGTTAAACGATCAAGTGGTAAGTCTTGTAAATTTAAATTGTATACATATCGACCTAAAACTCGAGTAAGTGTTTGCATTGTTTTGTCCCATTCATTAATAAGTTCTTCCCTGTAAGTAAGTGACGTTAAAACGTTTAAAAAACGTTCCCATAACTGAACATTTATTGGCACATTTGTGTGTGCTCTTATCCATGTAACAATAAGCGTTTGAAATATCGCTTGACCCAGGCGTGTTCCCAATGCTGGTCGCGATCCACTTGAATTCTGGTTCAAAACTATTGATGTGACTTGCAACAGTACCAATAGAAGTTGTTCCCATGTTTTTGGGTCCATCCTTGTGTTCATTACCATTGTTCTATAAACGTTTAAAACTTTCTTACAGATATCGGTCTGTTCATTTAGTGGAGTCGAACGGTAGTCCCTATTTACAGACGGAAATACTATATTCAAATGACTGGTATTCACGAGAAAAACATTCGCTGCATTCGTCACAAAAACATGTAAAACATTTTGAACTCCAGCTTGCACCCCAGATACGTCCTTACTAATTGCACCAACATATGAAGCTGTACGTAGTTTTGAACCTTTTGATGCAGTATCCGTTGAACCACTGCTTGTACTGTAATTATCCCCATCATCAGGTTCTAGCATAAATGGTGGTGGATTGTTGCTTATCATCCAATCTCTATACACGGCAATAGACGTCCGAATTGCATCTATTTGAGATTTCGATGTAAAACTTAGTAAAAATGCTTGTCTGTAAACCTCATGTATGAAGTTTACGTTCTTCTTTGTAGAATATAAGACATCACGAACAATTGTCCCCTGCAAATATGCTTGAAATCTAGGATTTGACGTTAAGCGGGCCTGATCTTCATCCTGAACATGAATATTTTCAAGCTTGCTCGTCAACAGTTTTTCATGCACAAACCTAGATATCCAATTTATTAGTACAACAACGCATGAAGACATAACTTCATCTTTTTTGTTGACAGTCCGCATGACAGGAAGATCAGATTTTGGTTCGTAGATTGTGTTTGTTACATCAAAGTTGGGACAGAAAACTGGTAAAAATACCTCCTTGAAGCGATGTAATAAAAATGCAAACGATTTCGTATCCTTTTGAGCTCCGTTGTCCCGCCATTTAAGACAACCGGAAGATTGAACCATGCTATTAAGAAGGACCTCAAGTCCTTCTTTTGGATCCGGCGGAGCTGATTTTTCGCTTGAAGAAGGGGGAAGTAAGGCATTTATATCCGTAGTTTGAACAGGGTGTGAAAACATGTCGTGAAAAACCGATGTTCCAACTTCAACTTTCATGTTAGGGTGATTAAAAACATCAGAGCTATTGAATTCTACATCCGGGCCATTAAAACCCTTTTGTGGAACAATGAGTCCAGGAATAAGATCCGCAAACATCGTGTGCACATAATTTGGAGCATTTTCACCTAAAGCCTGGTACCATAAGAGAAAATATCTGTAAACAACGGATTAATACAATAAACACACTCATGAAAAGAAAAATATTTACCTTACACCTTCTTTTCTCAATTTCGGGCTGTTGCCCAAATGAAGGAGTTTTGCCATTATTCTGCTTAGAGAGTGACACTGCCATCTTCGAGCTAGTAGTTCCGGTAGGAGGCACAGAATTTTTCCCAAGAGCCATAGGGATCCATCCAGTTCTTCACGATGTGCTTTATGAGCTTTAAATATTTACGCAATTTTAAAATCATATTATTAAACAGATATTGATTGTTAATATATATTTAAGATATCCGTGTATGTTTTAAGGACATTTCAAATGCAAAATGCATTTTTCTTGGGCATGATATATGTTAAGCTTGCTGTTACCTATGAATTAAAATTCACACAGAAAACTAGAATTGTATATTAGATGACTTGTGTTAACTAAAAAGTAGAATTTATAATAGAAGTCCTACTTTGTACCTAAGAATATACCTTCCTGTTGATAACGTTTCCATTAACTAAAGGTTTGTAATTTTTTAACTATTTTAATAACTTATAAAAACAAATGTCGTCCATGTAAATATAAGCATAGAACATTTTTATGGCAACGATGCAAAAAATGTTTACTGTTTTTTATAAAGCGCTTAGGGATTCGTAGTGAAAATAAATAAATAGCCAGCTCGCTATTCAAAACACAGCCAGACATTTTGGCGCTGGTTATTGGTATAAGATATTAGTTTTTTCTATGGATTCAATTTACAAGTGTACGACACTCAAATATAAATGGATCTATGTTCAAAAAACCTTCTAATTGCGTTTTATTTGCATGAACAACTAATACTGAATTCTGTAAAGCGAGTATAAAAATGTCTGAAGATCGGTTCCAGCTTGTTGAAACGGAATTACGGAACGTAGGCATATGTGTTTTTTTTTTTAACGAAAATTAAATAAAATTGCAATATTAAAAAATGTGATAACATCCATCACTCAAAATAAAACGAGAAACAAGAAAACGGCCGAATAGTTAATAGTAAATTACTTCTAGAACCAAACGAGAAGTGCACTGAACTATACAATGCATTTCCCGTTGGGTTCTAGAACTTCAGAGATTTGACTTTACCCGATAGGGTCGAAAAGAACATAGGAAAAGTTATTTATTTATTATATCTGTGATGCAGTTGCATGAGAACAGCACCTGAAACTATTGCAATTATCCATGCATTAAATTTAATTAATTTTACAAAGTTATTTTTTCGTTGCACATGGAAAGCGAAGTTATTCATGAGAAAGCACCACAATGGTGATTTTTAGATAGTGAACCACAGGCAGGTTCATAAAATATATAAAGATTTCGGATGGTTTTTTGGTAGAAGGCATAAAAACCAAGTTTGTTTATATCAATCCACACACAAGGTCGTTAAGAAATCAAAATTGTAATGCGCAATAAAAGATGTGTTGTGGATAAACACTTTTTCATAACATGAATTCCTTACCAAGGAGTAAACAGCTTATTTAATATGAGACCGAACATAATGCCGACTACGAAACGTGATCAACGTAATGATAAAGAAAACACTTTTTCTCTATCCTTTTCAAAAGGTGAATTACACACTTACTTGACAGATAAAATTTTTTTACAAATTAGGGCTCACCAATTATTTTTTTAATTAAAACTGTTTAAAATATTTCAAAAACTTTACTACCTTACCATTATGAAATGTTTAGTTTAGTGCATAAACTGGTGTCAACAATTAACAAATTAAATTCAAGGTTGTCAAGTATTTTTTGGAAATCCTTTTACATATACTTTTATTTTATCTTGCATTATTCGAAATTCAGATCCTCAAGTTAAATTAAATGAATATAGAATTTTTTACTAGGAGCAAGCGGTGGAAGCTAATATTAATTTGTATCTAAGATATATACATAAATATATATATTTATACATGTATATATAAGTATATATCCATATTCATCACCCCAAAGACAGATGATCACGCGTTTTAATCTGCCTTAAAAGCATAACTCAACAAAAGAAAAATGTAACATTAGAACAACTTGTTAAATGTCTTTAATGCATGAAGATAGCAACAAATTTTAAAAAATCGAAAAATGAAAAAATGTTTTCAGATGAACATACACATTATTTGGCCTTTAAAGTATTTTTAGATATAACTATGAACTTACCAATATGAAACGGAAGTTCTGCGAGATTTTAATTTTAAGAGAAAATAAAAATTGACGCTTTATTAGTACACGACATTAAATTGACATTGAATAAAACAAATTTATCTGTACCATGTAAACCTGCTTATTAACTAGGGGCGTTAAGTCACAAAGTCAATAAAATCTATGATTTACCTTTTTGTTTCAAATTTGTTTCTGCTTGAACAAACGTATCATGAAGAATGTAATATACATGACTGTAATTCGTTTCAAATAATGACTTGGCTCCTTCATTGTCAACGAAATCTAAAATGAAAACGAAGTATAATTAACTATAATAGAGTATAAATAAATAGATATTAAAACACTTTATGAAATCAGCATCGACGGTTTACAAGGGAAGCGTTATTAAAACTTTCAAATGAAATGAAAAACAATCTCAAATCAAAATCATTTTTAAATTTATATATTTACATAAACTCATGTGTGTACATTCGATATTCGACTGTATTTAAAAATAAAACATTCCACTTATATTTTAATGTTTTGGGTTTTCACACCAGGTTTATACAATTCCCATTCAAAAATAAAAAGATATAGAGGGATTTTAAATGTTTTCTAACTTCCCAACGTTTGTTAGTTATTCAAATATGTTACCAATGTTCGCGTTATATACTTTATTGGGCAGACAAAATACCACACGTGTTTCACGAGACACTATTAAAATCAAACAAACCATTGTACATGCCACAATTCTGTCAGAGGGAATTATAGTGATTTTCCCTAATTGCAAATTAAAATGACCAATATATGGTAATAATATATGGGACTTAACGCTTTAAAATTATGGCAACATGACCCATTGGTTTGTAGCAACAAGCCGGGCTATGCCAAGGCCACTTAAGAAACATTCAGAGCCAATATTGAAATGTAAAGAAAATTAAATTTTATAAATAATTTTGCAAACATACATCCTTGAAGGCTGTATGTATGTTGAAGGCGATCATTTCACGATCAGTTTTGAGTAAGTGACATTTATTAATTTCATATTCATAAATGCAAATATTTTCAAAAAATCTCTGTACAAACACCGTGTAGTATTGCGTAAAAATAGTTGTCTGAATGACATAGTAAAAAGAGTTAATACGTTTCTTTTCCAAAACAATTAAGTGAAAAGTACAAAAAAAATCACCAAGTTCACCTATTAAAAGTCATTTTCACGAACTAAATTTTTGCACACATTGACATATACGTATGTAAGTATTGCTATAATCTCAAAAATATAAACAACAATAATTTGAAAAGAATAAAAAGGACGAAAATATTTATCTACCATCTGCGACATAATATAAGTTTATTCACACTTCTCGAAGTGGGTTTTTCCTAGATACGTGAAAATCCATCACCACGAAAATATTTTTACCAAAGTGCTTTAAAACAAAACAAAAAGTTGCTACGTAAACAAAGCATGAATTCACAATTTCATATCCATTTTAATTAAATGATAAGTATGGACAAATTGGTTCACCTATATATTGTAAATATCTACGAGCATGTATACAACATACTCCAAATTTAGGAAAGCAATTAAAATATTACTGAGAATCTCACTATAAACAAATCAATTTTTCACTGGGAGTATTTTATTTATAAGTGCTCACGTCCAATATTTAGCCCGTTGTTTATAATATATAATTTACCTAAAATTGTTTTGAGATGTTTAAGTCGAGTTGCGGAATCCTTTTTACAATCCTGAATTTTAAGAGTTGACTTTTTTATGTCTGCATATGTTTTCTTTGTGAACATTTTGCCTTCGTTGTGGAAATGTTTTTTAGATCTTCCGTAATTATTTAATATTGAAACTACACATATATGGTCATGTTGGGCAATCTGTACTGCAAAAACACAATTTACTTTTTAAATATAAGAGTTAATAATTTATTCGTTTTAACATTAAGCGAACAGTAACGGAATGGGAGCATTAGAATAAATGTTGACGTTTAGACAGTTTAGGTAAAAAGACTTTCGGAAACTCTGGAAGACGGGAAGAGCTTAGGGTCTTCATTGATTATGACCTCTGTTCGCGAACAAGTACTGAATGGTTTTTTCACTTTTACATATGTTTCAACTAATTTTGACCGCCTTTGAAAATTTAATTTGCTAATTTTCTTTTGCGATAAGTTACCATTTTTTTCTACACGAATAAAATTTGGATATACTATAGTTATTAAAAGGTCTGTTCCAATTGATTTGTGTACAGAAATTTGTAGTTAAATAGTTTGGGTAAAAATCTATCTTGCAGAGAGTAACTCTACCGATAATTGTGAAACGACTTTTCGTAGAAGTTCGTAAACAGCTATCAGACATATAAAATGTCAGAGGTTTTTTTTATTTTCGATTTGACAGCCATCTGCTGCCGACCTGCTGCCAACAGTCTTCGCCAGAAATTCAAAGGGAGGGGAAACATTTTGCTCTCTAGTGGGCTCTCTCTTCTACGAACAAATCAGCTAATGGAACGCTTTTTTTGTAGTTTTTCGGTTAAATTCGTAGAAATTCGTAGCAATTCAGACCATTTGGAACGGACCTAAAGACTTGTTTCAAGGCATCCAATGCAAGGAAAGTTCTCCGTATTCCAATGGCTGCATTCACTTCAATAATTGTGAATAATTGTATGCTTCAACCTCCCTACGAATTTCTGCCAAAGAAAAAAAAGACTAGGTCTGTTCTAATTCATTGGGTACAAAAATTCGTAGTTTGGGTAAAATCTCTTTTGGAGAGGATCAGTTGCAGACTATATATTTGTGAGGAGTAACTCTGCCAAAACTTGTGAAACGATTTTTCATAGAAATTCGCACACTGTCAGAGGTTTTTTTTATTTTCACGTCGACGGTGATCTGCTGGCCACAGAAAATAATAATTAACCTTTGACATATCATATATCTCATAACTAATTTTTTTGACGTTTCGGTAATTCTGTGAATTTCTACGAAAAGTTGCGAAACACAACTTTCAGCAGAGTTACTCTTTCAAAGTGCCTGTCCAGACCAGAGACCAATAGGGAGACAGTCAACTCCCTCGTCTCCTTACCAAGAATTCATTTTGACAGCGTTTTTTATAACATTTCTCCTCTTGAACAGCTGATTCACAGACATGATTTTTTTGTTTTTAATGGAGAATACGTGTGAACTGCCTATAAGGTGGATCTCATCACTCTTCAACCTGTTAGAAGGAGAGGGCATATAAATCAAAAAATTGGAATAGAGAAGGTACATATAGCAGAATCCAATAAGGAAGGAGATGGTCGACTGAACAGCTGATCAAACAGCTTTGTCAATCGACCGTTTGACTGTTATTCACGTGTTTTAGTAAACATAACCCGGGCATAACCTAAAATTCTGAAAGTTATTTACGTATCATCGAACATTGTCTCACTTTACTCACACATATTTACGTTTCCCCTCCAAAATTGAAAAGATGGCGTCTGATTTGTCAATTTTTGCCTTCAATAGTGTCAAACACTCGTAAATTGTCCACTGTTCGTGAACGTGTTCAGAAAATCAACTGCAAATTGTTTACGCATGTAAGTGTAACCCAAACTTTAAAAGAATTTAATTTTAATAAATTGATAATCCGATAGCATATATATTTATAATAACCTATGAAATATGTAGAAAAACAAGAGAGTAACGCGTGCTGAAAAGTCGCAAATTTGGGAAAAATTAATTAACAATTGATGTTCCGAGTTACGCGTATTATAATTAAAATAAATATTTGGTGTTACATATTATTCTTACAAAATGTTATTTTTATTGTCCAAATGACGTCCATTCAATATGAAAGGTTTTGTAATCACTAAAAACAATGAAACATAACACAAAAACAATATTTTCACATATTTCGTGCAATTAAAATAACAACAATGAAAATAAAACGAATATATTTTGCGAAACATCTATGTCTAATATAACACAGCGCGAAGATATATGACAATTGTAACACATTAAATATACTTAAAGCAATTAAGTTGCTTCAAAATGAGAACATATTTACAAATTCAAGATACCTTTTTAGTATTATTTCAGGCGATAAATACGATTTTAAATAATTTCAGAAATAATATTACAATAGTTATAAGATTGATACATTTTTATAGAAAACGGGGTTTTGTGTTTAAAATCAGTAGCAGTTATTCAGTGTTTTGTAATTTTCAATTGCTCATAAGAACTATTAAAAAAATGTTTGCGTTTAAACTAAGTTTATGTCCTTATCTTGTTTTTGAAATAATCATACAATTTTTAGGTTTATTGCTGTTGTGATGCAACTTCTGCCTCACAAACATCATTTCGGAACGCAGGTATCGTATCCAACTTTGCGTTGGAAAACACTATACCTTCTCTCTTCCAATTTTTGATTTATATGCCCCCTCCTTCTAACAGTTTGAAGAGTGAGGAGATCCACCATATATGCAGTTCACACGTATTTTCAGTTAAGAAAAAAAAAATCATTTCTGTGAATCAGCTGTTCAGAAGGGTAAATGTTATAAAAAACGCTGTCAAAATGAATTCATGGACGGGAGACGATGGAGTTGACTGTCTCCCTATTGGTCTCTGCTATTCAGAGATAAGGGAATCAAGGAGATGCTCATCTTAGACCAGTTTTTGCCCCTGGCCATATGCCTGTCCAATCCAGGGATTTTGTAGCTGTGTGAGAAATCCCTTGAGAATCGCCAACACTTCTACAAAATCCCTGGATCTTAGACCAAATCGATGGATACTGGCGGCAAATCGGTGGAAGCACCACAGTAATGGCGGCAAATCGGTGGAAGCACCACAGTAATGGCGGCAAATCCGTGGATTCGGCTCCGTAATGGTCTAGTATTTCAAACATGGCGGCAGATTAGGCGATTTGGCCCAAGATGTTCAGAAACACAACATGAGACTTAAAAAAACTATTTCGCAATGAATGCTTACGCCCATGCTTGTAAAACAATGTTTTTGCAAGAATATTAGGAAATACCGAAATTATTTGAAAAAGAAAACCAATTTGTAGTATTACTATGAATTGGAAATGAAAATCACGCTAATATCACAGAAACTGATTTCGTTCTAAGATTCGCACTAACCTCTATTTTGTGTTAAAATTGATTCTCTTTAAAAAACAGATGTTACACATTGATGTTTTGTACAAAATACAAAATATATATTGAAATTTTGTACAAAAATCTGTGTTTGCATCAATGGTATATATGAAAAAAATTCCTGAAAAGCGATTTCAAGTGCTTAATATATTTGCATATTTGGTAAGGACTAAATTATTACAAAGTGCGTGCTTGTTCTATTTAAATAATAGTAATTGTAGTGAATTGTTATACGTGTAGTATGCCTTTACCCACATTAGGGACAGCAGATGCTTCGCCTGGCTTAAGTTTTACAACTTTTAAGCAATTCGATGGATGCAATCTTATTGCGGCGCCAAGAGATTTTGTGGAATACATCCGAGAACTTGAGCAAAAGTTTTTGGACTAATTCGACAAATGTTATTATGTAAGGGGAGTTGCACAACGTCTTCTTACTTTACTGATCACCGAAAGGAAATCTACCTGCTGTGAAAATTTGCCAGCAGACTTCATTTTAAATTATTTTATTAGAATTAGAATTTATTTTGTCACTAAATTTTGGAACAGGGATTTGAGCGACCCTAATTTCAAAAATAAGATGCTCCGTGTTAGACATTTGTAAAAAAAAATCAATCTGTATTTACGTCTTCATTCCTTATATTTCAATACCTAATAAAAGAAAAAAGATTTATAACCAACAATTGTACTTTTTATTATTAAAAACTTATGACTGGCGTTAAATCCTTGCTTATTAAAAGAGTTTAAGCGGTTTTTTCTTTGTCAACTTAATAACTGTATTGGTGATGTTTCAGGTTTATTGGGAAACATACTTTATTATCCTTTCGCGTTTTAAGAAAATAATATCCATTACCTGATTTATACTCTCTCACCCTTAATACTTACGCACCCTTACGATTTTACTCCCTGTCAAGATATTTCACCTCTATAACTGTTCAGCTGATTGCAATCAGGTAATCAAGACAGCTCACACGTATTCACAGACAGGGGTTTATAAAAAACGCTGTCAGTTCACCTCAAAGGGCGGAAGACGAGGGAGTTGAATATATCCTTGCTTATCTCTGCTGCTATTGAAGGCAAACATTGACAAATCAGCCGCCATCTTTTCAATTTTGGAGGGGAAACGTAAACATGGGTGAGTAAAGTGTGACAATGTTCAGTGATACGTAATTAACTTTCAAAATTTGAGGTTATGGCCGGGCTATGTTTACTAGACAACGTAAATAAGAGTCAAACGGTCGATTGACAAAGGGGAAATCAGCGGTTTGATTAGCTGTTCAGTTGACCATCTCCTTCTTTATTGGTTTCTGGTTATGAGCACAACAAATCCTGACCATTTTTACCAGGGGTGAAGAATGAGGAAAGAAATACATAGCTTCACAACTGATTGATCAGCTGATTTCCTCTTACTGTTCACAAACTTGACTCTTATAATACTTGAATGTTATGGACGAACCACAATGTTTGCTAGTGGTTTCGGACGGGAAATGAGGAAGCTGTGAGTCTCCTTCTTTTATGTATATAACTAATTTGCATTTATTGTATGTTTGTATGTGTTATGTTATTGAGATTTCCGTTTTTATAAATTCACAATTGTTGTTTCTTATTTTTTTTAACATATAAAAAGTGAAATAAGATATCTGTTAATTGAGAGTACTGAGTTGTCATATGTGTGTGCATCTGACTTACCCTAACGAAATAACACTTAATTTAAAGGATGGATAGAAAGGGATAAAATAAAAAATAATGGAGGGAGAGACAAATGTCAATTCATGCACACTATTAAGTGTGAGAAAGAGAAAAAGGAAATAAGATTTCCGTTAATTGAGAGTACTGAGTCGTCATATGTTTGGGAATTGTTCATTCTCAATGGTATCTTAACTTATTGCCGAATTCATTCAAATAATTAAGTTACGATTACAGGATTTATAGAGTATGATTGAGTAATTCATTTTTACAGTATATATATGGATATAAGTTATGTTATAATTTAGTACAATAATTATATTAATGTCTAAATGATTTGTTCCAGATTAATAATTGTATATATATAATATATGGTTTATAAGAATATGTACAGTACTTAGGTTATACGGTTATAGGTAAGATAACAAACACAAAAGATATATATTAATTCATTGATTAAACATCAATAATTTAAATTTCATATACTTAATCAGAACACATGCACTGAAGAAATTACATGTTTAATAGATAAAGCCCCTCAGCATCAATATGTGGAGATAAATGTTTCACACATACAAAAATGTAATAAAACACTAACTAAAACTTTTATGTTTTAAATTAATATTTATTAAAGTACGTATTACTAACAAACACAAGCAAGTAAAAAGGATGAACAAAAATTATGTGTGTTATGTGTTTAATGTGTTAATTCCAGAAAAAACAAAGAACAAGTAAGAGTCATCTCTTGAACAAAGAAACGAACGGATTTATAAATACATCAAGGTGTACAGTACGATACGATAATTTATGATGAAATTGCTTCTGTCAAACTTCATACCCAAAGTCCTCCCCTTCGTTTGAAAACAAATTTCATTCTGCAAATTTTACTTTTCTTCGTGGTCCTGGATAAGTGCGTAGATTGGCTTGATATTAAGATAGTTGCGGAGAAATTTGTGCTGTGCTTTCAATTTCATCCCGACATTGACGTTGGTTGTTTTGCCATTAATCACTATCATTGTATCCGCCGGATCGACCGCTGCGGGAGAATGTCAACGTTTCCGCGATTTGCTATAATTGAAAACGCAAGCTATCACTGATTCCGCGGTCGATTCCCCTTCCATACAAATTGTGACGTTTCTCAACCGCAACACATTTGATGCGGATACTAGTTGGCAAAATAAAAAAATATTTATTAATTGTACTAAAATAAAATAGACAAACAAATCGTCAGCAATTCCGAATGTAGGTAGACCAGATGAAAGAAAATCCGGATATCGCGAAATACATGACCAAGAATGATCCAGGGACCATCCAAAAGGTTTGGATAAATCTTCATCAAGAGCTGAATAGCTTGGGGCCCCCTATAAAGGAAATATCGGAGTGGAAAAAGGCAAATTTAAATAAATTACCTCTATTTATCTATGGATGATCATTTTGGACACATTTACTTAAGGTTTGGTCGGAACACAAATCCGCACTCCGAAAGAAACTTTGCCACAACAAAAGAGAACCGGAGGCAACAGGTGCAGGGGAAAACAAGGAAATTTTTTTCACTTCGTTGGGAGAGGAAGTTATTCAGCTCGTTCGCTTAAAGGATTGTGTTGATGGTTTGCCACAAACGAAAAGCTTTGGTTTCCTTTGTCGAATGTAGCTTCCACCTCCAATGCGGCGCTCATGAATATTGATGATGTTAATGCTGATGTCCTTTCATCAAAGGAAAAAAAGAAAATGACATCAACAACACAAATATCATGACGCCTAGTACGAAGAAGGATAAGCCCATCAAAACATTTCAGAGGCCAGTGCAACTTTTGAAGAAACAGGTGAATGTGCAAAAGCAGCTGTGTGAAAATCTGTCAACAGCGCTAGAAACAGTCCAAAAACAAAACGAAGAAACCAACACCTGCTTGCGAAAAATATACCGGACAATCGATCGACTAAATGAATCCCAAACGAAACATAACAAATTGCACCAACAACTTTTGGATGAGACGAGGAGTCATAACGCATTGATATCTTGCCCAGTTCCAATTTGATACCCACCCTCTGTTAAAAATCTCAGTCATGCTGCTAATTTTAAATCAGGGATCAGTGATGATAATCTGACAACAGGTGGTAATTTTGCCTTCAACACGTCCAATATATACTGAAAACCCGCTTGTTCAGTCTGAATTGTTTGATAAACCTACAACTATGAATATTAACTTCAAGGTGAATAAAGAAATTGTTCTAAAACTACTGAGCATCGGGTAATAAACAAACATCATTTGTCATGCCCAATATTTTTTTGGCGTATATGTCGGCAATCACTTTCTTCCTCCTCCAAATCCAAAAAAAGGCAATTGTGTCCATAACTTTTAAATTATTTATAATTGAAGTCAACCATTCTTTAACAAAAATTTCACGGTGACAGAAAACAGCTGATATTAAAGAAGATCGGTAATGAGGTCCATCCGACCGGTAATGTAGTTCATCCGGCGGATTCAATGATAGGGTTTGGCCGCGGAAGTGAAGGGATGCGGATTGGACGAACTCCCGCCGCGGTCGATCCGGTGGATTCAATGATAGGTATAGGAATATCAATAGCAAAAAGTCGATCATTTATCCTATGAATTATTTTGTGAGGACCGGAGTATGGCTGATCTAATCCCTGTGTTGGAGCATCATGTCGTAAAAATATATGTGTACATGTATAAAGATCTTTAAAAATGAATATATTTCTATTGTTGCAGTGATGTTTTGCAGGAACTGGCTTAGAAGTTCGCATGTGCATACGAAACTCTTCAAGAAAGATGTTCGGATTGGATGGAGGCTCTTCATGTGAGAAAAACTCACCCGATATACGTTTTAAATCTTCCTTCTAACAGGACCGAAGACCAAGAAGAACTACTGGAAGTGTTTCAGTCCATCGGTTACTTTCGTGCCAGCGAATGGCGGCTTTTAAAATACGGTGCCACCTTTCGTCCATTCCATTTGCGGCTGGATGATAGGCAGTTGTTCGTGCTCTCTTACTGCCTATCAGTTGGTTCATTGCCTTGAACAGCGCAAATTCGAATTGCGAACCTTGGTCGGTTGTTATTGTTTTCGGGCAACCAAAGCATGCAATCAAAATTAATAAAGAATTTTTTAGCTATTGTATTCGCTGTTATATATTTAATTGGAATGGCTTCAGGGCACCGTGCAAAACTGTCGATCATTGTAAAACAATAGCAATACCCATCTGACAAAGGTAATGGACCGATAATGTCAAAATGAATAAAGTTGAATCCTTGATCTGGTTCCAGAAACGTAGACGGTTGGAGGTGAACGTGTCGTCCTATTTTTGAACGCTGACATGGGATACAGCAACGAGAAGTTGTAACCTTCAATCCATGGTCGAAAGAACTCTATGGCACTATCGTAGACATTTTAATTCATTTTGAGTAATATCCCAACGGTTTCCAGACACTGTTATTGGTAAGTTGTTGCGTCAGTTGTCAAACGAAGTTAAGCATGTTCCACTGGATGTGCCAGAAGTGCTGCGTTGGCTAAATCCTCCTTGCAACGTTCGAATGATGACAAGGCTTCTTTGGTCCATTCAACTAAAGGTCTTTGATCCTTTTTTCGGGAATCTTTAAGGAGTGCATGTAGAGATGCTTGGGTGTTCGCTTCACCTTTGATACGGCGCCTATAAAAGTTTATCATACCCAAGAACTGTCGCAGTTGTGTGAGAGTTTCAGGTCTATTGCTTGCACTCTCTCTCTCTAGCAACGGTTGGACCCCTGCGGTGTAATGAGCTGTCCGAGATATTCATCGGTCGATGGCGTAAAACTTGAAAACTTGCACTTATCACAATTGATGGTCAATCCGAATTTCGAAAGGCGGCTGAAAACAATTTTCACATGTTCGGTATGTTCTGCTTTGCTGGTCGATGCCACTAGTAGGTCGTCTATGTACGCGTGTACAAATTCAGGACCGTCCAGAACTTGTCGAATGAATCTCTGAAATGTTTGTGCCGCATTGCACAAACCGAAGGGCATCACCAAAAACTCGTAGAGGTCAAACGGAGTAAAGGCCGATGTCCTTGCTACGTCTTCTGGCTTCACTGGTATTTGATGTTAAGCTCTGACCAAATCAATTTGAGAAAATATTGTTTTGCCATGTAAAATTGAAACGTAATCGCAGATATGAGCGGTAGGGTAACGGTCAGGAATGGTCTGCGCATTAAGTCGGCGGTAGTCTCCACAAGGTCTCCAATCGCCGGACTTCTTGGGCACCATGTGCAACGGACTGGCCCAAGGACTGCTAGATGGTTGTCAGTAACCTTGCTGGAGCATGTAATCGAACTCCTCCTTGGCTATCCTTAGCAGCTCAGATGATAGTCGTCTTGCTCTTCCACATACTGGTGGTCCTATTGTTTCAATATGACGCACGATGTTATGTTTTGCAGTACTAAGTTGTGTAGAATTTGGAAGAATCTCGGGAAACTGATGAAGAAGACTTGCACAAACGTCATTTTTGGAAACGTTGGAGATAACAATTAATACTGCAGAACCGAGAGTACCATTCGTTTTAGTACCAGTTTGACCATCTGAGATGCGACGTTTCCTGACGTCTACGACTAGTTGGTAATGATGCAACAAGTCAACTCTGATTATGCCATAGGGGACATCAGCAATGCGAAAAATCCATCGGATAGGACGTGGGAGTCCTAAATTGATTGTTAGTGTTTTTTGTCCGAACGTTGATATTTGTGTTCCGTTGGCGGCATATAATTTTAAGTTGGATAAATATGTGTTATCGCTACGTGTTGGTGGTACAGTTGAAACATCGGCTCTGGTATCGATGAGGAAAAACGTTGTCCAGATATTTTGTCAAATAAAAACAGTCAGTGGGGTCCTTCAGAGCCAGCAGCGATCGCCGTTTGCGCAGGTGGTATTATTAGTTTTCCGGATTAGTTTTAAATTCGCATAAGGTACAACGTTTTGCCTTGTTGCCGAATTTTCGGTGGTAATAGCAGTGCTTGTCATTGTGTGTATGGTTATTTTTATTTTGATTATTGTTGCTTGTAGATCGGGAAGGGTGTTGTGAACAGGAACGTGAATAGGACCGAGTACGAGATTTTCGTATTTCCTTCAGAAGCTGCTGCACTTGCGAAGATAGTTCGTCGACTCTCTGCTCTAAAGCTGCAAGTCTGCACACAACTGCGTTAAGCTTTGAGTTGTCTGATGTTATTCTGTTCAGCTGGAATTGAATTTCTAAAGTTGCCAAACACAGTTCCGGTTCCTTAATCCAGAAAGATGGGACAGTGAGGTGCTCCTTACTATCAATGTTTGTAGCGATTGTGCCACTCTTTAATGGCTTGAATGGTGCAGCTTTCTCTTCAGGTAGTGGCATGGTATTTTTGGATTCCATCGCAAATGTTTCGAATTAATGACGAAGCACAAAGAAATCACGAAATATTCCGTGCAGTCTTTTTACTGTGTTTTGCGTTTACTCGATCATGTCGGGGTCACCAATTATGTGGGGATAAATATCTCACACATACAAAAATGTAATAAAACACTAACTAAAACTTTTATGTTTTAAATTAATATCTATTAAACTACGCATTACTAACAAACACAAACAAGTAAAAAAAAATTAACAAAAATTATGTGTTATTTCCAGAAAAAACAAAGAACAAGTAACAGTCATGAACAATGAAACGAACGGATTTATAAATACATCAAGTTGTACAGTTCGATACAATAATTTATGATGAAATTGCTTCTGTCAAACTTCATACCCAAATATATGTGTTGGAAATTTGTTTTTTTATTTTTTTTTATAGAGCCAGAAAGCTGCTGTCACTTGTATTAATAAAAAAGAACGAGTTTGATCTTTCACTGAAAATACTTATTTCTTTTTTTTTTTAAATGCATTTTTTTTTATTATTTCATCATAGTTTTCTTAAATGCTAGACAAAAGTACTTAAACTAGCTTGCTTTTCTAATCTTTGATCTTAATTCTAACTTACTGACTTTTCATAAGTACTCTAAGCTAACAAATGATTATTTTTTTACTTCTGCCTTTCAGTCTATTTCAGTTTTCAATTTGTGTTTCTTTTAATTGTCTACATTCCAGCTTTAATTTGTCCCAAGAAAACTTTAAAAACTTGGACATTAAGGACATTAAGTTTACTTAATACTAAGACTAAAACCTAAAACCTAAAACTAAAACCTAAAACTAAAACCTATGGTAGAACTATCTAACTCTAACTTACGTCTAAACTTATATGTACTTAACTATTTACATTATTCTTAACTGTGCCCGTAACGTTATACGGACGCGTGCCCCCGGAGGTATGTGTCATTTATATGCCTTACATATTATCTGATACCCCCTGGTGCACCTTTTTTTGGTTTTTGTTTTGTTTGTTTTGTTTTTTTTTAATGTTTTTATATATACATTAAAAGCTGATTATGGTGTAACCACCAGTAGAAATGCCGTTCCTTATCAGAAACTGCTCTGTCTCGGGTAGAAATCGCTCTACTGAACCGTAGGAGATCCTCATGGCTGCGAGCGACGTCCGGCTCGTATTGGAGTTGCCTTTCTACTGTTCGGCGTGCGACGTGGAAGATGATAGGGCAGCCTTCCCTATCTTGTATCAGGCCTTTCGAATCCAAATAAAGGAAAGCTTCAGGTGGAATGAAGCCGTTAAGACGTACTCTTTCATGGTACATTTCATTTGGGTAGTAAGCCCCAAAGATCAGACTGTTGGTTGAAGCCATGGCACGAGCAGTGTGACTCCGAATCAACTTAATAATAAAATTATCTATCCTTATAAGGTTTGCCTCGTTGTACAGAACCTCGTTGGGGTAGAATTTCTTGTACTGAGATTCTGGTGTTCGATATAAACGAAGACAGGCTCGCACCCGAACACTCTCATCTTTTCCATCTGGGAAGGACTCACGTTGAACCACACAGGACAACCATATACCATGATTGGCCGGATGAGGGCCATGTAGCAGATTACCTTCACCCTGGTGTCAAGTTGACTGCTGTAAAACAGTCCTCTTGCCATAGCGAAGGCATTCTTAGCCCTGGTTAGAGCTGTATCTACATGGATACCACCATATAGATACTGGTCCAACCAGATGCCTAGATATCTTACTACACTTTTCACGGCCAATGGCCGTCCCAGTGGGTCAACTATCCCGAACTTGCGCCAGTTCATTTTCGTGTCCCTTGAGGCTCTGGACAACGGGGTTCTGAAGAGGATAGTTTCACACTTCTGGTAGTTGATTTTTAACTTCCAGTCGTCGCAAAATCGTTGAATCGTATCAAAGTCACTCTGCAACAAACCGTTTATTTCTTCTACCTTTGGACCTGATCTGTACGCGATTAGATCATCGGCAAACGCTATTATGTTAGGCATAGAACTTATAAGATCGCTGGTGAATATAGTGAACAAGATCGGCGAACCCACCGCTCCTTGTTGCAACCCATTTTTTATGTGGAACACAGTGGTGGAAATTTCGTTGCCATTTTTCACAACGAACTTCCTACCTGTTACCATATCGTAGATCATATATAGCAATGTTTTATGAATGCCAAGCCTGACCAACTTTAGGAAGAGCCCTTCTTACCATACGGTGTCGAAAGCTTTTTCCATGTCGATCAAGCAGGCCCCTGTGCACTGTGTTATATTTCTATTCCACTGAATGTCGGAAACCAATTTGGACGCGGCATGAATGGTGTCGTGCCCCGCCCTGAAGCCAAATTGATTTTCCGGTATTAATTGTTTTTACTCAACCCATTCTTTCAGAGCTCTAATGACTATCTTCTCGAATACCTTGCTTATGCACGGAAGAAGACTTATAGAACGGAGATTCGTTGGGATGGAGGTATCCTTGCCCCGTTTCGGAATTGGCTGTACCACAGCTGTTTTCCAATGCACCGGGTAATATGCATTACTCAGCGCATTGTTAAACAGAGTTGTGTATACGTCCACCGCCTCAGAGGGTAGATAGCGCAGCACAATATTTGGTATCCCATCTATTCCCACTGACTTTTTCTTCTTCAGTGAGTTGAGGATACCTTGTAGCTCATCTTTCGAAATACGGATGGAGTTGTTTCCATCATCGGCGACGACATTATTTGCCGGATACTCGTCACTGAACCTGACAAAACCAGGGTTCTCGGATCGCCATTGACTTATTTCATTACGAAGACAGACCTGATTTAGCAAGGCTCTGCTTTCCAAGTCGTGATTCGGGCTACGAGACTCGTTGACCGTATACACTCTCTGGAAAACAGCACCAATTGCTTTCACCTTCTCCTGAGGATCCTCAACTACGAAGTAGTCATTGTCAAGCACTGCCCTATCAGGATCGATGCCAACTGAGGTAAGTAAGTTTGCGTTGTCTCTTGTTCTGTCCAGTCGAACGCTCTGAATGTCGTTACGATCTTTCCTCCGAAATAATTTATTTACTTGCGGGAACATGCTCGGGTTGTTAGATCTTACAGCCCGAATCTTATTGCCCCAATGCAAGCTTACAGCTAGTCTGTAATTATGTTTGATTAACGGTTGGAGTACTTTGATCTGTGACTTCAGACAGCAAATCTCTGCATTCAGTGGATCTGTAAATCTCCTGTACAAGAGTTTGAGTCTTGACAGGAGTCTACTTTTTTGCACGTGAAGTGCATCGATCGTAGCATTCCGATAAATGTCGCCATCATCAGTTTGTGCTACCTTCGGGATAGTTTTGTCCATTGTTCGTTTAATGACTTCGTCCATTTGTGTGAGGTACCCATCAACCTCTTCGTTCGTAAGGTTTCTGTTCGTAGGAGGATTTATCACACTCGAACTTATTTCTCTGGCTAAGGTTCTAGAGAAACGTGACCAGCGCGCCTTATTGGGATGCGTTTGGACATATTCCTCCAGTTCCTCCAGCTTATTCGGGAGCTGTATTACCGCGGCGAGACCACAGTGATCACTGTCATACTCGACCGTAGTTAAACAGTTCCTCGTATGTCGTTCCACGTATGTCGTTCCACGTTAAGTATTGTTAGTCGTCTGTCGATTAGCATCACATTCAGATGGGACCCGCTTCTGGGAAATGATGGTCTATCGGTTGTCAGCAGATCTAACCTGAACTCAATATTGTTTTGTTCCATCCACTCGAAGAGAGCATTTCCTCGCTCATTTGGAACAGCGTTACCCCATTCACCGTGCTTGGCGTTCAAATCCCCGGCTACTATAAAGAAGTTTTCTTCTGAGTTTAAGCAGAGGCTGGTGAAAAGAGCCTCGAGCTCAGAGAGAAAGATAGGGTTTCCACCATGGAGAGAGATGCGTGCAATCGCTGCTTCTAGCACACTAAATCTACGTACATCGTTGCTATATATGACCTTATGATAAATGTTACGTTTAATCAAAAGGGCGACCCCACCACCTCTTGTGGATTGTGGTCGGTCTCTTCTGATTATATGGTAATTTTTGTACCTGAGATTGCGCTTCTGGTTAAGCTTAGTTTCGCTAGCCATCAGCACATCAGGGTTGTGGGTTTGCAATAAGTTAGCGAGCGATAGTTTTCGTTCGATCCTTATCAGAGAATTTACATTCACTGCGAGGATCTTAATGGTTTTTACCTCGCGTGAGCCCATTATATCTGAGCGCGCTTGTTTGCAGGCAGCTGAGAGAAGAGGAAATCTACTCTAGCCGTCTGCGTAAGGAAACTTGTCTGTAGTTCGACCATCTGTTTCTGCAAGGCAATCATCTGCGCTTGCATAGATTGGATGGAAGACATTACATCCCTTATTGAGGGTTCTGCCTCGGAATGCCTGACCATTGGAGCCGGGGCAACCTTTGGCACTGTCCGTTGTGCCGGATCCCTGCCTGACACCATTTGGGCGTAGGAGATGGCCGGCGTTACGGTAGTAGCTACAGCACTGGCCACTGGCCTGGCTGCTACCTTTTTACGTTCCTAATTTCTTTTACTCTCTGACGGAGTTCTTTGATTAGTGGACACCCCAAATAGGTTGCGGGGTGTCCATTACCTCCGCAGAGTACGCATTTGAGGAGCGCCTTATCCTCGACTTTATCCGTATCTAGAGGGCATTCTCCTTTGTTGTGGCAGAATGTGCAACGTGCGCAGCGGAACTCCATATTCAGTTCTCCGCGACGTGACCCAGCCTTCTGCACTTCGCACATTGAAGTACGTGGTCAGATTTGTTTAATTTCTCCCACTTTATACTCAGACCGCCTACGAAATGGATTTTTCGAAGGCTGTCAATTTTGGTATTGTGGGAAACCTGCACTAAGAAGAAAGGAAGTGCCTTCTTCTCCATTTTCGCTGCTTCAGTGGTGAAGGGCTTAACCCCTACAAACTTGACCTCTACGCTCTCAACTTGGCGCAGCTTGTCGAGGATGACCTTCGGGTCAGCAGATGGATTTATACCTTTGAGGAGCAAAGTCTGTGGCCTTTCTCCTTTGGGGGTATAAGTATAGAAATCAGCGTTCGATGCCGCTAACTTCTCTTTTAGGGTTCTAAACCCGTCTATTGTTAAGCAATGGACGGTATGACATCCGGGAGACTTATATTTTAAATAACATATATTTTTATGTAGGGCCAACTCACATAGTTTTTCCAGTTGTTCCGTCTCCACACCGAAGACATTGATGGGTGGACATCTTACCCTCTGTTTCTGCTGTCCCTCCTGCGGCTGCTTCTGCTGTTGTTGTTGCCTCGTCTTTTGTTGGATCTGCTGCTTGTGTTGTTTTTGCTGCTGCTGTTGGTTCGGTAGTTGCTGTCGGCCTGTTTTCGTCGTCGTAGTCCGTGTCTGTTGCATTTGTTGCAACCTTTGCGCTGCCTTTGAAGTTGAGGGACGCTCCTCTTCAGCTGGTGGCTGTTTTTGCCTTTGCTTCTGCTGACTCTGTTTTTGTTGCAGCTCCAGAAGTTCTCGCTGCTGCTGTCTTATTTTTGTTTCTCTTTCTGCAGCTTTTCTCTTCGAAGATTGCTCGTAGAGAAGTTTTATGTGGGCGTCGAGTTTTGCCCTCTCCTCATCGAGCTTCTCCAGTTTTTTCTCCTTCTCTTTGATTTCCTCAGCCTCTTCATCGGCATCTGAGGTGGCTAGTACTTGGAAGGAATTGTCACTCCCTTTGTACGAATATCGGCACTCGTTGCCCTCCGATTCACATTGGAGGGCTTCTAATGCCATGACTGCGGCTGTGGTAGTCACTTTTGTTGTTGCTACTGCAGGTTTGCTGGGCTTTGTTTTTGGCTTCCTCGCAGTCGTTTCTTCTTCATCAGTCGTCGCTGTTATTTTTGTTCTTCGCTTGACTAGGCTCGGCTGCGGTTGCCCTCTCCTTCTTCTCTTTACGGCTTCTGTAGTCGAACGGCTAGTTGGACTTGCCACGTGAACACTACCATCGCTCGTTTGGTGGCCTGATGCCTCAGCCACCGGTTGTCGGAAATCACCCGATTTGCTGAGCTCAGGCCGCTCATCACTTTCCATGGTTGTCTTGCCCACTCACGCTTAATGTTTATTATTTTTACTAATAAAAAAAAAATCGGAACCCGGAACCTCCGAGTCACCACCACTGTTGTCTAACACTCGGCTACTGGCCCGCTTGTGTTCAGATGTCTTTTTCTCACACTAGTAACGCACTGTTATTTTCGTGAAGCCGAAACACGTCCGTATCGCTTGGAAGTCTGTGAACGACTGAAAATGCTTGTTGGAGAGATATAGTGGCTATCCAATTCTGACCAACCAATATTCAGCAAATACTGTGATTAACAGCAGTGTTGGGCAAATTTAAGTGGAATAATGACTAAATTAGTCATTAGTTGCTGGATACAAGCGATTACTGACTAATTTATTCATTAAATATGAAAATGATGATCGACCAATACATTAGTCTTTATTCGCAGAAATTACTCAACCATTATTTATAAGTTACGACCAACAGTTAATCATTAGTTATTAATCACTAAATAGGAGTATTTATTCAAGTCATATCTTTGTTCATAAAAAAAACTCAGACAAATTATTGAGTTATTTCAAATGATAGAGTGGACAACGAACTTTAAAATATTACTGTCGAAGTTTTTGTTTTTTTGGTGATTTCTTACCACATAGTTTTTGCAATTTAAGTTTGGCCGCGTAAATATATACAGCACTGGAAAATAATAACAGCATGTTCGACAGTGTCACTATTATGCTAATTACTTTTTTCCTATGGTCAGGCAGGCGTCTCATATTTAATGAACAACATCTATTACATCAATCATAAAACCAATGAACAAGGTATTAAAAAATTCATATTGTCATTAAAAAAGGTCTCGTTACCGGAAATGCAAATATATGCGTTAGTCCAGACATTTCCGCGATTGGTGGTTAACTATGATACCGATGACCAAATATTAATCATGACTAATTGTCAATCATATGTGTGATCAACGAAAATTCATGACTAAATCGTAGTTGTGAAAAACTCCGGCAACGAATTTATTCATGACTAACGGTTAGTCATATTTCTTTTGTCATTAGTCATTATTTTCTTTTATGCCCAACTCTGACTAGCGGAGATAGCGTTCGCATCTTGTCTTGTTGAGCGTGATCAACAACGTTACGTCGTGTTCACAGGCCCATGCCCCTGTTTTTAGAATCACTCATATTAAAAAATCATACACGATATTGTGCGCAGCCAATGAACGTCCTCCGTGTTACATGCATACGTATGTAATCGACTGTGAGTGTTGCACTCCCCCCACTGCGACACGGTGGCCGCTATCATTTGTAAATTCATGAAAAATTAAAGGTGAGGGAAAGAATGAAGTTTTGGACATGTGGACATTTTCTTTTTGCTTTTGCACCTAATCTGTAAAAAAAAACTTGACCAAAGACCCTCTATTTCAAAAAGTTCCTCCAACGGGTCTTCAAATAACTTGTCCGATTCCACAAAGAAGTCGGAAAAGAACCCACTAAAGTTACGCTCTTTGGTCCTCATGTTTTTGGCGACTTGAAACTTCAGCATAAGAGCTAGGAATTGGCATTTAGGAACGAGGAACTGGGTGGTCGCGCGTTGTTGCCTTGTTATGTTTAACCACCTAACGAAGATGGAATCTTTTAGATATTTCAAAAAATTTCGGCATCATTTATAACAGTTTGGAAGACCTTTTGTTGTTGCAGGGGGCTAGGGGACTCCTTTTTTATTTGATAGTGCGCATATCACGCAGTTTGGAGAAGCTACGGAGATACTGTTTTACGCCTACACCCTAGACATATGTATTTCCAGATAACGCTTGAAAATTGACGACGAACTCAATTTATTTTATATTAATAAGACGCTGTCACCTAGCGAACAGAAAACAAGTCAAACTTAATTCTACTTTTTTCTAGCTTTGTGTTTCCAACCGCAACTTTATAACGGATAAATGAGCTTTATCATATTGTATTTCCTGCGGGTTGTAGTTCGACGGAACTTCTCAGAGCATCATATTATATATTGTTTCGTATTATCCCTTTCCAAAAATGATAACAGACGGCCAATGGCCACTTATTGAACCTAAAGTCAGGCATCCTTGACTTTTTTGTCAGGGATAGGTATATATCTTCTTCTTCTTCTTGTGGCGCTACAGTCCGGGGTGGACCTGGGCCGCAACCAACATGCCTCTCTAGCCAGCACGATCTTTCGCCAGCTGTCTCCAGTTGCGCACTCCAAGTTGGTTGAGGTCCTTCTCCACTTGTGTGCGCCACTTCAGTCTAGGCCGTCCTCTGTTGCGTTGTCCCAATGGCTCGGATTCAAAGACTTTTCGGGCCGGAGCAGTGGTGTCCATACGCTCTACATGGCCTAGCCACCTTAAGCGTTGTATCCATAGACGCTTAACCAGGCGCATGTCGCTGTACAGCCTATAGAGTTCGTCATTAAATCTTCTCCTCCAGATGCCATCAACGCAAGCAGGACCAAAAATCGCACACAAAACTATTCTCTCGAAAAGAGTAAGGGCTTCCTCATCCGCCTTTGCTAACGTCCAAGATTCTGCGCCATATAGAAGGACGGGGATGATCAAGCTATTATATAAAGCTAGTTTAGTCCTTCGAGAGAGGGCTTTATTACTCAATTGCCTCTTGAGCCCAAAGAAACAGCGGTTGGCAAGAGTGATTCTGCGTTTGATTTCGGTACTGATGTTGTTGTCCCTGTTTACCGCGGAGCCGAGGTAGACGAAGTCCTTAACTACCTCGAAGTTTCTACTGCCTAGTGTGACGCTCCGTCCGAGACGTCGATATTGTGTGTCCTTCCTTGATGACAGCATGTATTTCGTTTTGCCCTCATTTACCACTAGACCCATTTTAGCCGCTTCCGCTTCAATGCCAGCAGACGCCTCATTGACGGCTCGCTGTGTTCGTCCAATCACGTCAATGTCATCAGCGTAAGCTAGCAATTGAACTGACTTCTGGAAGATAGTGCCTCTGGTGTTGACTTGTGAGTTACGCACGATCTTCTCGAGGATGATGTTAAAGAAGTCACATGACAGTGCGTCGCCTTGTCTAAAACCTTTTTTGACATTGAAGGTCTCGGTGAGTTCGGTACCGACCTTGACGGAGCAGCGAGAGTTCTCCATCGTCATCTTACACAATCTGACGAGTTTGGTAGGAATGCCAAAACTAGACATGGCACTGTATAGCTCGTCTCTATGCACACTGTCATATGCAGCCTTGAAATCGACGAATAGGTGGTGAGTGTCAATTTGCATTTCTTGGGTCTTTTCCAGGATCTGCCGTAATGTGAAGATCTGGTCTATTGTGAACTTCCCTGGTCTGAAACCACACTGATAGGGACCTATCAGGTCATGGACAAATGGTTTCAGACGCTGACACAATACGGCAGAGAGGATCTTGTACGCGATGTTCAGGAGACTAATCCCTCTGTAGTTGGCGCATTCAAAGGGGTCTCCTTTTTTGTGGACCGGGCAAAGGACACTGAGATTCCACTCATCGGGCATGCTTTCCTCCGACCATATCTTACAGATGAGCTGGTGCATGCGCCCAACCAGGTTATCTCCAGCTGCTTTAAATAGTTCTGCGGACAGTCCGTCCGCTCCAGCAGCTTTGTTCGACTTTAGCTTGGATATTGCTATCTTCACCTCGTTTAAGTCGGGGGGACGGAATGATTGTCTATCATCGTCCAAATTGAGTGGAACATTCTGCCTAACAGCGGGATTTGGGTCGTCATCGCCGTTTAGGAGTCTGCAGAAATGATCCTTCCAGATTCTCAGCACAGACTGCGACTCTACTACTAGTTGTCCATTTTGGTCCCGGCAGGCCTTGGTCCGAACCTTGTATCCTCCGGATAGCTGTTTTACCTTTCGGTAAAACTTTCGGACTTCATTCCTGCCAAAGCACCTTTCCATTTCCTCGACCGCGCGCTTCTCATGCACCTTCTTCTTCATTCTGAGAAGCCGGTGCTCTTCCCTTCTTCTCTGTTCGTAGAGTTCACGAACAGCTCGCGTTGTTCGATGCAGCGTCGCCTTATAGGCGTCTTGTTTGGCTGCGTGCGCTTGCCTGCACTCGTCGTCAAACCATGGGTTCCTTCTGGGTGGTGGCGTGAAACCCAGCACATCAGTGGCAGCATCTTTAATGGCTTCTTGACAACGTTTCCATTCTTCTTCTATGCTTAGTGCAGGAAGCGTCGAACTCTGGGCGAGTTTCCGCGAGACTCGGTCGGCAAAGTACTGGAGGAGTGTCTGACGTCGATCGCAACGTGATCAATCTGGTTGACGGTTGATTGATCAGGAGATCGTCAGGACCCTTTGTGAATGTTCAGGTGTGGGAACCGCGTGGTAGCCACAGAGAGGTTTCGCCCCGAGGCGAAGTCCAACAGCCTGAGTCCGTTTCCGGATGTGTTGTCGTGCAGGCTGTGTTTACCGATGACTCCAGCAAAGATGTCCTCCTTTCCCAGCTGAGCGTTGAAATCTCCTAGAACGATCTTCGTGTCATAGCTGGGGCATCGATCGTATGTTCTTTCTAGGAGATCATAGAAGTCATCCTTGATGTTGTCATCCTTCTCCTCTGTCGGGGCGTGAGCGCATATTAGACTGATGTTCCCGAATTTAGCCTTGATGCGGATTGTCATGAGGCGCTCGCTGACTGGGTCGTAGCTTAAGACTTTTTGCCTAAATCTGCCTCGAACAACAAATCCGCATCCGAATAAGCGCTGCCTTCTCTCTCTATAGCAATTGCTGTAGTAGATATCGCAGTTCTTCATCGCTTTTATGCCAGGCCCATCCCATCGCACTTCCTGGATGGCGGTTATGTCAGCTTTGTAGCTGTCAAGGGCCTCGGCAAGTTGTTCGGCTGCACGTGGCCTGTTAAGGGACCTCACATTCCACGTGCAAAACCGAAAATCATTGTCCTTTAAACGTTTGCTGGGGTCGTCAACAGTTAATCCGTCCTTATCCGAGGCATATCGGTTTTTCTGAACTATTTTATTTTTACGTGGTAAGGAAGTTACCCTCACGCACAACCCACAGACTGGTAGGACAGGCCCATTATTTAAATCCTCGGGCAGAGGGGGTCGCTGCATACATTAGTTCACCATACAACGGGTGTTGTGATGGCTATCCAGGGGGCGCCACGTGGAGGCTGTATGTCAACTTGACCTGTGCACTAACGAGGATTGCCTTGGCAGCTCGCCATGTTGAGCGATAGGTATATATGTTGGTAGGAAATCTGAGATTTTCTTCTTTCTTTGTTTTTTTTTTAAATTGATTATATTGGCTTGACTACAACATTCCTATTTGGTTTTGTGACTTGAAAGTATCTCTACGCCTTCTACATAGAATTCAAAATTTTAAAGAAGTACTTACCCGATATATTCTTTGAAATGCATACTTTGTAAAAAGATACGAGTTAGTTGCTGTTGTCAATGCGAACTTGGTATTACCACTCTTCCACTAATGTGAATAAGTATCGCAGTCCTACAGTTAGTCTCCCTTTCGAGGGCATGGAGGTGACATTTCGTGTCATCAGAGTTTAGAGCTTAAACTGCTTTTTGTTACCTTAAAAAAGACTCAGGTGATTTTCACTTGACACTTATTCCGGGTTTGAGTGAGAGTTATTGACCTAGTCAGTTCTTCTGGGTTAAAGCCTTACTGGAATCTGGGATTGCTTTCAAATGCAGATATCGGTGACTGCGATCCATAGGTGTTTCCAAAATATCCTGTATTTCCGGGTTTGGATTGGATCATTGATGGAGCCAACGGATGTTGCGGATATTGGTCCAGCGGAGTGATCCTTGTCTCCTGGCTAAATATACTTCATACTCAATGGGATTCGATATTATCTATTACACATCTGGAGGATCTACCTCTGAAACAAGCAACGAGTGATGTCTCTGTGTAGCCTAAGCGGAGGATGTATCTGTGTGTCTGGACCGGGACTCTAGTTGTTTTTGACGGCTCATTGAAACATTATGCTTGTACATTCAAGTTGGAACTGGGTACCTCTGTACTCCTCTGTAATCCTTTGTAGACTCTTCCAAAGCTGCTATCGATGATTATAAATGGCTTGGATGTGTGATGGGATGTGTCCATACTTATCCTTGGTGATCCTTGGTTTTTTCTGCCTATCCACGCCACGTTAACGACTGCCTAAAAGTGTGAAATGGAGCATTCGATTTCATTATTAGTTAGGTTTATTTCCTTCCTAGACAGCTGCAGCTCCTCCTCGATGTCGGACCTGAATCCAGTGATGCCCGTAATATTATTACCGTACCTCGTTTCCAGGGTGATTCATCTTCCCTGATATCTCTCCGGGCTGCCTTTGGCTCTGGTTTATTGCATGCGTTGTTGAGAGCCGTTACCTGCGCCAAGCTTAATCAGCAGTAACTTGTTATTTCTCTGATGTGGATGCTAACTTATTTTGAGCCTTCTTCTTTTCTGCGGCCTTCTTTCTTTTCTCCAGCTTCTTTAACTTTCTGGATGGCCTTCTTTTCTGCAATTTGCGCAGTGTACGTTCATACATTATATGATATATATTTTTTTGTATCATTTGTCCTTCGCCAGTTGGCTGGTTTCGCACCTGTTACTTTTGCTACAGTTAGCAGCGACGTGTTTCTTGTTTTGGCAGTTCCTACATTGTTCAATTCCTTTGAACTGAAATTTCTTTTAGCGCACTTTCTGGTTTAGTATTAGGGTTTTCTTATATATATATAATTACTTCAACAAAATAATTCTTGAAACATTTATCATTCTTGTTTGATTTGAAAGGAGAAACTTTCAAAATTTGGATTTCTCCTGCACAACAGGAATTGTGTACACCCTTCAAAGTCAGAAGAGATTTGATGTTCTCTTTCGGCGTCTAGGTGTGGAATTCCGTTTTCTTTTTGTTTTCGAGGTACATCCTCAACTTTTCGTGTTCCTCCTTTGTGTTCATTAAGATAACTGATTTTGTGGTGCTACAATTTTTCACAGTGTACACGATTTTTGCGGTACTTACGTAATTTCCCATGGCTGCAACACTGAGGCGGAAGTTAACACTGTCGAGAACGCATGTGCGAACCCATTCCCATCGATCGCACCTGCAGCGGATGTAACTTGATGATCCTCGCATTCGGCTAGACGCATCGCTTGCACATTGGGCGGTGCATGCTCGGACGTGAGCTAACCAGCGTGAGATCGACGAGACCTTGGTACACCAAGGCGACATTAGGAGTTAGGGAACGATAATTGTTTAGGCAGTCGAATTACGGTATCAGAATCGGTCGGACTAATAAATAATTTTATAACGTATAATAAAAAACAGCGTTTTATTCCAATAACCTGTGGGCACAAGCTTAGCTTGTGCGGTTACAAATTTTTTGAATGTTGCAAACGAAAAAATTTTAACTTGGATTTATCGATAGTGTTTGTTTGGTTTGTAGCTCAATAAAAACACGTCCGTTCGCAATGACTGACCATCATATTATGACATGATTATGATATGATGATATATATAATATATATATATATATATATATATTATATGTATTTACTATTTATTCTTGATATTTTCTAAGGAGTGTTTGAGCGTATTTTCATTAGATTCCACAATTCTCATGTTGACTTTTGACGAAGCTAGGTACGGCTTCGTGATGTAAAGTTGCAGTGATAGAGCTCCTAATGGATTCCGCAAGCTGCCCCTGTGAGGCTGAGGATACCCATTTTTTTCTGTTCTTGAAATTCCAGATCTGCGCTCTTGAAATAAGATGTTGTATTTTTTCGTGAATCTGTGCTTACTAAGCTTAACAAGGAATATAATGAAAAAAACTTACAATGTTGTGCCAACAAACGCAGCAAACTTAGTTCTCGTACAAACGTAAAAGAAATTTTTTAATTTTCAGTTATTTTCAAAAAAATAAAAAAAAAAAACATTTCGTGAAAATTTGAATTTGAAGATTTGTACGAATGAGGAAATATTGATTCAGATCAAATCGATATTTTATTTGTGTAGTTCCATCATCAGTCGCAGGCAATAATTCAAGTATTTGAAACCTTACTCATATTATTAAAAACGTATGTATATCAAACGCAATTAAACATTCACCCCTAATCAACCAGCCTGTGGGTTGTGCGTGAGGGTAACTTCGTCACCACGTAAAAAACCTTTAGTTCAGAAAAACTCGGATAAGGACGGATCAACTGTTGACGACCTCAGCAAACGTTTTAAGGACAATGATTTTCGGTTTTGCACATGGAATGTGAGATCCCTTAACAGGCCACGTGCAGCCGTACAACTTGCGGAGGCCCTTGACTGCTACAAAGCAGACATTACCGCCATCCAGGAAGTGCGATGGGATGGGCCCGGCGAGAAAACGATAAAAACCTGCGACATATACTACAGCGACTGCTACAGAGAGAGAAAACCGCTCTTATTCGAATGCGGATTTGTTGTTCGAGCCAGACTTAGGCAAAAAGTCTTGTGCTACGACTCCGTCAGCGAACGCCTCATGACAAACCGCATCAAGGCTAAATTCGGGAACATCAGCCTAATTTGGCTCACGCCCCTACAGAGGAGAAGTATTACAACACCAAGGGTGACTTCTATGATCTCCTAAAAGGAACTTACGATCGATGCCCCAGCTACGACACCAAGATCGTTCTAGGAGACTTCAACGCTCAGCTGGGAAAGGAGGACATCTTTGCGGTAAACACAGCCTACATGACAATACATCCGGAAACGAATTCAGGCTGTTGGACTTCGCCTCGGAGCGGAACATCTCTATAGCTAGCACTCGGTTTCCGCACCTGAACATCTAC
Organism: Eristalinus aeneus; assembly: GCA_955652365.1. NCBI lineage: Eukaryota > Metazoa > Arthropoda > Insecta > Diptera > Syrphidae > Eristalinus > Eristalinus aeneus. The sequence goes on along the minus strand of OY019130.1, from coordinate 60,234,507 downwards.
AAAGGAGCCTGGCGATCCCCTGATCAATCCACGGTTAACCAGATTGATCACGTTGCGATCGACGTCAGACACTCCTCCAGTATTCTCGATGTCCGAACCTTCCGAGGTGCAAACATTGACTAGGATCATCACCTTGTTGTAACCAAGGTAAGAGCCCGGATATCGAAAGAGCAACGAATTCAAGACAGGCCAAAAGGGTTTGTCGTCGGGAAGCTACAATCGCATTAGATCGCTAGGAACTTTACTGACCGAGTCTCCCCGAAATTCGCTCAGAGTTCAACGCTACCTGCACTGACCACAGAAGAACACTGGAAACGTTGTCAAGAAGCCATCAGAGAAGCTGCCACTGATGTGCTGGGTCACGTCACCATACAGAAGGAACCCATGGTTTGACGACGAGTGCAGGCAAGCGCATGCCGCCAACCAAGACGCTTATAAAGCGACGATGCGTCGAACAACGAGGGAAAAAGAGAAGAACACCGGCCCAATGAGTGAAATCTCAGCGTCGTTTGCCCGGTCCTCAAAAAAGGAGACCCCTTTGACTGCGCCAATCATCGAGGGATCAGTCTCCTTAACATCGCATACAAGATCCTCTTTGTCGCATTGTGTGAGCGTCTGAAACCGTTTGTCCATGACCTGATAGGTCCATATCAGTGTGGTTTCAGACCAGGGAAGTCTACAATAGACTCGATCTTCACATAACGGCAGATTTTGGAAAAGACCCAAGAAGTGCAAATTGACACCCATCACCTATTCGTCGATTTTAAGGCCGCATATGACAATTTGCATAGAGACGAGCTATACAGTACTATGTCTAATTTCGGCGTTCCTACCAAACTCGTCAGATTGTGTAGGATGACGATGAAGAACTCTCTCTCTCTATTTGCTCAGACTGTCATAAAGTGAGAGAATGCACATTGAAAAATGTCAAATGTGCCAATTGCAATGGTGCACACAAATCAACTGATATAACGTGCATCAGTCGTCAAAGTTTTTTGGAAATGAGGACAAAGCTCTCATCCAAAAACAAACCTCAACGCATTAGAAAAGGACAAACACACTTCGAACCCGATTCAAATGATTTTTCTTCACTACCAACCAGACGGAATGTACCACCTGCAGTGCAGCCCGAACATCAAAACAACTGCAACTCAACGAACGCGTGGACTAAGTCTTCAATCAACAATGGTGTGAAGAACTCAGAAGAGCTTTTTTCTCTTGAAGAAATCAACTTACCGCGGAGATGACCGAATTGCTCGATAAATGTGTTACCAAAGCAGAACAATTTAATACAATTACTGAATTAGTTATTAAGAACTTATATAAATCCAAATGAATTTGTGTAGTCTAAACATAATATGTTTGAATGAATTCTTTACTTTCCTTAATAATTTCAATATCGATGTAGCATTAATATCAGAAACATGGTTAAGCGTAACTGATCGAATGTCCAACTCTATATATAAATGTTATCGTCTGGATAGGGAAAAGAGAAGTGGCGTAACTAATCGACTGTCCAACTCTATATATAAATGTTATCGTCTGGATAGGGAAAAAAGAAGTGGTGGTGGTATTGCCGTTGTAATAAAACGTTCAATAAAGCACCAAGTGTTACCAATTTTAAATACGAAGCTTATAGAAGCCATTGGCATTGAAATTCCTTTTGTTAATGGACTTTCATTAAAAGTCTTTAGTGCTTACTTGGTGATAGGTGGTGATTTTAAAGCCAGACATAGAAATTGGTGTTGTCTTAGAGGAAATCGGTGCGGCAGCATTCTTGCCGACCCTCATTCAAGGTACCCATTCGAAATCCCCTTTCCACCTAATCAAGCACATTTCCTCGGCCAGCAAAAAGAATCCATCAACGTTAGATCTATTTCTGACGAACATTCCCGAACTTTTTACGCCACCTTACATTTAACGAATTAAGTTCCGACCATGCGCCTATTAAGTGTAGTGTAATATTGTCCCCAGCTAAGTGTTCTAATCACATATATAATTTCAAAAATGCCAACTGGAATCTATTCAGAAGGCTTACTAATGCAAAACTAGAAAATGTTATCGTTCCTAATACATCGATGAAAATATTAACTCAGTGCTATTTTAGAAAGTGCAGAACAGTCAGTGCCAAAGAAAATAGTAGTTAGGCATTCGTGCAAGATATTTCCACCTTTCATTCTTGATATGATAACTCTGAGAGATACTTGTAGGTTCAAATGGAGACGGACGAGAAATGCATTCTATGTAGATGAATTAAAGAAAATGAATGCTCTTGTTAAATTTTCTATTGCTAACTTCAGAAATCAATTTTAGAACGAAAGGTTACAGGGACTAGATAAAGGTAGTAAACCCTTTTGGAATATAATTAAGGTCATAAAGAAAAAGAAAACATTTATTTCTCCCCTTAAAACAGGTAACTCTGTACTCTTATCTTGTTCTGAAAAAGCAAATGTGCTATCAACTTCTTTAATAACCATTCGACTGCCAGCACTGGTATCACCGACACGAATATTGAATCAGCCGTTCGACAATCAATAAACCTAATAGATTCATACTCCTTATTTAAAAATGTTCATTCAACTTCCTTTGGCGAACCGAAGGACATTATTTGCAGGCTGGAAACAAGAAAATGAACTGGCCTTGACATGATCAAAAATATATACCTTAAAAATCTCTCCGACTTTGCCCTAAAGAAACTGGCGGAAATATTCAACAACTGCTTTAGACTGGGATACTTCCCCAAGGAATGGAAATTTGCCAAGATTATACTTATTCCGAAACCTGGCAAAGCTCCCAATTTATCCTCTAGCTATAGACTGATTAGCCTACTAAGCTCTCTTAGCAAGTTCTTTGAAAAAATTATTAAGAGGAGACTTGTCTCTTTTTTTGATAGTAATGCAATCTTACCAACTCAACAATTTGGATTCAGAGCATTTCATAGCACAACACATCAAGTCCCTCGTATCAAAAATGGTATAAAAAAAGATTTCGCAGTGGGCAAAAGTACTGGAATGGTAATCATAGACATTGAAAAAGCATTCGACACTGTTTGGCATGAAAGTCTAATTCACAAGTTAGTACATTTCAAATTTCTTATATCTAGTCAAAATTATACAATCATTCCTCAAGTCCCAAAGCTTGAAGGTTAATTAAAGCTTCTCTAAAAGTTGGCAGATCAAAGCCGGTGTTGCACAAGGATCCGTTACTGAACCAGTCTTATTTAATATACATACATCTGATTTTCCCAACTTAAGAAACTGTACTACTGCCCTATTTGCTGATGATACCTGCATTTATTCTTCAGATTCAATTGGTTTCAATATTTAAACCAATCTCCAATCAGGATTAAATGAAATTTTAGTGTATTGTGGCAATTGGAAAATTAATGTTAATGCTTCAAAGACACAATCTATCTTTTTTACTCGCAAAGGAAAAGCTTGTTTACTTTCAAGCAACAACCTCTCTCTTAATGGTTCTCAGATTGAATGGAACACAAACGCAAAATATCTTGGTATATATTTGGATAATAAGTTAACATTCAGTCTCCATGTCTAGGAAATAATAAAGTTAATAAAACAGGTAATAAATAAACAATAAAAAAAATAAAACGATTAAAATCCTCTACCCATTCGTATCTAGGAAGTCAAGACTAAGTGACGAGAATAAACTCTTAATTTTTAAATCAATGTTTCAATTCATAATATTTTAAGGATCCCCGATCTGGGGCAATTGCGAACTGTCATTTATGTAAACTACAAATTGTTCAAAATAAACCACTTAAAATTATCCTAAATCTACCTTGGTTTTTTCTGCAAAGGAACTTCATAAAATGGCTAATATAGAGCTGATTGCAACAAGATCTGAACGACTGTATCATCGTTATATAAATTCTTGCTTATCATCAGATAATGAATTGATTTTAAACTTGGCTTCATAACGAATTCATTAATTCAATCATTACATGATACTCACTTATTTATTTATTTAATAATATAACTATTGATTGATATGTTTATTTCATTAATTATTTTTTTGTTAATTTACTTATTTATTAATTAATTAATTAGTTAATTAATTAATTAATTAATTTATTTATTTATTCATTTATTTACCTATTTATTTATTTATTAATTTATTTATTCATCCATTTATTTATTTATTTATTTATTTATCTATTTATCCATTTATTTATTTATTTATTTATTTATCCATTTATTTATTTATTTATCTACCTATTTATTTATTTACTTATTTATTTATTTATTTTCACATATTTATATATATATATATATTTATTTATTTATTTCATTGATTGTTTCCCGGTTATTTATTATGTTGGAAACCAATTCATGACACCACTTCTCTCTTCCCCTAACGAAGTACATATTTTGTATTACTTTTTTTTATTTTTACTTTTCTATTTAATGAAGGTTTTCAGTAACTTTTCCTTCAAAACATCATACAAATATTAAACATGTAAATACATAATAAATTGTTACATATTGTAGATGTAAGATTAAAATAAAATCTTGTGAATTGTGCCATAAACTTTACAACAAAGTTGATGCCACAATAAAATATATATAAAAAAAATCGCTGTTTCTTTGGGCTCAAGAGGCAATTGAGTAATAAAGCCCTCTCTCGAGGGACTATATGTAACAACTTGATCATCCCAGTCCTACTCTATGGCGCGGAAACCTGGACATTACCAAAGGCGGATGAAGAAGCCCTTAGTCTTCTCAAGAGAAAAGTTTTGCGTGCAATTTTTGGTCCTGTTTGCGTTGATGGCATCTGGAGGAGAAGATTTAACGACGAACTCTATAGGCTGTACAGCAACATGCGCCTGGTCAAGCGTGTACGGATACAACGTTTAAGGTGGCTGGGCCATGAAGAGCGTATGGACACCACTGCTCCGGCCCGAAAAGTCTTTGAATCCGTGCCATTGGGACAACGCAACAGAGGACGGCCTAGGCTAAGGTGGCGCACACAAGTGGAGAAGGATCTCAACCAACTTGAAATACGCAACTGGAGGCAGCTGGTGAAAGATCGTACGGAATGGGATTTGATGAGGAATAACCCGAATTTAATTTATTTTAATGAAAGAAACGAACCGACTTCTGAAATATGCATTGCAAAATTTAAGGCGGAATAATGGCATAATGACAAATCGTGTTCAAATTCACGAAAAAAACATTACGTGTTAACAGCAAAATAATGCCTGTATTCCAACATGTGTCAAAGAAAATCATATGATTATCGGTCTGGGAGAACTGTAAGGTTCAACAATCAAAATCTAATCCCCAATCAAAATGTTAATTTTATAAAAATCAATGTGTTCCCCAAGCCTTTCATCCCACAAAAAACGTACAACGTCTTTAATAGAATACTACCAAACCTTACACAAAACCAAGACACGTACTACTCCTCAACAATATCAACCTCAACTAAAATCATTTCGACAAACATTTCATCCGCATTTTCCTTCTTAGCAGATGAATATACTCCATAATCCTACAACATTTGTACTGAAACGCCTCTTGAAAAATGAAATGTATGATAATTTGCTCATATACATACTTCGGATAACAATCCGTCTCCTGGAAGTGAACAATCACAGTAGTAAGCTTATAATTTACATCAAGATAACCTGGACGTAAGGCAATTTTAGTCGAACAATAACTAATGATAATAGTCATTAGTTGCCGGATTCAAGCGACTAATGATTAATTTATTCATTATTCATGAAAATAATGATTGACCAATAAATTATTTATTATTCGCAGAAATTACTCATCAATCACCTGGGTCACCCGGGTCACCAGAAGGGATAACTGAGGAAGAAGATGCACAGCTTCACAGCTGATCAATCAGCTGATTTCCCTTTCGTCTATCGAAAATTCGACTGATATTTACGAGTCGAATTCTGAATGTTATTTGCCAGACATCGAACACTGCCTCATTTTACCCACACATGTTGGTATATAATTAGCGCCCGCAGAGGGCCATTAAGAAAGTTCACATTACAACATACCTTTTAACTAGTTTAAGGTATTTTTGTTCTAAATATAAGAAATCGGAAAAAAGACAAAAATAAAAAATAAATTTAAATATTAAAAATTAAATTAGGATGTAATATAATATGAGACATATTTTCCTTATCAATTATTTCTCTGTCTTTATTGATAGAGTCCGTCCGCGTAAGCAATAACCCCACAACCGTATATTGTTAATGTTATATGCAGCTTCCCAGCTAATAATTTCTGATATCCCTTAGAAAAAAGATCTGGTACACTTAGACTTGTGGAATGTTGTGGATGATTTTTAACTTTCTAGTGAAATTATGTTTTTGGCTGACTCTAATTCGGTCTTTTAGAGACGCGAATGAAATCTTGTGGGATCCATACAGCAGAAACGAATTCTCTTTTCAACTACTGAAGGGGAAGATATAGATTTCAATCAATCAATCAACCAATCTTTATTCTTCATTGTATAAAAGTAATTTTACAATTTGTTTAATTAATATATTTTACTAGTGAAATTATTTAAGTCCTTTTTGAACAGCAATTATTATCAATAGACGTTTGATATAGATTTGTACACCCCAAATATACACCATATGCACACCCCAACTTTTAATATTGTATTCATATTATAACTGCGAATTCAAAATACATATATTTTTGTATCATTATTTAACGGTACCTTTTTATTTACATCTTTATAAAATACCAAATAAGGGTAACTTATAATCCCTGATCTAAATATCACGTTATTGTGATATATGTTTTATTTTAAGTTTATTTAGAATTTTAAAATAAAGCTCAGCACATATGTTTATATACACATCTCATCGTTTTGTGCAACATAGAAACTTTATTAAAGGTATAAGGTTAAGCGCACTAATAAGTACGTGCACATCTTGTAATTATTAATATGTCAAAAGGTTGAACAGTCAAACCGTGCGTATAAGAAATTAATAACAATGACTATCACAGACTACCTAAAGGTGGTTTGTGATTACTGGCAGGTAGAGTTGGGAAAGTAATGATTACTTTGTTTAATGATTACAGGTTAAATTACATTTGAAAGTTATTGAAATTGAAAAAAAATTCAATTACCATAATTATATATATATATTATACCTTTTATATTTCGGGATTAGAGAACAAAAACAAATATTAATCATTGAAAGTAGTTTTATTGTTTTTCAAAATATTCCCCATTAAGATCTATACACATTTGCATGCGTTTGAACCAATTGTCGAAGCACTTTTGCTACTCTGATTGAGGTATATCCAAAACATGCATTCTGAACGCATCAACCGCTTCTTCAGTTGTCGAAAAACGTCGACCTCTCATTTTATTTTTTACGTACGGGAATAAAAAGTAGTCATTCGGTGCCAAGTCAGGACTATAAGGTGGGTGACTCATCAAATCAAAGTTTTGAGTGCTCAAAAATGCAGTTGTTTTAGCCGATGTGTGAGAGCTCACATTGTCGTGGTGAAGAGTGATCCGTCTTCGGCGGTTGGTTTTCCTGATTTCTTGGAAGACAACTGGCAAACAAATGGTTTTGTAAAACTCAGAATTGACTGTTCTGCGTTATTCTAGTGGTATGGTTGCGACATGTCCCGTTTTTCCGAAAAAACAGGCAACCATTTGCTTGGAAGTGCTTCGTGCGCGAGGAACTTTTGTTGGATTTGGCTCAATTTGAAACACCCACACAGTTGACTACTGTTTACTTTCGGGCTCATACGCGTAAATCCACGATTCATCAACTGTCACGATGTCATAGACGTGCATGTCTTTCGACCAATCGACACGAGCCTTTTTTTGAGCGATTGAAAAATTGTGTGGGATCCAACGTGAAAAAATTTTTTGACGGTCAAATGTTCATGCAATATTGAATGTATGCTGGTCCCAGTAATGCCTAAGGTTGTCTCAATCTAAGGATAGGTCACATGACGATCTTGCAATATCAGTTGGCATACAGCATCAATGGTTTCCGGAACAACAACTGATTTTGGACGACCTTCACGAAATTTGTCATGGAGTAAACTATGACCTCGATTGAATTCACCACACCATCGATAAATAAATTGAATTAAGTTCATCGATGCATTGTTGTTGAGTTAATCCACGTCGAAAATTGTAAAAATAATCCCACGAAAATTTTCACGATTTAATTAATTTTTTGGGCGAGATGAATCTTTTAAGTTACTGTAAACAAAACAAACAGCGCTCGTATGTCAAAACGTTCTACGTATAACCTCAAAAATGTGAAACTTTACGATAGAGCTGGTGGTTGCCAGATTGCAACACTAGGGGTGCATAATCTAGAAATATAAAAGGCAACCTACCTACAATTACAGACGATTGTCATTGAAAATTTTCAATTACAAATTAAAAATAATTGTAAGTTTTCATTTACATAATAAAAGTAATTGAAAAATGTAATTGATTTTTCAACATGCTTTCAGCCTTTTGAGTATATGCGAGGCATTTATATTATCACTAATGCCATTCGTATGAGACCAACATTTTATTTCGTTGTGGATTCATTAACTTACATCTTTATTGAAAAATTCGGTTAAAATAATCTCTTTCACACTCTTCCTTTTCTTTAAAGGAATTGCAGAAATGTCATTTTCGGATGTCCTCTTATTTGAATGACGAGGAGTATCTTGTGCTTCTGAATCGTTAACACTATCCATTTTAAAAATGTTGCTTTATCGTACTTACACTTAACACTATCGCTTCACAAGACTTGACAACGAATGAGTTGTTTTCCAAGAATATGATGGTAAATCAGAATGCAGTGATGGGCAAATTTTAGTCGAATAATGACGAATGCCTAAATTAGTCATTAGTTGCTGGATACAATTGATTGAAGACCAATTTATTCATTAACCATGAAAATAATGATTGACCAATAAATTAGTCTTTGTTCGTAGACATTTTTCATGACCAAATTAACCATTAATCATAAGTCACGACTAATAGTTAATCATTAGTCATTAATCACTAAATAAGAGTATTTATTCAAGCCATATCTCTGTTCATAAAAAAAAAACAAACTCAGGCGAAGTATTTGAGTTATTTTAAATGATAGAGTGGATGACGAACTTTAAAATATGAGTTATTTCAAATGATAGAGTCAATAACGAACTTTAAAATATTACTATCGAAGTTTTTGTTTTTTGGTGATTTCTTACCCATAGTTTTTGTAATTTAAGTTAGCACCACCAATAACCAAGATATTAAAAAATTCATCTTGTGATTAAAAAAAGGCAAATATATGCGTTAATCCAGACATTTCCGCAATTGGTGGTTAACCATGATACAGAGTTAGTCATGACTAACTGTCAATCATATGTGTGAATAACGAAAATTCATGACTAAATCGTAGTTGGGAATAACTCCGGCATCTAATTTAATCATGACTAACGATTAGGCATATTTCTTTAGTCATTGGCCATTATGTTATTTTATGCCCAACTCTGCAAGAATGCAGGCGTTTTATTTACCGTATCAATTGGTACGAACAAAACAACAACCATAGTTGGCAAAAATGCTTAAGACCGTCTTTAGCGTAGCGCATTGTATGGGCGTTATACTGTTTGGGGCTACTCATTGAATACATACATGCATACATTTTATGTTTTCTGCTATGTGATTTGAAATATTTAATAACATTATGCGTAATGATTACAAATTTATATAATCTTTACAAATAAATGTAATCAGTACACTATTTTTGACCATTACATATTCTTTCAATCACATATATTTAATGGAATAAAAAGTAATTTAAAATTTCAATCACATTTAATATGTAATGGACGATTTTCAATCACAATTACATGTATTTGTAATTGAAAAAACTTCAATTACAACTGCATGTAATGGGTAATTAAATTAATTTGTAATCATTACATCCCAACTCTGCTGACAGGGATGTATGCGGAAGTACTATTTTGTTTAATAAGTTTATGTCATACTTCTGCCTTACAAATATAGTTTGTGAACATGGCTACGGTCGGCCATTACTTTGTGGTGGAAAAAACTATTTCTTCTCTCTTGGAATTGCATAATGTATACGCCCTCTCTTTCTAACGATTTGACCAGAGAGGAGATCCACAATCCATAGCTCACACATATTCTCATTTAGGAACAAAGTGGTAGAGGTACTTATTCGCGTATACGGCGTCCCGGGTTCGAATCTAGCCGCCGAAAAAAATATTTCTTTTTTTCTAAAAGACAAAGTGTGAGAAGAATGAGTAATGAAGAGCGACCCGCGCTCAACAAATCGGGTGACTTCAAGACACCGTTGCCATCTAAGTGACGACAGTAGTGTACAGTCAGGATGCAGATGCAACCGACTCCGATCAATCGCCGAACTACAACAACAACGGCATCATCTGCCTTGCCACAGGCAAGGCAACGCCCAGTCGAGCAACACCCTCTCGGAAAACCCCAAAAACAACGCCAACAACAGCATTGATAAAGGACAGCGACATTGAAACCCTTCAAAACCAATCGGAGGGTAATGAAGGGCGCTACATGGGATGCAACAACTCCTTCCAGCTCCTCGCCTCCTCTGATACTGAGGACAGAGCGGAAGACATTAATGAGCTGGAACCCTTCCCTTCTGGATGCCTTGTCGCGGCGGAAGGGCTTAAGAGTCAATGAACCTCGGTTCGGCAGATCCCAGGTGAGACTTCGAACTAAAGTCCAGAAACGTCTTGTCTTTGGACGTCCTAAATAAAGACTGTATGGAGGCAAACCCAAAGGATTTAGCTACTTTAGGTGGTACTCGCGACTGCGACAATCCACCCATTGTCTTTTCGACAGCGGTCGGGGCAAGGATTCTGGAGGCCCCAAGCACCATACCCAAAACACCCTCTGCCCGCTGTGGCGCTGAAAAAAATTACTCTTGCCACTCACTCTACGATGCCCTCAGTAGAATGAGTTGGAAAACCGGAGAAAGCGGTGGAGAGGCTCGGCCTGATACGCCTAATCTCTCGGCACAGTGTCAGAAAGCTTGCCAGAGTGCCACCTCTAATGGCGCGCCTCAGGAATCCGAAAAGGAGGAACGAGCCCCAAAAGATCTGGCACCTGGGGAGCCCCTGACAAAGAGCCAAAGGAACAGGAGGAGAAGGAGGGTTGCCACCGAGCGGCGCAAAGAGATCACGAAAGTGGTTGAAGGCGCAAGCGTCGGAGGCAGTACCCCTTCAAGGGCGAAGGCAAAGAGGATTTGGTCAGTAGAGGTATCACCAACCGAAACTGGCCAATCCTCTGAAACCAACGCCGCCCCCTCTTCCTCTGGCTCTAAAAGAAAAAAGCGAAAAACATCTTCGCAAGTTCCCGTTGGCAGCACTTGACTGCTGCGGGAGAGCCTGCCAATAGACTCAAACTCGCGGCAAGCGGAGAACGAGATCCGCAGTCCTATAAGAATGCTGCCATACCTTCTCTGCTGCTGCGAATAGGGAAAGCTGGCAATGACGACAGCATGGCCGACGCAGAATGCAAATACTGCGAAGATCAGCTGTGGGAGCTGGCTAAGGCAGAGAAAGCTTGCTTCCAAGTGGAGGGCTGTGCTCTGGAAAACGGAACCTTTTTGGTGAAGTGCTCCACACAGCAATCTCTTCAGTGGCTGAGCACCTCCGTGCCGAAAATCTCCCCCCCCCCCCTGGAAACCACAAGTTTTGAGGTTCTCAGGCCCACAAAACTCACGCGCGCCATCTGCTGGATCCCGGGGCCACTCAGGAACACGGCGGATATGCTGGCGCGTCTCCGCATCCAGAACCCTGGTCTCGAAACCAGAAGGTGGAAGGTTTTCTCCCACAGAGAAAGCAAGAACCGGGAAAGCAAAGACGGTTCTATTCTCGTTGTGGGCCTAGACCGACCTTCGGTTGAGACCATCGTCTCCAGATACGGCTCTCGTCCCTATCTGCACCTTGGACGGATTAACTTCCGCCTCATGGCGGTTTAGGGAAGAGTTTGCAAGTCGCATGGTGCCTCTCCCAAAACTCAGAACGAGGTGCAAGGTTGAGGTGGCAGCTCGGAACCTGAATGACACCCTAACCCAATGCTTCGAACTGACATGCCCAGTCAGAAAACACCCTTGCAGAACCCCTGTTCCATGGTGGAACTCGGAATTGCAGAGAAAGCGCAAGGAAACCAGAAAACTTCTGAATAGGTCACTTAAGACCAATCTGGAAGAGGACTGGGCCCTGTATCGATTAAAACAAAAAGAATATAAAAGGCTTATTCGAGCTTCGAAAAGTGCCTCTTATAAAGATTTTTGTGGGAAAATCGAAACACTCAGTGAAACCAGCAGACTAGTGAAAGTCCTCAAAAAGGACAAAGCAGTGAGACTGGACACACTGAGAAAACCAGACGGTACCTACACCGAGTCTAAAGCTGAGACCCTCCAACTCATGCTTGAGACTCATTTCCCTGGGAACCGGATCACAGTTGGCTCAAAACCAGTGCCGATTTCCGAAACTGGGGATGAGCAGACAAATTCTACTCGCAGAAGCTGGTATATTTCATCGCTCGTCGTAACTGATGAAGCCATCAAGTACGCTGTAGCGTCTTTTGATGGTTTCAAGTCACCCGGCACCGATGGCATATATGCAGCATTGCTGCAAAAGGGCATAGACCCTATACTGCCGGCTCTGAAAAGAATTTCCACTGCCAGCCTCGCGCTGGCATACATTCCAAGTACCTGGCGTACAGTGAGGGTAGACTTTATACCGAAAACTGGTAAAGGAGACTACTCACTCGCCAAAAACTATCAGTCCCACCTTCTTCATGCTAAAATGCTTGGAGAGGCTGGTCGAACTGCACATGCGCAAAATCGCTCTGCGATCACACCCTCTATCTCAAATGCAACATGCCTACCAGCTCGGAAAATCTTGCGAGACAGCACTTCAGAATCTCGTCGGTAGAATTGAAAGCGCACTTGACAGGAAAGACTACGCACTGGGCATGCGACTTTTGATGGCAGGTTTAACGCGGCCAGGAATCACGGCGTAGAGGAATCATTGGTGTTGTGGATAAGAGCAGTGCTAATGAAAAGGACTATAATCGCGGAGGCGAAGCGTGACAAGTTTGTAATGTCGGAGGTTAACAAGGGCTGCCCCCAAGGCGGGGTCCTGTCTCCCCTCCTATGGTGCATGCTGGTTGATTCTCTGCTTTCCGTTTTGAATAGTTCTATCACCTATGCCCAGGCTTATGCAGACGATGTAGCCGTATTGGTTACCGGACCATGTCTTGCGGCCGTCAGACACAATCGATAGCTGGTGTACCAGGAATGGGTTTTCCGTCAACCCTCTTAAAACTGAGGTTGTTCTCTTTACGAGAAGGAGGAATATGACTGGTTTGACTCAACTGGTACTTAAAGGCGTCAATATCCCACTTTCCAATGAAGCCAAGTATCTAGGTGTTATCCTGGACAGTAAACTTCTCTGGAAAAGACACATTGAGACGAAAACCTCCATGGCGCTGTCAGCCTTCTGGCAATGCAAGGGAGTTTTCGGCAAAACCTGGGGTCTATCACCCAAAAGATCCGTTTGGATCTATACGGCAATGATAAGACCACTCCTCTCTTATGCATCAGTCGTTTGGTGGAACAAGCTTTCGCGCAAATACGTGACTGCCGCTTTCACCAAGTTTCAAAGAACAGTTTGTCTCGGCTGCACAGGGGCTTTCCCCTCAGCACGCCTGGCTCTGCTCTTGATGCTCTGATTAATCTCCCCCCCCCCCTTGATCTCCACATCATGGGATGTACACTCAAGGCCATATCTCTACTAAAAAGGAATGGTCTTTGGTTCCACTCGCACTGGAGCTCTGATGACCTCGCACACCGCATCTCCTATGATACTACTCTCATGGACATGCCGTCTGATGGGAGGTCGCCAATAACGCAGTTGCGACGCTTTTACAAAGTCGACTGGCCAGAAACTGAACCGGGAAAGGAATGTAGTCGGATTTTCACGGATGGCTCCAAGACAACGGAGGGTTCTGGAGCTGGAGCCTTCGTGGAAAACGACAACATTAGACTTTACGCCTCCTTAGGAAACTTCGCGTCGGTCTTCCAGGCGGAAGCCTTCGCGATTCTTATGGCCACCAACTACATTGTGAAGAATAGGTGGAAGGGAAGAAGTATCTGCGTCTGCAGCGACAGTCAAGCTGTGCTCAAGGCCTTACTCAACCTTTTAACCACATCCAAGATAGTTCAGGAATGCAAGTCTTCCCTCAATTCGTTCGGCAGGCTGAATTCGCTAAGACTTGTCTGGGTCCCTGATCATCACGGGATCCTGGGAAACGAAACTGCCGATGAACTAGTTAGGCTAGGTTCAGCAGAGGCATTCGTAGGACCCGAACCCGCCTTGGGATTACCCGCGTCCCTGGTCAGGGCCTCCGTCGATGGTTGGGTATCCCTAAAGCACAACCAGAATTGGCGTGACTCTCCAGGATGCAGGGTGACCAAGAGTATGCTCCCAAACGTCTGCAAGAAATCCGCTTCTTTTCTGGTATCCCTAGACAGAAACGAGTGCAGAAGACTTGTTGGCGTATTAACGGGACACTTTACCTTCGCTATGCACCTGAGTCGGCTTGGGCTTAGTGATGTCACACTCTGCGACGCCTGTGGAGAAGGTGAAGACACTTCAGAGCACTTTCTCTGTCAGTGTCCTGCCTTCGCTCGTATCAGGTGGCGGTTATTTGGCGCTGATGTGGTGGGAACTGAAAACCTAAGTTCTATATCACAGAAGCGCATCTTGGTTTTTCTTCGGAAAACCAAGATAGTACATTAAATGAAGGTTACTGCCTGGTAGTACAATGGACCAGTATTTGAGTCTGAGTGCTCCAGTGTAGTTGATCCCAACCTCAAAAAAAAAAAAAAAAAAAAAAAAAAACACAATTAGCTGGAAAAAAGTACAAAGAGGCGTGATGAGCTCACTGCTCACATCGCACACCTCAAAGCAAAAATCCCTGCTGATGAGCAGCAGCAGCAACAAAAGCAGAAGCAGCAGCATGGCCAGCCCCAGGTGGAACTGCACAACATCAGCAGCAACAAAAGCAAAAAAAAATAATAACGTTGTTGGTGAGCTCTTCAAATTGCACTCGCCCTTGCTTTACTGTCCCCTCTATTTATATATACTTTTACTTAATATTAATTGCTGACACAGTGCTGAGAGCTTTGACTCGCGTGAATAAATACGTGAGAAATCGCCGCGGCGCTGTCATCTGAGTATCGCACGGGGCAATATGCATGCAGACCCACAACGGTCTACACCTTGAAGTCTGACGCAGTGAAATGTCGTTTTTTTGCCGCTGGTTCTGCGATTGTCTGCAACTTGATAAAAGGCGCTGGGTCTGTTAACTGAATCATCGGCGCCTTGGTCTGTCTCCGGCGTCTTTGAAATGCAATTGTAGCAAGGAAAAAGACACCAAATAAAATGTAGTTGATCGTTTGATGAAAACGATGCGATGTATATATTGCAGGTAATTCTTCATGGGATTTGAGTGTTGTTATCCATTTTTGAAGGCTTTTGATGTCATCGTTTCCATTAGCCAGGAACTCCTTAGGAACCATAGCGGGTGCAGTGATGTTGTGTGGTTTGTTCTGCAGTATCGTGATAATGTTCGTTAGAGGAATGAGGGCTGCTGACATTTTAGTTGTTATCTTATTTTCCTAAGAGATAGTCATCGTGTCCTGCAGTTCTGCTGTAGTTTCAGTACTCCATTGTCTCGAAGCACTAAGTCGGTCACCTTGTTGTCGCATATTATTCTAAATGTATAGGCCTGTCTAACACATAGATTCAAGAATTTTCTTCACTTATTTGGATCCATACTGGGGACGGCGGGATACTTCTTATCCTGCAAATGCCGAGGAGATCTAGCTCACATCTGCTGACATTTGACCTCCGTTTGTAGATCGGATGCTTCTGTTCACAAAGGAATGTGCTGTTAAACAGAA
The DNA here is from genome assembly GCA_955652365.1 of Eristalinus aeneus. Taxonomy (NCBI): domain Eukaryota; kingdom Metazoa; phylum Arthropoda; class Insecta; order Diptera; family Syrphidae; genus Eristalinus; species Eristalinus aeneus. Next base: position 60,218,519 of record OY019130.1, on the reverse strand, counting down.
TGCACTTGCCTAATTTCTCCTTCGTCATCGTGTAGTACGATCCGCGAAGAATGTCGACAGCTAAATACTCAGATGCACTGCTGGTACCGGAATTGATTTTAAAATTTCAAAATCATCAAACGATATTAGAGGGACTCTAATGTCGAAGATGACCCATTGCATTGTTATTCGAGCTCTCGCTGTAAGGTGGCGGTAAGTAGAAGAAGGTTTGTTTTGTATCCGGGTACTGTCGTTTGTGGAGGCAAGTGATTTCGGATTGCAGCATTCTCGTCATTTGCAGTCCGGATGTTCATTGAGAGGATTGGTTAGTGGTTTTCTCAGATATCAATGTTTGATTCTTTAGAAGTTTTACCAGATGCTCTTCGTTTGTCCTTAGGCTTTCAATATCATCTTCATATTGCTGCGAACTCTTGATCTAACACTCCGAAGAGTTTATTTGCTACCGTTCCAACAATGTCTAGTGGAGAACGTTTATCTCGCGATGGCTTCTTCGTTCCCTGATTGAAGAGCAAAGCATTATTGTTACGAATTGTTGAGAGTTGATGATGAAATTGGTTGACGATCTCGAAACAATAGTCACTGCGTATCAATTTTATATTTGGCCCTCTTTTCTTGCGGTATGTTGTCATTCCATCTAGAAGCTTTTCTAGTCTCTTAAGCTCCTCTAAGCAGTTCTTCAAGTCATAGTAGACAACCAGTTTCCAGTGATTCGTAATTAAGTTGACGCGTGATATAATTTCGATATAAAATCGTTAAGAGTGCTTAACGCTGTTGCGTTTCTTCCCCCAATCAAGGGAAAGAGAAGCAAAGTGGTTAGAACTGTTGTAGGCGTGCTTAAAGTCTTTTCTTTATGCTTTGACTTAGATATACTTTCTTTATTGGCACAATCATTTTTATTATCTGTGATTGGCAGAAGACAGACTTTTTGTATATGCCTTTTGTAATTCTTTTGTTTGGCTCGTATGAAAACTACTCTCACCAACCCATCATTTCCGGCATGAACTTCTTCAATTATCCCAAGTGGCCAATGTGTTGGAGGAAGATTCTCATCCTTTATCAGAACCACGTTGCTTTTCCTCAAGTTGTCTGCCTTTTTTGTCCACTTCTGACGTTGTTGTAGGTTTATCAGATAACGTTGGCTCTACTTTTTCCGAAAGTATTGTTGCATTCTTTCCAACAGTTGCCATCGTGTGGGCAAATTTATGTTTTCATCCAATCGCTGCTTTTCAGGTGGAGCCAGCAGCGATGTTCCGATTAGGAAGTGTCCTGGAGTAATTGCCTCTGGATCGTCTGGGGTCATTTGTGAGAGGATACAGTGGTCTTGAATTGAGACATGCCTCTATTTGCACGAGCAGTGTTGTCATCTCTTCGTAGGTTAGCTTGTGTTCACCTATAGTTCTTTTTAGGTGATATTTTATGGATTTTACACCAGCCTCCCAAAGCCCTTCAAAGTACGGAGCTCCTGCTGGTATAAAATGCCACTCTGTTTTACAGACAGATAACATGTTACACACTTCTTCGTTATATCTCTCTTGCAAATCAGCGTTTTTTGTCAGGATTTTGTTAGCAGAAACAAAGTTAGTACCGTTATCACTGTATAGATGTGCAATATGGCCTCGTCGTCCACATAATTTTTTGAAGGCTGCAATAAAAGCGTTGGAAGTAAAATCACTTAAAACTTCGATGTGAACGGCTTTAGTTGCTAGGCATGTAAATATAGCAATGTATCCTTTATATGTTTTATTGCCTCTTCCTTTGGACATCCTCAAATCTATGGGTCCAGCATAATCAACTCCTGTGTGATGGAAGGGCCTACTTATCGTTACCCTGGGTTGTGGTAGATTTCCCATTAGTTGGTTTGTCTTGCTTACTCTGTACCGAAAACAAATTGTGCAACCATGCAATCTTTGTTTAACTGCACTTAATCCGTTTATTATCCAGTATTGAGCTCGTAGATAGGAATGAGTTAACCCATAGCCTCCATGTAGGGTTGATTTATGCCCATCATCTATCAGCAGAGTCGTCAGATGGCTACTGTGTGGAATTATGATTGGATGCTTTTGTTGTTCAGATAGATCTGACTCCGATAATCTTCCAGTTACTCGTATAATTCCATCGTTATCGATAAACGGCGTTGGGCATCGTAATTTACTTTTTTTGTCAACATCTTTTCCAACTTGAAGATTCTTGATTTCTGATGCGAAGCTCTTATGTTGTTCACTCTTTATAAGCAATTTGGTGGCGTTATAGATTTCGTCGCTTGTTATATATTCTGAGAGTCTGAGGCATTTTGAATTCTTGATAAACCGCTCACAGTATGCCAATACTCTTGTCAGTCGTTTTCATGAGCTGTATTGTAAGATTAATTGCTATAGCAGATCTCGTTCTTCCTTCTGTCCCAACGTGGTGGAGTATCCGCAGAAAACTCTTTCTTCCAGATTGGTTTCATGCTGAATGTCGTTACTATACTCTACTTCCTTACGCGACAACCACTCTGGATCATTCCACCAAAGTGTTTGTTCCTTAAGTCGTAATGGTTGTATACGCCGGGATGCACAATCTGCTGGATTTTTGTCCCCTTTCACATGATGCCACTTTGTTGTTTCTATCAGTTTTATTATTTTCTCCACTCTATTAGCCACGTAACTTTTCCATCTTCGTGGATTGCTATTCAACCAAGCTAGAGTTATTTTTGAATCTGTCCATGCGTATGTATCCAGATTATTTATATTCAATGCTGTCGTTGCTATCTTTCTTAATTGGTGCGACCTTTGACTTTGCACACAATAATTGCGTAAAAATGTCTCAGCTCTTGTGTGTGTATGTGTTACAGCTCTTGTGTATATGACCGCGGCAAATGCTTTTTCCGAGGCGTCACAAAATTCATGAATATGCTGCTTTTCGTTAAAGTTGTTCCATCGGGGTATATTGATATCTTCTATGTGACTTAATTGATTTTTAAACTCTAACCAGTTTAAGATAATCTCCTTGGGCAATATTTTATCCCAGGACTTTCCCGTTTTCCAAAGTTCTTGTTGGATTATTTTTGCTTTATAACTACAGGTATTAGCCACCCTAGTGGGTCAAAAAGTCTTGGTGTTTCCGAGACTATAATTCTCTTTGTAAGTCGATTATTTTTCGATGGTAAGTTTGTCTTAAACTCAAAACTGTCAGTTTCAAGCATCCAATATATACCCAGGGTCTTAACAGGATTGGATGCACTAATATTGAATCTTCCTTCATCCTGACCCTCTGCTGACGTTCCGTATATTACAGTCCTTAGTCTGTACTCTTTAATGTTTTCAGAGGGTCGTTCTCTCCATATAATTCTTTGGAAATCTCTATCCTCGGGCGCGACTTCTATTTGTCTATACATCTTTTCAATGTCTGCTCGGAATACAAACTTGTGTTTTCTCCATCTTATTAGTATACTAAATAGATCTTGCTGAATGGCAGGATCTATTAGCATTGTATCGTTGAGGCTCACGCCTGAACTAGTTTTTGAAGATGCATCAAAAACTGCACGTAATTTTGTTGTTGAGCTGTCTGGTTTAAGGACAGCTTGATGCGGTAAATAATAAACTGCATTTGTAGGCTTTGTTGAAGGGTGCATTACTTCCATGTGTCCAAGGTTTATGTACTCTCGCAAAAAGGCATTATAATTGTTTCGCAATTGTTTATTCCGTGCACATTTCTTTTCTAGTTGTAGAAACCGTGCTACAGCCTTCTTTCTTGATTCACCAAGCTCGTTTTTATCCTCTTTAAATGGTAGTTGCACAACGTATCTACCAGTTTCATTTCTTGTATATGTATTCTTGAAGTATTCTTCACATTTCGCTTCTGCACTTGATAGTTGCGTTTCATCCTGCAGTTCCTCCGTGTCCCAAAAGCATTTTAATTGTTCGCTCAGTTCTACATTTGTTATGTTGCAAACTGTTGGGCTTCTTCCGTCAACATTCTTTCGGGCGATGCTTCCAGACAAAATCCAACCCAGTTTGGTATTATGTGCCACAGGTGTGCCGGGTTTTCCTTTAATTACCCCGTCCGTGATAATCTCTTGGAACACGTCTGCTCCAATCAACACGTCAATTGTGGCTGACTTGTTGTAGTTAGGGTCCGCTAGGCTGATATGAGCAATGTGATCCCATCCCTTCTCTGTAAAAGTTGTGTCAGGCTGCACATTGACTAATTTCGAGAACACAAAAAATGATGCCCATGTCTTAAAGGGTGTTGAATAAATCGGTTGGATTTTTAGTTCAACTCTACTCGTGGCAGTTCCAGCTCTAACTGCGCCTAAGTCGGCAACCGATACTGACGTCTTTATTGTCTTCAATTGTAGCCATTGCACTGCGTCTTCAGTTATGAACGATGATTGTGAGCCTTGATCAACCAATGCTCTAAGATGGTAGTCACGCTCTTTCCAGTTAGTTTTGGTAATAATAATAATAGCTGTTGCTAATAAGACTGGGTGCTCCATTGTATGTCTCAAATTTGCCTGACGTTCTCCAGAGTGAAGTAGCGTATGGTGTTTTTGATGGCATATTTGGCATGACTTGAGTGACGGACACATCGTTGTTTCGTGATCGGCTTTGAAACAATTCCTACACATACGTTCTTTCCTAACGATGTCCTGTCTTTGTGTCGACGTCATGTTTGCAAATCTCTTGCATATATGTAGCCAATGCATTCCTTTGCACAACCTGCAGACTGGAGTCACCAGAGTATGATATGTTTTATTGAGATGCTTGTATTCTCTATGTGAAAAACTCTGTTGTCTCGTTTCTTTTCGCAAGTTTACCTTCTGTGCTCGTTCTTCTATATTTTCCAACGCATGAAATTTATTTTCCAGGAAACTTAGGAAATCGTTGAGGGATTGCAAGTTCTTAGGTTTGCTTAGAGATTGTTCATATGCTTTCCTTGTTTCGTTGTCTAATTTTTGTGATATTATAAATACGAGCATTGGATCCCAACTTGTAACGTTTATTTTTAACCCTTTTAAGGAGTTAACACATTCCGATGTTGTGTCGTGTAGTCGCTTAAGTTCCACTGCCAATTCGCTGGGACAATTACTTTGGTTGAGTAATGTCTGGATTTGAGCATTTACCAACAACCTCGTGTTTTCGTAGCGATTCATGAGCATCTCTTTTGCTATTAAGTAGTTACTGTCTACTACCTGAAGATGCTGAACGACCTTCGCTGCCTCTCCTGAGAGGTTGGTCTTTCGATAATGTAATTTTTGTGCATTGCCGAATTGGTCATTGTTGTGGATAGTTTGTTCCAACAAATCTATGAATGACTTCCACTGCTGATAGTCCCCCCCAAACGTTGGAAGTTTGATTGTTGGAAGTTTAATATTATGGTGGGGTGCCGTATTTACTTTTTTTGTTTTCGGCTCATTCCTTTCTCTTTTGGAGAGATTGTCGATTTCTTCTTGCAGGTTTACCATGACATTCTCATAGATTTGTTCCAATTCTTTATGGTCATTCATTAAGTCCGTATACATTTCTGCTGTATTTTCGTTTTCCATGATGTCATTACGGATTTTGTTTATGATTTCCCATAGATTGTTTAAGACCATCATCTTTTGTTTATAATACGCCTTTGTCCCTTGGTCGGTATTTTCCATCCGTTCCAATGACCTGAAGAAGGCTTGATTCTGCTCTTCTTGCCGTTTTATTCTTCGTTTCTGCTTCACATCTTCTTCGCTAACATTGATTTCCTTAGTTTCTTGATCAATATCTGTCGCCTCTGATCTTAATTTCTTTTCTTCTAGCTCTCGTAACTTTTCCTTTATTGCCAACATACTTTCGTATAGTTTTTGGAAGTATTAGGTTTGCACATACAAGTGACTTTCGCTGTAAGCCTCGTGTGCCTGTATGGTAATATCTCGTTGCTTGAATTTATTCCAATTGAATTCGAGGCCGTTTAGCCGTTCTTTGACGAATTCTCGTGTCCGTCTGACCTTTGGCTCCTTTGTATATTTTTCCGCTACTTTCTTTATCCATTCGGCCGTCTTCCGTTGTTTCTCTACAAGGTCGTCAAAGCTTTCCATTGTTCTTTTTTTTTTCGTTACAATTCGTATCGTCTGGAGTGCGCTGCTCTTTTCTGCTGAGTATCGTTTTTCAGCGATTGTGTTTCGTATTCTTAGTTATTATTTTTTTTTCACTTTACTTCACTTCGTTTCGCTGATTGTTTTTTTTTTCTCGAAGGAACAGATGTTTCGTTTGCAATTATTACATTGCCACTGGTGGGGGGATAGCAATAATTGAAACAATTGGAAATAAAAAATAATAACATTGTTGGTGAGCTCTTCAAATTGCACTCGTCCTTGCTTTATTGTCCCCTTTATTTATATACACTTTTACTTAATATTATTTGCTGACACAGTGCTGAGGGCTTTGACTCGCGTCAATAAATACGCGAGCAATCGCCGCGGCACTGTCACCTGAGTATCGCACGGGGCAATATGCATGAACAACACTTGTACACTGGTTAAGCTCTCCCATGGCAGTAAAATCGGGAGCCTAAGGAAAATTTGATCCGTTGGTGCTCTAGCTGTTAATTGGGAAACATTAAGAAAGTTCGACCACCTACTTCAATGTGCGTAGTGTCGGATGTTGGGACATACTAGGGACAACTGTAATGTGCAGTATAGATGTTTCAGATGTACTGAATCCCACCAGAAAGGGAAATGTAGTTAAGGCGAGGAAGAAGTTGCAGACAGTGCCCTTCTCAGCTGTGTACTCTGCGGAGGAAAAGGACATCCCGCTACTTATCGGGGTTGTCCTCGTATCCGCGAGCTCCGGCAAAGAGTAAAGGCTGCAAAGAACGCAAAAAACGGTAGAAGCCAGGCCTATGGCCCGTGCTGCAGCTACTGCTGTTACACCGACTATCACCTACGCTCAAATAGCGTCACGCAGAAAACCGGCAGAACAGACAGTGCCAAAGGTTGCCTCGGTCACAGTGCCCAGACAGCCTACGGCAGACCCTAGCTTAAAGGATGTAATGACCACCATTCAGTCATTGCAAGCGCAGATGATCGCTCTGTAGAAACAAATGGTAGATTTACAGATCAGCAAACGGCCCGAGTAGACTTTATCTATTCGGCGCTGTTTAGCGATCGAACGACAAATACAGCTTTTTCACTTCTTGCAAATCCACTATCCTGACGTGCTGATGGTTAGCGAAACTAAGCTTAACCAGACGCGCAATCCCAGGTACAAAAATTACCAAGTAATAAGAAGAGACTGGCCTCAATCCACTCGAGGGGGTGGGGTCGCCCTCTTAATAAAAAATAACATAAATCATAAGATTGTATGCAGCAATGCATATGTGCTGGAGGCTTGTACAGCGAGCATCCCTCTCCAAGGTGGAAGGCGGTTGTTCGTAGTTGCAGTCTACGCGGTAGGCACTCGAAACTCAATTTTCATATCTGAGCTTGAGGTTCTTTTCACTAGCCTTCGCTTAAACTTGGAGGTAAACTGTTACGTTATCGCTGGCGACTTAAACGCAAAGCACGGGGAATGGGGTAACCGAATTCCAAACGAAAGGGGAAACGCTGTCCTAGAGTGGATAGAGCAGAATAATTTCGAGTTCAGGCTAGTTCAGTTCAGTTGCTTGCAACTGATAGACCATCGTTTCCTAGAAGCTGATCCTATCTAGATATAATGATAATCGATAGACGACTAACAATACTAAACGTGGAGCAACACACGAGGAACTGTTTAACTACGGTTGAGTATGACAGCGATCACTTTGATCTCACTACGGTAATACAGCTCCCGAACGGTAATACAGCTGGAGGAACTAGAGGAATATGTCCAAACGCAACCTTATAAATCTAGAACCTTAGCCAGAAAAATTAATTCAAGTGCGATCAATCCTCCTACGAACAGAAACCTTACGAATAAAGAGGTTGACGGGTACCTCATAAAAATGGACGTCACCATTAAACGAACGATGGAAAAGACTATCCCTACGCTGACAGCAAATGATGCTGGCGACATCTACCGGAACGAAGAGATAGACGCACTTCACGTGTAAAAAAGTAGACTGCTGTCAAGACTAAAACTTTTGTACAGACGGTTTACAGATCCGCGAAATGATGAAATATGGTCGTTGAAGTCGCAGATCAAACTAGTACAGCAATTGCTCCAACAGCAATACAGACTAGCTGTAAACTTGTACTGGGGCAAAAAGATTCTGGCTGTAAGTTCCAGCAACCTGAGCATGTTCCCACAAGTAAATAGAATCTTCCGGAGGAAAGGTTAAAACGACATCCATGCCCGACTCAACAGAACGACAGACAACGCCAACTTACTAAGAACAGTGACATCGATCCAGATGGGGCAGTACTTGACGACCACTTCTTTGTAGTTGAAGATCCTCAGGAGAAGGTGAAAGTAATTGGAGCTGTCTTCCAGGAAGTGTATACGGTCAATGAACCTCTTTGTCCAAATGACGACTTGGAAGACAGAGCTAAGCTTAACCACTTCCAACTAAGTACCGAGATAAGTCAATGGCGATCCGAGAATCCTGGTTTCACTAGGTTCCATGACGATCTTCTGGTAAATAATGCCGTCGCCGATGATGGAAACAATTCCATCCTTATTTCAAAGGATGAACTCCAGGGCATCTTTAATTAACTGAAGAAGAAGAAGTCAGTAGGAATCGATGGGATACCGAATATTGTTCTGCGCCATCTACCCTCTGAGGCAGTAGATGTATATACAACCCTGTTTAACAATGCGCTGAGTAACGCATATTACCCGACGCATTGGAAAACAGCTGTATAACAGCCCATTCCGAAAAGGGACAAAGATACTTCTATCCCGACAAATCTCCGGTCTAAAAGTCTTCTTCGATGCATAAGCAAGGTTTTTTAAAAGATTGTCATTAGAGCCCTAAAAGAATGGGTCGAAGAAAGTCAAATTATACCGGACAACCAATTCGGCTTTAGGGCGGGGCATGATACCATACATGCCGCGTCCAAATTGGTATCCGACATTCAGTGGAACAAGAACAAGAACCAATGCACAGGTGCTTGCCTGATAGACATGGAAAAGGCGTTCCACACCGATTGGTTACAAGGGCTCTGCCTGAAGTTAGTTAGACTAGGCATAATTAAAACACTGCTGTATATCTATGATATGGTTACAGGTAGGAAAATCAAAAATAGCAACGTTACATCCACCACAGTATTTCACTAAAAAAAAGTGGGTTGCAACAATGGGCAGTTGGTTCATCGATCCTTTTCACTATATTTACTAGCGATCTTATTGGTTCTATGCCGCATTTAATCGCGTACGCCGATGATCTTATAGCGTACTCAAGCCCGAAAATTGAAGTTATAAATAACATATTGCAGCGTAACTTCGACGAAATTCAGCCATTTTGCGACGACTGGAAGTTGAAAATCAACAGTAGTGCAAAACTATTCTCTTTAGAAACCCTTATCCAGGGCCTTAAAGGACATATTTGACCAGCAGGGCCAGCTGTTAGCTGTGCGAAATGTAGTTAGATATCTTGGCATTTGGTTGGAACAGTATTTGTACTACGGTAAGCATGCAGATACAGCTCTGCAAGTTGGTTGTTTTACAGCAGCCAACTTGATACCAGAGTAAAGGTAATCTGCTACATGGCTCTCATACGGCCAATCATGGTGTACGGTTGCCCAGTGTGGTTCAATCTGAGTCCTTCCCAGATGGAAAAGATGAGGGTATTTGAGAGGCAATGTTCTGAATCCGATTACAAGAAATTCTATCCCAACGAGGTTTTGTATAACGAGGCGAATTTAATTAGGATAGATAATTTCATTATTAAGCTGACCCGAGGGCACATTGCACGAGCGATGAGTTCTCCCAACAGTCTGATCTTTGGGGCGTATTACCCCAACTTCATATACCATGAAAAGGTGCGCCTGAACGGATTCATACCTCCTGAAGCGTTTCTCTACTTAGACTCGAAAGGGCTGATTCAGAACACGGAAGGATGTCCTATCATCTTCCATGTCGTACGCCGAACAGTGGCTCCAATACGAACCGGACGTCGCTCGTAACCACGAGGAACTTCTTCGGTTCAGAAGGGCGATCTCCGCCCGAGATAGGGCTCAGTCTGCTAGAGAACGACACTTCTACTGGTGGTTGCACCAAAACCAGCTCCCGCCATCGCGCGAAAGTAGACTATATTAAATTTACAGTTCTCCTTGTGGCCAACTGACATTATTTTTAAGCTAGTGCGTTAGGTAATAAAATAGTATAAAAAAAAATATAAAACAAAATAAAATACAAAAAAGTGCACTATGGCGTATTAGCTATATATGTCAAGCATATAAATTCTACATACGCCATGGTACACGCGTCCGTATTTTGATATGGACATAGTTAAATTAGGTTTTTATTAAGTTTAAATTTAAGATAGGTTAGGTTAGGCTTAGGCTCAGACCCAAGTTTTATAACTTTTCTTGGGAAAAAAAAATATTATGAACAAAATTTTATTAACAAACTATGTCCAAAGGCAATTTGTGAAATATATCAAGAATAGCTTAGAGCACCTGCTAATGGTCAGTAAGTTAGATTTAAGAACTACTGTTAAGATAAATGTAAGCTAGTTTTAAGTATTTTTCTAGAATTAAAATAAGATAAAAAAAAAGAACTACGCGATTATCTTCGACTCGAATGTGGGCATCTTGAACTGACGTCACGCATAATCTACGGGACGTAGATCTTTAAGGAGGGAAGAGTTAACACCGCGCATTTGGCCCTGAACTCCATATAGGGTTGCAGTCTGTTTGAGAATTGCTGACTAAGTTTATTCAGGTGCCAACCTGTTCACACGCTTATTGAAGATTAAGTTGCGTCGTGCGATTCCCACGACCACCGAACATTAAATTGCATCGCACCTGATACACGCGCCGGCATAGAACTGATGAGCCTGCATTCTGGATGGTTGGAACAGCGGCTTCCTACATGAAGCGCGGTAGCTCTAGGTTTAGTTTAAGTTTTGACTTGTAATCGAGCGGAAGAGGAAATAAAGTAATAAATAAAGCAATAACGTTTTTTGGAATTGTAAGTCGAACAGTTGGGGCGAGACGTTGCCTCCCAGTTCGGGATTTTTTTCAAGAATCCCGGGATGGATTAATTAACTCTGTTTTTATTAATAACAATTACTTATTCAGTACTTGAATGAAATAGTTACCAGCCGTACGAAAACTTTTGTGGGCTTTATTTTGCTTCTTTTGTTCTTAACTTCAGTGTAATTTTTGAATAGATAATAATATTGAATTGATTTTTGCAATATCTGAAGGCTAATGGTTTGTTTTATCTAAATATAATTTTGAAACCAGAATTCTCAATTATAGATTCGGAATAAATTCCATTCGTTTACCGTACGCTAACTTTTGTAGAATCCTGTGTTTTTAACATTTTACATTAACACTAACATTACCTTACAGAAATTGCGCAGGCATTTACGTGCATCTAATTTATGTTCCAAATCTTCTCATTTTCATATTTGTAACAAATATCAATGCAACAAAACAATAGAACTAAACAAGATTTGACATTAATTTCACCTTCAAAAATCATTGTACTTTTATTAACAACTAGGGTTATGTAAAATTTCGCGGGTTACGAACTACATTCGATTATCGATTTTATTTATTTTGTAATATCGGTTCACTCGTCTCAAACATACTTTTACTGTTTCAGCTATATAGCATATTTTATTTTCGAGAGGCATGAAAGGTTAGACGTGTTTTGCGTCTAAATCAGGACAAACTGGGATCCAGGACAAACTGGGATTAAAGGTAATGCAGTAGTCGATACGGAAGTACAAAACGCAAATAATCTACTCTCAAATTTTTTTCATGTACTTCATGTTTAAATGAATCCCGATGCAAATTATCCATTATATTCCAATAGTGTCAGTTTTAAGATTTTGAAAAATTATATAAGACTTCGACCAGGGCACCCCTACGTCATCCACAAAAACCACACCTGTGTATAAAATGAAATAGTGTTCGATGGTTCGTAAATAACATTTAAAATTCGTAAATATCAGTCGAATTTTCGATGGACGAATTGAACACCTTACCTGTAAAAAATTTAACTCCATTTCCAAAAGAGTACCAAACCAAAATATTTGTTATCTTCGTTTGATGAAATTGACCGAATCAAGTATTATTATGCAGGGGAAACTTTCTTCTTCCTTCGACGGCTTTTCTGGTCACAGTCGATTTTCAATGAAACCAGGTTATTTGATTGTTATTTTCTCAACGTTTCGGCAGGGATTGCTAGTTTTTTTTTTGTAATAATTTCACATAACATCTAGATTCTAACATCTACATCTACTTATAACAACAACACAATTAATATCTCCTGATGAAGGCAGCAATCCCTGTTATCTTCTTTCTAATCTTTTCTACTCTTAATCTTATAAATCATCTTTAACCATAAAACAAATTTGTTTTTATTGATTCACTTTTAAAAATAATTATTTTAATTTTTAAGTACCTAACCTATTTTTAAGGCTTTGGGAGCTAGTTTTAGTTTCGAAGATATTAATCTTGTAATTTATTTATAAATTAATAAAATTATAATAATAATAAAGCAGTTAGATCAGAAGACGGTCTATAACAGACCTTCTAGAGATTCTGTATCTCTATTTGTTGACTTGTGATTAGAATTGACTTGAATTTCTGTGTTTTTATTATTTGGTTTTTGTTTTTAACTTTTCTGTTTACTTAATTGAAACAGTAACAATAGGTCTGTTCCAATTGATTTGTGTACAGAAATTCGTAGTTAAGTAGTTTGGGTAAAAATCTGGGTAACTCTACCGATAATTGTGAAACAACTTTTCGTAGAAATTCGTAAACAGCTATCAGACATATATAATGTCAGAGGTTTTTTTTGTTTTCACTTTGACAGCCATCTGCTGCCCACAGATTTTTCTTCGGGAGCAATTCGTAGGGAGGTGAAATATTTTGCTCTCTCATGATATCTCTCTTCTACGAAAAACTCAGCTAATGAAACGCTTTTTCGTAGTTTGTCAGACAAATTCGTAGCAATTCAGAGCAATTGGAACGGACCTAGTATATTTCACAGCAAAGAAAAAAGGGAGTAGTTGCATCTGAAAAACAGTAATTTCAAAACTTTATTAATTCAGAAAAAAGCATATGAAAAACTTATTTTGAACGCAAAATTTACTAAATAGTACTTGCTCATTCTCATTCCTCCTCACTCCTGCGGGCAATGACAAACCACCTTTAGGTCGTCTGTGCCAGTTACTCACTTTTAATACGCACACTTTGATTGTTTGTCTAACCTTTTGACTTAATAATCAATAAATACTATAACGTGTACGTATCCCTTTAGTAAAGATTCTAGGTTACACAAAATCCTGAGATAAGTATTTTAATTGGAAAAACATCCATTTCACTTACAATTCGAATAGAATTATTCCAACTTAACTCATATTCACATTATGTGATGTAAATAATAAAGTAGGTGCTTAGATAATAAAAAACAAATATATATGAATATATAATTCGCAGTTATTAGATGAATACAGTATTAAAAGTTTTGGCGTACAAATCTATATTTTCCCATTCAGTAGTTGAAAAGAGAATTCGTTTCTGCTTTATGGACCACACAAGATTTCACAAGATGCGTCTCTAAAAAACCGAATTAGATCCAGTCAAAAACTTAATTTCATTAGAAAGTTAAAAATCATCCAAAACATTCCACAAGTCTAAGTGTTTCAGATTTTATTTCTAGAGGAAATCAGAAATTATTAGCTAGGAAGCTGCATATAAAATTAACAAAATACGGTTATGGAGTTATTGTTTACGCGGGCGGACTCTATCTACTCAATAAAGAGAAATAATTTATAAGGAAAATATCATATTATATAACATTCAATATAAGGTATTGATTACATTAATATTAATAAAAGATCTTCTTTTGTTCCTTACGAACGCAGTCTGATATATGTTTAAAAATGGCTGCTGAATAAATTAAATCCATGTGTAATTTGACATTATTGAAGACACAAATGCAGGAAATAGTGGGCATATTGCACTTTGGATGGGAAACATAAGCATATGTATAAACTGAGACAATTTGACAGAGTTTTTTATAACATTTCCCCTCTTTGAACAGCTGATTCAAAGGGTTTTTTTGTTCTTAATTTTTTTTATATATATTTTTTGGCATATTTTATTAAATATATAAAATCGTATCTTAATTCTAGAAAAATACTTAAAATTAGCTTACAATTATCTCAATAACAGTTCCTAAATCTAACTTCCTGACCATAAGCAGGTGCTCTAAGCTAATCTATGTCAAACTTAAATAATAATTTATAATATAATAATATGTACATAATTTTTTTGTTCCAAGAAAAGTATGAAAAACTTGGCTTCTTCGTTTTTGTTGTAACCTACCTTAACCTATTCTAAATTAAACTTAACTACCACTTATCAAGAAATAAAAACTAAACTATATCCATATTAAATTACGGACGTGTGCACCATGACATATGTATCTCGAATTTATATGCTTAACATACTCGTATATAGTTAATATGCCATGGTGCACCTCTTTTTGGGTGTTACAACTATAACAAGGCACGTTGGCCACGTTTCTCCAGAGTCTTAAAAAAAGAACTACGTTCGAATGCAATCTTTCCACCAACGAATAGAAATTTGACAAACGAAGAGGTTGACAGGTACTTAATACAAATGGACGAGACCATTAAACAAACAATGAAAAATACTATTCCTACGCTGACACCAAAGGATGCTGGCGACATCTACCGGAACGCCGAGATAGACGCACTTCACGTGCAAAAAAGTAGACTACTGTCAAGCCTAAAACTCTTGTACAGACGGTTTACAGATCTGCAGAATGATGAAATACGGTCATTAAAGTCGCAGATCAAATTAATTCAGCAATTGCTCCACCAGCAATACAGACTAGCTGTAAACTTGTACTGGGGCAATAAGATTCGGGCTGTGAGATCCAGCAACCCGAGCATGCTCCCACAAGTAAATAGAATCTTCCGGAGGAAAGGTTTTAACGACATCCAAACTGTCCGACTCAACAGAACGACAGACAACGCCAACTTACTAAGGACAGTAGACATCGATCCAGATGGGGCAGTACTTGACGACGACTTCTTTGTAGTCGAAGATCCCCAGGAGAAGGTGAAAGTAATTGGAGCTGTCTTCCAGGAAGTATATACGGTCAATGAACCTCTTTGTCCAAATAACGACTTGGAAGACAGAGCCAAGCTTAACCACTTCCAACTAAGTTCTGAAATAAGTCAATGGCGATCGAGAATCCTGGTTTCACCAGGTTCAGTGACGATCTTCTGGCAAATAATGCCGTCGCCGATGATGGAAACAATTCCATCCTTATTTCGAAGGATGAACTCCAGGGCATCTTTAATTAACTGAAGAAGAAGAAGTCAGTAGGAATCGATGGGATACCGAATATTGTTCTGCGCCATCTACCCTCTGAGGCAGTAGATGTATATACAACCCTGTTTAACAATGCGCTGAGTAACGCATATTACCCGGCGCATTGGAAAACAGCTGTGGTACAGCCCATTCCGAAAAGAGACAAAGATACTTCCATCCCGACAAATCTCCGGTCTATAAGTCTTCTTCCGTGCATAAGCAAGGTTTTTGAAAAGATTGTCATTAGAGCTCTTAAAGAATGGGTCGAGGAATGTCAAATTATACCGGACAACCAATTCGGCTTTAGGGCGGGGCATGATACCATACATGCCGCATCCAAATTGGTATCCGACATTCAGTGGAACAAGAACAAGAACCAATGCACAGGTGCTTGCCTGATAGACATGGAAAAGGCGTTCGACACCGTTTGGTTAGAAGGCCTTTTCCTCAAGTTAGTCAGACTAGGCATAGATAAGACACTGCTGTATATGATCTATGATATGATTACAGGTAGGAAGTTTGTTGTGAAAAATAGCAACATTACATCCACCACCGTATTTCACATAAAAAATGGTTTGCAACAAGGTGCCGTTGGTTCACCGATCCTTTTCGCTATATTCACTAGCGATCTTATTGGTTCCATGCCGCATTTAATCGCGTACGCCGATGATCTCATAGCGTACAGATCAGGCCCGAAAATTGAAGTTATAAATAACTTGTTGCAGCATGACTTTGACGAAATTCAGCGATTTTGCGACGACTGGAAGTTAAAGATCAACTTCCGGAAGTGCGAAACTATCCTCTTTAGAACCCCGCTATCTAGAGCCTCAAGGGACACGAAGAAAAGCTGGCGCAAGTTCGGCATATTGGACCCGCGGGGCCAGCCGTTAACTGTGCAAAATGTAGTTAGATATCTTGGCATTTGGTTGGACCAATACTTGTACTGTGGTAAGCATGCAGATACAGCTCTGACAAAAGCTAAGAAAGCCTTTGCTGCGGCAAGTTGGTTGTTTTACAGCAGCCAACTTGATACCAGAGTAAAGGTGATCTGCTACATGGCTCTCATACGGCCAATCATGGTGTACGGTTGCCCAGTGTGGTTCAATCTGAGTCCTTCTCAGATGGAAAAGATGAGGGTGTTTGAGAGGCAATGTCTCCGGGCCTGCCTCCGGTTGTATCGAACACCTGAATCCGATTACAAGAAATTCTATCCCAACGAGGTTCTGTATAACGAGGCAAATCTAATTAGGATAGATAATTTCATTATTAAGCTGACTCGTGGGCACATTGCACGAGCGATGACTTCTTCAAACAGTCTGATCTTTGGGACGTATTACCCCAACTTCATGTACCATGAAAAGGTGCGCCTAAACGGATTCATACCTCCTGAAGCGTTTCTCTACTTAGACTCGAAAGGGCTGATTCAGAACACGGAAGGATGTCCTATCATCTTCCATGTCGTACGCCGAACAGTGGATAGACGGCTCCAATACGAACCGGACGTCGCTCGTAGCCACGAGGAACTTCTTCGATTCAGTAGGGCGATCTCCGCCCGAGATAGGGCGCTGTCCGCCAGAGAACGACACTTCTACTGGTGGTTGCACCAAAACCAGCTCCCGCCAACGCGCGAAAGTAGACTACATTAAATTTAAAGTTCTCCTTGTGGCCAACTGACATAGTTTTTAAGCTAGTACGTAAGGTAATAAAATAATAAAAAAAAAAAAAAAAAAAAAAAAAATTAATTACAAAAAAAAATAATTAATAAAAAATAAAAATACAAAAAAAGGTGCACTATGGCGTATTGGCTATATATGTCAAGCATATAAATTCTACATACGCCATGGTACACACGTCCGTACTTTGATATGGGCATAGTTTAGCTAGGTTTTTATTAAGTTTAAATTTAAGGTAGGTTAGGTTAGGCTTAGATTTAGGCTCGGGTCCAAGTTTTTATAACTTTTCTTGGAAAAAAAAGAAAAAAATGTAATTATTACAAACAAAATTTTACTTGCAAGTATGCCCAAAGGCAATTTAAAAAAAAAATCAAGAATAGCTTAGAGCACCTGCTAATGGTCAGTAAGTTAGATTTAAGAAGTACTGTTACGATAAATGTAAGCTAGTTTTAGGTATTTTTCTAGAATTAAAATAAGATAACATTGATATTTAATAAAATATGCCCAAAAAACAGAAACCTCTTTTTGGGGGCTCATTCCCTTCTTTAGTTTTTTATATTTTTTTTTTGTTTTAGTTAAATTACCGCATACACTCTACCTTAAAAACTATGTCAGTTGACCACAAGGGAAACTTAAAATTCAAAAATGTACACTTTCGAGCGGTGGCGGGGCTTGATTTTGATGTAACCACCAGTAGAAGTGACGTTCTCTGGCGGACAGTGCCCTATCTTGGGTGGAGATCGCCCTTCTGAACAGAATAATTTCCTCGTGACTACGAGCGACGTCCGGTTCGTATTGGAGTCGCCTATCCACTGTTCGGCGTACGACATGGATGATGATAGGACATCCTTCTGTGTTGTAAATCAGCCCTTTGGAGTCTAAATAGAGAAACGCTTTGTTAGGGTAATACGCCCCAAAGATCAGACTGCTGGATGAAGCCATTGCTCGTGTAATGTGCCCTCGAGTCAGCTTAAAAATAAAATTATCTATCCCGATTAGACTTGCCTCGTTATACAAAACCTCGGTGGGATAGAATTTCCTGTAATCGGATTCAGGTGTTCGATACAACCGGAGGCAGGCCCGGGAACATTGCCTCTCGAACACCCTCATCTTTTCCATATGGAAAGGACTCAGATTGAACGGGCAACCGTAACCCATGATTGGCCGTATGAGAGCCATGTAGCAGATCACCTTTACTCTGGTATCAAGTTGGCTGCTGTAAAGAAGTTGATTTTCAACCAGTCGTTGAATCGCTGAATATCGTCGAAGTCAAGCTGCAACAAGTTATTTATCACTTCAATTTTCGGACATGATCTAAATGCGGCATGGAACCAACAACATCGCTAGTGAATATAGCGAAAAGGATCGGTAACCCAATTGCCCCTTGTTACAACCCATTTTTATATGAAATACGGTGCTTGATGTAACCTTGCCATTTTTCACAACAAACTTTTTACCTGTAACCATATCATAGATCATATACAGCTGTGTTTTATCTATGCCTAGTTTAATTAACTTGAGGAAGAGGCCTTCTAACCACACGGTGTCGAACGCCTTTTCTATGTCTATTAGGCGAGCACCTGTGCATTGGTTCTTGTTCTTGTTCCTGTGAATGTCGGATACCAATTTGGTCGTGGCATGTATGGTATCATGCCCCGCCCTAAAGCCGAATTGGTTGTGCGATATAGTTTGACGTTCCTCGACCCATTCTTTTAGGGCTCTAATTACAATCTTTTCAAAAACCCTGCTTTTGCTTGGAAGAAGACTTATAGACCGGAGATTTGTCGGGATGGAGGTATCTTTGTCTCTTTTCGGAATGGGCTATACCACAACTGTTTTCCAATACGCCGGGTAATATGCATTACTCAGCGCATTGTTGAACAGGGTTGTAAAAATATATACATCTACTGCCTCAGACGGTAGATGATCGTCGATTCCTACTGACTTCTTCTTCTTCAGTGAATTAATATACACTGGAGCTCATCCTTCGAAATAAGGATGAAATTGTTTCCATCATCGGCGACGGCATTATTTGCCAGAAGATCGTCATGGAACTTAGTGAAACCAGGATTCTCGGATCGCCATTGACTTATCTCGGTACACAGTTGGAAGTGGTTAAGCAGGGCTCTATCTTCCATGTTGTGATTTGGGCGAAGAGGTTCATTGACCGTGTACACTTCCTTGAAGACTGCTCTAATTACTTTCACCTTCTCCTGAGGATCTTCAACTACAAAGAAGTGGTCGTCAAGTACTGCCCCATCTGGATCGATGTCACTGTTCTTAGTAAGTTGGCGTTGTCTGTCGTTCTGTTGAGTCGGGCATGGATGTCGTTTTAACCTTTCCTCCGGAAGATTCTATTTACCTGTGGGAACATGCTCGGGTTGCTGGATCTTACAGCACGAATCTTATTGCCCCAGTACAAGTTTACTGCTAGTCTGTATTGCTGGTGGAGCAATTGCTGAACTAATTTGATCTACGACTTTAACGACCGTATTTCATCATTCTGCGTATCTGTAAACCGTCTGTACAAGAGTTTTAGTATTGACAGTAGTCCACTTTTTTGCACGTGAAGTGCGTCTATGTCGGCGTTCCGGTAGATGTCGCCAGCATCCTTTGGTGTCAGCGTAGGAATAGTATTTTTCATTGTTTGTTTAATGGTGTCGTCCATTTGTATTAGGTACCTGTAAACCTCTTCGTTTGTCAAATTTCTGTTCGTTGGTGGAAAGATTGCATTCGAACGTAGTTCTGTTTTTAAGACTCTGGAGAAACGTGGCCAACGTGCCTTGTTATAGTTGTAAGGATACGTATGGACATATCTCTCCAGTTCCTCCAGCTCGTTCGGGAGCTGAATAGCCGCGGCTAGACCACAGTGATCACTGTCGTACTCGACAGCGGTTAAACAGTTCCTTGTGAGTCAATCCACGTTCAAAATTGTGATTCGCTTGTCTGTAAGCATCACGTCCAAATACGATCCACTTCGTGGAAAAAATGGTTTGTCAGTTGCAAGTAAGTCAAGCCTGAACTCGATACCATTCTGCTCTATCCACTCTAGGAGAGCGTTTCCCCTCTCGTTTGGAATTCTGTTACCCCATTCACCGTGCTTTGCGTTTAAATCACCAGCAATAGCGAAAAAGTTTTCCTCCAGGTTTAAGCGAAGGCTAGTGAAGAGAGCCTCGAGCTCAGATATGAAAATTGAGTTTCGAGTATCTGCCGCGTAGACTGCAATCACGAATAAGCGCCTTCCACCTTGGAGAGGGATGCTCGCGATATAAGCCTCCAGCACACTAAACCTTCGCACAACATTGCTGTATACGACCTTATGATTTATGTTATTTTTTATTAAGAGGGCGACCCCACCCCCTCGAGAGGAATTAGGCCAGTCTCTTCTTATTATTTGGTAATTTTGGTACCTAAGATTGCGCGTCTGGTTTAGCTTGGTTTCGCAAACCATCAGCACGTCAGGATTATGGGTTTGCAAGAAGTAAAAAAGCTGTATTTGTCGTTCGATCCTTATCAGCGAATTGACATTCACTGCTAGGATCTTAAGGGATCCTGCTGCGCGTGTAACCATTATACCTGTTGCGTATTTGGCTCGCTAAACAGCGCCGAATAGATAAAGTCTACTCGGGCCGTTTGCTGTAGGAAACTGGTCTGTAAATCTACCATCTGTTTCTGCAAAGCGATCATCTGCGCTTGCATTGACTGAATGGTGGTCAATCGCATAGTTCTCTGATCTTCTAAATTGACTCTGGGATCAATCGTGATATTATGTAGATTCACCGATGTTAAGTTAGGATCGAGATTAATCTTTCGCCAGGCAATCCATATTACAGCAGCTATGACTATGACGATTTCCACGTTTGTGAAGGAAAGGAAAGCAGCTCGAATCTTCAGATTCTTCAACTGAGCAATGTTCCTTACACTGATGCTATGCAAATCACATGGGAGTAACTGAGTATGTGAATATGAAGAGCTTGTGAATGTTATATTGTTCAACATGATCGTTTCATTACTCAGCTTAATCACGTAAGTACCATTAAGAATCCTTGAAGCATTCCCAGATGTTAATCGTCCGATGAAGTTGGTAAGGAATATCGTGTCTTCCTGGACCAATTCGATCACCTTTTCCTTGTTAGTGCGGAAGGTACAAGTAGTCTGACCTCCTTGCAAGAACCTTACCACACAGCTGTCTTCCTTAAATTTCTGCAATGGTCTAGCACTACAGATCATTTGATTATTAACACGGAAACATTCACTGATAATCCCGTATATTTCCTCGTGATGAAATAGGATCCTATTGTAATCCATATCAATGTGCAAACCGTCAGTGATTGATGCTCTCATCCATCCTTTCTTACTATCGGCATGGAAAGAACATAGAAAAGAAGTGAACCATTTAAATATATAGATGGTGATCCATTTTCTATGGCGTCAATTTCATTTAAATAAGGTAGAGTTTCTATTTCTCCGATGATTCTACTTATTTCTTCTCTATCTCAGAGATTCGTGTTCACAATGCCACTTTTAGCCATTTGACAGGTGCGCTTTATCTCGCTAATTTTGGCTTTTACTATAATGACTTGATCCAAAACATCTAGTTCGTATCGTCCGAATAATTATTTTATAATTATTATTCTCATTATTAAATTGATCTAACATCCAACTGAGCTTTCTTGTTGTCTCGTGCATATATTATTCGTTGTTGTTCTTTATGACGTCTTCTTCGTTGGAAATTATTTTGTTCCAGTCCGCAGCATCGGGATTTCCGGCAATCCATTTCCAAGCTGATCCAATCCAGTTGATGGACCTGGTGATTCGATGCCTCACCTCTAAGTAAGGGCAATTTGTCATTCATCTTATTGAGGTGAATTTCGATTGTGGCCCTTTTTTCTATCGAAAAATTTTCATTTATTGACATGTTAATAGCCTGTGCTAGATCCTCGAATCGAGTTAAGTTGATAACATGCACTAGCTTACAGTCTCCCTCGATAATCCACCCGCTGCCTTCTTTTATTGTAACAATTGGCGATTGGTGGTTGAATAATTGATAACTTAAGACGGTGGGCAGGAAAGCAGTAGCTCTGAAAAGAAGGGTACAAGCCATAGCTTGTTCTTCTGAGTCTTTAAAATGAAACATGCGAATATTCTTTTACACTATGTCAAATATAAGATTTTAATTTCTACTTCCTAAAATATTACAAAACAAGTATACTTTCACAAAATATTAAGATTCTTTGCTTGCTCCCTCTTTAATTATTAATACAAATCAATTACAAATTATCATGGGAGAGTAGAACAAATTACTTATTTCTCTTATTACAATACCCAAGTGCAGTCTTTTCCTTATATAGCTTTCTCAAATACAATTAATCGTTGTGAGTCGGAGAGTGGATTAACTTTTCTTGTCATTTTTGGCAACAACCTCTTTTCGATATAAGGGCTTGTCCTTCGCACGAATTCCCTTACACGCAGTATATACTATGTCTCCCTTATTATAATTTTTAGGATTAGGTTTTTTCTTATTAAATCAGGGTAAATTAATTTGTTTGCTTTCTTTCAATTTCATCCCTCAGTTCCCTGTTTACCCTGATGCGATATCCTAAAATACTGTGGTAATTAATACGCTGAGTTCTATTGAAAAATGTTATTGTACCTGTCTACAGCGATGTTCAGTAGCTTCTTAAGGCATAAATCTTTATACTCGATTCCAAGGCAACGATATATCTCCAATATGGTGGAATGAAAGCGCTCCACCTGACCATTAACCTCACTGCGATGGACAGAAGTTTATAGTGCTTAATCCAAAATAGCTCGATAAAATTGAAAATGATAGGACTCAAAAACTTTCTTCTTCTTCTTGTGGCGCTACAGTCCGGGGTGGACCTGGGCCTAAGCCAACATGCCTCTCCAGCCAGCACGATCTTTCCCCAGCTGCCTCCAGTTGCGCACTTCAAGTTGGTTGAGGTCCTTCTCCACTTGTGTGCGCCACTTTCTGGTCGTCTAGGTCGTCCTCTGTTGCGTCGTCCCAATGGCACGGATTCAAATACTTTTCGGGCCGGAGCAGTGGTGTCCATACGCTCTACATGCCCCAGCCCCCTTAAGCGTTGTATCCGTAGACGCTTGACCAGGCGCATGTCACTGTACAGCCTATAGAATTCGTCATTAAATCTTTTCCTCTAGATGCCATCAACGCAAACAGGACCAAAAATCGCACGCAAGACTTTTCTCTCGAAGAGACTAAGGGCTTCCTCATTCGCCTTTGCTAATGTCCAAGATTCTGCGCCATAAATTAGGACGGGGCAAGCTGTTATATAAAGCGAGCTTAGTCTCAATTGCGTCTTGAGCCCAAAGAAACAGCGATTGGCAAGAGTGATTCTGCGTTTGATTTCGGTACTGATGTTGTTGTCCCTGTTTCCCGCGGAGCCGAGGTGGACGAAGTACTTGACTACCTCGAAGTTTCTGCTGCCTAGTGTGACGCTCAGTCCGACGCATCAATGTTGTGTGTCCTTCCTTGATGACAGCATGTACTTAGTTTTTCCCTCATTTATCGCCAGACCCATTTTAGCCGCTTCCGCTTCAATGCCAGCAAACGCCTCATTGACGGCTCGCTGTGTTCGTCCAATTACGACAATGTCATCAGCGTAAGCTAACAATTGAACTGACTTCTGGAAGATCGTGCCTTTGGTGTTGACTTGTGAGTTACGCACGATCTTCTCGAGGATGATGTTAAAGAAGTCACATAACAGTGCGTCATTTTGTCTAAAACCTTTTTCGACATTGAAGGTCTGGTGAGTTCGTTACCGACCTTGACGGAGCAGCGAGAGTTCTCCATCGTTATCCTACACAATCTGACGAGTTTGGTAGGAATGCCAAAACTAGACATGACACTGTATAGCTCGTCTCTATGCACACTATCATATGCGGCCTTGAAGTCGAAGAATAGGTGATGAGTGTCAGTTTGCATTTCTTGGGTCTTTTCCAGGATTTGCCGTAATGTGAAGATCTGGTCCATTGTGGACTTCCCTGGCCTGAAACCACACTGATAGGGACCTATCAGGTCATGGACAAACGGTTTCAGACGCTCACACAATATGGCAGAGAGGATCTTGTATGCGATGTTCAAGAGACTAATCCCTCTGTAGTTGGCGCATTCAAAGGGGTCTCCTTTTTTGTGAACCGGGCAAACGACGCTGAGATTCCACTCATCGGGCATGCTTTCCTCCGACCATATCTTACAGATGAGCTGGTGCATGCGCCCAACCAGGTCATCTCCGGCTGCTTTAAATAGTTCTGCGGACAGTCCGTCCGCTCCAGCAGCTTTGTTCGACTTCAGCTTGGATATTGCTATCTTCACCTCGTCGGGGGGACGGAATGCTTGTCTATCATCGTCCAAATTGAGTGGAACATTCTGCCTAACAGCGGGATTTGGGCCGTCATCGCCGTTAAGAAGTCTGCAGTCTGATCCTTCCAGATTCAGCACAGACTGCGACTCTACTACGAGTTCTCCGTTTTGTCCCGGCAGGCTTTGGTCCTTTCGGTAAAACGTTCGGACTTCATTCCTGCCATAGCAGATTTCCATTTCGTCGACCGCGCGCTTCTCATGCTCCTTCTTTTTCCTTCTGAGAAGCCTGTGCTCTTCCCTACTTCTCTGTTCGTAGAGCTCACGAACAGCCCCCGTTGTTCGATGCAGCGTTGCCTTATAGGCGTCTTGTTTAGCTGCGTCCGCTTGCCTGCACTCGTCGTCAAACCATGGGTTCCTTCTGGGTGGTGACGTGAAACCCAGCACATCAGTGGCAGCTTCTTTGATGGCTTCTTGACAACGTTTCCATTCTTCTTCTATGCTTAGTGCAGGAAGCGTAGAACTCTGAGCGAGTTTCAGGAAGACTCGGTCGGCAAAGTTCCCAGCAATCGGTTGCGATTGTAGGTTTTCGACGTCAAACCGTTTTGGCCTTTCTCGACTCCGTTGCTCTCTCGATATCCGGGTTCTTACCTTGGCTACAACAAGGTGATGATCCGAGTCAATGTTTGCACCGGAAGGTTCTGACATCGAGAATACTGGAGGAGTGTCTGACGTCGATCGCAACATGATCAATCTGGTTGACGGTTGATTGATCAGGAGATCGCCAGGACCCTTTGTGAATGTCCAGGTGTGGGAACCGCGTGCTAGCTACAGAGAGGTTTCGCCCCGAGGTGAAGTCCAACAGCCTGAGTCCGATTCCGGATGTGTTGTCGTGCAGACTGTGTTTACCGATGCGTTTAGCGATTACGACCTCCTAGAACGATCTTGATGTCGTAGCTGGGGCATCGATCACATGTTCATTCTAGGAGATCATATAAGTCATCTTTGATGTTGTCATCCTTCTCCTCTGTAGGGGCGTGAGCGCAAATTAAGCTGATGTTCCCGAATTTAGCCTTGATGCGGATTGTCATGAGGCGTTCGCTGACGGGATCGTAGCTGAAGACTTTTTGCCTAAGTCTGCCTCTAACAACAAATCCGCATCCGAATAAGCGCTGCCTTCTCTCTCTATAGCAATTGCTGTAGTAGATATCGCAGTTCTTCATCGCTTTTATGCCAGGCCCATCCCATCGCACTTTCTGGATGGCGGTTATGTCTGCCTTATAGCAGTCAAGGGCCTCCGCAAGTTGTTCGGCTGCACGTGGCCTGTTAAGGGACCTCAAACTCTTCAACTCCTTCAGGTTTTCTGGAGGAAGTAACTTCTCGATAGCTGCCACATTTTTTGGGTCAGCCTTAATTCCATTCCGCGTTATGACCTAACTGTTGATCTCATGGAGTTTGTTTTTTCCAGATTCACTTTAAGGTTTGCCTCCCGAAGTTTCCGGAATTGGGTACCTATCAGGGATTGTGACGGCATATAATCTTTTATAATCTATTACCATCCGATATTGTTTCTCCCCACATTTTTTTGGGTTTCTTAGGAACAACCCAGATTGGAAAGTTGTAGGGGCTCTTTGAAGGACGTATTATTTGCTCCGCTAAAAGCTTTCTTATTTCTTCTTCCATTACTTTTCTCATGTTTGTCGGGTACGGGTAACATTTGCTGTATATCGGCTCATCGGTACTAGTTTTGTTTTCTGCCTCAACCAAGGCCTCGACTTTTTCGCTCGTATCGATAGAGCCGAAAAGAGGTTGGTTTCTTTGGAAAGGTTTTCATCCAGAAGTAGGTTTACCTCTCCTGAAATTCTTTCCTTCAAGGGGATCGTTATGTGCGGATGGAGTTTCAGGGTATATCTGCCCCGGTCAATAACTGCTTGGAGTTCTTTCAGAGAGTCGTCCCCGATAATTCCGTCAAAGAACATTGGTCCAGGCAAGATGTAAAATATCCATTATGTGCTATTACCGACCGACTGGAAAAATTTACCACGAATTTTCTCTTCTATTTTAATATTGCCGCCGGCGGAGTGAACATAGAATCGGTGATCAAGGCGAGTGGAATGGGATGATGTTTTTTTGACTGCAGATGGAGACAGGAAATTTTTGTTATCTCCCGTATCAACGAGGAACCTAAGCGAGAGCCCATCCCTTGTTACATTTTCTAAATATGAAACGCTGGAATAAATATGGAAAATTTACTTCGTCACAAATCTTGTCTTCAGCCAATTCTTTATATCTTTGTGTAGGCTCTTCTTGAGCCGCCTCCATATGATACACTCTCTGATGTTTCTGCGGGTATTGCACAGAGTGTGCCTTTCTCTTGAAAGGGTTCATGTCGCGAGGACGATTCATATAATTTACGTTAAGCGATTGGGTGGACCCCAGCTCCATTTTTTCATAGGGTTTTGGAGCTGTTGATCTTGGCGGAGGAGTACTCTCCGTTGGAGGTGAATAACGCGGTTGAGGATTGTGAAAGAATCTTTTTTGCCTGAATTCCTTCCTAAGCATTTGATTCACAGGTGCCGTTACTGTATTTGCGGCACCAGCATTATGAATCATATGATTCCTATAGTTTAGGTTTTGCATTTCTAGACATGCTGAATAAGCCTTCGATAAAGTTCTAGGCCTCTGGACTATGAGAATTCTGGCAAGATCATCGCTAAGGCCACGAATAAAGACGTCTTAGGCCCTATTTTTGTATGTTTCTACTAGAACTGCCAATCATTGTCGAAGATGTTATACGACACAAGGGCGGTATCGGCAGGTCCCCTTATTTTCTGCCGAATGTGCTGTACTTACGGTGTGTACTTACGTTACGTACTGCGTAGGATTTCCTTCGAAAATTTGTAATTCTTTTACAGAATCCGGCAGACGAGAGATTTCCTTCAAGTCTGCCTCGTTTCTCGGAGCACAGAGTTCAGATTCCGTGCTAATTTCGGTGGGCGGAGGTATTTCTACAGATTTCGTCTCCAAACTTCTTAACCTAGCATCTTATTCCTTTATTTGACCTAATATGGCTCCCTTTAGGTCTGTTATGGATTTATGGCATCCATTCTTTACCGCAGAAGTAAGAAGTCGTTGCCAAATATATTTGACTTCAAAATGTACTTAAATTCTCGACTCTCCGACACTCAATATTCGTATGCACGTATTTTAATGACTTACAACTTCAATGGGTCACTACAGATAATTAATTAATTCCACTTTATATTACAACTTTCTTTCAACTCTAATTCCAATCAATTCTATAATTACTTTAGATTTTTCTTATATTTTCCTATTTCAATTGAGGATCTTCAATTACTGTCGTTATTACTTTTTTTTTTCTTAGACAGCTCTTAATTGATCTGCACACCTTAGTGTAATCAAATAATCAACTTTTTTAGTTTCACTTATTCTTTTTATTCATCCAAATACCTATCCGCAATTCTTTTCAGCAGATGACACTCAGAATTATACTTCTTCTTGCAATTAGATTCTTCACTTTCAATTTCTCTCACTCTATTATCTCACCAAAGATCTGCAATATTTTTCCTTTTTTCACTTAGTATTAATTGAATCTTTAATTTTTTACTTGTGTTGCACAAAAATCGATTCGAACAATTTTCTTATTATCTTTACTATTTAATTTTAATTTCCTTACATCAGAAATAGTACACTGAGTTTCATTGTGACCTCGGATTATGTTTTCCTTTTCACGATTTAAACTTGGCGTTACTGCAACGAAAAACGAACAATCTCTTTTGGAAGGATCGTGTTATCCTTTTTTGATGCGAGCATTAAAATGCACTCAACCTACTAAGGCACGATCAGCTTCACACGAATTCACTTGGTATTCCCTTTTGACCAACATTCGTGTTCTCATGGGTACGATTGAGTAGTCGATTTATAAGCACAGTGTTCTCATGGGGACTGAGCTTTTCGTTCAATGGAACGCATTAACATTATCTCCTGGTTAGAGAATAACAATGTGAAAAAGGAGAACCAAGGATGTCGTATACGGAGATGTCCCTGCTCGGGCGCCAGTTAAAGAATCCATCCCGGGATTCCTGAAAAAATTCACGAACGGGGAGGCCACGCCTCCCCCCAACCTTTCTATATACAATTCCACAAAACTTTATTGAGCAGGAAAGAGCATGCTTAACTTAACTTAACTGTAAGTCCGAAGGTGGGCTTAAGGGTGAACGGGTGAGCATTCCTAGCGAGGCGGGTATTGCGGGTGAATTCTTGAAGGGGAGGAATGCAGCTGGCTAACTCGTTAGAGCATTTTGTGAACAAACGTTTTTTCTGCTTTTGGGAGAATGCAGCACTTTTTGCCTCAAAGTGTGATCATAGGAGAATTTAACGCGTCGTATTAATGCATTGTAATAATTTTCCTCACAAGGGTTGGCTTTGAAAAGCCCCTTTGCAGCTCGAGTCGTACCACGCGTTAGTCTTCGGTTTGATACTCTTCAGTTTGTGAGTAATGAAGGACAAAAATATTTTTGTAATCATATCAGCTGCGATATCCACGTCACTATCGAGGGACTGTTCACTATAACAGTTAAAATCCCTATAGCTAAACTGTTCTTTTAGAGAGTTGCTGGTTGGTTGGGAAGAAAACGGAAAATTGACTGATACGAGGAAAATTGACTGATGATGCTGAAATTGGAAAGCTAATCTCAAGATGTAAGTCTACGATCCAAAGAATAATAAAACGCTTCAGGTACGGTAGACAGGTAAACACAAAAACAAGATCTGGCAGACCATCTGAGCTCTCTGCAAGAGACAAACGAAGCAGATGATAGACAAGATACCTTCATAACCGCAAAAAAAAATAAGCAGTGACCTGCAAGTGTTTAACTATACCGAAGTGCATCCCTAAACGGTAAGAAGCGTCGAACCGTAGTTAAAATGGGAGAAAATCTTTGATCAGTAAGGTCAATAGACAGGGAAGGTCCTCATTTGCAAGGGAGTATAGAATCAAACCTCCAAAATTCTGGCGCAAAGTGATTTTTTCAGACGAGTCCAAATTGAACAAATAATCTGACGGCCATTTAAGGATGGGGCGGAAACCCAATGATGCCTATAACCGAAAAAATACGGTGAAAACCGTGAAACACCATGGTGGAAGTGTTTCGTTATGGGGATGTATGGTGTCATCAGGCTTGGGTAACCTGGAAGTGATTGAAGGTATAATGAACCAGTTTTTGTAAATTTATATCTGCTGAAAAGTTGTAAATATCGACAGAATATTACTTCCGCACCCACAATATTAATAATAGAGAGCAGTTAAAAGAAGCTATTCGAGTGGAATAACATAAGTATGTATGCAAAATCCCCTCAAGGAGATAATTAAGATGAAAGGCTATCCCACTAAATACTAAGACTCAAAGTAATAAGATACTTTTATACAATATTAATTTTATTCATACTTTTTTACAGCAACAGCTTCGAATCTGTCCCCTCCGATACTGAGGAGGAAGAAATAGAATCCATCATTCATGCTAAGAAAGAGAGGGTCTCGGATCTGAGGAAGGAGGCAAAAAACTCCTCAGGGAGATCAAAAAACTCCGTGAAAGCACCCTTGCAAGGAGAAAGAAGGAAGAGGAAGGGAAAAGGGCTCGAAGGGTCGCTCAAGAAAAGCAGCAGTTGACTGACCGAGAGTAGCCGCAAATGCAACAACAACAACAACAATCTGCAAATCTGCAAAAGAAGCGGCAACAGCGGAAGTCAGCACAGCTTAAAAAGCAATAACTAATAAAACCAGTTCAACAACAACAACTAGACACAAAAGCGACGTAAGCAGCAGCAACATACAGCAGCGCAACAACAACAGCAGCCAGCAGCTACAAACTGCACAGGTATGTAAGAGAGCCATAGGTAGCGGTAACTTTAGTATAAGGAAAAATAAAGGCGCCGATAAATATACTATCCGCTGCAAAACAGTAGAGCAGCACAATGTTCTAAGGACGTGTTTAAAGCGTTCGACGACGGAGTTCTTCTCCTTTACCCCAAAGGGAGAAAAACTTCAGACAATTTTGCTGAAGTTGGACGTGTCGTAAGGAGCGGAGAGGGTTTTCCAACTGCTCAGAGAGCAAGTGTGTGATGGTGTCGAGATCGTCGGGGTCAAGCCCTTCATCACAGCAAAGGCTAAGAGGGAGGGGCCCTTTTATATTGTACAAATGACACCCACAAGCAAACCCGGTAACCTAAATGAAATCAAGACATTAGATAACTGGGATTGCATTTGAGAAAGTATAAAGAGGAGCGATGGCATTCTTCAATGCGTTTGCTGTCAAAGGTTCGGGCACGCCGCGGCGAACTGCCAAATGCAGCCTCGATGCGTAAAGTGCAGCGAGAACCCCATTGCGGAGAATTGTCTCCTGGGGCAAGGCAGAGCAGCTGACAGAAGTCAGCTCAAATGCACACTCTGCGGGAACGTGGGGCTCACCGCTAATTATCGGGGTTGCCCTAGTTCCCAAGAGCGAAAAGCAAAAGGGGTTCTGCAGAAGCAGCCTCCTGTGAAAAAGCCACTCGGAGCAGCTACACCCGTCAATCCTGAAGTGACTTTCGCCCAAATGGCGTTATGCAACCCTCAGAGCCAAAAGCAGACGATCAAACACCCGACTGGAAATCTACCATTGAAAGGCGTATAGATAGGATCGAGGAACAGGTTGCCAAGATTCTGGCGCTCCTGCAGAACCCAGCACGTCACCAGTCCTGATGGATGCGCAGACGGAGAGTACTTTTAAGATCCTTGCAGTGAATGCAAATTCATTGATAGGGATCCCTCGAAAGAACGAGCTCTATAGATTGTTGGATGACCAAAGCCCAGAACTTTGTCTGATTAGCGAAACCAAGCTAACCCAGAGAGGCATATTGGAGCACAGCAAATATAATGTTATTCGAAGGGACCAGCCCAACTCCAATGGTGGAGGCGGTGTTGCGATCTAAGTGTATATTATTGAAGTACGACGCACAGTGGGGCAGAAATGGCCGTTTGACGGCGATAATTATAAGCCCTTTAGTTGAGTTAACCAAAATATATTTTTCTAAAGGATTTGGGTGTGCCGAATTCAAATCCGAAGTCAAAATAACTGCAACTGCTCAGGTTTCCGAAAAAACCGTTATAACATTTTAAAAATGGTACTTGTTTGGTAGTTTTTGCGAAGTGAGAGGTTGGATTTATAAAATAAAGCAAACAATCATGGGCTTATTATTTTTATTTATTCTGCAGTCAATTTAAAATAAAATTATATAATAAATTAACAGTTTATTTACTTTTGAAATTAAAATTTTGGAAGAACAGTGTAACTTTACTTTGAGACAATTTACAAGTTGGAAAATCTGAAAATAAAATATTTTGTGTATCTGGGTTTTAAATAAAAGTAAAACATTTTATTTATATTTTCAAGATTTAATTTACAAATTATTCTGAGTCCGAAAAGTATTCGCAGTCAATTTGAGGTAGTTTGTTTCGATCGGGTTGCAAGAACATATCAATAGCTTCAGTATCAAATGGAACTTTTTTGCAGGCTTCCTTACTCTCTGGTTTGTAATAAATGGATCTCAAGATATTAACATTCTATTCATAATATTTGTAAGTGCGTCTTGTCTAGATGTCTTTCGACTAAAATTCTCTCTATACATTTTAAAATCCTTATTGCTTGCTTCTAATGCTTCCTCACTTAATTCACCAATTGGTAACACACTCTGAGAAACTATTTCATGCCCATGTATCAATATCTTGTGAATTGAAGTACTCATATAATACCAAGGATACAGCGATACCAACAATCTCGCTGTTTCGAGGCAATAATTTTTAAATTTTGGCACATCTATATTAAATCCGCTGGATAAACAGTGCAAAATCATGTGAAATTTTTTTATCAGATTTACGTCCATACCTGATTTTTATTTTATTTATTGTGTCAATATATTACATTTATGTGTTTGATTCTTACATTTTTAGAGATGCGGTCATATTACCTTACTACTAAAATATTAATACAAGTCCTTAAATGATATATCACAGATTAATTTGAAGGAAAAGCCACAAAAACCTTCATTAAATTTTGTGGTGTTTAGGAAGGGAAAAGAGAAGTGGTGTTTTTACTTGATTTCAAGGGTCAAGATCAAGGCAGTGGTGTTACTAGCGCGAACTAAATAAATAAATACATAAAAGGTAAATAAATAAATAAATAATGTGTAATATATAAATTAGAGAAATATAAAAATAATGTCATTTATTGTAACAAGTTTTAAAATAGATTAGTAAATATATAAATAAATAAGTAAATAAATTAAACAAATAAATAAATAAATATATAAATAAATAAATAAATAAACAAATAAATAAATAAATAAATTAATAAATAAATAAATAAATAAATAAATTAATTAATTAATTAATAAATAAATAAATAAATAAATAAATAAATAAATAAATAATAAATAGATAAATAAATAAATAAATAAATAAATAAATAAATAAATAAATACGGATAAATAAATAAATATAAGTAAGTAAATAAATCAACAAAAATAGACACATTATCTAATAATAAGTCTGATTATTGCGCTTGGGTTGAGATTAAATTTGAAATCAAGTAATTGTCAGATGATATGCAGGATATCATATATTTCTGACTTAGTTTATTAATTCTAGAAGATACCATTTCTATATTTGTAATATCATGAAGTTCCTCTGTGGAGAATAGTCTTGGGAGATTGAGCATCATTTTTAAGATCTTATTTTGAACAATTTGCAGCTTGCGTACATGACTTTTTGCGCATGTACCCCATACCGGAGATCCATAAAATACTATTGCCTGGAAAATACCCTTAAATATTAAGAGTTTGTTATCAGTGCTTAGCTGTGAATATCGACAAATAAAGGGATAAAGAATTCTTATTGTGATATCAACCTGTTTGATGATTTCCTTTACATGGACACTGAAAATTAAACGTTTATCTAAATAGATGCCTAAATATTTTACACTTGTCTTCCACTCAATTTGAACGCCATTGAGTAGAAGATTGTTTCTATACTGTTCTATACCTGTTATTTCGCCTGGCCACATTTCCAGTGTTCGTATTGCCATATCCTGGCTTTGGTCAATCAATTTTCAATCCCAATTCCGTTTCGAAAGCTTCTTGAATGCGAGACTTGTTTTGGGTCACACAATCTTCTGTAGCTTTAGATGTACGCCATTCTTTAACAAGCAACTTATAAGCAACGTGGAGCAAGCATTCAAACATTCTTATCCAACCGTGAAGAACGGATATTCCAAATGATAAAAATTGTTGAATTCCTTGGACGTTGCCTGACAAAGATAACATCTCTGAGCAGAACGAATACCACTCAAGCTGTTACAAAGCTTTCCATCAACCATTGAAACTATTAATTCGTGTTTTACAATAAACTCTCTTTCCTCAATGGTTACTTTTGTTGGTTCGAGTTGATTTATTTGTGATTGAATAGATTCGTTCTCGTTCGATTTTATGGATAGGATTTTAATTTTTCTTTCTGGACCACTTTATAAGATGGCAAAATATCCGCGATATATTTTTAATGGTTTCGTATTGGTTACGGGAAAGTTTCGCTTCTATAATCATTGATAGAGCTTGACCAGGGGTTAACATAACTGCTGAAGGTTTTAAGTTTTGAGGTTGAGGAGATAAGGTTTCTTCTAATAATTCAGCAGTTCTTCTGTCTCCAGAAGCTCGAAAATTCATTTGAGCAGCAAACACAAGTTCTTCAGCGGATGTTCCCTAAGATCGACTATTCTTTCACGTTTTCTCCGATTACTCAATTGATCAAAACTTCCCTGAGGACGTCCAGAGGGTTGTGCAAACATTGCGAAGTTTTTTTTTTTCTTGAAGCCAAATTGATTCATTTTTTTCAAACACCGACCTTGTGCGGTGGCTTTTGTTCCATTTAGATTTGAGTTCACTTTTGAAACCGTTTAACTCTTTCCTTAGCTCTGATACATGGTTTTCAGAGCAGTTTGTGTTCGTTATTAAAATTGTCTCAACATCTTCAATTCTTTTCTCAAAAGTCCTAAATTTACTATTTAAAAATATTTCAAAGAGCTCCTGTCTTTCGCAAGAAAAAAATTGCATTTTGACACCTTGAATATAATAACAATAGTTCAATATTTTCGACACTTACACTTGCACTTGTACTTGCACTTGCACTTTTGAAATTGTATCTATAATACTGTGTGTAAAATAAGGTTTAAAGTCAAGAAATTTTAACTACTGGTGTACGCTACGAGAAGGCTCTTCAGAATAACGTGCCGATATTATTTTGCGCAACTTAAAATAGGTTGCACTTCTGGTATTCGGATGTTTTTTTTATGACAAGCTGCATTTTTATTATTATGTTGCTTATTACTTTTATGACTAATGTAATAAAGATGCTGTGCAATGAATATGAAGCGCCTACCTGACCATGGGAAGAAGTTATTAGCAAAATCAATAATGGTGCCATTATTCTAAACAGGGCTGTATATACACGAAAAATTAAAAAAAAAATTAGTTTAGGCAAACATCGGTGACTTTTGACTTCGGTTTTCAGTAAAGAAATGATTAAGCTAAAAAAATTAAGTTCAAATTTAGCTCGATGTTTGCCTATTCAGAAAGTACCGTTATTTAAAAACCACTTTTAGGTTTTTGTAATCCGCCATTTCTTTTTGGGCTAACGGTACTTTATAACCTAGTGAAAACTAATTGTATTCAAAGAACATATTCTAATTGATAAATTCAATCCAAAACATTTGTTACAAACACTTGTTTTTTAATGTACCAACTGAACATAGTTGCGTCAAGTACTTTTGAATGAACACAACTTTCCTATTCTTACAACTTTGATGCCAAACGCTGAGTGATGAAGCCACTTATTGGGAAAAAATTTCCTAACCATATGGCTCATATTATCAGCTAACCGAAAAGGCAACTTTAATTGAGATCGGTTTTTAAAAATCGACTTCTCGCCACTCCTGCCATAGAGCTGCTCCATAGTGCGACGGTTTCAGGTGTTGGAGGCCTGCATCGTCTGCATTTCGCTCCGCAGCGGGAGAAAGTCCATCTAGTCCATTGCGGACTTAGTGGAATTCAAGATCCCTGACGACATTGCGGAATTAGGAGAGTTTGTCCAAACGCGTACCTACAATTATAGTAGGGCGGGTTGGCCACGCTTCTCCCGTCAAATAACTCGAAGAATCTCTTCGAATGCGCTCCACATTCCGTCCAATAAAAACTTGTCAAAGGAAGAGATTGACATGTATCTAATTCAATTGGAAGAGACAATAAAACGAACTATGGACAATACGATACCACGGTATACACGCACGAACAATGAAAACTTGTACCGCAATGCGACAATTGACGCACTCCACCAACAAAAAAGTAGACTCTTGTCAAGATAAAAAACCTTGGTATACTGACAGACGTAGCGAGGAGGAAAAATAGCGAACTTCCGTGTCTTAAGCTCCCCAGGACGACAGACAATGAACAGACACTGACTACAGCGGGTATTGATCCAAACAATGCCGTACTCGACGATAACTTTTTTGTGGTCGAAGATCCGCAAGAAAAAGTTGAAGTACTGGGCGCAGTTTTCCAGGAAGTGTACAAGGTGAACGAGAGTGTTCGCCCGAACCACAACCTGGAGAATAGCGTGCACTCTAGCAACTCTCAACTTCGAGAAGATCTGCAACAATGGCGATCTGATAACAGTGGCTTTGTCGTGTTCAAAGACGATAGTATGGCAGATAATGTCATCGCCGACGAAGCGGTGCATTCCCCGTTCATTTCGAAGTCAGATCTTCAAGCGGTCTTCGCATCACTAAAGAAGAAAAAGTCAGTTGGAATCGATGCCCTAAATAATGCACATTATCCGGGGCATTGGAAAACTGCGATTTTAAAACCCATATCCAAGCGAGGAAAAGATTCTTCGAATCCGTGCAATCTCCGGTCAATTAGTCTCCTCCCGAACATCAGCAAGGTATTCGAGAAGGTGATAGATAGAGCTCTGATCAACTGGACAGAGGACAAACATATAATTCTGGATAATCAATTCGGTTTCAGAGCGGGGCATGACACTATTCATGTCGCGTCGAAACTGGTGTCGGATATCCAATGGTATAAGACCCAGAAACAATGTACGGGAGCTTGCTTGATTGACCTGGAGAAGGCCTTCGACACCGTATGGTTAGAAGGACTTTTCTACAAGCTCAATCGGCTAGGCATTGGTAAACCACTGCTGTACCTACTGCATAACATGCTTACTGGTAGGCGGTTCGTAGTCAAGAATGACAACGTGACCTCTAAAGGTATTTTTGAAGTAGAAAATGGTCTCCAACAGGGTGCCGTTAATTCGCCGATTCTGTTCAACATTTTCTTGAGCGATCTAATAAGTTCTCTTCCTCACGCAATTGCGTATGCCGACGACTTGATCGTGTACAGATCAGACAAAAAACTCGAGGACATCACTACGCTAGCGCAGGTTGACTTCGACTCATTCATGAGAGATTGCGATATCAACTTAAGGAAGTCGGAAACCATTCTCTTTAGAACGCCGTTGTATAAGGCTTCGGCCGATACAAAAAAGAATTGACGAAAGTTCTCAATTGTTGGACGACACGGGCAACCACTGGCGCAAAGGACTGTAGTCAGATACCTGGGGATCTGGCTAGATCAGTATCTATATTTTAACAAACATGTAGATGCAGCTCTGGTCAGAGCCCGAGGCGCTTTTGATCTTATAAAGAGACTGTTTTACAACAGCCAGCTCGATGCGAGGGTGAAGGTAATCTGCTACATGGCCCTCATACGGCCAATGCTCACCTATGGCTGTCGCGTGTGGTTCAACGTAAGTGCAAGCTTGATGGAAAAGATTCGGGTGTTTGACAGGGCTTATCTTAGGGCTTGCCTTCGACTCTACAGAACATCAGAGTTCCAGTACATAAAATTCTACTCCAATGAGGTCTTATACAACAGGGCGTACCTGATACGAGTGGACAATTTCCTGGTGAAGTTGATTCGAGGTCACACTGCGAGAGCGATGAACTCGGTTAATAACTTGATTTCTGGGGCGTACTACCCCAATCCACAGTACCACGAAAGGGTGCGTCAAACTGGCTTCGTCCTCCCAGAAGCATTTCTCCATTTAGATAGGCATGGTCTTATACAGAACGTAAATGGGGTACCGCTCATGTTTCACATCGCCCGTTCAACTGTGGATGGGCAACTCAACTACGATCGTTCCGTCGCACAACATGCTGAGGAAGATCTCCTCCGCTTTAGTATGGCGGTGTCGAGTCGGGATAAGAGAGATGTTGCGTTACAACATCGAAAGTTTTGGTGGCTGAGAGAGGGAACTCCCTCGTCGAACCCTTTAGACCCGGGGTAGAATGGGTAGCACAGATCTCCTTCAAGGGAGTAGTCGGTCTTGCAGCGGATGTGATCCAGCTCCCTATGGCCGACTTATAGAATTAGTGTAAGATAGTTGTAAGTTTTGTATATAAATGTACACAAAAAAAAAATATAAGAATACACATTTGTACATTGAGTGTACTCATGTGTATACAAATGTACATAGGTTAGGTGCACGCATGTATATATGTGCGTATAGTATTATACACGCATGTATATATGTGTGTATGTTTAGTTAAGGTAGCTTTAAGTTATTTTAAGGTAGTATGTAATTTAGCACATAAGTTTCAACTCAAAAAAAGGTTCAGTTATTAAGTTTTTTCTTTAAAATTTTTCTTAATAATAAATAGTAAACATAATGATATTGAACTCCATAAATATATGAAATGTAAGGTTAGCTCGAAAGACAGTACGTTAGATTGTAGGAAACAAAACAAAGTACGTTCAACTAGTTTTAAGCATTTTTTGTCTAGTACGTAGGTCTGCAATGAATTTGAAATAAAAATGTATTAAAAATGAAAAAATGCAAGTGGTATTACCTCATATTAGAGTCCGACAGAAGGCCACTTTTTCAACCGAAGCCGAACCTCTGGTATAAGGAAATACTAAGGAACGTAAAAATCACTTTATTTTATTTTAAATTAATTAATATTTCATTTATTGACCCATGAAAAAATCTTAGTCAGCAAAGTAACTCAATAGGCTTTGATGATAAAAAAGTAAGCAATAAAAATGCAAATTTTGAAAATTAGTTAATAATTAAAATTAAACAACTTGATATTGTACGCAAAAAATAAGAGTTCACCAACATATTCTCCGTGTAAATCAGCCCTCCTATCAGCCTAAATTTGTCCAGCAGCACTTAATAGTTGCTTGCTCGCTACGTTAGTTGGAGGAGCTGATAAATACTTTATTGCTACCTCTTTTAAGTAGGTATAAGGACAAGAAGTCCAGTAATGAAAAATATCATCGTTCCTTGTAAGCAGCGGTTCATTTAAATAAGATTTGAGATGTTCTTTGAAAGGTAGAAAATCTTCTGAAATGGAAAATTCACCAATTGGCGGCATGTTGTTATGCGAATCACACAGATTTTCGATTTCAGGATTAGGAATTGAAGAAGTTGAAGGGGCAACCGGTTCATTTAATTTTTTATTGTCAGATAATTTTGAAAATTGTAAAAATTTTAATATATCATTCTTGCAGATTATTACTTTATTATTATGGAAACATTTAGTTTTGAATCGCGGATCGATAGTCGTTGCAATATATAAATTAGGAAATCCATTTATGTATGTAGAAAAAGCATTTGTTGACAGACTCACACAAGCGGATTTTACTCCAAATATCTGTAATAAAACTTATACATTCTTGCAGATTATTACTTTATTATTATGGAAACATTTAGTTTTGAATCGCGGATCGATAGTCGTTGCAATATATAAATTAGGAAATCCATTTATGTATGTAGAAAAAGCATTTGTTGACAGACTCACACAAGCGGATTTTACTCCAAATATCTGTAATAAAACTTATACATTCAGCTTTGGAAACATGGCTTCATACTTTTTTTTTAACTCTATCGTATGTGGCTGGCATTAAAGATGTCCTGTATAACGTTTTTTTTTTTCCTGAACCACGATTGGCTATTAAGACCAGTCAAATGAAACCTTTCAAATGCATTGCCTTCCACAATGTTGTACGGCAGCATGTCGACAATTATAAGGTCTATGTTATTTTTATCAATACGCATCGAAATAAAACCATACTACTGCTATCTTTCGCTCCATTATTTGTGGCAAAGTCAACTGCATGAGATTATCATTTATATTTCTTTCGTTAGGTGATTTAACATTTTCGATTTTTCTGACCTTTATCAAATTATTGACTTCTGCTTTTTTAATATATTTTTCCCCATTCCTCCTTGTGAATTTTAGGTAGAAAAGTAGATTTTTATTTTGCCTTAAATAATACAATGATATGCCACCACACAATTTACAGTTCAGAGATATGATATGTACTTAATAAATCTATCAACTGAAATAAATTTATTTATAAATTATAAGGTTAGACAATCAAAATTTAACCGAAGGGAAACAACGAAAAAAACCCTTCATTAAAGTTAACTTTTTCTAAATGACTTTTAATATTTGTTGTTCTTTTTTAATGAATTTGGTAGCGCACTACCACGTGCCAACGATTTGGAACATATTTTACAAGTGCCTTTTCCATAATTTTTACTAAAATAGCCCCAAATTGGGTTTGTAGCTTCCATTTTTGTTCTCCCTTCAGGAAATCCATACAAATAAATTGCATGCATAAAAATGCAGAGCAGTTAATAACTTACTTACTTACAAATGCACAATATGTTAATTTTAAAGCTGTCGAACAAATCCAACTTTAATGCATAATATGGATATTTTAAAGTTGATGAACAAATGAAACTTTCAGAATACCCACTGCGAAAATATTAAAGCAAAAAACGAACCGCTCCTTGCCACTTCACTTCTGCTATTGTAGAAACACAAACAAATTTTGCAATCGGCGCAACTTTCTACAAAGAAAAATACGGAAAATACCGTAATTCACAGAAAATTCGGCTTTGGCAAAATCTTCGGTCTGATTTGGCCGAAGTCGAATTTTTTGAGGAAAATGATATTTTCAGCCGAAGGTGGCCGGAGCCGAATGTTCGGTCGGACACTAATTTACGGTTCTGTTTTCAGAAAACTAAATGAGTGTATTTAGCACTTACTTGTTCCTTCCCCATCATGTTGACCACTTCTAACTGCTGTGTTTGCAAAACCAAAATTAAAATCATGGACTACAGAGATTTCCATTTAAGGTTCCTTAATCAGATACTTGTGAGTGACTTAATTTTTAAAACAGAGTGTTGTCACTCGGTTGTTTTGTTCCGTCTTAGGTTTTTACTCGTATTTTGCAATAAACCATTGCCTAAAAACTCGGCAAGCTTTGTAATACAAATGTTATATTGCACAAATATTACATATAGAATTTTCTTATACGATATATTTTATTATCTTCCAAAATAAACAATACAACGTGTTAAATATATTTT
The DNA here is from genome assembly GCA_955652365.1 of Eristalinus aeneus. Classification (NCBI taxonomy): domain Eukaryota; kingdom Metazoa; phylum Arthropoda; class Insecta; order Diptera; family Syrphidae; genus Eristalinus; species Eristalinus aeneus. The sequence goes on along the minus strand of OY019130.1, from coordinate 60,177,498 downwards.
TATTGCTATTTTAACAGAATTATAAATATATAAATTTCATTTAGGAAATTGTTATTATTACAAAAGTAAAAACATTGTTATAAAAATTAAAAATATGTATCACGTAATTTCTATATTAGGTTCGTTTTCATTTTTCAATTTATTTGCGTTAACCAATCAAGCTTTTAATTACAAAATGTACAATGTTAAATGTTACAATGTAGAATCAATTATAGTTCTAACACATGTTCGGATTTCAAGGTCAATACTTGTGAATATTTATAATTTAAATAGCAGCGTATTGATTTTTGTGTACTTATTCTACATACATATATTACATGTTTAAGCAAATGAAAAATATTTAATTATTTATTATATCTTGTCCATAATCATAATGAAAGTTCTTTATTTGCCTAGATAGATTTGCGAATAATACACTATTTTCTGAATACTCTGACATTAAGTACACGTCCTTGGAAAAGAAAGAGGAATGTTAAGAAAATAAATTGGTCTTCAGTGACCACAAACAAATTATATATAGTATAAAAGTATTATTATAGTATAAATTATATTTTTAAATTAAAGACACAAAATTATTATTTTTTCAATTATATTGTCATTTAAAAAATTAAATGTATATATACAACATAAACTGAAGCCTACGTGAAATGGAACTTTAATTACACGTAAACACACATGCTCTTAGCATTTTAAACTTAAACTTTTTTCAATGAATGTATTTAAAAAAGCTTTATGTAATAAGTAATTAAAACAGATTTCAGATGTGAATGAGATTGTTACTCTCAAAAAAGGTATACATGCTTTTTTTCTTTTAATTGAATGTGCTTTTGAAAAATAAACCTACAATGCTTAGTATAGTTTTTAGAATTTCATAATTAATTTGTTTAGAAAAATTGTCCATATTAAAGATGCATTCTACAAATTTCGATATACATGCAAATGAAGCAATCTGAAACGTACAAAAAATATTGTACTTTCTGATATTGTAAATAAAACCGTTTTAATTAAATATAAATCTGAACTGTAAGAGACTTGGTTTGCGTTTGTTGAGATCGATTCAATTTAACATATATTTTTGACTGAAAAATCGTAATGCGTAAACCGCACATATGACTGCTTCTCGGTGTTGAGTACTTAACATTTCAAAACAGGGCACCATCAGGCTTTGTAAGGATTTCAAGGCACAAATTGAACTTTATCTGAACTATAAATATCTATGTAATAAGAAAAGAATAAAAGTGATATATTTCAATTCATTGCAATAGTTAGTTATGTACAACTTCTTACTAACTCAAATAACTTAAATGTCAAAATACTAGTTTGGATAGACATGAATATAATTCGTAGAATTATACTGACTGTTGTATACAGTTTACTAAGTGAAGTAATATGTGGAAGTTTATGTAAAAAAAGCAAAAGAAGGCATTATAGCAGACAATAAGCAACTTTATTATGAGGTTTAAATCAGGTGAAGTGAATCTTTGTCGGGTAACTTAAGCAGCATGCTTTGGACAAATAATAATAATAATAATTGGATGGCCACAGGGTCCACAGGAATACCAGGGCCTAGTTTGCTCATCAACTACTCGTGTTGTGCGCGATACTGTTCTCTTACGAGTAGAAGGGACCTACAGTTTTTTGCCGACTTTAGACAAAGCCAGTGAGTTAATATGAGGTTGTATAACTGAAAGTGCAACTTTTGTGTCTTTTAGTTTATTTAAATCCGAATTGATACTTCTTAAACGTTTTGTGGTGAATAAATACGAACGCTTGTATGTTTAATTTGTACAAATCAAAAGTTACAACATACACTTAAGAATCGAAGTTGTAATATAAGCATTATGGGCAAAAATATACCAGTTGCGTTCAACTAACGTTCGGAACAATTTATGCAATTCACGACATATTAACGTTCGCATGCTGACATAAAAATTTACATTCAAGCAAAAAGAAAATGAAATTCATAGTGTATCATGTGAAACACATATATCACATCGTTTAAAAGGTTGTGCAATTTCGTTATAAGTGTGAACTAGATGATGGCAACTTACGTTTCATATATGTGTGTTTGAAGTCGATTTCAATGTACGGAATGCTGCTTACTTTAGCAACCTACATTTTTAACATAATAACGTGTACGAACTTATTTTACTGAATGTTTCATACAATAAATGTACTAAACACAGTTTTCTAATATAAAAATTTATATTAATCCAAAAAAGAAAATTTATTTTTAAAAAATTAAAATTATATATTAAAAGTTAAACATGGCTGAGAGCTTGCAATTTTATAACATTACACTTGTGTAACACACTGAGCATACTTTTCTAATTGATTTTTAAGCATTTCCACGCGATCCGATTCGTCATGTAAAAGTTTTTTAAGCTCATCAATGGCTTTTTGCTGTACTTGAACAACTGCTTCGAGGCTTTTAACACGTTTTTCAAGTTCAACTAATTTTAAGTCTTCAGGGGTCGCTTCATCAATGTTTTCAAAACCATGGCTTACCATAGAACTTGAAACGGATTTTGACTGCTGTGACTGTAATCGATTAATGTTTAATTTTGCAGGTAAAGCTTTCGATGGAACTTTAACTTCGTTGTCATCTGCTGTTGTAATACTTTCTTTTGTCAGTATCTTACTAACAGTAATTTCCGATACAGATTTGGAAATGTCAATATCACTTTCCATTTTTTTATCAGTAGAAATTGATTGAAATATAGATGTAGTTGATTTGGTAACATAGGGTTGAATTGTCGTTGTGCAATTGTTGTCAACCAACATTTTACTTTTATTGTTGTTTGTTATTATTGGAGTAACGTCTTGCTTCTCTTCTGCCTTGGTAATCGTCTCAACTAGAGTTGTTCTTGGTTCAATATTAGGTGAAGTCTTTTTCTTTTCTTGGTTCGCCTTAAGCTCGGATATCCATGGAGCTTTCTTCTTTTCCCATTCTCTGCTTTTAGGTTTGACTTGTTCATTTTCTGTGTGAGGAAGAGAAGGGCTCTTCAGTTCATCGAGTGAATTCCCGAGGCCGTTTAAATAAATGGAATTTCGACTTGAACCTTCTATCGACAAATTTGTAGCTACTGAGGGTGGTCTACGCTTTGGTGCCTTAACACGCCCTGCTCTCATATCTGGTAAAATAGATGCACGTTCCACTTTATCAAAGTCATGTTCGCCTTCAGGGATGCTATCCGCACTATTCGCTTTCTCGTTATTATCAAGAGGGTCGATGTTATATTTGCTACTAGACACACCATCATTTGTATCTTGAGGTATTACGCTTTTTTGTTCTACATTCTTAACTTTTTGACGCAACCCCGATATTATATTTCCAGCCACATTTGTTACACCACTGGCTTTTTTGCCGGGCACTATGGGCTTTTTAGTAAGTAAAGGTGGCGGGGCTTTTTTTTCGTCAAGATTTTCGATACTTTTACGCGTTTCACTGGTTTTTAATTCTAAATGCTTACTTGTCCGATCAACGGATGATGATGGCGTAGTAAGCTCAAAATTTTTATTTTCCAATGATTTTCTTTGAGCAGCAACATTTCCACTTTGAATGCCGGTTTCACTTAATATATCGTCCAGCGAATCTCTAGAACCAAAACTCTCCAACCGGCTAGGATTTGGAATGTTTGAAGTTGAAGCTTTCTTTATAGTAGTCTTTGCTGTAGAATCTGCGGGTATAGTTTTGGATTCCTTGCCAGGTGATTCTGTAATATATAAATAAGTAGAATTTTAGCATTTTCTACTAAATGGTTAAAATTTAACTGAAAATTGTTGTCAGATAAACAATATACTTACCATCAAGTGGTAGTAGTTTTACGAAATTGTCTGGAAAAACGCCAATTTTTCCATTAAGTTCACCTTTCCACCAACCCTTATCAGGCAATTCCTTGCTCACAACTGCAATCAGTTCACCAGTTACTAGTTCGAGTTCATCTTCGTTTTGTGGGCTATATGGAAACTCCACACGACAAAATTCTCGAATTGGTCTAGGTGGCAGTACTGGAGCTGTGTACTTATCACTTGAATTATCGGCTACTAGTGTTGTTCTACCACTCTGCACATCTTCTCTGAAATTATTATGGCCCTTGCTTAAGCTGCCAGATGATAACTTCTGAATTGTCGTGTTGGATTTATTTACTATTGCCGCTGAAGATGGCTCAGCTACTTGAGTTGGTCGTTTTGATGCGAAAACCTGAGAAGGTTGCATTCCAACAACAAAGTTTGATGGAAATACACCTATTTTGTTGTTAAGTTTTCCTCGCCACCATCCTTCTTCAACCTGTATACAAAATTAAAAATTATTTTCTTTTTCGTTGTAATTTTTTGTTTGTTTTACCTCTCCCAAGAACTCAATAACATCACCAACAGCCAAGGACAGCTCATCCTCATTTACTTGTGTATAACTATAAATAGCTTTACATCGCCTTTGTGCTGTGCTAGACTTATCCCTAAAGTTGTTTATACATTTAAATACGGGATATTATTTTGCAATAAAACATTTTTTCTCACGTTTATTACCTTAAAACAACTGTGTTGTTATCGTTGGCCTCCAGAACACGAACAAAATTATCCGGAAACATTCCAGTTCTGCCTGTTGCGGTTAATGTTCCTTTCCACCATCCACCTGGTTGTTGTATTATGTTATGTATAATTTGACCTTTAACAAGATCGAGTTCATCATCTTCTTTGGCCTTATAATCATATTCGACGATGGCAGTTACTGAAAGTAGAAAAAGTACCAGTTTTAAAAAGGGTTGTGTTAGGTTAATACAGATATTGAGGACGCTTGGAACAGTAATATTATATATTGTTACAAGGCTTGGAGTAATTTATTTAGTTATTTGTTCATTACAGAATTTCAAGCATTTAAACACATTCGGCGATCCTACATTTAAAACAAAGGCTAATTGAGAAAATACGTATGTTGGGTTTTTAAATGTTATTATCAAAACGTTAAGGATGCCAGACAATACATACCCTAATATTATATGCTGTGTAGCGTGTTGCATTTTTTAGGATTGAACAGTATCTCCATAATTGTAAGTAAGTGAAAAAGAAAACCCTTTAAAAATATTTTCACTTATTTTCGTTGGAATTCGGAATCTTTTATCATGCAGATTCATCATATACTAATTGGGATTTTGACATTTTGAATCGGTTTGCATATAAATTATTAAATTGTATTTATAATAATAATTGTTGGCGCCAGGACCAGGACCTAGCTTGCTTGCTTATCAACAACTAATGTTGTGCGTGCTACTGTTCTCTCACGAGTAGAAGGGACCTACAGTTTTTAATCGACTCCGAAAGGCGAAATATGAGAAGCTTTCTTAGACAGTTATAACTCTTTGAGTGTTGTCAGCTCAAAAGAGGTGGTGCCGTGAAAAATTCGAAAAATTTGTGTTGAGCTGGGAGTCGAACCTAGACGATTCTGCGTGTGAGCGTCGCACTCTACCCACTACTCCACGGCGATCACAAATAGTATTTAGATAAACAATTTTGTTTGATTTCTATATCGTTTCAGTACAATTGTCTACGCTCATATTAACTAAATACGATGCTCTTCAGCTACTGCAACATCATTCTTAAAAAAATTCAGAAGTCTTAGATATTTAGTTCCTGCCTCTTTCGTCCTTAATTTTTTTTCTCGAACTTTCTATATCTGTTTTTTTAATCTAATTTGAGATTCTTACTCACTTTATGGAAAGACAGTACAATAAAAAAAATTGTAATTTGTTAAATAAAAAAGCTAAATAATTTCGTGTACAAAACAGTGTCGTAATTTACAATATTATATTATATTTAATAGAATTGCAAAAATAAACACACCCAAGTTCATACTAAAATCATCTACAAAAAAGAATATTACCAATGAAGCGGAGATAGGTTTGAGAATTCTTTATCTTCTTAACATGCATTACTGTGTTTGTGCTAATGTATGTAAGATAATATGATTCATTGCTGTTCAACTAAGATAAGATTGCCAGCAAGAGCGTTTGTGTTAAAAAACAAACTCAAAATTAAAAATGATGATTATTATTTATCACTTAAATACTCAATTTAATGATTGCGATAGTGTCATTCACATAAGAAATACTATTATAATACAACAAACATTTAAAATATATCTTTTGAAAGCGTTTCTGAATTAAATATATGTATATGTAACAGAAGCCTTCCAATTGCATTATGATTTCAAGGCTTACAAGGGTCAAGGAACTCATTAAATTTATATGTTCTTATTTACATCAACATAGGTGTAGTTTTAATATTCTTAATATATGTATGCATGCATATACACTTTAATTTCAAATAACAAAATATTTTGGAGTAATCCGGTTTTATAAGACTGCTGCCTTCTAATCAAATATATTAAAATCCCACTTTCGTACACAATTTATTAACAATTTCTTTTATAAATTTTATAGTTAAAAGTGACTATTAACTTTTACTCAAATTAACACAATTTGCAGTTGTTTTATATTTACAAAATATGTTTCAAATAATAAAATCGTTGTATTAAAACGAGATATGCAAATAGAATTAAGGAGTGTCCGAAAAAAGAAAAGCACATATGACAATAACTTAAGTAAATTTGCTTGTTCTGGATGTATATTTACTTACCACCTTCGTAAGTGTCTAAGACAGGAAGATGATCCATGCTGTGTGCTTTCCTGCTCTTTTTCCAAACAAATATGAAAAGATTAGTCAACAGGAATTTTCATAAAATATATTTTCAAGCACCAATGACTGACACCATCTATGTTGACCAACCACTTCACTAAGAACTTTACTTAATACAAAAAGTTACATTCAATTCATATTTGCTTATTTTACTTAAAGGCGTGTCGCCACAGTTAATAAACTATGCACAATATTTAAAAAATAATGTACTGATAGTAAATACAAACCAAAATAATCGTTTCTTACAACTTTCGACAATATTGACCTGACTCATCAACTGACATTACACTCACTCTTTAACACTCATACCTTCACCGCGCTCACCTGACGCAACACCATACGTACGTAGTTATGAGAATTCGACTCAAACGCCATTTTTCATTTTTTCGTTCCAAACAGCGCCACCTATTTGTCATGTACAAGCGTTATTCAAACAGTAATCTCTAATTTCAATTAGTTGCATTTGTTAATAAACAAAAAAAAAAATACATATAAATATAGCTTAATTTTTGTCATACAAATAAAAATAGTTATTCCAAAAACATAATTTTCCTAAAACATAACTTCAAAAAGTTTGCTGGAACAACTGTTTATTTTAGATCTGTCACATGTACATACTACACATTTATTGAAACAAATTATACGTATCTCTTTTACGTCACTCTTTTAATACGTGGTAATTTTATCACTAAAATATATTATTTTAAAATTGTAACTGGTTGCATAAATTTTAGTCAAATGTGTACACTTTGTTGCTGTAATTGAAAATATTATGGTGAATCGTTCGTTTACCACTCACATATATATCAGGGATAAATGAGGAAGGAGATGCAGTAGTTCACAGTTGATCGATCAGCTGATTTCACCTCAACATTCCAAAATTCCACTGATATTAAAAAATTTTGAATGTGATTTATGAACCATCCAACACTATCTCATTTTATACACATGCTTAGGTTTCCCCTCCAAAATAAGCAATATGTCTGCAATTACCTGCATTTCTGCCACCAATAGTGTCAAATAACGCTCGGATTTCCTTTATTCAGCAGCCATTTTGAAACATATATCAGACCGCGTTCGTAAGGAACAGGAGAAGATCTTTTATTGAAGTTAATGTAATCAACACCTTATATGGAATGTAATATGAAATGATATTTTCCTTATCAATTATTTCTCTTTTTTGATTAAATAAAGTCCGTCCGCGTAAACAATAACTCCACAACCTAATAATTTCTGATTTTCCCTAGAAATAAGATGTGGTACACTAGATTTATGGAATGTTGTAAATGATTTGTAACTTTCTAATGCAATTGTGTTTTGGGCTGGCTCTTATCCGCTTTTTTAGAGACGCGGATGAAATCTTGTGGTGTTCATAGAGCAGAAACCTATTCTACTGAAGGGGAAAATATAAATTTTTACACCCCAAATTTTATTATTGTATTCATCTTATAACTACTGATTATGTATAAATGTATATATATTTTTTCATTATTATTTAAACACACACTTTATTATTTACATCATATAATGTGAATATAATCGCAACATTTTGAATTGTAGGTGAAATGGATGTTTCTCCAATTTAAAGTACTTATCTCAGCATTTTGTATAACGTAGAAACTTTACTAAAGGCATACGTTTAAGCATAACAATAAGTACGTACACGTTATAGTATTTATTAATTATTATGTCAAGAGGTTGAACAAACAGTCAAACTGTGCGTATGAAAAACGAATAACTGGCACCGGCCATTTAAAGGTGGTTTGAGATTACTGGCAGGAGTGAATGAGAAAGTACTATTAAGTAAATTATTGCGATCAAAATAAATTTTTTCATATGCTTGTTTCTGAATTAATAATAAAGTTTTAAAAATACGGCTTTTCAGATGCAACTGCTCCCTTACAAATTAAATTTTTAAACGTTGCTACGGCCGCCCATTACTTTGTTGTGGAAAAAACTATTTCTTCTCTCTTTCAATTGTATAATTTATACGCCATAACCTTCTATTTGAGCAGAGAGGAGATCCACTATCTAAACAGTTCACACGTATTCTATATGAACTCAAGAGCGGGAGACGAGAGAGTTGACTGTCTCCCTATTGGTCTCTGTTAATCAGTATTCAGTACACGTATTCTTATATAGGAACAAAAATTCCTGTCTGTGAATCAGCTGTTCAAAGAGGGGAAATGTTATAAAAAACGCTGTCAAAATGAATCCAAGGGCTGAAGACGAGGAAGCTGTGGGTCTCCTTCCCTTATTGGTTCCTGATACATATCTGCAGATCATCTGTTGTTTTGACATATACAATTCGTTTCGTCGGAATAATGAAGGCAACAAAAATAATCGTGAATAAATTTCAAAAAGTTTTGTGTAATTCGATAAAATCCTTAAAAACTAAAGCAAAAGAACCAGAAATCGTTGACGAATATGATTTTTCACAAATTTTCCCGGCTAAGGTTCTTAAAAAACGGCACAAAACCCCGGAGTCGTTGTATTTGGCAAACCAAGTTGGGGCAGATATGATTGCAAATGCATTGCGTCCACATATATATCCAAAAGATACTTTGCTTGAATTTAATCCAGGTGTTGGCCTAATGACAAGAAAATTCATCGATTGGAATATGTTTAAAAATATCGTATTCGTTGAACCAAATGAACGAACAAAAGAAAGTTTGAAGGTATTTGTATGTAAATGAACATTAAAGTCTGATTAACTCTTAAATTGAGGAAAGGACTGTGAAATTATCGTGGTAATGGACAATATATTCATCCAATCGCATCTTACAAAAGAAAAGTAGTCTTAGGAAAAAAACTTATGTTTCTGGTAAATAACACGTTAAACTATAAATGAATCAGGTTTAAAATTATGCAGATATCGTGTCTCATATATATCTGCATTTTATGTTTAAAATTCGATTTCAATTTTAGTACAGGTTTTATTTAAATATAACTTTTTATGTTTGTTTATATCCTCATTCCTAACCCAACGGCATTAAAAGTTAACAAAATAATCAATACCACATTTTTTATAAAACAAAAAAGCAAAGAATACGTAGGAAAATAACATATGCCGATAAATTCTGAATTTAATATTTCGTCTCTTTCAATTTTGCCTTAATAACAGACTCCAACCTCCTGGAGTAATTCATATGGAATTTTTTTCCGTTCCGTACGTTTGTTCATATTATTCGATTTGTCATTATAATAGTGTAGAATTCTTTCTCTTTCTCTTATGAATTTTTAGTTTTCTTATTGAAACATTTCGAAAATATTGTGATACTACTCTTTGAACAACATTTAAATATATAATATATTAATACTATTATTAAAAATATTCCTCCAGTACCCATAATGATACCTTGTGTACGAGGTGGAATTTCCTTTAACTTTCAAGATACAAAATTCTCTTGATTCTTTATTTCTATAGTTAAATCTTTCAAATTTGTTAAACTTTTCAATTTTAATTTAGGAAAATTTAAAGGTTCTGAATCTATTTTTTTATTTAAACAACAATTATTTTCAGTAAATCTTTAAACATCATTATTTTCAATTTCTTATAACATATTTTTTGTTTCAATTCTACTTTCAACTGTTTCAAAAATACGGTTTTCGTCTAGATATAGAATTGCTAGTCTATTTAATTTACCATTTTCTTCTTTATTATATTTACATTTACATGAAAATTTAGTTTTTTGATTTAAATTATACAAATATTTATTTTCATTTATTTTATGAAATATCTCAGAATATCCAGGAATTTGTTTTATTATACAGTTTATTTGTTTTCTTTTCATATATATAGATAAAGCACAATCTTCATCAGAAATACTATTTTTAAAACTTATTTGATTACAAATGAAATAATTATCAATGACTTTACAATCTGTTCCCAAATCATTACTCATTATATACTCTTCTTTATTGTCTCTTATTGCAAAGTAAGTATTTTTTTGTTCTAAAATATAAAATGCATTATGTTTTATGAATGGGGCGAAAATCATTTCGAAAATATCTGATTTCTTAGTTTCAATCAGTGGAACGGATATAACGACTACTAATCTGTTATTTTTTAAATTATACACTATGTTTGACTCTTGAATAATGGAATTATATGTTTGTAGACTTGGTGTAAATAAAATTTCACTTTCATACTGACTTTGTTTAAGTAACTCTAAAAACTTCTTTGGTTCTATTATAATTGGATGAACAATTTTGTCCTTGAGGAACAAAATTGATTGTATAAACTGATCAAATATTAATTCTGTATGCTCTATTAAAAAATTAACTTTTAGTTTGAATTCTGTGAAATAATCTCTTATAAGAAAATCGGATCGATCTTTATTAACCGTGGAAGATATTTTCTCTAAATCTGTTACTATTGCCTGTGTTATACTGCCTAGCTCATAGTAAGCTTCCTTTAAAATCTGATTTTGTTTATTTAATCCGCCCAAAACTTTTATTTCTTTTTGTTGACTGGAATGAACATATTCAGAATTTTCTTTCGATATTCTAATAGCTTCTTCATATCTTTCAGCATCTTCATTATCTAATGTGCCAAAAAGTTGTTTAAATTCTGAACCAACTATATTTAAAAGTCCACGTTTTACACGTCTATCTTCTCCTAACAATTGATAAATTATTCTTAAATGTTGTCTTAGATTGTTAATTTCCGTCTTACTTTTTTTAATAAATTCTATACAATCGGGTATATTCAATAAACAACTTTCATGAACACTGGATACAACGTTGTATATTATATTAATTTGGTCCTCTAAATTATTTAAATCAATATTAGTGATAATAGAACAATTTCCGCTTCTCAATCTTAAATCTCTTATGTTTTTAAAATAGATTCCGTTTAAAGGTAAATCTTCCCATTTTATACAAGAAATGCCTTGTATTAAACTGAAATAAGACAAAATATATTGGTATATAACTTTTACTGTATATAGAGCTTAATTTTGCTTTTGTTATATTTCATTGGCTTTCTATTAAGTTTTATTATTACTGAATCGTCAAAAACTTTTATAATTTTAAATGGTCCAATATATTTATCGCTGTGTTTATCTCTTGATTCGTTTAGAATTAAAACTGAATCATTAATTTTAAAATCAACTATTTTTCTTCATATTTTTGTATCATACCTTGCTTTAGCCTTATTTTTAATTTTTAAAAAATTAATCCTTGCTTGTGATTCCATGCGTATCAATTTTAATTGTAATTCTTGCGTATAATCTTTTGTGGTTTTAAATCTCAAACTATTAATTTCACTGGGTGTATTTGCTTTCCTACCAAAAATCATCTCAAAAGGTGTAAATCCTGTACCATTGTGTATACTAGTGTTGTGGCAAAATGCTGCATAGCGAAATAATTTAGAATACTCAGGGTTAGTTTTATCTTTAATCACTGATCTTAAATATTCACCTAATCGCGCATGAGATCTTTCCGCAGATCCATTTGATTGTGGATACAAATTGCTTGTTTTAAACAATTTACACAATTCTTTCATCAAGTTGTTAATAAATTCACCGCCGTTATCAGTTGAGATATACTTAGGAATACCAAAATTTAGAGTCCATTCTTCAGTAAAAGTTCTAGCTATTGTTTCAGCTTCCTTATTGGCTATTGGAACGTATTTGATAAATTTACTTAAATCATCTTGTATTGTTAAGCAATAAAGGGTTTTATTTTTTTCAATGTAAGGTCCCGTAAGGTCTAGGCATACTTTTTCTAGGCTATAATCAGCAGATGTAACAATCTTCATTGGATTCCTACTTGGGTGACGATTGATTTCCTGTTTTTGACATATAGAACATTTTTCTATATATCTAATAACGTTTTCATTAAGATTCTTCCAATAAAATTTTTCTTTAACTTTCGCAATCGTTGCTTTTTGTCCTCCATGACCTCCGATAAGACTTTCATGGTATTCTCTAATATTTTCTGTTGTTCTTCAGCATTCCAAATTATTATTATATTATCTTCGTCATTTTCTGATTCATTCTCTTCATTATTTTCTGTGGCTTGTGTGGTAATTTCTTTACTTTTATCACTTTTATCGTTATACATTTTATCATAAATTTTCCTTAATACACTTTCTTCATCATCAATATCTGTTCCAAATATATCTTTTACATTTCCTTTTACTTCTTCACTTAAATGCGTTTTACCAACTGGGTATACAAGATTTTTACTCAATTCGTCAGCTACTATATTATCAATTCCTTTTTATACTCAATACGATAATTATATTCTTCCAATTTTAACTGCCATCTGATTAATCGTGATCCTGGATCTTTAACATTAAAAAGCCATGTGAGTGGTCGATGATCTGTTTTAATCTTAAACTGTTTTCCAAAAATGTATGGTCTGAATTGTTGAATTGCCCATACAATTGCCAAACATTCTTTCTCTGTTGTATTGTAGTTTATCTCAGCGTTGTTTAATATTCTACTAATAAAATGTATTGGTAGTTCTTTGCCAGAATTTTCTTGGGATAATACCGCACCGATACCTATTCCACTTGCATCTGTAGTTATAACGAATTCTTTATTGTAATCTGGGTATTGCAAAAACATTAAATGTCTTAATTGTTTTTTTCAATTCTTCAAAAGATATAGAATGTTCATCATTCCATATAAAATCTACGTTTTTCTTTAAAAGCTTATATAAAGTTTTTGATAAATTTCCTTTAATACCCTATCATTCCTAAAAATCGTTTGAGTCCCTTTGCGTTTATTGGTTTCTGAAAATTATCTATTGCTATTACTTTTCCTTTGTTAGGAAGTAATCCATTACATGTAATAAGATGTCCTAAATATTGAACTTGGTTTTTCAAAAACTCTGATTTATCCATTTGGATTTTTAAATTAGCATTCTTAAGGCTTTTGAGCACATTTCGCAACCTTTCATTATGCTCTTGTAATGTTCTGCCATGGACAATTATGTCATCTATGTAAACAAAACATTCTTTACCCATCAAACCATTGAGAACATTATTCACTATACGTTGAAAACAAGATGGAGCGCTTTTCAAACCAAATGGCATCCTTGTATATTCGTAATGTCCATATGGTGTTGAGAATGCGGTTTTCTCAATACTATCTTCACTCAGAGGAATTTGGTGAAATCCTGATTTGAGGTCTAAACATGTAAAATATTTAGCTCCATCTAATTGATCTAAAATTTCCGTTATGTTCGGAATCGGATAACTATCAGACATAGTTATTTCATTAAGATGTCGAAAATCTATTACCATTCTCCATTTGGGAATTTGACTAGCGTCTAATTTTTTCGATAACACCCATAAAGGACTTGACCATGGAGAATTACTATGCCTAATAATACCATCGTTCAACAGTTCGTCAATTTGCCTTATAACCCCGAATTCATGTATTTTGGGATATCTATATGTTTAAGCGTTGATTGGTACGTCAGTTATAGTACGAATATGATGTTTTATTAAATTTGTTTCTGTTAGTTTTTCTCCTTCTATTGCAAAAACTTCAGCATTTTCTTTCAATATTATTTTCAATGATTCACTTTCCATTTCATTAACTAAATGATCAATTCGTATCTATGACAAGAGTTCCGTTATTCTTTTATCGTTTTCAGAATAATTCATTGAAATCATGCAACCATGACGTGTTTCTTCAGTGTCATTTGCAAATTGATTTTTGCATTCGAATGTAGATATCCTTGGGTGATTATCAATATTTATGTTCTGATTTCCTTCTTTATTTCGTAAATAATATTCAGTATTTTCATCACCATTATATTTTTCAAAAACGAGCTTTAATTCAATTTTATCACTAAACATAACTTTTTTTTCTAAATTGATACAAAATTTTAAATCTATAAGAAAATCTATTCCTATAATACAATCGTAGTAATTTATAATGTCATCGTTTACGACAAGAAATCGTGCGTTTATAGATTGTATTTCATTGACCTTTAAATTAAATGCCTCTACTTTTATATCAGCTGCTCCTATAGTATACTTATTAGTTTTTCCAGTACCTATAAAAATGTGTTACATTGTTAAAATTTACATCTTCCTCATATATGGCTCCTGACATTATTAAACTTATACATGCTCCCGTGTCCACCAAAAACTTGAATGGCTTATTATCATATATTAATATTATGTGAGTACTACTATATTTTGGAGAGACAAAATCCTCACTTATTGCTCCTTGAATCGAAAATTTGTACGTTTATCTATTTGAGGATATTTCTTTTTCTGAATGTTCGAATTACCATTATCTTTATTGAAACTCATTCTGGGTTGATAATTATTACTCCTTTCAAAACTTCTGTTCTCATTTAATTGTATTCTCTTTGGAGCTAAACAATTCTTACTTATGTGACCAACCTTATTACAAATATAACATTTTACAATATTGTGAACCGTATTTCTTGAAACATTTATATTTTCATTATTATATCGGCTTTGTACCGCTCTTTTACCGTTTAATCTTGTTTGCTCTTGTATTGCTAGAGACGAAGCTTCCGATAGAGATGATGGTCTTTGACTATTTACGTATGTTCCTAGATCATTTCTTAAACCATTTGCAAAAGCACTTAACATATCCTGCTCGATCATTTGGCATTGTCCTTCGAATAGTAACTTATTCTCAGTATTAATTAATACGTCTTGAATTCGTCTTCTTTGTAAAGTTTCTACTCTTTGTATGTATTGAGTAACGTTTTCAGGACTTTGTTGTTGTAGCTTTATTTAATTCAATTTTGAAATCTTCCCATGATTCAATTACTTTATTCATGAGTATGGTTTCCGCGTTGCCTGTTATCTTACTTTTGATGATATGTAATAAACAATTCCTCTGTGTTGCTGATGCAAGTGACATGGCATTGTCAACACTAGATGTAAAATAATGTAATTTATTTTCATCACTGTCGAAGGGAGGAATTAATTTTAATAAAAGATCCAAACTCATTTTTTCTGAATTGAATTGATATTTACTTATTGTTTCCTGATTTAGTTTTGAAATTGTATTTTTATTTTCCGGGTACTTTAAATTCTTAATTTCGGCTGATATTTGAGAAGGACCTGCGTTTGGTTGTTCTATTTCTTGAACTGCTTTACGCACTGCCTCTTCTGTTTCTACTGTTTTCTTATCATCCTCTAAAACTAACAAAAATATTTTTCTTGGGTATGTCCTACCTTTATAATAAATAACATAATCCTTTACTACACCTGTATCGATTTTTGTGTTTTTTATTATTTTTACAAGAGATAAATCCACTACACAACCATTTTTTTTTATTTTATTTATAATGCGTTTTTATTTATCTCAATTCAGTTTCTTACATGCTAGACAAAAATACTTAAAACTAGCTTACCAAAGTAATCTACTGATCTTAATTCTAGCTTACTGACTCTTCATGAGTACTCTAAGCTAATCTAGGGTTTTTATTTTTTGCCTTTCGGCTTCATGTATTATTTTATTATTTTAATAAGTACTTAAATCTAATAATAATAATAATAATTGTTGGCGCTACAGTCCAAAGGGGGACCAGGGCCTAGCTTGCTCATCAACTACTCGTGTTGTGCGCGCTACTGTTCTCTCACGAGTAGAAGGGACCTACAGTTTTTTGCCGACTCCGAACGGCGAGATTTGAGAAGCTTTACTAGACAGTTATTACTCTTTGAGTGTTGTCAGCAGCTCGAAAGAGGTGGTGCCGTGAAAAATTCGAAAAATTGGTGTTGAGCTGGGAGTCGAACCTAGATCCTTCGGCGTGTGAGCGTCGCACTCTACCCTCTACGCCACGGCGACCACTTAAATCTACATATATATATTTAATGACTTTATCCAAGAAAATTGTAAAAACTAGGATTTTTTATTATTAACCTAACTTATTAAACTATCTATCCTAACTTTATACCTAAAATGTATTGACACTAAAACTTATAACTATATAGAATTATATAGATTTAGATTATATATAGAGTCTCACACTTCTGGTAGTTGATTTTCAACTTCCAGTCGTCGCAAAATCGTTGAATAGATTTAGATTTAGATTATATATAGAGTCTCACACTTCTGGTAGTTGATTTTCAACTTCCAGTCGTCGCAAAATCGTTGAATTGCATCGAAGTCACTCTGCAACAAACCATTTATTTCTTCTATCTTTGGAACTGATCTGTACGCGATTAAATCGTCAGCAAACGCTATTATTTTAGGCATAGAACCTATAAAATCGCTGGTGAAAATAGTGAACAAGATCGGCGAACCCACCGCCCCTTGTTGCAACCCATTTTTTATATGGAACACAGTGGTGGAGATTTCGTTGCCATTTTTCACAACGAACTTCCTACCTGTTACCATGTCGTAGATCATATATAGCAATGTTTTATGAATGCCAAGCCTGACCAACTTGAGGAAGAGACCTTCTAACCATACGGTGTCGAAAGCCTTTTCCATGTCGATCAAGCAGGCCCCTGTGCACTGTTTTTTTATTTCTGTTCCACTGAATGTCGGAAACCAGTTTAGACGCGGCATGAATGGTGTCGTGCCCCGCCCTGAAGCCAAATTGGTTTTCCGGTATTAATTTTTTTCCTCAACCCATTCTTTCAGAGTTCTAATGACTATCTTCTCGAATACCTTGCTTATGCACGGAAGAAGACTTATAGAACGGAGATTCGTCGGGATGGAGGTATCTTTGCCCCGTTTCGAAATGGGCTGTACCACAGCTGTTTTCCAATGCGCCGGGTAATATGCATTACTCAGTGCATTGTTGAACAGAGTTGTGTATACACCGCCTCAGAGGGTAGATGGCGCAGAACAATATTTGGTATCCCATCTTTTCTCACTGACTTCTTCTTTTTCAGCGAGTTGAGGATACCTTGGAGTTCGGGAACATGCTCGGGTTGTTGGATCTTACAGCCCGAATCTTGTTGCCCCAGTGCAAGCTTACAGCTAGTCTGTAATTATGTTTGATTAACTGTTGGAGTACTTTGATCTTTGACTTCAGACAGCGAATCTCAGCATTCTGTGGATCTGTAAATCTCCTGTACAAGAGTTTAAGCCTTGACAGGAGTCTACTTTTCTGCACGTGAAGTAGCATTCCGATAAATGTCGCCATCATCGGTTTGTGCTACCTTCGGAATAGTTTTGTTCATTGTTCGTTTGATGACTTCGTCCATTTGTGTGAGGTACCCATCAACCTCTTCGTTCGTTAGGTTTCTGTTCGTAGGAGGATTTATCGCACTCGAACTTATTTCTCTGGCTAAGGTTCTAGAAAAACGTGACCATCGCGCCTTATTGTAATTATAAGGATGCGTTTGGGCATATTCCTCCAGTTCCTCCAGTTTGTTCGGGAGCTTTATTACCGCGGTGAGACCACAGTGATCACTGTCATACTCGACCGTAGTTAAACAGTTCCTCGTATGTCGCTCCACGTTTAGTATTGTTAGTCGTCTGTCGATTAGCATCACATCCAGATAAGACCCGCTTCTAGGAAATGATGGTCTATCGGTTGCCAGCAAATCCAGCCTGAATTCAATATTGTTTTGTTCCATCCACTCTAAGAGAGCGTTTCCCCTCTCGTTTGGAACAGTATTACCCCCTTCACCGTGTTTGGCGTTCAAATCCCCGGCTAATATATAGACGTTTTCTTCCTAGTTCAAGCAGAGGCTGGTGAAGAGAGCCTCAAGCTCTGAAAGAAAGTTAGGGTTTTGAGCGTTTGAAGCGTAAGCAGCGATCACAAACAACTTCCTTCCACTTGAAATTTTCTTGTTAATTAAGAGTGCGACTCCGCCACCTCGATTGGATTGGGGCCGGTCTTTTCTAATAACATGGTAATTTTTGTACCTGAAATTTCGCATCTGGTTTAGCTTAGTTTCGCTAGCCATCAGCACATCAGGATTATGGGATTGCAACAAGTTGGAGAGCGTTAGTTTCCGTTCGATCCTTATCAGCGAATTAACATTCACCGCTAGGATCTTAAGGGTTCTTACCTCGCGAGAGCCCATTATATCTGAGCGCGTTTGCTTGTTGGCAGCTGAGAGAAGAGGAAATCTACTCTAGCTGTCTGCGTAAGGAAACTGGTCTGTAGTTCGACCATCTGTTTCTGCAAGCAATAATCTGCGTTTGCATCGACTGGATGGAAGACATAACATCCCTCATGGAGGGCTCTGCTTCGGGTTGCCTAGCCATTAGAGCCGGGGCATTCTTTGGCGCTGTCCGTTGTGCCGGCTCTCTGCCTAACACCATTTGGGCGTAGGAGATGGCTGGCGTAACAGTAGTATCTACAGCACGGGCTGTTGGCCTGGCTGCTACCTTTTTTTCATTGCTTATCACCTTTACTCTCTGGCGGAGTTCTTTGATTCGTGGACACCCCAAATAGGTTGCGGGGTGTCCATTTCCTCTGCAGAGTACACATTTGAGGAGCGCCTTATCATCGACTTCATCTACACCTAAAGGACATTCCCCTCTGTTGTGGCTGAACGTGGATCGTGCACAGCGGAACTCCATATTGCAGTTCTCCGCGACGTGTCCCAGCCTTCTGCACTTCGCACATTGAAGTACGTGGTCAGTTTTATTTAATTTTTCCCACATTACACACAAACCGCCTACGTAACGGATTTTACGTAGGCTGTCAATTTTGGTCCTGTGGGATACCTGTACCAAGAAGAAGGGAAGTGCCTTCTTCTTCGCTCTCGCTGCCGCAGTGATGAAGGGCTTAACCCCTACAAACTGGACCTCGTCGCTCTCAACTTGGCGCAGCTTGTTGAGGAGGACCTTCGGGTCAGTGGAGGGATTTATGCCTTTGAGGAGCAAGGTCTGTGGTCTTTCCCCTCTAGGGGTGTACGCATAGAAGTCAGCGTTCGATGCCGCTAATTTCTCTTTAAGAAATCTAAAACCGTCCATTGAAAGGCAGCGGACGGTGTGAATTGAAATTATATTTATATTTAATATAAAAATTCTTATTTCCTAGAGCCAACTCACAAAATGTCTCCAGCTCGTCAGTTCCCATTCCGAAGACGTTGATTGGTGGGCAGCGAACCTTCTGCTGCTGTTGCTGTTGTTTTTGTTGTTGTTGGTGTTTCTCTTGCTGTTTCTGCGGTTGCTGCTGTTTCTGCGGTTGCTGCTGTTTCTGCGGTTGCTGCTGTTTCTGCGGTTGCTGCTGTTTCTGCGGCTGTTGCTGCTGTTTCTTCTGCGCCCGTTGCTGCTCATGTTGTTGTTGAGCAGCTTTTGATGTAGCAGAGCGTGTTTGGTGTTGTTGCTGTCGCAGTTTGCTTTCTTGCTCAGCTTTTTGTAATTGTTGTGCAGCTTTCGACGTGGAAGGCATCGGTTCAGGCTGTTGTTGTTTCTTTTGAGGCTGCTGTTTCTGTTTCAGTTGCTGCCTTTTTTTGTTGCAGCTCCTGAAGCTCTTTCTGCTGTTCTTCCTGCTTTGCCTTTTTTTCGGCAGCTCTTCTTGCCGTAGATTGGTTGTAGAGGAACTGTATATGGGCGTCGAGCTTTGCCCTTTCTTCATCGAGCCTCTAAAGTTTCTGCTCCTCCTCCCTTATGTGTCCTGCCTCATCGTCAGCATCTGATGTTGCGAGAACCTGAAAGGAGTTGTCGCTCCCCTTGTATGAAAATCGGCATTCGTTGCCCTCTGACTGGCATTCGAGGGCATCAATGTCGATTGATGGTAATTTCGTTGTTGTCGTTGCTTTTGACGGTATATTACTGCTGCTGGGTGCGACCGCTTCCTCGTCTGACGTCATTGCTGTTGTCGTCCGACGCTTTGGGAGGGTGGGCTGCGGCTGCAGCCTCTTTCTTCATTTTTTTTTTATGTCGGTAGTCCGGCTAGCGGGGCTGGCCACGCGGATGCTACCATCACTGGTGTGGTGGCCTGACGTCCCAGCCACCGGTGTTTTAAAATCACCCGATTTGCTGAGCTCGGGTCGCTCGTCACTCTCCATGCTCCTTTCTCACACTCACACTACGTGTCTGTATTTTAATAAATATTAAAAAAAAAATATTTTTTCTTTACCCACGGGATTCGAACCCGGGTGTGTCTTTTAGTTATCACTGCACTGCTCCTCTACCACCAGAGCTGCCGATCTCGCCTAAACGAACTAAGTATTTTTGCTACGAAGCCTCGGAGGTCTGTGAACGACTGACCACTACACAACCACTTATACGACCTATACATTTGAAGTTTTCCGTCAAAGCTTCCTGACTAAAATCAATATCAGAAGTTTCCGTTTCAGACTGTGCCATTTTAAATGTTTTATATAAATGCCAATTTCTTTTATATACTTTCCTTTTGTTTAAAGGTAGCAAAATTATTCACAAACACTGTTTTCTTTCTTTTGTTTTTAATTCTTACAACTTCCTTTTAATTCTTTAGCTTAATATTTTTCACTATATCATTATTTTCTTCTTTTACAATAAGTAAGTACTTACAAAATTAAAATAACTGCTTTCATTTTGTTGCTTGTTGACTTGTTTGTTGACATCATACTGCTTTGGTACTTCTTCTTCTGTTACTGCAATGAACGTCTATAATTGTTCTTAGTTCTAGAACTGCTTTTCTTTTACTTTAATTTCTTTTTCGTTTTGTTTTCGGTAAAACTTATTTGTATTTACACTTTGGTTTTCTGTAAAACTTATTTGAATTTACACTTTTGTTTTCAGTGCACTTTTATTCAATTGCACACTGCGCGATAGTAGCGTTGATGATAAACGGGCAGAAAGCGTTTCGATAATCCCGTGTTTGTTCGCAACGAATTGATGAATTATTGCAAGGAATTTTTGCAATTAATCTCGCTGTCGCTGTCAGATTTTTAGACCGTTTATAGATTTTACGAATTGATGAATTATTGCAGGGAAATTTAGCAATTATTCTCGCTGTCTAATTGACGATCGTTTATAGACTTTTTACGAATTTATGAAATAGTGCAGAGAAATTTAGCACTAATTCTCGTTATCTATATTTTACCGCTGCCACCAAATTTGTTAAGCCGAATTAAAACGACCGAAACGCTTGAGTACTTGTATAGAACTGATTTTATTTCTCCGATATGTTTGAAGACGTGATCGCATCTCACAGTCAAAATAGTAAGATCAGTACTTCCCGCGTGACATTCAATCTGATATTCAGAACGACGATGAGGATGACAATGTTTACATTATATGCTTTTGTAAACAAACTGAAGTGTCTCAACGGAAGCGACCGTCAGTGCTATATGCTATGTATATTCATAACAAATGGAGCTTACATCTGGGTATTGCGATGGATAATCCAATGTCTTCGGCGTCCGTCCAGACCATAACCGACCCCTTTCCGTGCTTAACTGTAGGGGTAATGTTCTTTTTGGTGGTCGTCTTGATTTCAAAACTTTAAATTTGCTCTTATCACAGAATAATATATTTTCTCAAAACGAAATATTGAAAGTTAAATCGTCGTGTTTTTACGTGGTAGTTCGTCATGTAGGCCGGTATCGTGCAGTACTCTTCTGGCATTAACTGAAACAGTTGAGTCCTTTTCAATTTTATCTGAAATTTTCTCAGCAACAGCAGACGGATTTTTCTTTACTTCTCGTACAATGGATTTTATTTCAGATATGGAAAGTGGTTTGGGTACCATTGCGGCAATGCAGTGGGGGATCTTAATTGTTTTTAAAAAAGTTTTTTTTCAATCAAAAAGTTGGGCTTTATCAATAATTTTTTTGACACATTTATGTGTTCGGCCAATTATTTTCGCGATTTGTTTTAAAGATTTACCTTCAAGTCATCTAATTTCAATAGACGTTTGTTAACCAATTTCTGTAGCACTTTTACAAACAAAGGAAAACGAATGAGACTAAAATATATCCTAATACACAGCACCAACAAACAAAATTAAATAAGGCTGGCAAAACCACAACGCTATTCTCCGTGTAAATCATTAATTTTCTTTTGACGTCAAAAAGGTAGAGTATTCTCTGTTTTTTTGTTTTAAAAAAAATGAGTTATTGACTATTTTGTTAATTTTTAATGTCGTTGGATTATGTATCAGGATATAAACAAACATGAACAGTTCTTAGTAAATTAAAGCTTTCCTTAATTGTAATCGAATTTTAAACATGCTGTTAAGATAAGTTTGCGACAACTTGCGTTTGTATTCAAAAGGAAAGTGTAAGCGTTTTTATACACTTTATTATCCTTGTTTTAACCGATGAATGAACGGTTGCAAAAGAGTTCATTCTATATGAAAAGAATGCCGTCTTTATTGTTAACACGATAAGAGAACAAGACTGTTCTCGCTTGTTCTATTTTATATTTTTAGGGTTTTAGGGTTCTTATCAGCCTTACCCATCTTTTCATAATTTTCTTTTTGCGTTTGTTACCTTTGCTAAAAACGGTAAATTTTGCCCTTGATTGTTGATTGATTGGCTATAGCATCATACAAAATGTTAAGCATAACACTCAATTCTTTTATCACTTTATCTTTAATACGTTGATCGACTTGTGTTTAAATATTTGTACTAGTAAACGATAAATTATATTTGAAAGCTGTCCGATTGGCATTACCATTTATTGATTGGTTGTTGCTCAGCGAGACAACTCTTTCGTGGATTTGTTTTTCAACTTGACTTTCCTTGTTGTTTAACAAGTTCATTTCCACTTACTTTTCTTTTCATTTTTGTATTGCTTAAATAAACAAAAAAATATGCATTGTTTATATTTTTGCCACAATGAATCAATGTTTGCAGTTTGAAACAGACATAAACCGTAAGTTGTTGGAAATAATTGTTGTCAACAAATTGAAAGAGTTGGCTCTGAATAATATAAGACAAACGGTTCAGTAAGTCGATAACTTGCGGTGTGTGGGTCAAAAAACTAAACAATAAAGGCAACCAAAATTATATATTATAGTCAGTATAATAAATTAAATATTTATGAAAATAATTATTAAAAAATAATTGAAATGTCTGTTGATCGCTAACTACATTATATGGTACGCCAAATTCTAACTGAAAATAACAAAGCAATACTCATAAACTGTAGACTTATAGACAAAATAATGTTCAAAACTTGCTTTGGTACGATTGCTTATATTTTAAAGAGCTTAAACCTCAATTAGTTAAAAAAAAATAGATAAAAAAAACTAATAATAAGGTTTAACATGTTTTGTCAAGAGCTTTATCATTATGATAATTTCTTTACTCCATTTTTGCAACTTCCATACTCCATTTTTGCAGTTCCTCACTCAAGATGTTCTATCTTTTTATTGCCTCGTAAAATGTTCTCCCACTTTTACGATTATTTATGCAAATGTTCTTTATTTCAGACTTAGTAGTTATCCAATCATAATTATAATTTATTTAATTATAACAAAAAAAGTTAAGTTGCGAAAACACAAATACATGGCACATAAATAATGTGTTTCAATCAGGGCAGATGAATTCTGTAAACAGTTGAACACAATCAGTGAAATCCGATGCATATCCATACCAAAATTTGATTAAATATCATATCAGAAATTTTTCGCCTTAGCACATTATTTTATACATCAGTGCAAAATTTTGCAAGGTACAATATAGAGTCAAGAACTTAAATAACATTGACCTTACTTATTTTATCATTTTGTGCAATATACAAACATATGTTTTACGCTTTTTATAACTTATGGTAATAGTGTAATATGTTCTTATTAAACGGAAATTCTCTCTTTTGCCCAGAGAATATGTAAGGAAAGAAATCAGAAATATACAATCAAAAATGCAGATTTTATAAATCTATGGAAATTAGCTTTTCAAGATAAAGTTGATAGTGGAACACGAATAGCAGACCTTTTTGCAGAAATTCCAAGGAAATTATATACTGATGGTAACTGTTAATATTATCTAACTCATAAAAAATATAATTGATAACACTCATTGAATTCCAGAAACAAACATGGTTGTGTTTGGAGCTGTTGGATCCTATATTTTCTTTAAGCATCTTATTAATTCCATTGTCTTCCAAAACAGTTTATTTTCATATGGGAGATGTGAGCTTTTTCTGGTTATGCCACCGCCCATTTATATTGTAAGTTGTATTGCAAAACCATTATTATATATATATATATATTATATATATATATTTATATATATGTATATATATATATATATATAGTTTTGAGCTCAAAACGGAATCTATTTATATATATATATATATATATATATATATATATATATACATTTATATATTTTATAAATATAAAAACATGCATGTTTTTATGTATGTATAAATATATTTTTAATAATTAAATAAAATAAATTATCTTTTTTTCAGCATCTTACATGCAGTAATGAAGTGGGATATATGATATACAGATCAACATCAATATTGTTTCAAATATTTTTTGAACATAGACTTATAGCAAAGTTGCCGAGAGAATATTTTTTACCACAACAAACGGAGTACAAATTTAATAAAGGCAGTAAGCTTAATAAGGTATTCTACTCTCTTTTATTATTCATTTACAAAAAATATTTCTATTATACTGTATTTGAGAAGAAAATCCTTACTTCTTATTAATACTAATTTTATTTAATAGAAAACTCCATATCCTTCTCCACTGATTCATTGTTAAGTTTTTACTCAAATAGGTTAATTCAATTCATCCAGAATATCTTTATTTGGTCAAAATTGTACCGAGGCAATATTTATATGAACTCTGTCCACCTGAAGATATACAGGCTCTTTGGTATTTTATAAAACAAAACTGTATTAGTCGACGAAACCGTGTAATACCAAATTTAGAGTAAGTAAATATAAATGAAAATTATAGTTATTTTACATTAATCTTCAAACATGGATGGTACGATAAACCAATAAAAAGTAAACTTTAAGCGATTTCAAGAAAAATATAGAATACAAAAGTATTAGGTAGGTATTTCGAATTTATGTCTGCATCATCCTTATATATTATATATAGACCTTTTAAATGTATTTTGTTATTTTTTCTTTTTGACAATATTTTATTCTCACTTCCTGGAAGTTTGTTCACAAACGGGTCTATAAACCTACTTTGTCCACTTTCGGTAAAGTTTTAACATACTGTCAAAATAAAAAAATAAATAAAAAAGTCGTTACACTACATCGAAAAGTAAATACAAACCCACTAAGTTCCTTAACAATTAAATATTATTCATACAAAACAAAATAAAGCAAACATTAAAAAGACCAGACTTTAGTTCCAATAAGAAATTTCTAGGCAACAAGCTCGATTTTTTTAAAATATTACTTACAATGTTGCAATTATTAATACCACAATTCGTTAACTTAAATAAGTAGATAATAATCGTTTACATTTATCTCAGTCGTAAAGATGCGCTATTAAATTGTAATTTATTTTTCATTTAGGAAATTTGTGCCTGGATGCGGTCCTCGTTTAATAATAAAATCAGCGAAATCTTATATTCCTAAAGACAGATATCCGAGTGATAAATCTACGTTTTTACCAAAGTACTCAACAAGATGTGTGGAAATGAATAATAAAAACTACTATCCGCACATAAATATATACACTGATTTTGGGGACCTATCACCTAGTCAAACACTTACTCTGTTCCGTCAGTTTCGTAGCTGGCCAGAATATAAAGATAGTTCCTTTCTAGCATCATTGGAAAACAGTTTGCTTAAACTAGAAACTTCTGTTGATGAAAGTGTAGATGTATTAGATGTAGCAGAAGAGGACGATGCTACAATGGAGCGAATAGAATAAAGTTTAACATATTTTTTAGTTTGATTTCTATATTTTAACAGAAATGTTATGTTTTGAAGAAAATAAATGTTCAATTTAAATTGCTAGTTTACACTGTATTAGATAGTTATATTAAAATATTCACCAAATAACGATATATGCTAAAGTTCTCACTGGAATGAAATTATTTCGCTTAATATTGATGAAAATATTGTTTTTAAATATGAAAACAATGCATGCTTGTTGTGCGTGCTCTGCGTTATGATCACAAGCGACAAATTTTCATATAAAGGCTAATAGTGTGCGGATTGCCGCTGCTGTCAAAAAAGGCAAAATTGCGACTTGAGTTGCAGACAGACAATTCTGTCTGTATCTTCCAGTCAGTGTGAACAAGAAAAAAATGATTTGCACAGAGAAATTCATGGTACATATATACAATGAAATTGAAATTCCTCAGGCAGTCAAAACTACGATGATCATCATCAGATTTACTGTTAAGGCTGTTCGTGACAAGCGTCGCACTCTGTGGACAAACACAAAATAAAGAATAACACAATTCAAACACTAAGAATATAATACAGATAGAAAACATACATAAAGAAAAATCAGGTGCGTTTTCCTGCATTTCCACTCGAGACACAATTCATTTCAAAGTGCCTGTCCAGACGTGATGTGCCCACAACACTTCGTGTCCACACGTTTTTTTATTTTATTTGATTTCATTTTCTTTGAAAAGGTTACAAGTTTAAGTTACCTGCGAAGCTTATGGCTTATCTGCAAGTGGTTGAAATTCTTATTAATACATTCTTTAGAAGTTTACATACATGTTTGGCTTTAAATTTTAATATTCCGTTTTTGGTTTTAATCTTATACAGGTAAAAGTTAATTCATTTTCTTTTTTTAATAGCTATTATGTTTTTTATGTTAACTGGTAAACTATTAAAGATTTGTAGGGAACTTAAGTGGGGTGTAAATAAAAGACGCTATTGAAACGAGGGCTGTTTATTGACTAACTGGTGTTTTATATTTTACTTAAAACGTTAACGGTGCAAGTGCACAGCAAAGAACCGAGGATAGATCATTCGATCGCTAGGGCCAATGACAATTTGATTAACAGATTCTATATATTACTTGAAGTACTTTATGTAGTTAAAATACTGAACGTACAGTCTATGTTAAAATTAGACGTACCAATCTGAAAATGACTATAGCTCGGCCGCCTGTTCGAGTAATCGCGCCGATTACAATTTCTGTTAAATTTTCATAGTTCCGTACAATTCTTATTTATCTTCATTTAAAATACACCTTTCAATAATTAATATTTCTTTGGAAAGTATTTATAGAACACTACAACATAAATAAAACAGTATCATATGCAATTAATACATAGTAATACATACATAAAAGATAAAACGATTCTCACAAAGAATGGAAGGGCTGTTTAAATTTCAATTACTATCATTCACTTTTGTTATCTCTGGATAAATCACAATCTTCACATTCCTCCGCGTCTTCAAGAAACTCCAAGCTAGATGATTCTGTTAAAAAGGGTCTCATATTAGCTGGTGAAGAAACTCCCTAATATGGTAGACTTGTTAATTGCAGGCCATCGATATCCTTTATTAAATACCTGTCATAAGATATAACCTTCTCTACTTCACAAGATCCCTTATATTTTGCACTTTTGCCACGAACGCATCAACCGCTTCTTCAGGTGTGGAAAAACTATGTCCTCTCATCTTATTTTTACGTACGGGAATAAAAAGAAGTCATTCGGTGCCAAGTCGGCGGATGACTCATCAAATCGATGTTTTGAGTGCTCAAAAATGCAGTTGTTTGAGCCGATGTGTAAGAGCTTGCATTGTCATGGTGAAGAGTGATCCGTCTTCGGCGGTTGGTTTTCCTGATTTCTTGGAAGACAACTGGCAAACAAATGGTTCTGTATCACTCAGAATTAACTGTTCTGAGCTTTCTACGGTTGCGACATGTCCGAAAAAACAGGCGACCATTTGTTTGGAAGTGCTTCGAGCGCGAGCAACTTGTTGGATTTGGCTACAGTCGACTGCTGTTTACTTTCGAGCTCATACGCGTAAATCCACAATTCATCACCTGTCACGATGTCATAGACGTGTTTCGAAGCACCGCGATCGTATTTTTGGAGCATTTCTTTCGACCAATCGACACGAGCCCTTTTTTGAGCGATTGACAATTTGTGCGGGATCCAACGCGAACAAATTTTTTTTGACTAGTCCCACTAATGCCTAAGGTTGTTTCAATCTCACGATAGGTTACATGACGATCTTGAAATATCGGTTGGAGCACAGCATCAATAGTTTCCGGAACAACAATTGATTTTGGACGACCTTCACAAAATTCGTCTTGGAGTGAACTACGACCTCGGTTGAATACACTATACCATCGGTAAAAATTGCTCCTTGATGGAGCTTCATCGCCAAAAATTGAATTAAGTTCATAGATGCATAGTTAATTTCTTCTTCTTCTTCTTCTTCTTGTGGTGCTACAGTCCGGGGTGGACCTGGGCCTCAACCAACATGCCTCTCCAGCCAGCACGATCTTTCGCCAGCTGTCTCCAGTTGCGCACTCCAAGTTGGTTTAGGTCCTTCTCCACTTGTGTGCGCCACTTTAGTCTAGGTCGTCCTCTGTTGCGTTGTCCCAATGGCTCGCATTCAAAGACTTTTCGGGCCGGAGCAGTGGTGTCCATACGCTCTACATGGCCTAGCCATCTTAAGCGTTGTATCCGTAGACGCTTGACCAGGCGCATGTCGCTGTACAGCCCATAGAGTTCGTCATTAAATCTTCTCCTCCAGATGCCATCAACACAAACAGGACCAAACATCGCACGCAAAACTTTTCTCTCGAAAAGACTAAGGGCTTCCTCATCCGCCTTTGCTAACGTCCAAGATTCCGCGCCATATAGTAGGACGGGGATGATCAATCTGTTATATAAAGCGAGCTTAGTCCTTCGAGAGAGGCTTTTATTACTCAATTGCCTCTTGAGCCCAAAGAAACAGCGATTGGCAAGAGTGATTCTGCGTTTGATTTCGGTACTGATGTTGTTGTCCCTGTTTACCGTGGAGCCGAGGTAGACGAAGTACTTGACTACCTCGAAGTTTCTGCTGCCTAGTGTGACGCTCCGTCCGAGACGTCGATGTTGTGTGTCTTTTCTTGATGACAGCATGTACTTAGTTTTGCCCTCATTTACCGCCAGACCCATTTTAGCCGCTTCCGCTTTAATGCCAGCAAACGCCTCATTGACGGCTCGCTGTGTTCGTCCAATCACGTCAATGTCATCAGCTTAAGCTAGTAATTGAACTGACTTCTGGAAGATCGTGCATCTGGTGTTGACTTGTGAGTTACGCACGATCTTCTCGAGGATGATGTTAAAAAAGTCACATGACAGTGCGTCGCCTTGTCTAAAACCTTTTTTGACATTGAAGGTCTCGGTGAGTTCGGTACCGACCTTGGCGGAGCAGCGAGAGTTCTCCATCGTTCTCCATGTGACGATCCTACACAATCTGATGAGTTTGGTAGGAACGCCAAAACTAGACATGGCACTGTATAGCTCGACATATGCAGCCTTGAAATCGACGAATAGGTGGTGAGTGTCAATTTGCATTTCTTGGGTCTTTTCCAGGATCTGCCGTAATGTGAAGATCTAGTCTATTGTGGACTTCCCTGGCCTAAAACCACACTGATAGGGACCTATCAGGTCATGGACAAACGGTTTAAGGCAGAGAGGATATTGTACGCGATGTTAAGGAGACTGATCCCTCGATGATTGGCGCAGTCAAAGGGGTCTTCTTTCTTGTGAACTGGGCAAATAACGCTGAGATTCCACTCATCGGGCATGCTTTTCTTCAACCGTATCTTACAGATGAGCTGGTGCATGCGCCCAACCAACTCATCTCCAGCTGCTTTAAATAGTTCTGCTTGCAGTCCATCCGCTCCAGCAGCTTTGTTCGACTTCAGCTTGGATATTGCTATCTTCACCTCGTCTAAGTCGGGAGGACGGAATGCTTGTCTATCATCGTCCAAATTGAGTGGAACATTCTGCCTAGCAGCGGGATTTGGGCCGTCATCGCTGTTAAGGAGTCCGCAGAAATTATCCTTCCAGATTCTCAGCATAGACTGCGACTCTACTACGAGTTGTCCGGTTCGGTCCTGGCAGGCCTTGGTCCAAACCTTGTATTCTCCGGATAGGTGTTTTACCTTTCGGTAAAACGTTTGGACTTCATTCCTGCCATAGCACCTCTCCATTTCCTCGACCGCGCGCTTCTCATGCTCCTTCTTCTTCCTTCTGAGAAGCCGGTGCTCTTCCCTTCTTCTCTGTTCGTAGAGTTCACGAACAGCGTCGCCTTATAGGCGTCTTGTTCAGCTGCGTGCACTTGCCTGCACTCGTCGTCAAACCATGGGTTCCTTCTGGGTGGTGACGTGAAACCCAGCACATCAGTGGCAGCATCTTTGATGGCTTCTTGACAACGTTTCCATTTTTCTTCTATGCTTAGTGCAGGAAGCGTCGAACTCTGAGCGAGTTTCAGGGAGACTCGGTCGGCAAAGTTTCCAGCAATCAGCTGCGATTGTAGCTTTTCGACGTCAAACCGTTTTGGTCTTTCTCGACTCCGTTGCTCTCTCGATATCCGGGTTCTTACCATGGCTACAACAAGGTGATGATCCGATTCAGTGTTAGCACCTCGGAAGGTTCGGACATCGAGAATACTTGAGGAGTGTCTGACGTCGATCGCAATGTGATCAATCTGGTTGACGGTTGATTGATCAGGAGATCGCCAGGTCGCTATGTGAATGTCCAGGTGTGAGAACCGCGTGCTAGCCACAGAGAGGTTCCGCCCCGAGGCGAAGTTCAACAGCCTGTGTCTGTTTCCGGATGTGTTGTCGTGCAGGCTGTGTTTACCGATGACTCCAGCAAAGATGTCCTCCTTTCCCAGCTGAGCGTTGAAATCTCCTAGAACGATCTTGGTGTCATAGTTGGGGCATCGATCGTATGTTCTTTCTAGGAGATCATAGAAGTCATCCTTGATGTTGTCATCCTTCTCCTCTGTCGGGGCGTGAGCACATATTAGGCTGATGTTTCCGAATTTAGCCTTGATGCGGATTGTCAGGAGGTGTTCGCTGACGGGGTCGTAGCTCAAGACTTTTTGCCTAAGTCTGCCTCGAACAACGAAGCCGCATCCGAATAAGCGCTGCCTTCTCTCTCTATAGCAATTGCTGTCGTAGATATCACAGTTCTTCATCGCTTTTATGCCAGGCCCATCCCATCGCACTTCATGGATGGCGGTTATGTCAGCTTTGTAGCTGTCAAGGGCCTCCGCAAGTTGTTCGGCTGCACGTGGCCTGTTAAGGGACCTCACATTCCACGTGGAAAACCGAAAATCATTGTCCTTAAAACGTTTGCTGGGATCGTCAACAGTTGATCCGTCCTTATCCGAGGCATCTTGTTGTCTTTGAACTATCGTTAGTTTTACGTGGTGAGGAAGTTACCCTCACGCACAACCCACAGACTAGTAGGCCAGGCCCATTATTTAAATCCTCGGGCAACGGGGTTCGCTGCATACATTAGTTCACCATACAACGGGTGTTGTGATGGCTATCCAGGGGGCGCCGCGTGGAGGCTGTATGTCAACTTGACCTGTGCACTAACGAGGATAGCCTTGGCAGCTCGCCATGTTGAGCGCAATCAACGACGTTACCTCGCGTGCATAGGCCCATGCCCCCCGCACAGTTAATTTACATGCAGTTAATCCACGTCGAAAGTTGTAAGAAATAATCCACGAACATTTTTCACGATTTAATTCCATTTTTTGGGCGAGATGAATCTTTTAAACAACACAAATAGCGCTCGTATGTCAAAACGTTCTGAGTACGTATAACCTCAAAAATGTCAAACTTTACGATAGAGCTGGCAGTTGCCAGATTGCAACACTAGGGTTGCCCAAATCCGAGATATAAAAGGCAACCTTCGTCCCAGGAGTACTAATAACGTTCTTTATTAGAACATAGTCCCCCTTTTGTATACATAATGCTCCTTATGACGTTTATCGAAATACCTTTTATCTTAAATTTGATTCGCTTGTATATTTCTGCAGGCTTTCTAATATCTTCAAAATGTACTCTCATTTTTTAAATATGTGCCCTCAAAAACTCTTTACTTTTGTCGCAAAGCTCAACCTTTTGGTTAGTCACAAAAAGAAGCATACAAGGCGGTGTTGTCAAGGTGTTGTTTAAAGCAAATTCAACTTTAGCAACGTGCCTATCCCATCCGCTCGTCGTATCAGGGTCCAATTCCTTAGCTAACATGGGTACAACTACCCGATTTAATCTTTCGATCCGTCCATTGGCAAGTGTTGCCAATTAGATGTGTTGAACGTTGCTCAAAGTTAAGAACTCATGAAATTCTTTCGACGTGAAACAAGTTCCACGGTCGGATACCATGCGGTTTGGCCTGGAATAGTTGATAAAGTAGGACTTTAAGCAGTTAATTGTCTCTTTTGTTTGGATGGACTTTACAGGATAGAGTTTTAAAAACTTAGTGAAACCGCCTTTTACACAAAAAATGTGTTTCTTTATTCCACTAGATAGCAGACCGAGGTGGTCAATATACAGTGTATCGAAGGGCATAGTACCTTTTGGTATAGAATGTAACATGCTTTGTGGTTTACCTGAATCAGGAGAGAAATATATGCATTTCAAGAAAGTTTTATATAGTCTTTGACTTTGTTTTTCATCTTAGGGAACCAGAAATATGTTGGAAGCACCTGTCGACCCTAGGTGACACATCGACTGATGATGGGTTCGTATGACCTGGGCTTCCATGTTTGATGGAACGTAAAACAAAATCCTGTCCTTAACTTTGCGGCATAGTAGTCTATCTATCATCTAAAAGAATGGATGTTTCGATTTTTCCAATTCTTTGAATATAGCAAT
This sequence comes from Eristalinus aeneus, assembly GCA_955652365.1. Taxonomy (NCBI): domain Eukaryota; kingdom Metazoa; phylum Arthropoda; class Insecta; order Diptera; family Syrphidae; genus Eristalinus; species Eristalinus aeneus. Next base: position 60,144,153 of record OY019130.1, on the reverse strand, counting down.
TATATTAGGGTCTTGTCTCTGCGCTGACGCCAAAACAAATGATTCATCATCCACGTGAAGGATGTTGAATGATCTGCTTAACGCATTGACATAAGTCATCATTGTCCCCTGTAAAGTCAAAGGTTTGGAGTTCCAATGCTCAACGGGATATACGTGAATTAAGGGTTTTTTTATCTTAAGAGTCAAGGTCAGTGCCTGGCAATCAGTGACTCTTCGGAGAGATATTCTAATAAGGCATATTTTGAATATCCTTAAGGCGTACACTATAGATAGGGTTTCCAGCTTATAACTGCGATACCTGCTTTCAGCTTCGGTTGCTCTTTTGGAGTAATAAAAGACTGGATGGGCAGTGTTATCTGCTTATTTTTGGAGAAGCGCTGCACCATATACTGCACTGCTCGCATCGTAATGCAGTTCCGTAATGCAAGGAGGGCTATACATGAAAAGGACTGGTGCTTCTGTTAGTTTTGTTTCTAACAGATTGAAGGCTTCATGTTCTTTGACAACGAAGACTAATGGTACATCTTTTTTTAAAAGGTCGTATAAGTGTTTCGCTATATTTTAGAAATTTCGAATAAACTTTTGAAAATAGGAACATAGTCCCATGTAACTATGAACTTATTTTGTACTGTTGGGTGAAGGTTTTTGATGCTATTTATGCTTGAACTATTTGGTCTTACACTACTTTTATGTATCTGTCTGTAAAAACAAACATTTGTCAAACCGAAGATGCAAATTATTTTGCACTAAAATGTTAACAACATCCTTTTAAATTTTCAAAGTTTCACCGATAGCATCAGTTGCAACTAAGAATTCATCTAAGAAACTAAGAAGTTTACCTTTCGAAATCAATTCTTTAAATATTTATTTAATGAATCGTTCGAAAACGAACGGACCATTCTTCAATCCGAATGGCATCTTTACGTATTCGTATTGTCCTAAAGGTGTTGTAAAGGACGTGTACTTAATTGACTCTTCTGCAATAGAAACATCGTGAGAAACGTCAAGAACAGTGAAAAACTTCTTGCGTTTGAGTCGATCGATATGATCCTCTATTAGAGGTAAAGAATAATTATCTGTCAACGCCATTCCCATTTTTTTCTTTACAAGAACAATAGGTGACGCAAACGAGGATGTTGACTCACGTATAATACCCTTCTTCAACAAATCCTTCAAAATCTTTTGCAACTCTAATTTATGTGGCAATCCCGGCAATCTCCTAGACGCGCAGTGAAAAGGAATTTCTTTCGATAAATTTATTTGCATTTTAAAATCATGGCTAGGGACTTCGCGATCACTCGAAATATTAAAAGCTGAAGAAACTATTCCAACAACTTCTTTTTTAATGCACTCAGGTATATTTTCATTAACCTTAATATCTGACATATTTTCATAACATGATGGATGAAATCATTATCGTTGCTTGCACAGATTATCCGAAGATTCTCTTTACATATACTGGAGCCTCCTGGGGTCGGATGAAACGTGAAGATCTTGTTTAAATCCCATTGAAACATTTTCTTTATAAACTGAATTAAATCTTCCTCTTCAATAGATCTCTGCGAAGCAATTTCTTGAACGGTAAGAATATATTGTTGATAAGTTTCGTCTCTTCGTTTCTTTTTTGATTGAAAGTATTTATACATATCTACTTTAATTACAGCTCCTTTAAAGTCACTTAGTAAACAATTTTTTAAATCTTGCCAACTTTTAGGTGTAACAGTTCTTATATACAACTTTATCGTACCAGTCAATAATCGCTTTCCATAAAAAAAAACTTACTTCTCTCGTCTTGATCTGATTAGAAACATCTATATCAAGCAGCTGCCCAAAAGTGGAGTAAAGTTTTTAACGTTTCTTATTAATGCGTGTATTAAAATGGAATATTTTCTTGACTCCTGGAAATCAGCCAAAGTTATTCCTATACCAAATTCCTATCTTGAAAATCCTGAAAGCTAAAGGTCAATAAGTTTGTTTAGCAACCTTAACAGAGAGAAGAGAAAGTTCTTAAAGAAGTGATTTTAAAACATGTCTCTGAAAACAATATATTAACCAATGAACAATTTGGATTTAGGGCACAACACAGCTCCACCCATCAGGTAATAAGAATCTGCAATGATATCAAGTCAAACCGTGCTATAGGCAAATCAACTGGGATGGTTCTGCTCTACATAGAGATAGCATTTGATACTGTCTGGCACCAAGGCCTTTTGTATAAATTGATATACTTTCGGTTTCCTTCTTATATATGTAAAATTGTCCATTGTCTCAACTCGTCGTTTCGTAGTTCAAGTGTACAGTGTTGTCTCTGATTTAATATTTTTCAATTCTGGTGTTCCACAGGGTTCAGTTCTAGCTCCAATTTCATATAATATTTATGTATCAGACTTCCCAAAATTGCCAAGTTGCAATTTTTGCAGACGATACCGCCATATTTTCCTCACAAGAATTAGCTCTCAATATTGAGAGCAATCTCTTATATGTGATCAAAATTGTATAAAAATATTTCAGCAAATGCAACATAAAATTGAATGAGGAAAAGACGAAGGCTATCTTTTTTACTCGAAAAGGAAAGCAATGCTTTGTTCCTACAAGGCAATTGCAGTTAAATGGATTGTCTACAAATTGGGAAAACTCCGTACGTTACTTGGGTATAAATCTTGACACGAAACTAACTTTTAATGATTACATTAGTAAAACAATTAAAAAGGTAGGGAAAGCAACAAAATTGTTATACCCATTTATAAATAGGAAATCGTTACTTTCACTTGAAAATAATATGATTATCTATAAGGTGATTCTTCAGGCTATTATGCTATATGGGTGTCAAATATAAACTTCTTAAAATTATGTTAAATTTACCTTGGCATCACTTAACTAAAGATAAACACAAAAAAGCGAATGTTAAATTGATTTCTGATAGGATACAGAAACTGAAATTTAAATTCCAAGAATGCTGTAGTTTTGTTGAAAACCCGCTTTTTAATATTCTAAGTGATACTTAATTTCTAGTGTTTATTCAATGTTACTGTGTTATATTTATTTATTTGTTTATTTATTTATTTATATATCTATTTATTTATTTATTTACTTGTTTATTTATAATATTTATTCATTTATTTATTTATATATCTATCTATTTATTTATTTATTTATTTTAATTTAATAAATAATAATAATTGTTGGCGCTACAGTCCAGAGGGGGACCAGGGCCTAGCTTGCTCATCAACTACTCGTGTTGTGTGCGCTACTTTTCTCTCACGAGTAGAAGGGACCTACAGTTTTTTAATTTACTTATTATAAAACTTGTAATTACTAAAATTGTATTGTTCACTTGTTTATATACTTTCGTTTATGTTTTATTTGTTTTTCTTTTCATATTGGAGGTTTTTTTGTATTTCCCTCCAAAGTAAAATAATTTTATTTTGGAAAACACAGTTTTGCATAATTACTTGTAAAATATTATAGAAGAAAGATATTACAACATCATATCTCTAAACCGTAAAATGTGCGGTAACAATACTTATATCATCAATATTATGCGAAATAAAATATCTATCTATCTATATATCTTACTTCTCTCGTCTATGCCCCAAAATTTCGGAGAGTTCTTCAAATTGCTCCAGCCAACGTTGCGGAGATATTTTGTCATCGCTACTAAATAGTGGTGTTTAACAATCGTTGAAAATCAAAACTAATTCTATACTATTTGCTAGTAATTATATCATGCACTTATTCAAGCACTTTCTTAATAATTATAAATTCAAAAATTGTTCGTTTACACTAGTTTCCATTTCCATGCTATCCTTTATTTGTATCGTTTATGCTCACGTTGAACCACACAGGACAACCATATACCATGATTGGCCGGATAAGGGCCATGTAGCAGATTAACTTCACTCTGGTGTCAAGTTGACTGCTGTAAAACAGTCCTCTTGCCATAGCGAAGGCACTCCTAGCCTTGGTCAGAGCTGTGTCTATATGGATACCACCATACAGGAACTGGTCCAACCAGATGCCAAGATATCTGACTACATTTTTCACGGTCAATGACTGTCCCAGTGAGTCAACTAAGGCGAACTTTCGACAGTTCATTTTCGTATCCCTTGAGGCTCTAGACAGCGGGGTTCTGAAAAGAATAGTTTCACACTTCTGGTAGTTGATTTTCAACTTCCAGTCGTCGCAAAATCGTTGAATCGTATCGAAGTCACTCTGCAACAAACCGTTTATTTCTTCTACCTTCGGACCTGATCTGTACGCGATTAGATCATCGGCAAACGCTATTATACTAGGCATAGAACCTATAAGATCGCTAGTGAATATAGTGAACAAGATCGGCGAACCCACCGCCCCTTGTTGCAACCCATTTTTTATATGGAATACTGTAGTGGAAATTTCGTTGCCATTTTTCACAACGAACTTCCTACCTGTTACCATGTCATAGATCATATATAGCAATGTTTTATGAATGCCGAGCCTGACTAACTTAAGGAAAAGACCTTCTAACCATACGGTGTCGAATGTTTTTTCCATGTCAATCAGGCAGGCGCCTGTTCACTGTGTTTTGTTTCTATTCCACTGAATGTCGGAAACCAATTTAGACGCGGCATGAATGGTGTCGTGTCCCGCCCTGAAGCCAAATTGGTTTTCCGGTATTAATTGTTTTTCCTCAACACATTCTTTTAGTGCTTTAATGACTATCTTCTCAAATACCTTGCTTATACACGGAAGAAGACTTATAGAACGGAGATTCGTCGGAATGGAGGTATCTTTGCCCCGTTTCGGAATTGGCTGTACCACAGCTGTTTTCCAATGCACCGGGTAATATGCATTACTCAGCGCATTGTTGAACAAAGTTGTGTATACGTCCACCGCCTCAGAGGGTAAATGTCGCAGAACAATATTTGGTATCCCATCTATTTTCACTGACTTCTTCTTCTTCAGTGAGTTGAGGATACCTTGGAGTTCTTCTCCTTCACCTTCTCCTGGGGATCCTCAACTACGAAATAGTCGTTGTCAAGCACAGCCCTATCTGGTTCGATACCAACTGACGTAAGTAGGTTCGCGTTGTCTGTTGTTCTGTCAAGTCGTACGCTCTGAATGTCGTTATGGTCTTTCCTCCGAAAGATTTTATTTACTTGCGGGAACATGCTCGGGTTGTTGGATCTTACAGCCCGAATCTTATTGCCCCAATGCAAGCTTACAGATAGATTGTAATTTTGTCGAATTAACTGTTGGAGTACTTTGATCTGTGACTTCAGACAGCGAATCTCCGCATTCTGTGGATCTGTAAATCTCCTGTACAAGAGTTTAAGCCTTGACAAGAGTCTACTTTTTTGCACGTGAAGTGCATCGATGGTAGCAATCCGATAAATGTCGCCATCATCGGTATGTGCTACCTTCGGAATGGTTTTGTCCATTGTACGTTTAATAACATCGTCCATTTGTATGAAGTACCCATCGACCTCTTCGTTTGTTAGGTTTCTGTTCGTAGGAGGATTTATCACACTCGAACTTATTTCTCTGGCTAAGGTTCTAGAGAAACGTGACCAGCGCGCCTTATTGTAATTATAAGGATGCGTTTGGACATATTCCTCCAGTTCCTCCAGCTTATTCGGGATCTGTATTACCGCGGCGAGACCACAGTGATCACTGTCATACTCGACCGTAGTTAAACAGTTCCTCGTATGTCGTTCCACGCTAAGTATTGTTAGTCGTCTGTCGATTAGCATCACATCCAGATAAGACCCGCTTCTAGGAAATGATGGTCTATCGGTTGTCAGCAGATCTAACCTGAACTCAATATTGTTTTGTTCCATCCACTCAAAGAGAGCGTTTCCCCATTCACCGTGCTTGGCGTTCAAATCGCCGGCTACTATAAAGAAGTTTTCTTCCGAGTTTAAGCAGAGGCTGGTGAAAAGAGCCTCAAGCTCAGAGAGAAAGTTAGGGTTTCGAGGTTCTGATGCGTAGGCAGCGATCACAAATAACTTCTTTCCACCTTGGAGAGAGATGCGTGCGATCGCTGCTTCTAGCACACTAAATCTACGTACATTGTTGCTATATATGACCTTATGAGAAATGTTATTTTTGATAAAAAGGGCAACCCCGCCACCTCTAGTGGATTGGGGTCGGTCTCTTCTAATTATATGGTAATTTTTGTACCTGAGATTGTGCTTCTGGTTAAGCTTAGTTTCGCTAGCCATCAACACATCAGGGTTGTGGGTTTGCAGTAAGTTAGCAAACGATAGTTTTCGTTCGATCCTTATTAGCGAATTTACATTCACCGCTAGGATCTTCAGGGTTCTTACCTCGCGTGAGCCCATTATATCTGGACGCGCTTGTTTGCAGGCAGCTGAGAGAAGAGGAAATCTACTCTAGCCGTCTGCGTAAGGAAACTGGTCTGTAGTTCGACCATCTGTTTCTGCAAGGCAATCATCTGCGCTTGCATCAATTGGATGGAAGACATTACATCCCTTATTGAGGGTTCTGCCTCGGAGTGCCTGACCGTTGGAGCCGGGGCAACCTTTGGCACTGTCCTTTGTGCCGGTTCTCTGCCTGACACCATTTGGGCGTAGGAGATGGCTGGCGTAACGGTAGTAGCTACAGTACTGGCCACTGGCCTAGCTGCTACCTTTTTTACGTTCCTTATTTCCTTAATTCTCTGGCGGAGTTCTTTGATTCGTGGACACCCCAAATAGGTTGCGGGGTGTCCATTACCTCCGCAGAGTACGCATTTGAGGAGCGTCCTATCCTCGACTTTATCCGTACCTAGCGGACATTCCCCTTTGTTGTGGCAGAATGTGCAACGTGCGCAGCGGAACTCCATATTGCAGTTCTCCGCGACGTGCCCCAGCCTTCTTCATCTCGCACATTGAAGTACGTGGTCAGATTTGTTTAGCTTCTCCCACTTTATACTCAGAAAGCCTACGAAACGGATTTTTCGTAGGCTGTCAATTTTGGTATTGTGGAATACCTGCACTAAGAAGAAAGGAAGTGCCATCTTCTTCATTTTCGCTGCCGCAGTGGTGAAGGGCTTAACCCCTACAAATTGGACCTCGTCGTTCCCAACTTGGCGCAGCTAGTCGAGGATGACCTTCGGGTAAGCAGTTGGATTTATACCTTTGAGGAGCAAAGTCTGTGGCCTTTCTCCTTTGGGGGTATAAGTATAGAAGTCAGCGTTCGATGCCGCTAACTTCTCTTTTAGGGTTCTAAACCCGCCCATTGTTAAGCAATGGACTGTGTGACATCCGGGAGACTTATATTTTAGATAGTACATATTTTTATGAAGGGCCAACTCACATAGTTTTTGAAGTTGTTCCGTCTCCACACCGAAGACATTGATGGGTGGACATCTTACTCTCTGCTTTTCCTGTCCCACTTGCGGCTGCTTCTGTTGTTGTTGTTGCCTCGTCTTTTGTTGGGTCTGCTGCTTGTGTTGTTTTTGCTGCTGTTGTTGGTTCGGGAGTTGCTGCCGGCCTGTTTTCGTCGTCGTAGACCGTGTCTGTTGCATTTGTTGCAACCTTTGCGCTGCCTTCGAAGTTGAGGGACGCTCCTCCTCAGCTGGTGTCTGTTTTTGCCTTTGCTTCTGCAGGATCTGATTTTGTTTCAGCTCCAGAAGTTCTCGCTGCTGCTGTTTTAGTTTTGATTCTTTTTCGACAGCTTTTCTCTTAGAAGATTGCTCGTAGAGAAGTTTTATGTGTGCGTCGAGTTTCGCCCTCTCCTTATCGAGCTTCTCCAGTTTCTTCTCCTCCTCTTTGATTTCCTTAGCCTCGTCGTCGGCATCTGAGGTGGCTAGTACTTGAAAGGAGTTGTCGCTCCCCTTGTACGAATATCGGCATTCGTTCCCTCCGATTCACATTGGAGGGCTTCTAATGCTATGACTGCGGCTGTGGTAGTCACTTTTGTTGTTGCTGCTGCAGGTTTGCTGGGCTTTGTTTTTGGCTTCCTCGCAGTCGCTGCTTCTTCATCAGTCGTCGCTGTTATTTTTGTTTTTCGCTTGACTAGGCTTGGCTCCTTCTTCTCTTTACCGCTTCCGTAGTTGAACGGCTAGTTGGACTCGCCACGCGAACACTACCATCGCTCGCTTGGTGGCCTGATGCCTCAGCCACCGGTGTTCGGAAATCACCCGATTTGCTGAGCTCAGGCCGCTCGTCACTTTCCATGGTTGCCTTGCCCACTCACACTTAATGTTTATTATTTTCACAAATGGAAAAAAAAAGAACCGAATATTTTTTCGGGATTCGAACCCGGAATCTCCGAGTCACCACTACTGTTGTTTAACACTCGGCTACTGTTCCGCATATGTTTAGATGTTTTTTTTTCACACAAGTAATACACTGATATGAAGCCGAAACACGTCCGTATCGCTTGGAAGTCTGAGAACGACTCCCCATCACGCGGTTGTCACGAATAAATTGCGCTTTGTGTTCGAAGGTTCGCATCGAGATAAATCTGGACAAAGTCTAAATGAAAAATTGTGTATTGGACCTCCATTGCAACAAGATTTAATCAAAGTGTGCATAAGATTTAGACAACATAAATATGTTTTTTGTGCGGATATAATAAAGATGTTCCGGCAGATTTGGGTGCACGAAAAACACCGCGATTACCAACGTATCGTTTGGAGAGAAAGTCCGAAAGACTGCATCTCTCATTTTCGGCTACGAACAGTAACATATGGCACTTCACCGGCACCATTTCTAGCCATGAGGGTTCTTAAACAGCTCGCACTTGATTACAAGGATCAATATGCAACGGCTTCGAATTCCATCCTTAACGATTTTTATGTCGATGAAATCCTTACGGGTTCGGATTCTGTGCCAGGAATTTTAAATCAAGAGCAGGAGCTAATAGAGTTGCTTTCTTGTGGTGGATTAAAACTAAGCAAATGGAACTCTAACTGTTGGTCAATATTGAAGGACGTAAGTAGCAATGACACCATTTCCTTAGACCTACATAGTGCTAACGGCTGGACGAAGGTATTGGGATTAGTTTGGAGTCCATCAGACAGAGTTGCCTATTTTCGAAAATGTGAAGATTGCGAGAAGATGTACGTTTTACACCAAATCTTTCCAATTGATCGGATTTTGTGATGCCTCCGAAAAGGCATACTTAGTCGTCTAGTGGAAGTAATTCACTCATCATTGACAGTGAAGCCAATTAACGTTTACGCGTTCTCTGACTCGACAATTGTCCTAGCTTGGCTTTCTAGTTCCGCGCGCAAATGGAACAATCGCACTCAAATACTCGAAGTTTTACCGCGTTCAAACTGGAATCACATTCGATCTGAAGACAACCCAGCAGACGCTGGGGGTTGAGCCAAGAAAGTTGGTTGATTTGCAGAAATGCTGGCAAGGTCCCGCATGGTTGTCGTAAGATGTTATTGAGTGGCCTATTACTGAACTCATCAGCGCGGGAGAAATACCGGAAGAACGGAAGAATACAACCAAGATTTACCTCGCGGTGACACAAGATAATCATTTTCTATTCAGTTTGTCAACAAATATATCATCGTGGACAAGGTTGGTTCGAATAGTAGCCTTCATAATTCGGTTCATCAAGAATGCTAAATTGCCCGTAGAACAGCGGAAACAAGGTTACCTCGTATTTGCCAAGTTATTGAGTTCAAAACAAACTATTCTACGGTGGGTTCAACGCGAATTTAAAAAAGATATTCAGTCCTTGAAAACTGATTTCCATGTACCTAATCGGTCGAAGTCGCTACCCTTATCACCTTTTGTCGATCAAATGGGTTTACTACGTGTAGGTGGTAGGCTAGCGACGGCTGAGAATATGCCGTTCAGTGTTAAGCACCCCATAATTCTTCCTAAGCTTCATCGGATCACTGATTTGGTTTTACGAGAAGCCCATCACAGGTTTTCGCATGCGGGAGTTTCTGAATTGTTTGCGCTCATAAGACAAGAGTTCTGGATTCTTGGATGCAGAAACTTAATTCGCAAGACTGTTCACGATTGTGCTTTCGGTTACGATAAACTACGTCTTCCCAAATTATCTACCATCCTATCGGCTTTCACCATCCTTTGCCTTTGATAAAACTGGGTGCGATTATGCGGGACCAATTACACTTCGGTTAAGTAAAGGTCGAAAATCAAATCTTACAAAAGGGTATTGCATTGTTCATTTGCATGACAACGAAGGCACTGCGTTTGGAGGTGGTTAGCGATCTCTCAACCGATGCCTTTCTAGCTGCCTTTCGGCGATTTACCGCCCGAAGGGGAAAGTGTAGTGTAATTTATTCTGATAATGGTACAAATTTTAAAGGAGCGGCGCGAACAATGTCTGAAGTGTACAATTTGCTTCGTTCAAAACCACACAATGAAAGAGTATCTTCCGAATTGGCTGCAGAGAGTATTCGTTGGGAATTCATTCCTCCTCATAGTCCCCACTTCGGTGGCATTTGGGAGGCAGGGGTGAAATGTGTTACCTTCGGCGTGTGATTAGAAGCCATATACTCACCTTCGAGGAGTTGTCCACTCTATTAGCCCAATTAGAAGCGCTTCTAAATTCTCGACCAATTTGTTAAATTTCTGACACCGATTTAAATCCACTTACCCCTTCCCATTTTCTTATAGGTAGACCATACACCGCATTACCAGAGCCAAGTTACTTAGAGATTTCACCGAATCGGCTGGGGCGCTGGCAACTTTTACAGAACATGACGCAGGGCTTTTGGCGCAGATGGAGCTCCGACTATTTAACATCGCTACAGCAACGTCCGAAGTGGAGAACTCCCAGCCGGGATATTCAAGTGGGTGACCTTGTCGTCGTTAAAGAACCTAATTTGCCCCCTTCTAAATGGGCCCTCGGACGTGTGGAGCAAGTATATCCAGGGAAGGATGCCCACGTAAGGGTTTCTTCCATCCGCTCCAAGAGCACCGTTCACAAACGTCAAATTACCAAGCTGGCATTGTTACCGTGTTCCTGAAATCCTTCAGCGGGGGCGGCGTGTTTAACAATCGTTGAAAATCAAAACTAATTCTATACTATTTTCTAGTAATTATATCATCATTCATGAACTTTCTTAAAAATTATAAATTCAAAAATTGTTCGTTTACACTAGTGTCCATTTCCTCCATCCTTTATTTGTATCGTTTTTGCTTTGCATTCAATTCAATTTCCATTTCGTTCAATTTTCATATGTACTATGTAAATGCAAAATATCCGCAATGCGGCTTGACACGAACCTTCTTGGAAGCGGCAGATCAACCGATCGCTCTCTTGCTGAGCGACCACAGAGAAAACAACATCGCCCACAAAATAAATGAGTAATTTATAACGTTTTTTTGTTTGTTTTTTTGCTTCTGTTATTTTTGCATCATCACAAAGTTCGTTGATTTGGTTGTCCACCAAGTGGTATGGAGTCTTCTATGTCTTTGAAGCAGGCCGTAGTCGATTTAGTATTGCTGGTTTCTGAGTCCTCCAACTGAAATTCCCAAAGCTGACTTTTGAGCTTGGTAATTTCTTCCTTCTTTTGGTAAATCCTACGAAGTTTTCGCAATTCCTCGTCTGCAGGCCCTTCTTCTTCATCTTCATCGTCTCCGTTTCGCTGCTGATCAATCGCGCATACGTTTTCGCAAATCCGATTCCGTAAATCCTTCCACTGCTTTATGTTCACGGAGCCTTAATTCGGATTTCGTACCGTTTGTCTGAAGTCTCAGCAATCTTAATAAAAACTTTAGAACAACGACAGTTGCTGAGTTCAAAAACAAATGTCACGCTTCAAACATTTTTTTTTACGCCACACAATTGAAAACCCTACGAATACTACAGGCAGGACGAAGAAACAACAATTTGGCAAAAAAAGTTTAAAATGTCTCTACCTTCATACGAAGAATTGGTAAACGGTGCAAGTGCACGGCAATTTGGGTAACAGATTCTATATATTACTTGAAGTACCTTATGTAGTTAAAATACTGAACGTACAGTCTTTGTTGAAATTAGACGTACCAATCTGAAATTGACTACAGATTGTTGGTACGGCATAGCTGAGTTATCGTGACATATGGCTTGCTGGAAACGGTGGTCACTGCAGTATTCCAAAACTAATGTCCTTCTAAAGAGACAGCTAACATCTAATACCTTAATTCGGGAACATAAGTCTAATATTCGCTCACTCCCCGACAGAGGAGAAGGATTACAACACCAAGGGTGACTTCTATGATCTCGTAGAAAGAACATACGATCGATGCCCCAGCTACGACACCAAGATCGTTCTAGGCGATTTTAACGCTCAGCTGGGAAAGGAGGACATCTTTGCTGGATTCATCAGTAAACACACCCTACGCGACAACACATCCGGAAACGGATTCAGGCTATTGGACTTCGCCTCAGAGCGGAACCTCTCTATAGCTAGCACTCGGTTTCCGCACCTGAACATCTACAAAGGTACCTGGCAATCCCCTGATCAATCCACCGTCAACCGGATTGATTACGTTGCGATCGACGTCAGACACTCCTCAAGTATTCTCGATGTCCGAACCTTCCGAGGTGCAAACACCGACTTGGATCATCACCTTGTTGTAGCCAAGGTAAGGATATCGAAAGAGTAACGGAGTCGAGACAGGCCAAAACGGTTTGACGTCGAAAAGCTACAATCGCAACAGATCGCTAGGAACTTTACCGACCGGGTCTCCCTGAAATTGGTCAAAGTTCAACGTTGCCTGCACTGACCATAGAAGAACACTGGAAACGTTGTCAAGAAGCCATCAGAGAAGCTGCCAATGATGTGCTGGGTTTCACGTCACCACACAGAAGGAACCCATGGTTTGACGATGAGTGCAGGCAAGCACATGCAGGTAAACAAGACGCCTATAAGGCGACGCTGCATCGAACAACGAGGGCTGTTCGTGAGCTCTACGAACAGAGAAGGAGAGAAGAGCACTGGCTTCTCAGAAGGAAAAAGAAGGACCATGAGAAGTGCGCGGTCGAGGAAATGGAAAGGTGTTATGGCAGAAACGAAGTCCAAAAGTTTTACCGAAAGGTAAAACAGCTATTCGGAGGATACAAGGTTCGGACCAAGGCCTGCCAGGACCGAAACGGACAACTCATAGTAGAATCGCAGTCTGTGCTGAGAATCTGGAAGGATCATTTCTGCAGACTCCTTAATGGCGATGACGACCCAAATCCCGCTGTTAGGCAAAATGTTCCACTCGATTTGGACGATGATAGACAAGAGGAGAACTCTCGCTGCTCCCTCAAGGTTGGTAACGAACTCACCGAGATATTTCTTTCGTTAAAATTTGTCTTAAACAGATTTTCTGCACCATCATAATTTATTTTATTATCATTGTTAGGCCACGATTCGGTGAATGATGAAACGACGTCAATATTCTGGTCTATTACTCTTTTCCTTTTAAAAATTTTCACTGGTTGCATTTCGAAATGACTCCGTTAAAGGCCACTGTAATGCTGATAATTGCGGATGTCCGAAATCACTGAAGATAAAACTTATTTCGTGGAGCGATGAACAAATCCACAAGATTTTGTCTTTTCGGACATATCGCTTGTTCTCGTACAGCTCTCTATGCCGGGAACTCTTGCGAATTTGACCTTCATTCTCAATGAGATGTACTAAAGCACTTGCATTATTTCCTCTTTTCAAGGCAGTTAACTCCTCCGGAAGCCAACCGAATCTTATGATCACCCCTAAAAGTAAGCAAATGTAACTCTATGAACTCTATTCAGAATGAAGTTAAACGATTTAAAATTAATTCTCACTAGAGTTTCAGTGCATGACAGTCGCTAAAGTCGTACAGAAAATAAAGCTAAAAGAAGAAGCATACTCGTTTGTTAGTAGATTGTCTGAAATTTTCCTCGGATACAGATGTAACTTTGAATGTTCTTCGTTCTATTTTCGTTGATAATGTTCTTCGTTCTGTTTTCGTCAATATTAACGAAAACAGAACGAAGAACATTCAAAGTTACATCTGCATCCGAGGAGAATTTCAGAGAATTAATTTTAAATCGTTTAACTTCATTCTGAACGCCAGCAATTCATTGTACCTCACAACAACAAGCAACATTTGCTGATCTTTTCTATCAGCAGTCTACAGTTACCCTTTTTTTTATTTTTTTTTTTTATTCCATTCTGAATCTGTATAGCGCAACAGTCCACAGCGGACCAGGGGCAAGCTTCCTCATCAACTACCCGTGTTGTGCGTGCTACTGTTCTCTCACTAGTAGAAGGGACCTACAGTTTCTTGCCGACTCCGAACGGCGAAGATTGAGAAGCTTTCTTAGGCATAAATTACTCTTTGAGTGTTGTCGAAAGAGGTGGTGCATTCGTTCCACATATTCCATTTAAACATGTCCAATAGTTCCAAGATGTTCGATATTTCAAACATGTGTGGCAAGTTCACTCAACAGCTGTCAAAAGTATTGTGGCGACATCGAGCAGCGATTGGGAGCAGACGAAGCCAAGTCCTGCCACTGCTTCACAGATAAAAATAACAGCGTAAATTTGAAAATTATTAAACGTAATTTAAAATGGCCAATCCGGACAACAGTGCGCAACAATGTAGTGCCGCGACAACAGAAGAGCTTCAAGAGATCGCAGCACAGCAGAAACATCAACAAAAATCCTGCCCTATGGTTTGTGCAGATTGAGGCGCAGTTCATCCGCATAACTTCGGGCAATAGCCGTTTCAACGCTGGTCTGATACTTAAAATCAAGAAATGTGTTTTCAGTAAATATGAGGTAACTTATCTGGGCCACACCATCAACAAATCAGGCTGTAAACCACCAGTTAAGCGTGTCGAGGCAATTTCGAGCTACCCAAAGCCTACAACCATCATGGAACTACGACGTTTTTTAGGGATCATGAACTACTACCACCGCTACATTCCGATTTGTGCAACTTTTCACGCACCCTTGAACAATCTCATTAAGGACTCTAGAACTAGAACTAGAAAGAACGACAAAAGACCTATTCCATGGACTCCGCTAGCTGAAGAAGCTTTTCTGAAGTGCAAAGACAGCATCAAACACACAACGTTGCTTAATCACATAAATCCGAAAGCAATGCTTGTTTTGACAACGGACGCTTCAAATTTGGCAGTCAGTGCTAAGTTGGAACAGATGCACTTCGGGCACGACAGTCAATCGGTTTCTATTCCTGCAAACTTTCAAGTGCACAGAGTTGGTACAGTACCTACGATCGCAAATTACTGGCAATACGATTTTTTAAACATACTCTGGATGTTCGTAAATTCACTATTCAAACTGATCATAAACCTTTAACTTATGCATTTCAGCAGAATTCTGACAAAGCCCCACAGCGCAGATTAAGGCATTTGGACTTAATTTCAAAATTTTTAACAGACATAATTTACTTACCTGGAAAGAATAATCTTGTAGCAGACGTCAACAGATGACAGCAGATGTCAACGATCAAAGGTCAATAAGCATACCTATTCAACACCAGATTCAATCCCAGTTCCAGAACAAAGATTCCATCACATTCACATGGACCTTATCGTATTGCCAATTTGCCAAGGACACATGTATTGTTTGACACTAATTGATCGTTTCAGTAGATGGGCGGAAGCAATTCCTCCGAAGGATATGACAGCCGAAACAGTTGCGAGTGCATTCTACACTCATTGGGTTGCAAGATTTGGTTCACCGACAATAATAACCACTAACCAAGGCACTCAATTTGAATCAGCATTGTTCAATGCATTCACCAATCTTATAGGCACAATTCGCATTCTTTCGTCACCGTACCATCCAGCGTCAAATGGGCTTGTTGAACGCTGGCATAGTTCACTAGAAGCCGCGCCTATGTGCCACGAAGTAAGCGATTGGGTAGATGCACTTCCAACAACACTTTTAGATGTGAGGACTGAATACAAAGAGGCGATCAAAGCTTCTGTAGCGGAAGTGGTTTATGGAAAAAAAACCTGAGAGTTCCTGATGAATTTTTCACAACATTTCCGATACACAACAGTTTATTGAACAACACCGTCTGCGAAGAAAATTACGTCCAGAAAAAACTTCAAACCACAGCAACAATAGACTATTCGTTTCAACCGATCTTTTTAGCTGCTCACGTGTTTTCTTGCGGTGTGATGCACCAAAGAAACCACTTCAGCAACCATACACCGGACCTGTATCAAACGAATTAATAATAAACTATTTTCAATCAATTTAGATGGCAGAATTATCAACGTATCTATAGACAGACTGAAGCCAGCACACATCCAACCCGATAGCATCATATACCATCCTGTAAACAGCAACAGAACAGCAACCATCAACAGAACATCAATTGTCCACACAATTCAACCAGCCAAAAAGGAACACCGACGAACCCGATTTCAAAAGTGACGAACTTTTTGGATAAACAGACAATAACATTGTCATTATGAGGGGAGTATTATAGCAACTTCACTCAACAGCTGTCAAAAGTACTGTGGACATCGAGCAGCGATTGGAAGCAGACGAAGCCAAGTCCTGCCACTGCTTCACAGATGACACTGTTTTCACCAAGAAGAATGTATCGCAGCGTCCAAGCCACGCTTGCAGTTGCAAACATCTGTATTTATGAGACAAATGGCATTCCTTTGTGTAAATTCAAATAATCAAGTTGTGTGCGTCTTAAATCGTGAAAATTTTCGACGTGGATTAACTCAACAACAGTGCATCGATGAACTTAATACAATTTTTGACGATGAAGCTCCATCAAGGACCAGTGTTTATCGATGGTATGGCGAATTCAACCGAGGTCGTAGTTCACTCCAAAACGAATTTTGTGAAGGTTGTCCAAATTCAATTGTTGTTCCGGAAACCATTGATGCTGTGCGCTAATTGATATTGCAAGATCGTCATGTGACCTATCGAGTGAGACAACCTTAGGCATAAGTGAGACCAGCATACATTCAATATTGCATGAACATTTGACCCATACAATTTGTCAATCGCTCAAAATAAAGGCTAGTGTCGATCAGTCGAAATGACATCGTGACAGGTGATGAATCGTGGATTTACGCGTATGAGCCCGAAAGTAAACAGCAGTCAACTGTATGGGTGTTTCAAATTGAGCCAAATCCAACAAAAGTTGCTCGCGCACGAAGCACTTCCAAGCAAATGGTCGCCTGTTTTTTCGTAAAAACTGGACCAACCGTACCACTAGAACAACGCAAAACAGTCAATTCTGAGTGGTACACAACCATTTGTTTGCCAGTTGTCTTCAAAGAAATCAGGAAAACCAACCGCCGAAGACGGATCACTCTTCACCACGACAATGCGAGCTCTCACACATCGGCTCAAACAACTGCAATTTTGAGCACTCAAAACATCGATTTGATGAGTCATCCGCCGTATAGTCCTGACTTGGCACCGAATGACTTCGTTTTATTCCCGTACGTAAAAAATAAAATGAGAGGTCAACGTTTTTCGACACTTGAAGAAGCGGTTGATGCGTTCGGAATGCATGTTTCGGAGATACCTCAATCAGAGTGGCAAAAGTGCTTCGACAATTGGTTCAAACGCATGTAAAAGTGCTATTTTCGATGGTTAATATTTGTTTTTGTTCTCTAATCCCTCGTATTAACATTGAAGATGGAACTAAACAGCTCCTCGGAACTAACTAGGTCCTCGGACTAGTGCCTGGAGCTAGTTCCTTTCCACAAAGGAACCGTTCTATGTTCGATCCGGCAAAGGAACTGTTTTGCGCAACTCTAATGTATTGGACTAATGAACAAATTCATTCTTGGCAGCAAAACAAAGCCCGTCAAGACGATGTTCAACTTCGTACAACATGCATTTAATGCACTTACTCTAGCAGATAATCACCCAATACAAGACATAATGGATTTCACTAAAAATTTACACAACTAGAGTATATTTTCCATTTTTAGACCTTGGCAAGGTCTACTACCCAATCCCGATGTCACCAGAGGATATAATAAAGTCATTAGGACTAAAGAACGCGCATGATTCCGACATCACCTCGATTGAGTGGTGCAGTCTGATAGGTTTCTGCGAGACGAAGAAAGAAAAAGGTGGGTTTGTTAAACCGATAAAGGTCCATACATAAAAAATGTGTATTCTGATAACCATGCTACAAAAAATGCCGATATATATATATATATATATATGTCCTACGATCATTATAATATGTCACATTTATCTACTAATATTTTTCCTTGTAATATGACTTATTCTTGAAGTCTGGGTTACTTAAATTACTATTCCAAAACTTTAAAAAGAAATGTATCCTTATTCTAAAAAAAATAGTGTAAAATGAAATGCTGAGGCAGATTCTCTTAAATCCACTTGAAGAAAGTGGTTGCTACAAAGATTTTAAAATGACAAACCAGTTTCCGTTAGGACCTGTTATGTTAGTCAAAAATAAGAAGAAAAAGGGTGGGCCGATGCAGAAATCACTTCCCTAAAGAACTTCCGAACTTGCAAATAACAATCAAACTTTTGAATGACAATGCGAAAATCAGCTGATCGATTAACTGTAAAGTTGTGCATCTTCTTCCTCAGTCATCCATGCTCACAATGCTTAAAGACAATGTAGGTCCCTTTTATAGGAATCACAACCGTAAACTTGCTGAGGTCCCCAGGTGGGAATTCATGCATTCATCACATCGTTCTATAACAGATGGACAGATTGTGGTGCAGTTTGAACTTTTCTCCTTTACAGACGTGGAAAGTAAGTCACACGTTTAAAAGCGTCGATTTGACTTGTTTAATTCTAGTCCAAATAAGTTCGAATATATTTTTGGATTGAGATAAGTTTTTTAATTTAAAAGGTCAGTTTTTAGGTATTGTATTGTGCGTAGAGCTCCAATCTTTTCCCGCCTTCTAGACAATGCCTTTCTCCATCCGATAAAATTCTCTTTAAGCTTTTTATCACCACTTCACTGTAACTCCCCAACCTTGAAATATCTATCTTTATCTATGACAAGCGCACGCAGTTCCCACTGTTAAAATTCGGATCTAATCAGATTCGTTTAGGTGGTATTTAAGATTAAAAATGGATAAAAGTCCATAAATAAAATGTGGGTCGATTCTTAGAAATCATAGTTTCTTATATTTATTTTTTCTGTTGCATATATGAAGGAATGATATACACGTGGTTTATATTTTCTAATTGGTTTGTGAATTTAGGTAACCTTGCACACCAGGCACATCTATGCACATCTGTGCTACGATCTTTAGAAAATGTTTCCCTCTTATTTTTCCGAGGTAATATGGTCGAATGCAGAAAATTGCGTTTAACACAGACTGTTCAGAATTATCATTAAGAAATGCCGTAGACGTGGCTTCATATTTGAATTATGTATAGCAAAACATTAAACAAAAACTGGATTGATTGATTGTAATAGGCGATAACGGTGACGAGTCAGCGAAAGGTTACAGCGGGTTTGGAGAGTTACTGTACTGGAGATAAAAATGTTGGGGAGGACATATCGGCTGAAGAAGGAAATGGAATGGTTTACAGACAGCGCAGTAGATTAAAGCCTATGTTTCAAATTAAATAAAATATACGTATGAATTCAAATTTTAAGTTCAGATGAAGTTAAATCAAAATTACAATCAGTTGGTCCGTTGTAGAACGAAGTGATAAATGCAAATATTCGAGGGAGATATGGCAATGAGTTAAGTGACATATTATCTCTCAGTATAGTGTAAGTAGTGTGGTCGCTGCGGCGTTGTGGGTAGAGTTCGACGCTCACACGCAGATGGTCTAGTTAGTGAAGAGAAACTTTCTTATGTTGCAAAAATTGAAACGAATATTTAAGTTCTCGCCACCGCTTTATCCGTTTAGTACTTAACCGCCTCTTGCTGACTGCTTCTACAACAGTAGGATGCATTACTAAGTACTTTTGAACTTTTTTGCTGGACAAAATAAAACACAAATTATGAATAAAAACTGTCGTACTGTATTGTATATATCAATTTATCAAATTGCAAATGGTCCACTGAAGTGAGTCATTAGATCATCCTAACTAAACTGTGAGCGTCAAAATTGAGTAAATAAATATCTGATTGCTGTATAAAGATGAAAATTGGGTCAAAACAACAACAAAACTCAAATTCCATTGATACACAAAAACTGCTTTATTCAATGTGATCAATTATTCAAAAAATAAAGTACCGTAAAAAACAAAAACAAATACATTTTTTTAATGAAAATTATAACTACTTTATATACTACGAGTCAAAAGTGAGTAAACAGTATAAATTTCTATCAACAAATGTACTTATTTATTGCTTAAAAAATTAAATTTAGTACTTTGTTGGTCCTCCTTTATATAGACTTTATTACTTCCTTGAGTCTACGTGGCTAGATATTACCAGTTTATTGGTAACATCGGGGGAAATTTTTGACCATTCTTTTGTTATAGCTTTTTTCAGGTCTTCCTTGTTTTTAATAGTACTCTGTCGAATTCTTCTGTCCAAATGCTCCCATAAGTGTTCTATTGGGTTACGGTCCGGTGATTGCGGGGGATGATCAAGCTGTTTTGGTATGCTTAGGATCATTGTTTTGCTGAAAGATACAATTCCTAGCTAAACCTAATTTGTCGACGCTCGGTTGTAAGTTGGTCCTGAGAATATTTAGATAATCTTCCTTCCTCATTGTACAATCAATGAAGACAATATTACCGACCCCAGGTGCTGCTACACACCCCCACACCATCACTGCACCTCCCCCATGTTTCACGACCAGCCTAATACTATTTTCAGTAAATTCTTCATTTTTTGCTCTCCAAATTTGTTTATTCATATGGCTCTTAAAAATTTTGAATTTGCTTACATCACTAAATAAAATGTTTTGAATAATTGATCACATTGAATAAAGCTGTATCAATGCTTTGTGTATCAATGGAATTTAAGTTTTGTTGTTGTTTTGAAACAATTTTCATCTTTATACAGTAATCAGATATTTGTTTACTCACTTTTGACGCTCACAGTATATTGCAAGAATGAATATACTCGTACAATTGAAAACAGGTTTCGCACTTGAATTCGCTCATAAAGTGATAATCTGTAGCCCAGTTTCCATTTCAATAGACTAACTGAGAAATATTAAGTTCCAAAGATTTGAAAAGTGTGACTTCTTAACCGAATGTTCAATATTTATTTCTGTTTAAGTGTTGCGTTATGTGAAAAGATTTGTTATATAATATATTTTAGCCATGCAGTGAAATCTCTGTCATCCGCACAGGATACAAAACAGTTTTGCTAATTACTGCGTCGTTGATTGATTCCAGACAGTGTAAAAAAAGAAAAAAAAATCATTCAATCGATAGGTGTACTCACAAAAGAACAACTATCTCTTGATTCTGTTCTAGTACACATAAAATTGAAGACAACGAAACTTCACATGTATGTGTATGTATGTTCGTAATACTGCCGATATTTATTAAAGTAGCAATAGTTTTGGAATATACATTATTCAGCTTTTGTCAAAATATGTGCATGTAGCTTCAAACATAACTGTAAAATTAATTAAACGTCTGTTCCGGACCCAGTTGTGATCAGTTCTGAATAAATGCAGATGTTGTTTAACAAAAGTGAAACAAATTAATTAGATTATAAAATCGACTTAAGATTGTTGATACTATTCATCTCATAATCATTCATTTCATGGAAAAAGAAACAATCACCCAAATGTAGCCACAAATGATAGGATGGGATAAGTGCCCAACAGACGAGCTAAGTAAGGCATAGAACTTTCAAAAATTGACAGTTTATAACGAACTGAATTTCTCGTATTAAATTAAAATGCTTACTTATCTAATCGTTTGAAACATATCTAAATTATATTCTGATCAATCTATATTAAACGCAGTTCTCAGCATTGCACGCATGGCAATATATATGCTTTCATGAAGGAAATATAAGCGGAAAATTGATGTGTCTTACCATTCTTAGTAGCAAGGTTATGTGGATACACAAACCAATGAAAAAATATGAACCACTAGTATATCATTCCTTCGCCTAACAGAAATATTAAAATAATTATAGAAACATGATTTCTAAGAATCGACCCGTTTTTTATGTATGTTCATTTTTTCTTCGTTTTACGGAGACCTACAAAATTACATCACTTGATCCAGGGGTCGCAAGTATCGGAATCATGTCCAATTCATGATGGGCCAAGTTGGGTAGCACTCATGTCATTGAACTCCACACTTTTGGAGCCTCAGGTAGGTTCTGTGACAATTGCAAATGGGAAAGAAATTGGAGTCATAGCTGCCAACGTTCCTCTCAAGGTAGAGGAAAGCGTGAAGATAATAGAAATACTAAGGGAGCGATTTCTGCCCAAGCGGGGGCCGAGTTTTGCCGACAAAGTGACAGAGGTGATATGAGGGATAAACACAAAGTTACCACTAGTGAAGGCTTTGGATGTACTACTCAAACAATCAAATCAACAAGGAGTTGGATGATCGAGCCATCTCCAGTTCATATTTTATAGGTAGAAAAAGGATGGAAAGTGTCTTGTCTTGTCTGGAAGTTTGAGTGTTGTCAAACAAAAATGTCTGACAACACTCAAAGAGTAATAACTGTACAAGAAAAAAGCTTCTCAAATTTCGCCGTTCTGTAGGACTGTAGGTCCCTTCTTCTCACAAGAGAACAGTAGCCCGTACAACACGAGTAGATGATGAGCAAGCTAGGCCCTGGTCCCCTGTGGACTGTCGCGCCAAACAATTATTAATTTTGGTACTGAATGAAATCCAGTTAGTGATGAACTAAATAATTGAAGGTGAAAACACACATATGTATATATATATATAACACCGATTACTTATATAACGTTGGTGTGAAGAGAACAAGCATGAATAAAGTATGCATCCAATTAATTTGTTGTCATATGTTTCAAGATGTTTGTTTTTTGTACAAACGAGAAGTTATAACTGAAAACTATGTTATTTTGTTTAAATCAAATGTTGTTTAATTTATTAATGCACTATCAGAAAAGGAAAACGTACGTTTGTGTTGAAATACGTATGTACCACTCATTAGGGACAAAACTAATCTATTTAAGTTTTTTAGTATTTCGTTGGAGCGAATTTTAAGAACTCAAGTTATTGGACATTTACTACAAGCACCGTAATTTGATGAAAAAAGTCAATTCGTCTTATATAAGACCATTTATGACTACTTGTTGTTATAATACACAATCTGTCTAAATTGGTAGCAACGTCAAAAAAGAAATGAAATTGTGAAGCTGGGAAAGGTATATGTTGTTTAATTTAAAAATAAGCATTTGCTTGTTTTTTTTAATAAATAGATGTAATTGAGTATTCAATAGTCTTGAATCCATAAAAATATGCCAGAAAATCGTAAGCAATAGTCTACCCCTGGAATATCTTAGATAAAAAACATACATATTCTTAGCATTTGATTTTCAAATAACTAAGGCTTTTTTACCGAAAGATATTATTATGAGCATATACAAAAATCGTACTTATTGAGTGATCTGGTACGTCGCATTTTTTGTTCTTTGCAATGTGGTTACTTTTGTATGAGCCATGCAATAATCCAATGTACATAATCGAATGATACATTTCACGCAAACTAATTTCCGTGCAGTTGTGTGACAAATGTAGTTTATCCTTTTCATACATTTCTTACGATTTGTATTAAAGGTATACTAGTTTTAAAAATGTTTGACTCGTATTCTTTTTGCTATCTCTTTAGGCAGTGGGAATTCGGTTGTCCTTTTTCAAGGTTTGTATGAGTCTGTTTTCTTTGTTTATTATGTCTAACGTTTTCATTTGAACTTAGCATATATCTTTATTTGTATCTTTGCTTATATTTAGTTAGATGAAAAATGTTAATGCTTATCCAAGCTCCATTGATTATCTATTCGAGCAGTGTACGTCAGTGTTCGTAAGAGTAAGGAGTCGGAAAAACGGCATTGTAAGACTTCATAGTCAAATTGGGTTTGGGACACTGTGATTTCGATTAATGCATATCTTTCTATGCGCTGAAAGGTAGCTGTTCGTTATCTTTTGCCTTGGCATGACTTTAAAACCCTTTGTTTTTAGCTGATATCTTAAAATAAGGCATCCAAATAAAGCGTTTTGAAGTAAGGCCAGCAAGAACGTCCTGCCTTATTTATTTTTCCTAATTTGGTATAAAAATGCCTGCCTTATTATTATTCTCTCTTCCTCATACTGTCTGTTAGTCGGAATTCTGGTAAGGATATTAGGCTTTGTGCTCTATATATCTGATACAAAATTATAATTGAGAGAAGAAGGAAAGAAGAGAAGAGAATTATTGAAATTTGTTAACAAGATGGAATCGATTTTTTATTTCGTTAAGAAAACAAAATGTTTTAGAAATGAGACCAAATATCTAGCTCAGTTCTTTCCTTCAAAAAACTATTTCGCTAATTTCTTATTTTGCTGTCAATTATTCGTTTTTACTTAGGTTTTCTTTGAAAGCTTAAATATGTATGTTGCTTTCTATTTTCTGACAATCTTTAAATTGACTTAACTTGTATACTACATAAGTAAATATTTTCCATTCTTTCTGTTTCGAGCCAAGAATAATGATCATTTTGTCTATCTTCGGTTCAGCAAGCTTAGAACATTATCACACTTTTTGATTTTGAGCAATGGGTAAAGATTATCGACTTGCATTTGAAAAATAATTGCGTAACTCTTTAAAATATTTTAAAGTCAAAATATTATAAATAAAAAAGGAAGAGGTAATTCAAATCATCACATCAATTCTTTAGGCAATGAATGTAAAATTCATATAGAACATCAATTGCAGAATTTCATTTTAAAGATGATTGCGATACTGCTAATAATTTCTAATGTAAAATGTAATAACTTTGTACATATAAAATAATATAATGCATATATTACTCTTTCAGCGATGTCCTCAAACCACATCAGGCTGTTGATGCACTCTGTAGAGGTTTTATGATAGTTAGTGTCGCTGATGAAGTGGTGGAATCGTACCTGTCTCCGCAGATTTATTTATTTTACCCGATAACCCTTTTCAAATACTTACAGTTTCATCTGCTGGATTTAGATTCTCTATTTTAACAACTTGCCTGCTTACAAGCCCAAGTTGTTAATCACAAGCTAAAAAGAATATATAAATAATATATACAAATCTATTTAGGCTAATTAACTAAACTTTCTAAAAAAAATTGGCAGATGAATGGTATTTTGAGGAACTAGCCAAAAAAGATTCTATATCAACACTTTCGCAGCTTGTTATTTTTTTTATATTAAATTTTAGAATATACGTATTTATATATGTAGGTACATACTGTTACTTACTTCGATGATCAAATATTTGTAAAATAATTTCATTAACTACAACCCGTAACTTACAATTCTCGATTTCCCATTTTCCCATATCACACAATACCTCACTTTTAATTGCAGGCACTCCAAGTCACTTTAACAGCACTCTTTACTCTTGAATTGTTGCATGTTCACCACTATAATTGAAAGCAAGACAAAGGCATCACCCTTAACATTGCCCTATTTTCTTATTAAAGTCGCACGGAAACACCACTTGTGCGGTTATACTAAAAAAAAAGTATGACGTGGAATGTATCAAAATTTTTGTACAGAAACTGAAGAGTTTTGAAGGTTCTACAATAAGGTACTCCATAATATATTGAGTTTAAGTTTCGATTGTCTCGTCGACAAAGAAAGAAATACCTTTTGTGAAGAAAATTGAGCATAAAGTTGCCTTAAAAAGCAATAAGGCGCGGTTTCCATTGAATGATTTTAAAGAAATTGGTAATACAGCATACACTCATGGATAGACCTAAGAGGGGCTTAAAGTTGCATTTCGAAGTAAGTTTTAGCCTTACGTTTTAAGCATGCATATATGCATATTGTTATCTACAACATTAAGTACATACACCAACAATTTAAACCTACATATTTCATAGGAATGTATAACAAATTGGTTTTCGTATATACCTACAGTTTTGAATTGTAGCACGTCTGTTAATAATTGTATGGCGCGACAGCCCACAGGGGACCAGGACCTAATAAATAATATTAAAAACATACACTTCGTCTAAAATATATTGAAATTACATTTCAAAAAAAATTGTTTCGAAATGCTGAGTTTTGGTAAAAATCGTACTCTCTACCTTTTGAAAAATTAATAAGAGAAATCTATTTACACTGCATTGAACTTTATACATATTAAATAAGTTTGACTTTTACACCTAAACATCTAAAAGCAGTCCGGTTAAATTTTTTTTTAACTTATAGTATTTTAAAAGACAATTTAATTAGATGTATTCTTTTGAACGTATTACGAATATATAGAAAATTAAATGCAGGACATCGTGCCTATATTAATAAATTTTGAATTTTATTCACAAAAGTAGATTTCTATTAAATACTTCCGCCAACAAATTTCTTACAGTACACTCGATCCCTTTTTCTAGAATGGAATTTCTTTTAGGGGGCATTTTTTCTTTCTTTATGCAAAAATTGTAAACCTGTTTATCTTTTCCATTCGATCTTTAAACTATTTCAGGTCTTCAGTTGCTGCATGACTTTCAGACTCTTTGTCTATTGATTTGCGGTAAATACACCATAAACGCAACGAAGTAGGGAGTGAAAACGACATTTACAGTACTTCACGAAATCAATAATCAGGATTTAAAATAATTATTTCGTTGACGACACACACCCTGTTCCTGAGCCTTTTCTAAATCCGAATGGTCCTTTATTATCTCCTCGCATAATAGACTCCTCATTTGTTGGGAAATGCTTTTGCGTGTATTCGGATGTGCATTGTTGTTTTGGGTTAATCCTCATCATACCGTCATCAGTGCCGTTTTTAATCATTGTTGTGCACCAAAGCGTTATGCCCTCTTAGCAAGGGATGAATGCCCATCTGACAAATTTGTATGCCCTTCTTTCAACGTCTATATGAAAAATTCTTTTTAGGTAACCAGTGCTTTCGATAGATCGTATATCTATCGACTTTTCAACTAAAAGGTGTTCCAAAAAGCCGATACTTTTCGAGGGGAAATTCTTGTTTGTATAGGTGCACCATATTATGTATATCATACATATATTTGGAATACTTAGGAAAGGATTTCCCTTTCTGTATTTAGGGAAAATAATACAACAGAAACTTAGTTTTATCTTACTTTTTTGGTCAACAAAAAATTTAATGTTAATCTTAAAAAATTGTTGTTAAAATGTTGTAAATATAAAGGTACCAATATTACAATGTTAATATTGTTTATTAGCATATTTATAAAAGGTTATGCACTTGTGCTTTAAAAATGTGATGTTAACTTATCACAGATGTATTTATAATATTTCTGAATATTAATTTAATATTCACCAGACCAGTGGTCAAAACTTAACTCAATCACATTACTTCAATATAAGAATTGATTTACAGTATAAATAAATTGACATGCTTACTTAAATATGTTTATAATACCATAATCACACACTATTGACATGTACATGATATATAGGCTTGTATCTTTAATTCTAGAAGAAAATTTTCACGATAACACAGAATAATTCTTGGAACAAAACCGGTTAGGCAAGCATTAAATGATTCTTTGAATTCCTTGCATTCGTTTCATTTAAACTATATGCCTATTAACACTTTTTGTGGGCTTTAAACATGTCGGCAATTAATCTTACGATCGTTATATCTCCGATGGTTCTCCGAAAGAAAATTTCTTCAATTGTAAAATTTGATATATTATTCATATCAGCCACCGTTTGCATAATAACCTCATATTTAATTAACTGATTTCCGTTCATTGCTCTTATATAATTAAGGAGAGTATTAATTGCACCATCGTACATTTTAAGAATTTTCAGTGGCTCTAATGGAGATCGGATATCCGGAGAGCTTGCACTTTGTCCATTTGCTGATTGAGAAGATCGTATGCCAGTTTTCTTGAAAAATGCTATCTCTCGTAAACAATCGTATTCTTTTATATCCGTTATTAAGTGGCGCAGTGTATTTAAAATTTCTTGAAAAATATGAATTTCGCGAGTCACTATTATCGTTATATCTTTGTTGGCATTTTCAGTTTCGTAAGCCAAAAGAATTTGGACAAAATTTATAGGGACTAAGCACTCCGCCATGGAAATGATAAATAGTTCTTTCCATGATTCCTCGAGCAAAAGTAATTGATCAGCTAAAGGTAGGTCGCTAATCTTGTTTAAACTGTGAACCCAGTTGAAGTTCTTGAATAGCTGCTCTGCTGCGACCTCCTTTATCTGTTCAGTTCCCAATAAAGGCAGAGCTGGTGGAAGTGCTCTACTATTTAGAGAATTCAGATATGCTGTCCTAGATGCAAGAAAACTGTGCGTTGGAGATATCCGTGGGGTAGATAGGTCCAACACCGGTGGCATTCCAATTGGATGATGTAATTGTAAGTTTGCCATATTTGGATTCATCAAAAACTCTTGCGATAGGTGGGGCACATCTGTCAGCAAAGCGTCCTTATAAATTGCCATATGTCGTCGCAGTGTAGAGTTTCTAGGTCCTCGCTCATGTTGCACCGCATCTTTATTCATACCAACTTCAAAGCATTTTCGCAATCTGCATGCACGACATTGATTTCTATGAGTTTTATCGACAACACATATTCCTTGATCCTGAGATTTGCATGCGTACTGGCGATTGCGACGAATAGATCGCTTAAAAAATCCAGCACACCCGTCGCAGGCATATATTCCATAGTGTTTACCAGAGCTATGATCTTGACATACTTTGCATGGTACATGGTACAGGATGCGACCTTTAATAAAAAACATCAATTAGATTTTGAAATTATGCACACGCTTTTCTCAACTTACTTGAAGACGGTGGGGACAACCGCGCGTTATTGAATCGTGGGTCGATAAGATCCTTTGGATTATTGCTGGCTTCCATGACTTTGTTTTGTTTAAATGCAAATTAGCAATTAAATTAACACTAGCTAGATATAATTCCTTAGACTGAGATCAACTTGCTGCAAGAGCTTGTTCGAATATGAAATGACTGCGATCCAAAGCAAGTTTAAATATGCGCAATCCTTGAACGAACGTCGTCTGAAAATGGCAACGATCAACCCCCAAAGGACATGCGCAATGCTTCGCTCTCATTGGTGCAGTTGTAAAGAGAGGGAGTGGCTAAGAACCCGGAACATCTGTAATTCACAGACATCAGTTGAAGGGAAATATGAGGCAAAGTGATCATACATATAAGAAGAGGTCATATTTTATAAAGGATATCCTTTCATCATAGGAAATGACCTGCAAAAAGGGTTAAGAGTTTTATATGGTGGCAGTAATAGAAGTTAGACATAGAAACTAATTACACTTTTTCTTGCGCATATGTTTGTGTTGATTATTTTAAAACATTTTATGATGATTTTTATTATTGAGTGTTGCGGCTTAACAAATCCGCCTGTGCATTTGTGTTTCGCAATTTATCATTTCCTGTATTCTTTGAAATAACTCATACACTTGAAAGGACCTTTATAAAAAGCAAATACTATTTGGTTTTTGTGAATGAAAGTTTTTTTTTTTTGTTTTTAAAGCATCGGAAAAACCATGATTTTATTACCAGAGAATACGGTTGCTGCGCATGCAAATATATGATTTGCTTACTTCAATCGTAAATTTTATGAATGAACCAAAAATAGTTCTGTGTTTTCTTTAATGAAACTGCCGACGGTGATGGATATAGTTACCCTCAATGTCCGTTTGACCTAATAAAAATAAAGAAATGAAAAGTGCAATTCTGTCTCTGTTAAAGGAAAAAAACCTAGTTAATTTTTCATTGAGTTTAAAAAAGTGAAATATATTAAAGGCAAAATAATTAATTTTAAATATTTTCCATGATAATAAACTTTATTAATCTAGAAAGCATTCTAGGAAATCTGAAATGACCTACATATTTCTACTAAGTATTCATATTGCTTATTTTTAAACTGTGTCTCTGAGTATAAAGGCATTGTACGTATATATGATAAGGTTATGCGATGCTAGTATAGATCTGTTTTCATTGCCTCTGCTGAGTATTTTCCGTTTAAGGCACACTTTGATTTTAGATGTGCAATAAATTGTTGTGCAAATTTCCACACGAGTTCTCCATAGTCGTTTATATTATTATACGAAAAATTTATCTTACAAAATTAAAACATTTTGAACGATAGGCTTAGAAAAATTAGATTATACAAAATGCAATATTATACCGAACTGCTTGTAATTTCATTCCATACTTAGCGCTCCAATATTGACCCTCTTCGTTGACGGTGTCAATGAAATAAACTAGTATTGGATTATGATTATCTAGATTATATCCATTTTTTGTGAGTTTATTTCAGATCTTGTCCCTGCAGTAACTGCAAAAGGCATCATCTTAGCAACTGCAAAAAGCATAATCTTACGTGTTTCAGCAGCCTTACGATCAAGTATATATAATATAATGATAAATTTATAATTTATCGATGACTTTTATTTATATTACACAAGCAGATATCAATAAATTGTTTAACATAAATAGAAAAAAGTTGGGCATTTTGAATTAAGATTGTCTGAATTTGAGAAAATTTTCAATAGTGTATTTATATATTTTAACTTATGTATTACTTTAATCTGCGTTTAATGGAAGACAAATGCTGTTGCATGTTATTGATTTAAAAAAAGTTGTTGATGTATAAATTGTTTGATTTTTCAGTTTAAATAGGGTAATTTTTAAATAAAAAAAAAAGTTGTCTGAAATTAACTCATACAAACTTATTTTATCATTGTAATGTAACTACCATTATCGCTGATGAAAAAGTATAACCCTGTAACGCCGTCGGCATGCGAACCGTACCAAACAGTTATTTTTGAGAATTTATCATCTTTGTGCATCTTCTCCTTCGGCTTCAAAACACGCTACAATGTGTTCTGTGCGATACCAAAATCTTGAGAACGCATAGGATCGATCACAATCATAGACCACTCTAAGCTCGAAAAACTCTTTTTCAGTGTAGGTTCTTATAATTTTATTTTTCCGTCTGAAATAAAGTAATTTTGTTTAGTTGAACGGCGAATATAATATCTGTAATAATGTCTGTGTGGTTTTAAAAATATTGCAGTTGTTTTATTCACACCGGCCTTGGCCTGTAAACCACATCAACAAAGTATTCCTTCTTGTGTTGTTTCTTTATAATCAATTTTTTACTTTGCATCCAATTTTCGTGGATGTCCTACGGGTCTGCAACTTTTCCTTTTTCGGGTCTCTTACCTTCTATCACTACTCATCAAAAGCTAATTGCGATATGTAAAAGAAGTCATAAACGCCGGCAACGTAAATATTTATAAAATAAGTAATGAAGTGTTTTAATCTGATGAGGATGAGGGTTCATCTGAATCTATTAAATTTCTTCATTAAGACTAGGAAACTAGACACAAATTATCTCGAAACTAAAAATGTTTAGTTCCTTATCAAGAACTAATTTATATTTGCACATCACATTTTTAATAAAAGTTCAACATAATTGTATTATTTAATTTTAAAATAGAAATCATTACACTAGGTATAAATTCTGATTAAACAGTTGCAAGCCCATCGTGCTTTTATTTGCTTCATTACAATTTTGAAATCAGTCTATTACGTTCTTATATAGTATATGTCCAGGTTTCGGATTTGCATGCACTGAAAATCTCTAAATATGCGTTTAAAGTATGCACATAAAAATACAAAATATGTATTTAAAATATGCACTTAAAATTAATTTATTTTGATATAAAAACACTTTTTTCAGTCATTAAAAACAAATTTGTATCTTTTATTGTTTAATAAAATAAAAGCTCACAACGAAATTAACATTTAATACAAAAAGAAAAGAGCAAAATACACGGTTAACAAAAACATAAACATTTTCATTTGTTTAATTAAAATAAATTATTTAAAATAAGATAAGAAACCCTAATTCCTCAATTGTTTTAAATAGACCATAAATAGACCATTAAATAGACCATACTATTTTTCTTAAAGTTTCGCTCGACGTCAACTGAAATTAGTGGAATATTTTAAAAAGAACAAATCTCATCGACGGTATAGTTTTTTGGATAATTTTCATCATTTCAGTCCAATGTGAAGGTCTTACTTACATTCTGCATTATTGCAAATCCTTAATTTTTTACCAGAACGCACTGAAGTTGTTTTAATAACTGTTCCCATTAGTTCTACAGCAGTATTTCTCTTTGCAACAACATCTTCAATTAAATCAATTTGATTTTTTAATTTGGTTCTGCCTTCTAACTTTCTTATAGTGTCACATAAAAAACCGAAGTTTGAATTTATAAAGCCAAATTATATGGCTTTTCAACAATGCCTGGTAATTGACTTCTCTTGCATTTTTATTGCAACTGCAACGGAGTCATCCAACCTATTGACAATTCTTTCAAACGCCTCATAATGTTGTGCATAATACTCAACAGCCTTCAGTCAGGTTCTCCATCTTGTAACAATAGGCTGCGGCGGAAGAGGAGTCAAAGAATTTTTTAAACTTCGATGCGAGATCGTGCCTTTAAAAATATTTTTTTGTCGCTTGAAAAGAATTCATCCACGTTTCAAGAATTACTCCTTATTTTGAAACTTGGTGCATTGCATGTTCTAAACAAGTGTCATGCAACAATTTTGAATAAAATAGTGCTAGTCCACGAGATGCCTTTACCATGTATGGCATTGGTAAAAATAAATAAAAAAAAGATAATAGTTTTAGCGTATTAAAAATATGAATTTAATATATATATACATATAAATATATATATATATCTATATATTTATATATAATATATACATAATATATATATATATATATATAATAATAATAATATATATATATATATAATAATATATATATAATATATATATTTATATATATATATATATATATATATATATATATATATATATATATATATTCAGTTGCCATATAATTGTATGGTGCGACCAGAGCCTCGCTTGCTCATCAACTACTCGTGTTGTGCGCGCTACTGTTCTCTCACGAGTAGAAGGGACCTACAGTTTTTTGCCAACTCCGGCCAGATACAGCCGTTGACAGCTAATTAGAAACCAGAGCAGCATTATAGCGTTTGCTCATATTCCGATTACTTTTAATAATATAGTGGTAAACTTTTTGCTAAAGTTACTTCTGCTTTTATTGCCTTTTAAAAAATATGCATTCTCATTTTGCCAGATTGTATGGTTTGCATAACAGTAATATTTTAGTTGATCAATTGGAGTTCTTAAGTTGACAGCTAATTAGAAACGAGTCTTTATTACTTAAAATACATCAATATTTAAGAGTTTTACTCAAATATTTTGGTAAGAAAACTCTGGCTTACATTAGTAAAATAAGAAAATTAATATATTTAAATTAAAAAGAAAAGAAGGAAATGGGCAAAGTAATGAGCTGTGCACCTAATACGCGGAAGGCTATTGTTGAGTTAAATAAAGCGGGTCAGTCATATGAACGCATTGCAACGCATTTAAACTGTTCCAAAAAGATGGTATTTGGTGCACGAATATGGAATGCTCTTCCCAGCTCAATTTTTCCCCCCATTACAATCCATAGGCATTTAAAACCAATGTGCATCGGTACCTCCTTTGACTCTCATCTTCTTTACCTTCGGCCCTTGCTGTGACTTAATTCCAGTCATTTAAGTTTATAAACAATCCCTTTAGTGCGCGCCAATTATAAAAAAATAGTAAGTTTCGACATTTTGTTTTGTAAAGATTATTTTACATTTGTAAAGATTATTTTACATTTTTGTTATTATTTTTCCAGCGTTTCTAATTAGTTGTCATAGTTCATTATGGAGTTTTAGAACAAAAACATCTCTTAAACCATATTTTCCAAAAAGAAACTGAATGAATTGTGTTTTTCTTGTCTCTTTAAGTTCCAAAGATTATTTAAGAAAAAAATTAAAATAAAAAAATTATGAAATAAATCAGAAAAAAACGGTCATCTTGAGTTAAAACTATCGTTTCTATTTAGTTGTCAACGGCTGTATATATATATATATATATATGTTTATATATATATATTTGTTTATATATATATATATATATATATATATATATGTATATATACTAGACCACGGATAAAAGAAATTAACTTCAGTAACAAAATGTTATATGAATAAAAGCTAATTGAATTCAAAGGTATTTATATATCCTGATTTTTTTAATAAATATATACTTATATCTGCCTCTATTTATAGATAAAAGTATATAACAACAAGAACTTTTTAAAATCCCTTTGCGAAAAAAAAACTTAAGATGGGAATCAAATGATTAAGC
The DNA here is from genome assembly GCA_955652365.1 of Eristalinus aeneus. Lineage (NCBI taxonomy): Eukaryota > Metazoa > Arthropoda > Insecta > Diptera > Syrphidae > Eristalinus > Eristalinus aeneus. Next base: position 60,109,847 of record OY019130.1, on the reverse strand, counting down.
CCTATTCTCTTTATAATAAGTTGAAATGTTGAATAGTCAATGTTCACAACGATGTTCTTCTCCGCCATGACAAAAAAATTGCTTTTGTCAAAATGAAAAGAGGGTACCTTGTCGTTCATAATAGGCAGCAACAAATTCCTTAACTCTGAGAAATGTGTACTCAGTTCCCCCAACTTCAACAATGAGTGAAAAATAATAACCTACATATCAGGTTAACTTTAATATCGGAGGCGTTCCCGTACCACATCAAAAGTGTTCATTTGCTGCCGTGGTGCCGTATTGCTCTTTTAGGCAAACAAAAGCAGGGATTTGCACGTGCATACGAAAGTATTGTTATGAAGATAAAAATTCTGGTCCACGATATACAGGTATGGGGTACTGTTGTACATACATTTTTACATATATAAATATTTACATATATAAATATTTAAATATATTTCACTCATTTATTTTCACAATACTAAGAAAAACGTTTTTTGCTTAACTGTATGCAGGGATTTTTTCTAAGTGTATATTTCGTCTTATTTAAAAATTATGCGCTGTCACTGGAGTCCGTCCTGTTACATTTCAAAAAAATTAATCGTTCTTTTGATAATTTCATTTACAGGATTTTTTACATTGCAATTTTTTGTAATTACTTGTATTTACTACTTTCGTTAAAATGTTGAAATTATATTATATTATATGAAGTCAAATTCATATGGGAAATGTTAAAAACAAATTGCAATAAATATATATGGAGTACGGCCAGTTTTGAAAATTATTTTTATTCGGTAATTTTACTTACTCATTCACTGAAGGCTTAGGATATTATGGGTACAAATTAAGACCTGAATTACAATAGAACTTCCAAATAAAAAATACTGCCTCAAGGAGATGTTGAGGTGCACAGTTTGCCAAATGGCACTGTTTACCTTTTTGTTCGTGGAGGCTATTTTCCTGGTCTTTATCATCATGTACACTTTTTATATGTTATTCTCTTGACATATTAAGTCTTAGGAAACAAACATCTAGGTAAATGCTTTTTTTATTAAAGGTGCTTAAATATTTTTAATAAAATAAAAACGGTTTGGCAATAAAAATATATTTATCTTCAAATACATTTAGTAAAAATTTTACACATATGTAATTCAATTTCCTTCGACAATCACGGACACATTTTCTGAAATTCAGTCGTTGAACCACTCTTTCCCATAAATTGCCAAAAATGTAGCTATTGGACTTAAAATATTGGCTCTGAGCTGGGTTGTTAATATACCCCAATAAATTTACGTAGCCCAAAAGAAGAGAGTCTAATGGCACATGAACGAGCCTGACTAATATAAGTCTAATCATTTTAAAATGGTTTGATAGCGCTCCTCGTGAGGCACATTATGGTTGCTGACAAACCCAGATATCCAGAAATGAATCTTTTAACTAAAATAATTTTCAATTCAAAATTTGTGGATAACTTTGCATTAATTCTTGCATTAACACGTCTTTAAACCTGGTCTTTTATGGAAGCAGGTCTAGATCTTTTCGTAAAATTCGCCGCAATGAAAACACAGAAATGTCCAAATGTTGAGAACGTCTTTTGAGTGATAAATTGATTTTAGATCATCTTTATTGAAAAATTATGTAGTTGAAACGTGGATTTAAACGTTTTTCAGGCGACGTTGAGCTGTTGATGTTACAAGCAAAAGCGGCTTTTAATGCTCTTAAAGTTACAGTGATTGAGCTGACTTAAAGAGGCAACATCACCCTCTTCTCATATTTACTTATTCGGGTTGATCAAGGCTTCAAACAACAGCTAATTAGATCTTTATGTAAAATTCATCCAAATCGTTGAATCATTAATCTATATTTATATCGTCAAAAACAGCCTCCTCCGACGTAGGATTCCTTTAAAGACAAAGCTGTCCCTCTATAATAATAATAATTGTTGGCGCTACAGTCCAAAGGGGGACCAGGGCCTAGCTTGCTCATCAACTACTCGTGGTGTGCGCGCTACTGTTCTCTCACGAGTAGAAGGGACCTACCGAACGGCGAAATTTGAGAAGCTTTCTTAGACAGTTATTACTCTTTGAGTGTTGTCAGCAGCTCGAAAGAGGTGGTGCCGTGAAATATTCGAAAAATTGGTGTTGAACTGGGAGTCGAACCTAGACCCTTCGGCGTGTGAGAGTGGCACTCTACCCACTACGTCACGGCGACCACGTCCCTCTATCACATTCCCATTATATTATACTTCTTGGATTCTTTGTAACTGTTTGTTGTTTCCTCAACTATTCGGCTGTCCATGGCTCATGATGGGACTCTCATTCGTAAGGTAGAGTTACCTTTTTGTTTGTAAACTAAGAAAGGTGAGATCGCTTTAAATGCAGCCAGTGCTACTACTGCGAGGTGAAATAAGCGCATAAAATTTGTGGGATAACCCTCTTCAAATCAGCTTAGTTTTTATATCGATCTGAAATTGCATACAAAGGTTTTTATTACAATAAACCATTGAAGTCGATGTCCGAATTTTGGGAAAACGGATCGAGTATGTTGCAGTGACCATTTTAATGTTAGGATTGAAAATATTATGAATCTAAAAAAATATGGTGGCTGCCGTGATGTAGTGAGTAGAGTGCAACGGTTACAAGTCGAAAGTCCAGGTTCGATATCCGGCTGAGCACCTCGAATTTTTCAAGACACCACCTTTTTTTGAACTGCTTAATACGCTCAAAGAGTAATAACTGTATATGAAAAAGCTTCTTCGCCGTCCAGAGTGGGCGAACAAAATTGTAGGTCCCTTCTGCTAGTGAGAAAACAGTAGCGCGCACAACACGAGTAGTTGATGAGCAAACTGGGCCTGATCCTCCTGTGGACTGTAGCGCCACCTAGTTATTATTATTACTAAAATAAAATATGATTTCTTACACATTTATCAGAGACCAATAGGGAGACAGTCAACTCCATCGTCTCCCGCCCTTGAATTCATTTTGACAGCGTTTTTTATAACATTTCCCCTCCTGAACAGCTGACGCACAAAAAGGATTTTGTTTGTTTTCAAATGAGAATACGTGTGAACTGTCTATACGGTGGATCTCCTCACTTTTCACACTGTTAGAAGGAAAGGGCACATAAATCAAAACGTAAACATGTGTGAGTAAAGTGAGACAATGTTCGATCATACGTAAATAACTTTCAGAATTTAAGGTTATGTCTACTAAAACACGTAAATAGCAGTCAAACGGTCGATGGACAAAGGGGAAATCAGCTGTTTGATCAGCTGTTCAGTTGACCATCTCCTTCCTTATTGGTTTCTGACATTTATGCTCCTGTTTTTGGTCATATTTGATTCGATCAAATGACTCGAATCGATATGATTTTTTCTAATCTGAAATTGGCGACTGGCTTTGGTTTGCTGAACACGTCCATTATTTTGACGTAGATGTCATTTCGTTTTCATGTTATTCCCCGGACATTTCAGCAAAGACAAACTGGTGATTCGGGCATTTCTTTGTCTTCTGTGGTTTTATGTTAAAATATAATTTAAGCTCAATAAGTTGGGAAGCAGTTTTCTACGTGTAACTTATAAATTATTTGCGGTACCGGGTATTTGGGCCAAAAATGAATTTTCTTGAAGTTGGACTTTGTGTCCTTTTACTTGGTAAGAAGTCAACGACGCAAATTGTGTTATCTGTTGTTTCTTCATATATTTTTAAATCTAATAAATATTTTTTTTTATTTTGTTTAGGATCTGTTTTCTTAATTGCATCAGGACATGAAAATGTATCCAATACAATACAATGTAATAAAGGTCCATCTCTTTGGTGTCAAAACATAGCGTAAGTCCCAATGATAAATAAAATAAAAAATCTTAAAGGTCGGAATTCATTAGTAATCATTGAAAATATTAATTTCACTAAACATTTTTATATTTATATGTGTATATGTATACATATGAGTCATTAATGCACTCTTAAACCTGAAGCATATATATACACTGTTATCCCGTTGATAACAAGTAAATACTATTTGCAAATGTGTACGATTCTCATTGTTGTTCCTTGTCATATGATATCAGTTTATTTATTGTACAAAGAATTACATTTATGTATATTTATTTGATTATTATTATTTATTATTATTCTACAAGACTTGTGATTTGGTCAGATAGGTTTTTAGTATATTTAATTCTATACAATATAGAAATACGAATATGTTTGGTTGGTAATCAAATATTTTTGAAATTCATACACAGATTGCATGTTCATATTTACATTAATTTTATTTTGGAAAGAAAATTAATCACATGCTTACATACATACATACATAATTAGTGCAGATAAAGCACTTTAAAAATTTGATTAGTCCCTTAATAAAAGTCAAATGTATGCAGAAACGTTTAACGATTTCGCTTAAAGAAGCCGCCTTATAATAACTCTAAATGTGAATGTATGTAAAAAGATAATAAATTAGTAGTACTAATAAGTAAACCTCAGCCAGCTTGAAGTGAATGCGTTATGTTGATTCGCATCGATTTTTGTTTTCTGTGGTTTTCATTTTTTTTGCGTTTATACTATTAATAGATTCTCGAACGGATCAAACAGTCCATCCATAAACCGAGTACTCTTATCAGCATTGAAAAAAATTAATTAAAATAATAATGTCCCGTTCTGAAGTTTTATAATTTTAAAATTGGTTTCTTGTTAAAAAGTGCGTAAAACTTACTAAACTACCGAAAAGAAAAAAATCAGTTAAAATGAATACTATTCCATTCATTTTGGAAAAATTTAGTCTTCTAGTCACCCTTCTGGTCACCCCAAACTTTCCATGCCGGAAACTAATCTTTCAACCTGAGTTAATTTCGTTTCAAATACAGTAAACAAATTGTCCTTGCACTTTTCTCGGAAATGTACAAATGTTATATAGGGAATGGGTTACGAATCAGTAACCAGTAGCTACGCACTTTAATAAAAATGTTTTAATACACAGTATGCATTTTGACTGACTTTCCCTCCTTTTTACTAAGACATAACTTTGTTGTCAGAAACTTAGCTTAACGTGAGAATGGGAATAACACAAATTTAGTTATAAGGTTGTTAAAAAATATTTGTTAACATTTATTCCAGAAAATTTATAGTCTCATGTCTGCGAAATAAATTTATTATTTATCGGGTATTTGGTAGAAAGCAAGTATTTTCATGAAATTTGTATACACGTCCATTTCTTCAATGTGAATCTGGATCTGGTCACCCCAAACTTTCCATCCCTATACTAATCTCAGTGGATTGTACGAAAATGATTTTAAGAATTTTCTGCCTTATCCGGTAATTGAACATATGCTTAGAACTCTATTTATATCTTGTACTATGGTACCACGGGCAGCTTCTCCATTTCAAGTTTCTTTTTAAGATTTCTTACTCAACCGGCCCAACATTCCATCTTTTAGAAGGTAATTTGCTTTTAAAAGAAGTACACTTTGTCTTGGTACGGTTTCAAGGACATTGCGCACAGTACAGTCTTATAAGGGCGTCTGTAGCAGGACCACCATAAGTTCGCACTCAGGGCCAAGATTTTTATTGGAATACGAATCAAGAAAAGAATGCTTTAAAATTTTTTGGCATGATTTCAATATTATTTGTAAAACAACAGTGGACGGAACAGTATAGTAGGCACACTATGAAGAGTGAAGTATTTTATTTTAATATTGAGGATGCTTAAAACCTTACCCGCAGATTAACAGACTAGTCGTTAAAACTAAATAAAGCAGTTACCGTTCCTGAAATGGTGCATGACCCGAATTTTCATTTCAACCAAATATTCATTTAACTGAAAATTTGTTATTTTCTAGGTTCTTCATGAAGAGAAATTACTGCTTCAGAATTACTACTGCGTCTAACTCGGATTCTTTTTATATTTCAGAATCGCTAAACAATGTAAAGCAGTCCGTCATTGTATACAAACTGTTTGGGAAAAGCAAGATATTCCTGAAGATAATGACTCCATATGTCAAATATGCTTAGACATGGTAAAACAAGCTCGCGATCAGCTTGAAAGTAATGAAACTCAAAGTGATATTAAAGCAGTTTTCGAAGGGTCATGCCGTCTTATCCCTATCAAACCAGTGCAAAAGGAATGTATAAAAGTAGCCGATGATTTCATTCCAGAATTGGTAGAAGCTTTAGCTTCTCAAATGAATCCACAGGTACGTTTTTAATTGTACAAAAAGTATAGGTACAACAGTGTTGGGCAAATTTTAGTTGAATAATAACTAATTACTAAATTAGTCATTAGTTGCCGGATTCAAACGACTAATGATTAATTTATTCATTATTTATGAAAATAATGATTGACCAATAAATTACTCATGACTAAATCAATCATTATTCATGAGTTAGTTTAGTCACGTTTCTTTAGTCATAAGTCATTATGTTATTTTATGCCCAACTTTGAGGTACAACTACTTTATGCTTATTATTATACATTGTGCTAATTAAAATGAGTAGTTTGCCCTTTTTGTTTTGGAAACTTAATTAAACTACACATGTGGGACGTTCAAAATATTCTTGGTATTGACTTGAAAAAAAATACATGGGTTATGTTTTAATATTAGCTTTTAGATACCCTTAAAAAACATATTTCCTTTTTCTCTGCAAAATATTAATTTATTGTCTTCTATCAAATAATCGCTTTCCACGAACATTTTTTTAAATATGAAAAGAGGGGCAAAAAATGACCATCACAGTGTCTTAACTTTATAGAAAATTAATGATATAATAATTTAGTCTCCACCCCAAAGCTCTCAAGCAAAGCTAAACTCTTGAGAATTATAAAAAAGTGACTTTAAATCCCACAATCATTGAACTCAGGTGCCATCAATCCGGGGAAGTTGTGTGATGTATTTATTAAACATAAAGTTGTCAAATCCATTTAAAGTTTTTATATTTGAAATTCTATATTCCAACGCCTTTTAAAATTTGGGACAGTATAATTTATTTAGTTATAAAATAATGGATAAAAAAAAACCTTTTTATTTTAATGAAATTGGTACATAAGTTATATTTTGAAGAAGGTTACATCGGAATGTTTAAGGTTATTTATTTATTTATTTATACAGACTAACATAGAAATGTGAAATAACAATGTTAGTACCTATTTTTTCTTTTTTAAGAGCACAAGCTACAAAGGCTTTCGGCTCGATGCTTAAAAGATATTGATAGAAAAACTTATAAAATAAAATTGTAATTCGAAATAATTTCTTGTAAGGTTTCCAGGTTTGAAGGGTTAATGTTTTGGAGAATTTCTTGAATTGTTTTATTGTTCGGAAGGTTACTATTGATGTGGACTAAGAGATGATTCAAGTCGAATACTACTGAGCAGCTTGAACATGTTGGGGGACTTTCTTTTGTTAGAAGGTGCTTATGCGTTAGGGAAGTATGTCCTAGGCGAAGTCTTACACAATTTGTAATAGCTTGTTTAGCCACCTGTGTAGGATACACAGGTTTTGTTTTGTTATTGTTAATTGTTGCATAGTGATGTTTATATGACAACCAGTTGTTAACCTGAACGGATTTAATTTTTTTGCTTATACATTTTAAAAGATCGTCCTGACTATATGTATTGAATAGGTATGTAGGGAGTTTAGCGACAGAATTAGCCGCTTTGTCCGCGAATTCATTCCCCCTGATGCCTATATGCGATGGAACCCACATAATTTTTATTTTTTGTTTTATTTGATGATAATATCTCTAAGTGCTATAATAGCAGGAGAGTTGTAGTTTAGGTTCATAACAGCTTTTACAACCGAAAGACTATCAGTGCACACGACCCAGTGTCCCTTTATATTGAAGGAATATTTTAAGGCTGCATATACCGCTGGGGTTTCCGCTGAAAAAATGGACGCGTGTTCAGGAAGGAGACCTTGTCTTATGAGCGTATCACTTTGAGTTGTTACAGCAAAGCTTGTATGATAATTGGTTTTTGTGCCGTCTGAGAATATTAACTTCCAGTTTCTTGCCTTTAGGTTGTTTGCAATGGCATTAAATTCAGTTTGGTATATATATCCTGGAGTATGACATTTTTGATGTCTAGATAGAGATATATCAAACGACTCAGGTCTGAGCAACCAAGGTGGGTATGTTGAAGTTTTGTTCGTGAACACTTTAGCTGGTATATTGAAATTGGATATGCTCTTCCAAATGCGTGAAATTGTTGATGGAACTTTTTTTAGGCGTGTTGAGCGTTTAGCAGCAATAGAATCTCTTTGTATAACAGATCTGGAAGGGAATAACAGTTTTGCAGATAATTTCATAATGATCTCATCATATCTTTCGTTTATTGTTGGCAAACCGGATTCAGCCAAAATGTTTTTTATTGGGGTTGTTGGGAAGGCGTTGAGTGATTTTCTTGCGGCTTGGTGGTATGTAGGATTGATGATGTTGAGGGTTGATTTTGGGCTGTTTCCATAAATGCTCAGTCCATAGTCAATTTTATTTAATACTAACATTTTAGTTAAATAACATAAGGTGTTTATATGGGTTTTACATTTTTTAGAAGAGAGATATTTAATAACATTTAGTCTTGAAGTGAGTGTTTTTTTCAATTCCATGCAGTGACTTTTCCAGTTAAATTTATTGTTAAAATGTAATCCTAATATACATAATTTTTCAACGGATTGTATCTCAACATTGCGAAAACTAATTTTAAAGTTCTTACATAATTTTTTTCTGCAAATATGCAATGCTTTACACTTTTGAATAGGCAAGCTTGCACCAGAAGAAGTTGACCAGTCTTCAAAATCTTTTAACAAATTTAACAAAGTAATTTTGCAAGTATCTAAGTCATTATTTTTACACAGAATATAAACATCGTCAGCATATATACAATGATCTAGAGATTTATACTTCATGATAATGCTGCTTATTTCATTGAAAGCTATTGAAAAAAGGATTACAGATAGGGGGGAACCTTGTGGGATGCCATTGTGAAGGGGGACATTTTGGGAGAACACATTTCTGACTTTAACGCAAAATTTTCTGTTAGAAAGAAAAGCTCTGATATAACCAAACATTTTTGGACCTACACCCCATTCTTTCAATTTTATTAAAACAAGATGAATTCCTATTCTATCAAACGCTTTCTCGAAGTCGAGTGATAAAATGGAAACGTGATTTTTTGCTGAGATGGCGGTAGGAATATAGCTGTCAATGTGCAGTAAAGCATCTAGACAACCTCTTTTCGGTTTGAAGGCAGTTTGGTTTTCTGAAATTAGTTTCTTGGTTTCTGTGTACCAGAGGAGGCGATTCGAAATTATTTTTTCCAGGACTTTTGAGACACATGGTAACAATGAGATTGGCCTGTAACCTTCAACTTTATTAATATTTTTGTTGCATTTTGGGATGGGGATAATAGTCGCTGTTTTCCAATATTGAGGTATTGTACTGGTATCAAAAATTCTGTTATAGAGTCTTAGAAGGACTAATTTTGATTGCTTTGGCAGGTTTCTGAACATTGGGTATGAAAGCCTGTCCCTCCCTGGTGTCTTTCCTTTGAGTTTGCTGAGGCAAGATTCTAGTTCCGAAAGTGTGATGGGTTGCTCAAGATGATCAGATGCAGGATTGTTAGCCGGAAGGGGAAATATTTTGAGACTTTCGTTTTTTTTGGATTTAAAATTTATGTGGAAGTTGGAGTCCTTAGAATACTCTGACCAAGTTGTTGCAAAGTGATTACTTATATCTGAAGGGTTAATGATAGAACCTGATTCAGTTTCGATACACGCTATCGATTGAGAAACAGCTGAGCCAGTAAGTAGTCTAATTTTCTTCCAAATGTTTGTTACAGATGAACTAGGGTTGATTGATGATGTTAGGTCATTTAAGCTTTTAGATTTATTGATTTTAAGAGATCTTCTAAACATTGCGTTGGATTTTAAAAAAAAATAAAGTTCGTTGTTGTAGAATTTTTTTTGAATTTTTTCCAGGCCTTAACTTTTTCATCTCGAAGTTTGTTTAGTTCCGCATTCCACCATGGGACAGTATGCTTGAAAGTTTTGGGACTGGTTTGGGGGATTGTAAGGTTAGCGGCTTTCCGGATACATTTTTGAAAAATGGCAGCAGATTTGTTGATATTTATGTTGGTCTCAAAGTTAATTGGGATATCTATTGTAAATTTCATAAATTCAGACCAGTTTGCCTGATCAGTTTTGAATTTTAATGGGACGGGGAAAGCATTCTTTGTGTTGTATTTTTTATCTAAAATGACGGAAGTTAAAATGGGGAAATGATCGCTATTGTGTAGATCTTCCACAGTTTTCCAATGAATTTTTGGATACAAGTCAGGGGAGCAGCAAGTGATGTCAACGTGCGTGAAAGTTCTGTGCGTGGAAAAGTGAGTTGGAGATCCGTCACTTAATAAAAGTAAGTTTGAATTTGTTAAAAAATGTTCCACAATATGTCCTTTTTTATTCGCTCGAGGCGATCCCCAAAGAGGACTCCAAGCGTTAACATCTCCTCCCATAATGACTGGACCATGAACTTGTGCCAGAATGTTTTCCAAGTCAAATCTCGTGATGGTTTGCTCTGGTGGAAGATATAGGCCGATGTATGTAAATTTTAATTTTAATTTAACCTCAAGTGCTAACACTTGGAGGTTGGAATTAATTGTAATCAGCTTATGTGGAATATTTTTCCGTATCATTAAACCAATTCCTTGTTTGGAGGATGTGTTTATAGGAAGATTACAAAAATACCCTTCGAAAGCTTTTGGAAGAATAGGTATAAAATTATGGGAACAGTGCGTTTCTTGAAGACTTACAATGAGTGGCGTGTATCTGACAATTAAAATTTTTAGTTCATCATAATTGTTTATAAGTCCCTTAATGTTCCATTGCAAAATTATAAGAACTGGATTTTTACAACTAGTACTCCACGTGCTTCCATTGTCTGGCGACAATGAAAGTGTAGAGGAAGTTTGGTATGTTGAAATTAAGTGTGGTGATAGATTTTTATATGATGTAATATTTGTAGGTGGTAGATTTGAGGTGTTAGGGATACGACTCCGCTGAGCAGAAGCTGAACTGCTCGAGCTCCAGTAGGAGCCCTGACGATTCAGCACCTGATCAACGGAGTCGTTGGTATTGAGGTAGTTATGATTTGTATTATGTGCTGTCATCGTCTTCCATTGGAACAAAGTATTCGTTATTTTTTATAAGAGCTTGTGTGGTTTTAGACAGAGGTGAGGATGTTATATTTGAAGAAAAAGGGATTTGAGTAGAAGGTGATTTAGAGTGAGAACGAGTAATTTGGATGTTGGTATCATTTGAATCTGTTTTATTTGTGTGTTCTATGGGGGAATTTTGTGTTAAGTGTTTGTTATTAATAGGTGTTGTAATGTTTGTTAGTTTAGCGGCTGGTTGCGTACTGATGAAATGGGGTGGAGGCGATGTTGAGATTGAAGGAGAACTTTCAAAAGAAGATTTTGTGTTATTTTTTTCTATTTTACAATGTTGAGCAGTTGTCTTTTTTAAAATGGGGATTGAATTATCTGTAAGTTTCTTTTTATCAGAACTGGTTTTTTGCACTGCTGTGTTACTTGGTATTGTAACGGTATGAATCGGGTCGGCTGGCAAGAGAGAGGAAACGGGAGACCGATTACTTTGCTTGGTAATATTAGCAAATGAACTTAGATTCGTGTTAGCTTGAGGGAACTGTTCTTTATATATACGTTTGGCATCTGATATGCTACACTTTTTTTGAGTTTTAATTTTTAAGATTTCCTTCATCTGAATGAATTTTGGACAGTCTTTTGATGACGATGGATGGGAATTATCCAAACAATTAGGGGGGGATTATTACATGTATGGCACATTGTGGCGTTGTTACATTTTTTAGTGGTATGACCAAGTAAATGGCAATTACGGCACCGCATGGAATTCGGAATATATTCGGTTACCTTGGCTTTGTACCAGCCATTTTCAACAGAGTAAGGTGCTTGGAATTTGTCGAAAGTAAAAAGCATTAAACCAGTCGGTCTTCGGTTGCCATCAATCATCTTGGTGAATTTGTACACCTCAGTCACTTTTTGTGATTGCATTTCCGACACAATTTCTTCTTTCGGTACATTTATCAAACATGGGGCGTAGACAATACCTTTCGAAGAGTTCAGTTTGTTATGAAGCGTTATTCTAACGGGGCATAGGTTGGATAAGTTTTTCTTTGCAATGAATTTCTCCGCAACAGATTGATTTTTCGTTAGGATCAACATTTTTCCGTCTCTTAGCTGAGAAATCTGTTCATATTCGGTGCTAATGGCGTCAATGGCTTTTCTTAAAGCAAAAATGCTCACTGAAGAAATCGGTTTGGATTCAGATTCAGGGGCAATAACGATGAACCGTGGGTTTTTATTTGTTGTAATGCTAGGGAGTTCAGGAAAATCATCAAATGAATGTAAGGCTTTATTTTTTTTTGCACGAGGTTCGGTAAACACGACTTCGGAAAGCGTGCTAAACCTATTTGCGGTCTTTGTTTTTGGCCCTGAGGCCATTTTTGAATGAGGGACAAGCACACGCGAGGGTTAGAGAAGATTAACTTAGTGAATGAGTGAAAGAGTTAGAAGAACTATTAAAAAATATTTTATAACGGGAAACCGTTAGCAAAGAGTTGTTGTTTATTCACACACAATAGAGAGTCGTCAAATAGAACGATGCGTACCGCACGAAAGCTAGTCGGTGACTGCGATGTTTAAGGTTATTTGATTGCGTTAATGGTTTTCAGCTAACGACTTCTAAAATTTTGGGTGATTGACTGGTAGATGAAGTATATGAAGGATTTAACTTTTTTTTTTATTCCGGGCTCTAATACGAAAACTGTAAAATTTTCTGCCTGTATACCATAATTTTCCATCACCTTGTTCACTTAGCTTTTTTATTTGCAAAAAAAAAATTACACAAATTAAATGTAATGATAATTTACATTTATCATTTTGGCGTAAACGGCGGAGGGCTACTGGGTAATGTAAGACGTTCACTCTCCCAAAGCCGATTTCTGGATTTGAAATACTTACTTATTTATTTCAATAGACTAATTAATTTAATTTGTAATGATGATTTCAAAAGAATTTAGAGAATTAGGAGGGAGTCCACACAAGTTAAATTTAAGTTTCTTCTTCTTCTTCTTCGGGTGGCGCTACAGTCCGGGGTGGACTTGGTCCTCAACCAACATGCCTCTCCAGCTAGCACGATCTCTTGCCAGCTGCCTCCAATTGCGCATTCCAAGTTGGTTGAGGTCCTTTTCCACTTGTGTACGCCATCTCAGTCTAGGACGTCCTCTGTTGCATTGCCCCTGTGGTTCGGATTCGAAAACTCTTCGGGCCGGAGCAGTGCTGTCCATACGCTCTACATGGCCTAGCCATCTTAAGCGTTGTATCCGTAGACGCTTCACTAGGCTCATGCCGCCGTACAGCCCAAACAGTTCGTGGTTAAATCTTCTCCTCCAGATGACATCAACGCAAACAGGACCAAAAATCGCACGCAGAACTTTTCTCTCGAAGAGACCAAGGTCTTCCTCATCCGCTTTTAGTAGCGTCCAGGTTTCTGCGGCGTAAATCAGGACTGGGATGATCAAGGTGTTGTACAAAGTCACTTTGTTCGTTCGGGTGAGGGCTTTATTACTCAATTGCCTCTTAAGCCCAAAGAAACAGCGATTGTCAAGAGTGATTCTGCGCTTGATTTCGGTACTGATGTTGTTCCTATTCACCGCGGAGCCGAGATAGACGAAGTCCTTGACTATCTCGAAGTGTCTGCTGCCAATAGGACGCTCTGTCCGAGACGTCGATGTTCTGCGTCCTTATTCGATGACAGCATATACTTCGTTTTGCCCTCGTTTACCACTAGTCCCACTTTAGCCGCTTCCGCTTCGATACTAGCAACCGCCTCATTGACGGCTCGCTGAGTTCGGCCAATCACGTCAATGTCATCCGCATAAGCTAGCAGTTGAACGGACTTTTGGAAGAACGTGCCTCTGATTTTGACGTGTGAGTTTCGCACGATCCCCTCAAAAATGATGTTAAAGAAGTCGCATGACAGTGCGTCGCCTTGTCTAAAACCTTTTTTGACATCGAAGGTCTCGGTGAGTTCGCTACCGACCTTGACGGAGCAGCGAGAGTTCTCCATCGTAATCCTACACAATCTGACTAGTTTGGTAAGGATGCCAAAACTAGACATGGCACTGTATAGCTCGTCTCTATACACGCTGTCATACGCGGCCTTGAAATTAAAGAATAGATGGTGGGTGTCGATTTGTACTTCTTGGGCTTCTCCAGGATCTGCCGCAGTGTGAAGATCTGTTCGATTGTGGACTTCCCTAGCCTTAAACCACTCAGATAAGGACCTATTAGTTTGTTGGCGAACGGTGTCAGGCGCTCACACAATACGGCAGAGAAAATCTTATATGCGATGTTAAGGAGACTGATCCCTCGGTAGTTGGCGCAGTCGAAGGGGTCTCCCTTCTTGCGGACCGGACAAACGATGCTGAGATTCCACTCGTCAGGCATGCTTTCCTCCGACCATATCTCACAGATGAGCTGGTGCATGCACCCAACCAGCTCATCCCCAGCCACTTTGAACATCTCTGCGGATAGTCCGTCCGCACCAGTAGCTTTGCTCGACTTCAGTCTCGATATTCCTATCTTGACCTCGTCGAAGTCTGGGGGGACGGAATTCTTGTCCATCGTCGTCCAAATTGAGTGGGACATTCTGCCTAACAGCGGGATTTGCGTCGTCATCGCCGTTTAGGAGTCTGCAGAAATGATCCTTCCAGATTCTGAGCACCGACTGCGACTCTACCACCAGTTGTCCATTTTGGTCTCGGCAGGCTTCTGTCCGAGGCTTGTAACCGCCGGATAACTGTTTTATCTTGCGGTAAAAATTTCGGACGTCATTCCTGCCATAGCCTCTCCATTTCCTCGACAACGTTTCCACTTGTCTTCTATTGTTCGTGCAGGCAGCGTCGAACTTTGAGATAGTTTCAGGGAAAATCGATCGGCAAAGGCTCTAGCGATCGGCTGCGATTGTAGCTTTCCGACATCAAACCGTTTTGGCCTGTCTCGACTCCGTTGCTCTCTCGATATCCGGGTTCTTACCTTGGCTACAACAAGGTGATGATCCGAGTCGATGTTTGCACCTCGAAAGGTTCGGACATCGAGAATACTGGAGGAGTGTTTGACGTCGATCGCAACATGATCAATATGGTTGACGGTGGATTGATCAGGTGATCGCCAGGTACCTCTATGAATGTTGAGGCGTGGGAACCGCGTGCTGGCTACAGAGAGATTTCGCCCCGAGGCGAAGTTAACTAGCCTGAGTCCGTTTCCGGAGGTGTTGGCGTGCAGGCTGTGTCTTCCGATGACTCCAGCAAAGATGTCCTCCTTTCCCAGCTGAGCGTTGAAGTCTCCTAGAACGATCTTGGTGTCGTAGCTGGGGCATCGATCGTATAGGAGATCATAAAGTCATCCTTCTCCTCTGTCGGGGCGTGAGCGCATATTAGGCTGATGTTCCCGAATTTAGCCTTGATGCGGATTGTCATGAGGCGTTCGCTGACAGGGTCGTAGCTCAAGACGTTTTGCCTAAGTCTACCTCGAACAACAAATCCCCATCCGAATAAGCGCTACATTTTCTCTTGCAATTGCTGTAATAGATATCGCAGTTTTTCAGCCCTTTTTGCCGGGCACATCCCATCGCACTTCCTGGATGGCGGTAATGTCTGCTTTGTAGCACGTGGTAACAGTAAAACTATGGGAAGGAAACGGAAAATAACACTTAGTGTTACTAGTGCAACAGTGAAAAAAAAAAACATTTGCTTCGTCAAATTAAATGATAAATGATCTTAATGAAGTCGCACTTTAGAAAACCGGTTGAGAGAAGCGAAGCTGTTTGGCAGAACCCTTTGGAAGGTACCTATTTAAGTAAGCAAAATGTTCAAAGGATATTGAATTTCGCGACCTGGCACCTTTATCGAGGCTTTAGTTATTTTTTTGGGTAAAATACAAAATGTGTTCAGTTTATCTTTTTAAGCGACTACCGTCCTGACGATCCACCAAAACGATATCGTCGATAAATTGCATCACGAAACCCAACCACAATCATCTCGTCTATATTTATACACCGTCTGAGCGCTGCTGAATGCAATATATCTCTTGTCAAAATTGTACACACACAACAAAGCAATGAATAACAACGGCCTGCTAGTTTTCATTGTTATGTTGGGTGTGTACACTCTACGAATGAACGAACGACTGAGCGAGTGGAGCTCATAAAAATGTGTAAAGTTTGATTTTTTTAATAATTTTAAATGTACATTCATACTTCTGTAAGCTGAGGATTGTATCCAAACACTTTGTAATTACTAGTCACATTCTTTTCCTTACTTTTTCTTCAAATTTTCACCACTTGCAAGCCAGCCCAAAGTAAAGCGATAGTATCGCAAAACGATAGCTATCGTCAAAAACCGAACGTCAGGACGTTAGCGATTGGCAGTTTTGACAGTATATGAAGCAACAAAATGATATCGTTTGTCAATATCGTTTTTTTTTTTTGCTTACGCGATGCAAAACTAGTTTCAACGATATCATCGCGCGATAGTTGTCATTCGTGATTATACCCCAGGACAATGACCCTAAACACTTGGAAACTAGCGAAAGAGAGAGGTTTTCGTTATAGAAGTTATGGAGTGGCCATCATTAATCCCCCGATCACAAACCCACAGAAAACCTATCTGGAATTTTAAAATGAAAGATCGGGGAGTGTAAAGCAGCCAACAAGAAACAACTGCGATCCAAGATTAAAACTGTGTGGCCCTAGATTTCTGCTGAAACATAGCAAGTTGGTTCATTACATTGGATGGAGATGTGCTGCAGTGATAAAAAACAAAGCCACAACAATCAATTAAATGGTGTGATACATGTATCTCTTAGTCTACCCCAGATCTGGTGACGGTTGTTACCATCATCCCGAGGATGAGCTTGTTTTTCTACCCAATAACCCAGTGATATCGTTTCTAAACACTTATTTTTTCCGATTTCTTGGAAAATGATTTGAATATAACAATTACATTGGATTTTCTAGGAGTCTCATTTCAAAACGAGCGTCGAAGTCCTTTTCAGACAACGATTGCAATTCTCTCTCTTTATTAACAAACCGATCTTATCCATATCATGCAATGTAAAGGTAACTGAGTTGCTTTAAAACCTCCAGTAAAGTCTAGGGACTAGATCACCCTTATAATTGGGATATATTCGCTTAACAAAGTGTTAAATATACAGCACTGCAAAATAATAGCAATGTCCAACCTTGTCCCAATTTTATCACTATTTTGCTTATAACTTCTTCCTACCGTTATGTAAACACATCATATTTATGTCACAACATCGTTATTCCATCAGTAAAAGCAATAACACCGAATTTCGGTGTGTGCAAAATAAAAGCACCAAGATCAAAAATTCATGAATATGAAGTTAAGTTTTTTGTATTCATTTTTTTTTTTACTGGGTTAGTACTTGGTCGTATAACTTTTATTTTTAAGAATAGCGTCACAACGTCGTGGCATGGAGTGGATTAAAGCCTGACATCGCTGAACAGTGATATTCCTCCCTGCACCCTGCACAACATCCCATAGCTGTTTTGTATTTTTGGGTTTTGCTTCATATACAGCTTTCTTAACATTTGTCCAAAGGTTTTTAATGGGATTCAGGTCCGGAGACTGAGGCGGCCACTATATAACTTGAACTCCATTGCTTTGGAAAAATTATGAGAACAGTTTGCTTTTGGGGTCATTGCCTTGCTGCAGAATTCATCTAAGCGGCATATTCCACTCTGCGTAAGTTAGCATGGTTTCTCTCATCATGCTGACATAAACTCCGGCGGTCATCATCGGTCTTATCCAAAAAATGAGACCAGTACTGTAATAGGAAAAGCATCCCCATTCGTTAATTTTTGCCCCGCCGTGCTTTACAATCTTGATAGTAGACTCCGGTTGAAACTCTTAGTCTTTTTTTGCCTGCGAACAAATGTTCTGGTCCAAGTAAATCTGTTTTGGATTCGTCCGTCCATAATATAATATATTGCGCTCTTTAAAGGGTTCTCAGTTCAGGTGTTGTTTCGCACCTCTTTTATTTTCCTAGCGTTCATAAATGGGTTACGTTGGACTAATCTTATTGTCTGTCGTATTTTCGATTTTCTTTCTCTTTTTTCTTCCTGTTGAGCGTATTTTTTGGCATTTGCAATTATTTTATTAACATTAACACCCAACAATTTCACTTATAAATTTAATAACAGCACCACCATTCTGAGGAGCGTTTTCGAAGTGTACAGCAGTCTTTTGAATATTTTCTGGTCATAAACTAATTCTACACATATTTCTGTAATTATTAAAAGATAATATTTCAAAGTGCAACGTTGTTATCAAAGTAAAATGGGTCGTGGTGTGCGTTATACTCCCGAGAAACGTGCCTTAATAAAAAAAATATACTTTCGGTAAAACTTACAAACTTATAGGTGAAATTGTTGGGTGTTCAAATAAAATGATCGCAAATGCCAGAAAATACGTCCAAAAGAAAGAAAAAGAAGAAAGAAAACCGAAACTAACCTCCGCTGATGAACGAAATGTAAGATTAATCAAACGTAACCCGTTTATGACTTCAAAGCATAATGAGAGAAACGATGCTACCTTGTACACAGTGGAATATGCCGCTTAGATGGATTCTACAGTAAGACAATAACCGCAAACATACTAACAAACCAAAGAATTTCTCCAAACCATGGAGTTCATGTTATGGAGTGGTCGCCTCAATCTCCGGACCTTAATCCCATTGAAAACCTTTAGACAGATGTAAAGAAAGTTGTACATATATGAAACAAAACCCAAAAATACAAAAAATATTGTGTAGCTTGCGTGAAAGAATATCCTGTTCAGCAATGTCAGGTATAAATCCTCCCATGCCACGACGTTGTGACAGTGTACCTAAAAACAAAGGTTATACGACCAAGTACTAATCCAATAACAAAAATAAAAATAAAAAACTTCACTATTTTATTGACTACTATATTGTACAGTGCTTCATTGGACAATGATATTTTTAAAATTAATATGTTAAAGGTTTTTGTTGCTGGTTGGGTAACGTTTTTCGTGGTGGACCAGTTGGCATGTGCGGTTTTAGTGGCTTTATGGCAATACAAACAAAGGTCTTTAATTGTCCTGTAAGTCTGGAATCACTTTCCTTTCTCAGTGAGTTCTTTGATCAGAGGGATTATTTTGTATCATTTTCGGATTCGGAAATGAAATCCGATCCAAAAGTCAATTCGTATTTTGTTTTCAATGATGCCAAGTGTTTATCAGAAATTTCCGAAACTTCAATTTTCAAAACAAAATAGGTGTGTTCCCATACCCGAAACAAACAAACCAAAACATTACAAAACAACACAACCCAACACAATGTCCGTTCCCAAATACCGAAAAAACGGGTTTTACGTCAAATGAACGCTCCCTCGGGGGAGTATAATATTTCCCCACCCTTCCATTTTAACGCAAGAAAATTTTGTGGTTGGGTTGTTGGTTTTCTGTCAAACTAATTGGTCTTCGTAAAGAAATATGGGCGCATTGGTCCATTATCTCTGTGTATGTATCTCAAATTTTGTTATTGTTTTTGTTTTCCGTAGTGAAAAAGTGAATTTGACATTTCTTAATGACATATTTTACACATTTGGTTTCGATGGGTTCCCGTATTTTGCCTATCTCTAAGAGAGTTTTATCTCCACTCCTTAGCAAATGAAAGTACAGGAACACACCTAATATTTCAATCTTATGTCAATTCTAAATAAACTTATGTCAATAGAGGTTCAGTTTCCGAAAAGTTTTGAAGTGAATTAAAAAAATATATAAAATATAATGGATAGTGTTGCTTTAACAGTTCAACAGCCTTTTCTTCCACAGGTATTAACGGTACACACATGCTGGGACTTCCACCAGTACCTTGTATACTGTTTCTGTTGGCTCTTAGTTTGGATTTTGCCTGGCTTTCAAATCAGGCCAAACCTTTAGATACATAAAGTATGAAAACAGACAAATGTAAATTTTACTGAACGTACCTTTTTCCAAATGTTTATATTACGCACAGGCGGACCTTTGGAATTTTATGATTCTACCAAATGCGTCCAAAGTTGGCATGATTTCAGTTTTGCATCTGTAGACGGAAGAAATTCCTTTTCAAGACCGGAATTGTGGCCCATAAATTCCACCAAGGTGTCAAATTCTTCCGATTTTGTTTTTCTTTTTTCAATGCACTAAAGTGCCTCCTATGAACTAAAAAAAAAACGCATTTCAAATAACAAATGTACTTAAATTTTCTATTCTTTATTTAATCCTTGAAAACATAAAAAATGATTGAGCCTCGTGTAGAAAACAAAGGAATAAAATAACTACACAAACACAACCCGATAACAAAAAAAAAACACAAGTGATGACGATTTTGACATTAGATTTAGACATATAAAATACGAATAATGAGTTGATGGATGAATTTCCGATACTACAGCGATACAAAATAACCCTTGGAGGTCCCTCTCGTTAACAGTGCTCCCGACTCCATTTACCTATTTTCAACAAAAATTCCCATGGAATTATATTTATTTTAATACTCGAGATTCCTATATTTACAGTATAATAATAAAACAAAAAAAGAAGTTGAGTTTTCCTCACTTTGAAGCGCAGTTGTTTAATGTTTATAGAATTCTTCTTTATTTTAATACTCGAGATTCCTATATTTACAGTATAATAATAAAACAAAAAAAGAAGTTGAGTTTTCCTCACTTTGAAGCGCAGTTGTTTAATGTTTATAGAATTCTTCTTTAAATGTTCTTGTTTCGTTGTTGCTTCCTTTTTTGGGAAGAAACTCCGTTATATATTATAGGAAATATGCAAACGGATACGGGATTTGAGCATTTCAATTTTGGAAATAGGATTTTTTTTCCTTACGATTTCTAATTAATTTAAAAAATAATAGTGCATCAATATTAACCGACGTAAAAACCTCAAACATATGTGTGCCTCTTTAATGATTTTCATTTTTGTTTTAATCTACTCTTTTTTTTCAGGTTGTGTGCTCAGTAGCCGGATTATGCAATAATGCTAAAATTGACAAAATATTGAAAAATTATAAGCCAACGACAACTCTTGCGCCAACAACTGTTGCACCCCATGTAATTCAGGAAGGCGAGTACAAACAAAGAAAACTTTCTTGCATTGAATGCGGAAGAGTTGCTAATGTAATTACAACGAAATTTAAAATAGCTGATAGGGATGAGATGCTGGAATCTATACTATCATTGTGTGGACATGCTTCCTCATTTTCAGATGCTTGTGCTAATATTGCTTTGACATATTTTAACGAATTTTACAATTACTTGAGCCAAAATGCAAATGCTGAAGGCATATGTCATTTATCCGGGACTTGTTCTTCCCAATACCACCAACATCCAGAAAATGTGGAAGTGCGAACTAGATCCGAAATCGGAGTTGTTACGTTAAAAGATGATATTCCATGTGAGCTATGTCAGCAACTAGTGCGCCACTTACAGGAAGTACTTATAGCAAATACAACTGAAATTGAATTCAAAGCTGTTCTAGAAGGACTTTGCAAGCAAACAAAGGGTTTTAAGATGGAGTGCTTAAGTATTGTTGATCAATATTATGATAAGATCTACAACACACTTGTGCACAATTTAGACGCAAATGGGGCGTGTTTCCTTATTGGTATTTGCCCGAAAGGAAATAGTGATCAATTCTTAGAACGTCGCGATATAATTCCTCTTATTCCATATATCGAACCAGCCAAAATTAATGTTAAGATAAAAAAATTACCACAGAATAACATTTATTCTAAAGATCAGATTAATAATATGCAACTTCCAATCGACAAATTAATGGGTGCTCAGTATCCGCAATTGTTAGTAGAGAATGGAGAGTTGTGCACGTTGTGCGAGTATTTCTTGCATTTCTTACAAGAGACACTAGCCACTCCAGCTACAGAGGTAAATTAATAGATTCAAATGTTTAATAAAGTTTTAATTTGAAAAAATTCATAGGAAAAAATCAAAGAAGCTGTAAATAAAGTTTGTGATAAATTCCCAGTAGCTTTGCGTGGAAATTGTCATAACTTCGTTGATATGTATGGCGACGCTGTTATAGCTTTGATTATTCAAGGAGTTGATCCCCGCGAAGTCTGCCCCGAGCTTCAGATGTGTCCGAAAAACGTAAATGCCGACGTCAGTGTATTTTCCCCACAGACAGTGGATGTATCAATCAATAGCCAAAACAATAATTTGGACAAACCAACTTGTCCTTTATGCTTGTTTGCAGTTCAGGAAGCACAAGTCCTCATCAAAGACAATAAATCAAAGGTTATAAAAAAGATTTAATTTATATAAGTTTGAATACTTATTATATTATTATTTCACAACAGAACAACATAAAACATGTTTTAGAAAGCTTATGCAACCACTTAGCAAGTAAACTTAAAGCAGAATGTGTAGATTTCCTGGAGACGTATTCGAATGAACTTGTTGACATGCTGATAACAGATTTCACTCCTCAGCAAATTTGTACATATTTAAAACTATGTCCTCAAAATCCCCAAAATAATCTGGAATCACTCGGTATTAAAGTAAGTAGTACGGAAATGGACAATATTTTAGATGCCTCGACCGAAATTTTTGAAGTCGAGTCCTTAAACAGTCCCGAATGCTTGCTATGTGAAAAAGTTATTGCTGAAGCCGAAAAGAAAATTGGAACAAAGAAAACTAAGGTATAGTTTTAAACTTTAAATGGTATCACATTATAATTTTTTTTTACGCACAGAAAGAAATAAAAGATGCCCTTTTTCATGCTTGTGATAAATTACGCAAAATGCAAGATAAGTGCCACCAATATATCACCAAATACGGTGACAAAATTGCGGACCTAATTCTGCTGGAGATGACTCCAAAGCAAATTTGTCGGGAACTGGGATATTGCCTATGGAGATCCTACGACGAAAGTATGTTAAGAAATTAAAGTTTTCTTTTCAAAATTTAAAATGTTTCTTTTAGCTTTTGATGCTTCTGATGAAATAATGGAATTTACCGAAACTAAAGACAACTCTGATACTAAAGACCCTCCACCATGTGTACTTTGCGAATTTATTATTACTAAATTGGAAGTCGAACTTAAAGACAAGAAAACACAGGCAAGATGCAGATATGTTTTAAACTTTGAGTTTATTCCTTATATTTGAATTTACATAAACAAACACATAAATAATTAAATTAAACTGATATTACAGGAAGAAATAAAACACGAAGTTGAAAATATTTGTAAGAAATTGCCAAAAACAGTATCAGTCAATTGCGAGCAATTTATTACAAAATATGGCGATCTTATCATAGATATGCTGGAAACTGTGCCACCAAAAGCTATATGTCAGAAACTTCAATTATGCAAGGCTGTCGATAAGAAAATTGATGGTATAAGAACTATAAAATGTGTGAATTTCCTTTTCTAAGATGAGTTATTTTTATTAGATCAAATTATAGAGTGCGGTGTATGTCATGGCGCCACCAGCAGCGTTTCATCATTTATAAAAAGCCAAAAGAATAAGGAAATAGATTCCCAATCCTTGATTGAAGTTGGCTGCAATGATCTTCCTGCAAACTATTTTAAACGGGTTGGTACTTTAGGACATGCTGTAAAGAAATTTTAAACTACAATGACCTTATTTTTAGTGCTCTGAGCTTTTCAAGTATTTCGGAGAAAGCATCCTCAACATGATAAGAACCAATACCAACCAAGCTGAGATATGTTCTAAGATAGGAATGTGCTTCGAGGAAGAGAGTTCAAGCTTAGCATATGTTAAACTTGAGAGTGAGTAGAATAAGATATTAGGTTCTGCTTTGTAAACTTACGGTTTCACTTAACTTGCTTATAAATAGAAGATTCACTTCGAGTTAGAAGAGACGAGTTGCTCGGAGCAAACAAGTGCACTTATGGACCCGCACATTGGTGTGCTAGTTTAGAAAACGCAAAGTCATGCGGCGTAAGTATATTTTATTTTATTTCGAGGCTGAGCCATCCTCCTTTATTGAAAGCTTTCATTCTTTTCAGTCGACCGAATTTTGTGAAAAGAAGATTTGGAAGAATGGAGCACCCAAAGCTTAACCCCGTATACTAAATGTTAGTAATACTTGCTTTATTACATCTATACTTTATGTTGAATAGAACTGTACTTTAATCTATTTTCTTTTGTTAATAAGAACACTATGGGCATAGTTGAGTTTACTAAATAAAAATGTCTATGCATTATTTTTTTTAGAAGAAAATTGTGTTAAGTTTTTTGAAATTAATATATAGTAACTAGAGAAGAAAAGTAAAGTTCCCTTTCTTCCCTATACCTTCGGCCCGTGCTTCGATTTAATCCCGGTCGCCTAAGGATAGCAAATAATTCCCTTAGCGCACGCCATTTATATATCAAAAAATATGAAAGGGATTATTGCTCTTAATCCAAGTACCTTAAAAAACAGAAATTGAAAAAATGATAGCAACTTAGAGAGAAATTACAACTGATACCTAAAATTAAAAAAATTTTTGTGAATGACAACATTTAAGAGATACAATTTTTTGACGCGAAAAACTTCTCTGATTAAATCGGGTTATGGTGTGAGCAAGAAATGTTGGAATTTAAGACAGATTTAAGTTTTAATAAGCTTCTGGAACAAACAGGTTTTTGGTGCATGCCTTGGCATGTCGGAGGAAATGGTATCTGATGAGTGGAATATGAGCGTCTTCTGTCCGGCACATATAAAAGGATTATACCAACAATTGAGGGATCGTGCCTACCGTTTTGTCTGGACGCCTAAAACTATTCGTCAATTCTCTGATAGATCGTTGTAGAAGCGGATGCAGGGAAGTGATGTCCATTCTCTACCAAATCTTTACACGGCCAGTTCGTGTAAGAGGAGCAAAGAGATGTATATCAACACCATACAGATATTCATTGTGTTTTTTGACAGGTTATTCAGGATGGCTGAAGAATACTCCCCGCTCCATCAAGATCGGTTACGAACTCAACGAAACCTTAATGCCAAAAATGTTTTTAGGCAAGGCGACGCGCTGTCATGAGGTAGGGTTGTACAATATCATGAAAATAAACATACACTGAGCCAATAAAGGGGGTGCCCTTGGGTGATATGACGTACACATGTTGTAAGGACATCAACCAACTTGGGGTGCGCAACTGGCGAAGGACGGTGTTGGTTGGAGTGCATTGTTGCTTGATGTCCAGACTCACCCCGGATTGTAGCACCTAACAAAAAAAAGTTCATTGTTCTTATTAGATTTTATTAATAAAAATCTGCCTTGATTTTGAATGTATGTTGTGAATAATGGATGTTTGACTTCTATCAAAATAATTTCTAGAAAACATACAAGATGTGTACATTATTTGAAATATTTATAATCTTACTCGCACTATGAATAATATTGCCTCATGGCTTCTTGATAATGAAATTACGAAAAGCAAACTTAGTTTTTTGACAAACCCATTAACCCAGAAATTTTGCGGTGCAAATACAAAATTATATACAATTTTAATTTTATAGCAATAAAAAATGGATCTGCTAAACCAAAGACCATCTGGTCTATCTCATACAAAGCTCTGTTTCCCAAGTCGTGATTAGTCGTACAAGAATCGCGGATGGAAAAGCGCCGTTGAGTTTATTTTCGTGAGATAAATGAGATCTTTTCCGGAAAACTATCTGGAAGTTGAGAAGATTAATACTTTCCAGACTACAATCCTTTGATCTAGTTCCCCTTCTTAACTTTTATATCCCACCACTGGAGTTCCGCATTTCCACAACAAAACCAGGTAAAACATTAAAATAGAAACGTTAAATTTGTTTACTAGAGTTTAATTATTTTTATTTATACGGGAATTAAACGTACACTTTGACTTTAACTTTTATTATAAACACCGTGAATAACTATGATTCAACTTTCTGCGTACAATAAGAACTCGTTAAGAACTCAGAAGTGGGATCAAGAACTCCAGCAGCCGTCCGTGAGTGCACTGCCCACACAGCTCTAAAAGTCAGGCGTGAACTAGGTGCGTGAAAGCAACAACCCCGAGCCGGCACGTATTCGCGACATCATCGCTGACACACCCATCAACTGTGCTGCGCCGACAACAGAGTTGGGAAAGTAATGATTACTTTGTGTAATGATTACAGGTTAAATTACATTTGAAAGTAAGAACAGGAAAGAAATTTCAATTACCATTACAGTAATTATTAATTGAAATCCTTTCAATTACAATCACAGACGATTGTAATTGAAATTTTTCAATGACAAATTTTAACTAATTGAAAGTTTTCAATTGCATATTAAAAGTAATTGAAAAATGTAATTGATTTTTCAACATTCTTTCAGCCTTTTGATTATATGCGATATGTTATCACTACTGCCATTCGTATGATGATGATTACAGGTTAAATTACATTTGAAAGTAAGAAAAAGAAACAATTTTCAATTACTATTACAGTAATTAGTAATTGAAATCCTTTCAATTACAATCATAGACGATTGTTATTTAAAATTTTCAATTACAAATAAGAATTAGTAAATTAGTAATAAGTAATTGAAAGTTTTTAATTATATATTAAAAGTAATTGAAAAATGTAATTGATTTTTCAACACCCTTTCAGCCTATTTATTATATTCGTATGCGATATATTATCACTAATGCCATTCGTATGAGACCAAGATTTCGTTGTTCGAGGGATAATTATTTGATACAATTCTTAATAAAGGCAAAAAATTGTATGTTATTTGATTCAGTAGTACAGTATTAAATCACTGATTTTACGTAGCGAGATTCACTTAACAGTCTCAAGTGGTATGTATAACCAGCCAAATAACTTTTGACAGTTCATTTCATTGAAATTCTGATGACTGTTCGAAACAGCGAACCAATAAAATTCAAAAAATGCATTAGACCGTCTCCAGCGTAGCGCATCGTATAGACGTTGTACTATTTGGGGCTAGTCATTGAATACATACATTTAATGTTTTCTGTTATTTACTTGACTTAAAAAATGTAATTATATTATACGTAATGATTACAAATTAATGTAATCATTACACTATTTGACCATTGAATATTTTCTCAATTACATCAATGTAATTGAATAAAAAGTAATTGAAAGTTTCAATTACATGTAATATGTAATGGATGATTTTCAATTACAATTACATGTATTTGTAATTGAGAGAACTTCAATTACAACTGCATGTAATGGGTAATTAAAGTAATTTGTAATCATAACATTCCAATTCTGGCCGACAACAACGGTCGGATCGACCACCAACTGCCGAGCTTTCACCAACGGCCGAAAAGTGTACGGTACCTACGACCGACAATCGCAAAAGTACTCCGAGCGGCATAGGGGAAGTGTCGCTGAGCTCACGACATGGGAAGTTCGAACGGTCGGGATGGATGTGCATGGGCGGCTTGGACACCATAACCGAAGACCCCAATAGATAAAGTTGTGGCGCCCGCTTATTGTACACAATGATCGATGTCGTTGAGATGCTGTCGCCTTTCGATCAGAAGGGATACGATGGGCTGTCGTTAATAGGAAGGTGCTGGAAATGCTGATGACTGCGATCACCAGACTAGTGGGCGCGGTACAACTGTGGAGCCACAGTGTAACCGCCGATTCGTTGTGGTACAACTTCCCTGTTATAAAAAACAAATCGACATATCTGGGCAGTAAAAATTGCTCACAATGGAAAGTAAAAACTTCGAGATAGCAAGTAACGACAATGACAACAGTTTACCGATCACGCGTAGAATTTCACTTGCCAGAGCGCATTTTTATGGGCTCAAGAGGCAATTAAGTAATACGATTTTTTTAAAGGACTTCATTAGCTTCGTAAGAGACCTTGGTTTAGCTCTTTATATGTCCTTAAGGTGGAATGCGTCTGCTTGGGCGTCTACGGATACGCTTGAGATTGTTACGTTATCTAGTATAGGTAACACTGCTGCTGTACGAAAAGTAATCCCTTTCATGAAATTTTAACTTTTTAAATTTTATAACTTAATTTATTTTAAATCATATCCCTTAATTATACGAAAACAGGTTACTCTCTCAAAAATATTTGTCAAAGTCCCCGATAAAATAATCACCTATAGACTCTGGTGGTTTTGCTGTCATAAGAGCCGAATCCGTAATTTATTCTCTTTATATATCACATAACAAAATTTAAATCAAAAGAAAGCCCACAAAAGACTTCAAAGTTGATTATAACCCAATTATCAAATATAACTATATATTTGACAAATATTTTTGAAGAAAGGAAAACATCCACACACTCATAAAAATAAGTGCTCATAAAGCACTTAAATTCCTCAATCTTATAAAAATTAAAAACAATAAGTACTTATAACAATAATGCACGTTTTTCCTGTACGTGTTCTATATAATGCAGCAATTACAATAACACGTGCCTCTTCGAAACACAGATACATCGAAAATGTTGGATTACATTCGACATAAAAACTGTATGTCACTTGTTGAAAAACAAAAATAAAACAATTTTAAATTCAGTTTAGAACGCTGCACAGATCACTTAAATGAAATCGGGATTCCTTATCAATCCATTTCTATATATCCATCTCAAATGTACCTTATACACAAAATCGAATAGAAATTTGTCAATGATTCTCTATCATGTATTTAACCAGATTTAACTAGCAGTTGAGATGACTTTTTGAAGATTGTGCCTCTATTGTTGACTTGTAAGTTGCGCACGATTTTCTCAAGAATGATGTTTAAGAAGTCGCCTTGTATAAAACCTTTTTTGACATTGAAGGTCTCGGTGAGTTTGTTACCGACCTTGACGGAACCCTTCATCGTCTTCTTCTCCTTTAATTGATGTTACAGAGCGAGGGTGAACTGGGATTCAACCAATAAGCCTCTCCAGTCAGGACGATCCCTCGCCAGCTGCCTCCAGTTGCGCACTCTAAGTTGGTTGAGATCCTTCCCCATTTTTGTGCGCCATGGCAGCCTAAGCCGTTCTCTGATGTAATTGTTTACCAATGGTGTTGAATCTTCTCCTCCAAATTCCATATAAGCAAACATGACCAAAAATCGCACGCAGAACTTTTCGCTCCAAAAAACAGAGTGCATCCTTTTCCGCTTTAGCGACGTCCAGGTTTTCGCACCACTAAGCAGGACTGAGATAATAAAGCTCTAATATAAAGCATGATCTTTCGAGCGATGGTTCTATTTCCAATTGCCTCTTGACCCTAAAGAAACAGGGATGGGCAAGAGTGATTTTGCGTTTGATTTCGGCACTGGTGGTACTGTCCCTATTTACAGTAGAACCGAGATAGACCAAGTCATTTACTACCTCGAAATTTCTGCTGCCTAGCATGACGCTTTTTTTGGGGGGCATGGGCCTATGCACGCGAGGTCACGTCGTTGATTGCGCTCAACATGGCGAGCTGCCAAGGCAATCCTCGTTAGTGCACAGGTCAAGTTGACATACAGCCTCCACGCGGCGCCCCCTGAATAGCCATCACAACACCCGTTGTATGGTGAACTAATGTATGCAGCGACATCCTCTGCCCGAGGATTTAAATAATGGGCCTGGCCTACCAGTCTGTGGGTTGTGCGTGAGGGTAACTTCCTCACCACGTAAAAATAATATAGTTCAGAAAACCCGATATGCCTCGGATAAGGACGGATTAACTGTTGACGACCCCTGCAAACGTTTAAAGGACAAAGATTTTCGGTTTTGCACGTGGAATGTGAGGTCCCTTAACAGGCCACGTGCAGCCGAACAACTTGCGGAGGCCCTTGACAGCTACAAAGCTGACATAACCGCCATCCAGGAAGTGCGATGGGATGGGCCTGGCATAAAAGCGATGAAGAACTGCGATATCTACTACAGCAATTGCTATAGAGAGAGAAGGCAGCGCTTATTCGGATGCGGATTTGTTGTTCGAGGCAGACTTAGGCAAAAAGTCTTGAGCTACGACCCAGTCAGCGAACGCCTCATGACAATCCGCATCAAGGCTAAATTCGGGAACATCAGCCTAATATGCGCTCACGCCCCGACAGAGGAGAAGGATGACAACATCAAGGATGACTTCTATGATCTCCTAGAAAGAACATACGATCGATGCCCCAGCTATGACACCAAGATCATTCTAGGAGATTTCAACGCTCAGCTGGGAAAGGAGGACATCTTTGCTGGAGTCATCGGTAAACACAGCCTGCACGACAACACATCCGGAAACGGACTCAGGCTGTTGGACTTCGCCTCGGGGCGAAACCTCTCTGTGGCTAGCACGCGGTTCCCACACCTGGACATTCACAAAGGAACCTGGCGATCTCCTGATCAACCAACCGTCAACCAGATTGATCACGTTGCGATCGACGTCAGACACTCCTCCAGTATTCTCGATGTCCGAACCTTCCGAGGTGCAAACATTGACTCGGATCATCACCTTGTTGTAGCCAAGGTAAGAACCCGGATATCGAGAGAGCAACAGAGTCGAGAAAGGCCAAAACGGTTTAATGTCGAAAAGCTACAATCGCAGCTGATTGCTGGGAGCTTTGCCTACCGAGTCTCCCGGAAACTCGCTCAGAGTTCGACGCTTCCTGCACTAAGCATAGAAGAAGAATGGAAACGTTGTCAAGAAGCCATCAAAGATGCTGCTACTGATGTGCTGGGTTTCACGTCACCACCCAGAAGGAACCCATGGTTTGACGACGAGTGCAGGCAAGCGCACGCAGCTAAACAAGACGCCTATAAGGCGACGCTGCATCGAACAACGCGGGCTGTTCGTGAACTCTACGAACAGAGAAAAAGGGAAGAGCACCGGCTTCTCAGAAGGAAGAAGAAGGAACATGAGAAGCGCGCGGTCGAGGAAATGGAAAGGTGTTTTGGCAGGAATGAAGTCCGAAAGTTTTACCGAAAGGTAAAACCCCGGACTGTAGCGCCACAAGAAGAAGAAGAAGAAGTATGACGCTTTGTCCAAGACGTCGATTTGGTGGTCCTTCTTTGATGACAGCGTGTACTTTGTTTTGCCCCCATCTCAAAATGCCTTTTTCAAAATCGTGCCTTTGGTGTTTGCTTGTGAGCTATGCACAATCTTCTCAACAAGTAGGAGATGTTGAGGAGGCTGATTTTTTGGTAATTGGCTTATGGATCGGACAAAAGGCAATCAGATTCCATTCATCGGGCATGCCTGTGCTTTACAGTTACTTCTTATAGTTTTGCGGATAGTCCGTCCACTCCAGCAGCTTTATTTAACTTCAGTTTCGATATTGCTACCTTAACTTCTACTAATTTCATCGTGCGATCGCCAGGTTTCTTTATGGATGTTGAGGTGTGTGAACCGCGTGCTAGTCACCGCCGCCCGAAAGATTCCGTTTCCCAGTTTAGCCTTGAAATCTCCTAGAACAATCAACAATAGCTAGGACTACGATCGTATGTTCTAGGAGATCATAGAAGTCATCCTTTATGTTGTCATCCTTCTCCTCTGTCGGGGCGTGAGTGCAAATTAGGCAGATGTTGTCGAATTTAGCCTTGTTGTGGATTGTCATGAAGCGTTCTCCTAGGGAGTCATAGCTTAAGACGTTTAGTGTAAGTCTACCTCGAGCAATAATCCGCATCCGAATAAGTGCTGCCCTGTTTCCCTGTAACAATCACTGTAGTAGATATCTCAGTCTCTAATTGTATTGAAGCAGTCCAGGGCCTCCGCAAGTTCTTCGGCTACACGTAGTCGGTTATGACCATTATTTACCGCTCGGACAAAGGGGTTCGCTCATGCACCCTTAAAGTATATTATATGCAAATCGTTCGATTTTTGACTTCATAACACTTTAAAGAACGAGTACAGTATAAAAAAAACTCGTGTCAGTAAAAAAGATGTCCGCATGTATTATAATGATAATAAGAATAACATTCGGTTATGTTAAGGAGGCCTCCTTAACATCGCCTGGAAGATCCTCTCTGCTATATTGTGTGAGCGTCTGAAACCTTTTGTCCACAAGCTGACAGGTCCCTATCAGTGTGGTTTCAGGCCAGAAAAATCAACGATTGACTAGACCTTCACTTTACGGCAGATCCTGGAAAAGGCCCAAGAAGTATAAATCGATACTCACCACCTATTCGTGGCTAATGATGCAAAAACGAAGTACATGATGTCACGAAGGAAGAACACACAACAGACAGAGCATCGCAATAGGCAGCAGAAACTTCGAGGTAGTCAAGGACTTCGCCTACCCCGGCTCCGCCGTAAATAGGGACAACGACACTAGTACTGAAATCAAACGCAGAATAACTCCTGCCAATCGCTGTTTCTTTAGGCTTAAGAGGCAATTGAGTAATATGTTATAGCCGTCTCACGAAGAACTAAGTTGATCATTAAGCTGTAACCTGGACTTTACTTAAAGCGAATGAGGAAGCTCTTAGTCTTTTCGAGAAAAAAGTTTGCAACATGCGCCTGGTCAATCGCCTTCGGATACAACGCTAGGCCATGTAGAGCGTATGGACACCACTGCTCCGATCCGAAAAGTCTTCGAATCAGAGCCATTGGGATAACGCAAGAGAGGACGGCCTAGGCTAAGGCGGCGAACACAAGATGGACCTCCATTTGTGAACTTGGAGAGGCATGTTAGCTGAGGCCCAGGTCCACCCCGGACTTTAGCGCCACAAAAAGAAGAATAAAACAGTTATCCGGCGAATACAAGGTTTGGACCGAAGCCCGTCGGGATCAAAATAGACATCTTGTGGCAGAGTCGCAGTCTTTGCTGAGAATCTGGAAGGATCATTTCTAATAATAATAATTGTTGGCGCGACAGTCCAGAGGGGGACCAGGGCCTAGCTTGCTCATCAACTACTCGTGTTGTGCGCGCTACTGTTCTCTCACGAGTAGAAGGGACCTACAGTTTTTTGCCGACTCCGAAGGGTGGAGTTTGAGAAGCTCTCTTAGACAGTCATAGCTCTTTGAGTGTTGTCAGCAGCTAAAAAAATTTCGAGGTGTTCAGACGGGAATCGAACCTAGACCCTTCGGCGTGTGAGCGTCGCACTCTACCCACTACGCCACGGATCATTTCTGTAGACTCCTCAAAAACGGTGACGGCCAAATTTCCGTTGTTATGCAAAATGGTCTACTCAATACTGTCGTTAATTGTTATTAAATATTTTTTTTAATGCAATGATACAGAAAAACGCGTTTTTTGAATTTTTAAACTTAAGATTACTCCGTTATCCTTCATCCGACCATTTGCTGGCAGCAGGTCGATTTTACGGCACTGATACTATATTTCAAATTCCATCAAGATTGGTCAACGGGTTGCAAAAGTTACAAATTTATTTCCGCGTTCCCCATACAAGGGTACTGCTGTGCGACGACCACCCACGTGTATAATATGAAGCAGATGTTACGGAAATGAAATAGCGCACAGTTCAAGCTTGGTGTTAATTTCAGATTTCATATTTGGAAAATATAATCCTTGATTTTATTCTTGCAACTGTTTCATAGTGCTTCTATGAGCTCTTTAATCGTTATTTTTGGTTTAATCTGTGAGAATACTTTAAGGTAAAGTCAAATTAATTCAAATTGTTTGTGCAAGTGTTTTTAATCTTTCGGATTATTATGTATCTATGAATCGATCGGCAAAAGCCTTGAGAGTGTTTTAATTGATTTTTAAACACATTTTCTAGTGCTGGAACAGACACTTTTAGTTTCTGAGAGCAGAGACTTTTTTCTTTCATCCTGAGTTCTAGAACAATTAGCAGTTTTGCTCCTCGCGGAAAGATTTCTCATCATTTTTTTTATTAAAACTTCTACCACCTTAAAGTTCTGCAAATATTTTGATTTTAGTTAACACAAAAAAGCCAAATGTGGGGGGGGGGGGACATTTTCTTATTTTCTACATGTGGCCGTCATTGTCTAGTGTACCTTTGCGTATAGTTGGCATCCATTGCCAATGAATTAAAAACCACAATATGAATGAAGAAGCCGAAATGCAATAATAAAAATAAATATTTCTAACTTAGCTTAGATCACTTGTTAAGAGTCAGTCAGCAGAACAATATCGAGTTCAGGACAGATCCGCTTGCAACTGATAGACCATCCTTTCCTAGAAGCGGGTCCTATCTGGATGTGATGATAATCGGCAGACGACTAACTATACTAAACGTGAAGCGACACACAAGGAACTGTTAAACTACGGTCGAGTACGACAGGTTGACGGGTACCTCACACAAACGGACGTTGTCATTAAACGTACAATGGACAAGACGATCCCGGAGGTGTCACAAACCGATTATAGAGACATCTATCGGGATTCCGAAATCGATGCACTACACGTGCAAAAAAGTAGACTCTTCTCAAGGCTTAAATTCTTGTACAGGCGGTTTACAGATCCGCAGAATGCAGAGATTCGCTTTCTAAAGTCACAGATCAAAGTACTTCAACAGTTAATAAAACATAATTACAAATTAGCTGTAAGCTTGCATTGGGGCAATAAGATTCGGGCTGTAAGATCCAACAACCCGAGCATGTTCCCGCAAGTAAATAAAATCTTCCGGAGGAGAGATCATAATGACATTCAATGCGCTCGATTAGACAGAACAACAGACAACGCGAACCTACTAACATCAGTTGGCATCAATCCAGATAGGGCTGTGCTTGACAGCAACTTTTTCAAAGTAGAAGATCCCCAGGAGAAGGTAAAGGCAATTGGTGCTGTTTTCCAGAGAGTGTACATGGTCAACGAGACTTGTAGCCCGAACCACGACCTGGAGAACAGAGCCTTACTGAACCACTTCAACCTTCAGAGCGAAATAAGTCAATGGCGATCCGAGAATCCTGGTTTCATCAGGTTCAGTGACGATCTTCTGGCAAATAATGGCGTCGCCAATGGTGGAAACAATTCTATCGTTATTTCAAAAGGTGATCAACTCACTGAAGAAGAAAAAGTCAGTGGGAATCGATGTCAATATTGTTCTGCGCCATCTCCCCTATGATGCGGTGGATGTATACACAACCCTGCAAAAATGCGCTGAGTAATGCAAACCCGGTCTTTTGCAAAACAGCTGTGGTACAACAAATTCCAAAACGGAACAAAGATACTTCCATCCCGACAAATCTCCGGTCTATAAGTCTTCTCCGGTGCATAAGCAAGGTATTCGAGAAGATAGTCATTAGAGCTTTGCAAGGAAAAACAATTAATACCGGAAAACCAATTTGGCTTCAGGGCGGGGCAAGACACCATTAATGCCGCGTCTAAACTGGTTTCCGACATTCAGTGGAATAGAAACAAAACACAGTGCATAGGAGCCTGACTGATTGACATGGAAAAAGCATTCGACACCGTATGGCTAGAAAGTCTTTTCCTCAATAATCAGGCTCGGCGTTCATAAAACATTGCTATATATGATCTATGACATGGTTACAGGTAGAAAGTTCGTTGTTGTTGAGGCGGTGGGTTCACCGATCTTGTTCACTATATTCACTAGCGATCTTATAGGTTCTATGCCTAACATAATAGCGTTTGCCAATGATCTAATCGCGTACAGATCTGGTCCGAAGGTAGAAGAAATAAATGGTTTGTTGCAGAGTAACTTCGGTGCAATTCAAAAATTTTCCGACGACTGGAAGTTGAAAATCAACTACCAGAAGTGTGAAACTATCGTTTTCAGAACCCCGCTGTCCAGAGCCTCAAGGGACACGAAAATGAATTGGCGCAAGTTCGGCATTGTTGACCCACTGGGACGGCCGTTGATCGTGAAAAATGTAGTAAGATATCTGGGCATCTAGTTGGACCAGTATCTATATGGTGGTATCCATGTGGATACAGCTCTGACCAGAGCTAAGGATGCCTTCGCTATGACAAGAGAGCACCAGAGTGAAGGTAATCTGTTACATGGCAATCATCCGGCCGATCATGATATATGGTTGTCCTGTGTGGTTCAACGTGAGTCGTTCCCAGAAGGAAAAGATGAGGGTGTTCGAGAGGCGGTGCCTTCGAGCCTGTCTTAATTTTTATCGAACACCAGAATCTCAGTACAAGAAATTCTACCCCAAAGAGGTTCTGTACAATGAGGCAAACCTTATAAGGATAGATAATTTTATTATTAAGTTGATTCGTAGTGACACTGCTCGAGCCATGGCTTCAACCAACAGTCTGATCTTTGGGGCCTACTACCCAAATGAAATGTATCATGAACGGGTGCGTCAAAAAGGCTTCATTTCACCTGAAGCTTCCCTCTACTTGGACACTAAAGGCCTGATGATGCAAGATAGGGAAGGCTGCCCTATCATCTTCCATGTCGTACGCCGAACAGTGGAAAGGCGACTTCAATACGAGCCGGACGTCGCTCGCAGCCACGAGGAACTCCTACGGTTCAGTAGAGCGATTTCTGCCCGCGACAGAGCAGTATCTGCAAAGGAACGGTTATTTTACTGGTGGTTGCACCGGAGTAGCTAACTTCTTAAAATAAAAGACGGGGTCGTTGAGATAGCAGGGCCAACTCATTAAGGTTAAGTTAGATCCAAGGCATTTTATAGATAAAAAAAAACAAATAAAAATAAATAAAAAAAAACTAAACAAAAAAATCAAAAATAAAAAAAAAAATGAAGAAAATAAAAAAAAAACAACAAAAAACTAAAACCAAAATAAAAATATATAAAAAGGGGTGTACCGCGGCGTATTAGAGTACTCATGAAGAGTCAGTAAGTTAGAGTTAAGATCATACGATTATACTTGTAAGCCATTTTAAGTATTGTTGCCTAGTATGTGAGAAAATGAATTAAGGAATATAGAAATGCACAGAAATAATAATAACAATAATAGAATTAAGATCAACAGATTAGATTAATAAGCTATATTAAGAATGTTATGACTTCTTTGATGTCTCACTTTTGGTAATTAGACAAGTAGGGCGTATATGAGAATAGGCTTTGCTTCGGCTGCATATATCGCATTAATTACACCTTTTTCCAAAGCCTATTTAGGTGGCCAAGGCCTTTTACACTTATATAGAGCAACTGGTCCTTTATTGATTGCGTTCCATCAGATTTGGTTTCAAATGGACAGATTTTAGTATGCATAGAGTTTATTTCTTGTGCAAACAAACTTCTGAAACTCCTATCACCCATCAACGTTGTGATGTTTTTCATAATATATCTTGTATTAAATAAATGTTGCTTATAAATAGTCTATATTAAACACATTTTTCTACATTGCGCGCATTTCAGAAGCTTTCATGAAAGATCGGAAATATAGTTAGGTAAATGAAACGTATAAGAAAGATCGTAGCACAAATGTTTCTTCCGACATTCTTATTAGCACGGTTTTGTCAAGACACAAACCACGTGTATATTATTTCTCCGCCAAAACATATGCAATGCCAAATCTAAGTCATTAGACCCCCACATATACAATTTTTCCTTCGTCTTATTAAGATCTACAAAACTGTGTTATTAAATCATGCCGATTATACATTAAATTTGAATGAAGCCCTTTAAATTTCTCCACATTTGACATTAATTAATGCTGTATTTTTTTTTAACTTAGAGAAAACTTTTTGTTGGATGTTTTGAAACACTACACTAAAGCACTCGGTCTCGACTTCTGGTCCACATTTAAAATTATTTCTTGGTTTTCCGGAGGAATCCCTATAATCACTTTTTTGATAAAGAGCCTAGGTTTCATCTAGAACCACAACAGAACCCAACAGCGGCCACCTAATCCGAGCAAAGTTGGGACATTTGCAGAGAAAGTGTTCACCTTCTCTACAGTCGTCGCAAAGAGTTTCATCAATAAGCCCAAACATAATGCAGTCCTTAGTGAATGTGAAATGCAAGTTCATCGGCAACTTAATTTCCCTTGATCCCGTAATGTTATGGACCCAGACAAGTCCAAACAAGAAAGTTTATTTCACCAAACAATTAATGTTTGATGGCTTTATTTCCAAACCATAATGAGCAAACAGTATGTAGGGGCTACACCCATGAAGGATACTTTGTTCAGTGCAAGGAATAGGTAAAAATCTTGCATTAAATAGTTCCTTAATATGTTGAGGTCTTTTGATACTCTAGAATGCCATCCAGTCTTTTAGCTATTTATACCATTCTATTAATTATGACTTTTAGCTTCCCGCAGTACCTCGGTGTATCCATAAGGGGTTCGTCAGAAGTAGCTAGGAACTCTACAATCGAATTCCATGTTTATAAAACTTTTTTTATTTTTATATAATTTTTATTTTTGTCAAATTTTATTGTGCCAATCCAAAAAAATGTTGAAACATACATCTATGTAGCATCTATGTAGCAGTACTTTTCATTATCTTCACCTTTACGCTAATTATGGCCTTGAGACGACCGAAGAAAGCATCACATACTGTACGCAACTAGGTTTGGTCGAAATTTTAATGTTTTTTGCGTTTACCTTCGGATAGAAAAATCAAAAATTGCAATCCATTGTGTTAAAAAAATGAAGTTTGGAACATTGTTTTTTAACCAACTATGGTTGATTAAACACAGCCTATGCATCTTACATTTCGGATTCGAAATCTATGTACATTTTCAATTTTTTTAAATTCTGCTTTGGATTAAATGTTAGCTTTGGACAGCATTGTATTATGTTGTTGTGTGCGAAAAAAAAATCATAAAATACATATGGCTTTAGATATTTTCCATCCAGTAAAATTCTGCAACAAACCAAACAAAAAATACATAAAAATTCATTAACTTGAAAAATCATCGATACAAGAAACAAAAAGCCAACTTCGCATCATAAAGCTCATATTCTTAACCAAGCGGGAAATAGCTTTTGACATACAAGTTTTGTTTGGAAAATCAATAAATTGGAACATGATGCCGCGATAACTTTACCACCATTTATTTTCGTAATGGGCATGTGCTGAGCGGAAGTTAAATTTTATTTTTTTGCAAGCTAAACAGGAAAATAACATGTTTTCTTAGTACGAGGCAATATAAGATTTTAAGTATTGTGAAATGTCAATTAAATGAGTAAACATTGTAATATTTCTCTTCTTTGCAAGTAGTCTTACGTGCATAATTATACATTTCTCAAAAATGCTGGTAATGTGTACAAAAAGCTTCCCAAACAAAGAAAATTGACTGCATATCAGCTTTAAAAGGATAATAAAGGTACATATATGAGGATTCATTTGCCGTATAGCTATATTCCAATTGTTTCTAGGGTAAATCTTGTACCTTTGGTTTTGAGTGAATTCAATAGAGCAGTTTTTATAAATAAATATATGGCGCATGTTCGTGCGAAGTTCAATGGAAACGGTTTGCAGCTATTTATTTTTTATTGTTCAAATACGGGAAATTATTCGATTTTAAATTAGAATAGAGGACTTTATTTATGTTGTGTTATGCAATTTAGAAATTTAAAAATTTGACATTAATGTATTAATATCAAATATATATATATATATATATATATATATATATATATATATATATATGCAAAAATTATGTCCTTTTTGTTCTTATTGTATTTTTAATAGTGAGTAAATGTGCAATTAAGATGGATTTATGGTTGTTAAAAAACAAACAATTTTTGTTATTTGAAGTTCTGTCCTGAGTTGATGAAAATCATACAACAATTTTGTTTCAACCACGAAATTGTTTAAAAGAGGAACAGCTTAGTAGTCTCTCTGTGTTACCGCTTAGTTGTCGTACGTATATATATGCTAATAGAATTGATCAAAGATGCAAAAAAAGAAAACATTGTGATTTATTTATATATATTTTTTAAGTTGACATTGGAATTGTAACACGTTTTTTGCACTTTGGGATATTATCAAAACTTGAAGTTAAAAGTTTATATAAAATGCTTTGAGCTTCAACAGCTATTGTCTTTTTTAATTAAATTAATTATTATTCTACATGGTTGCAAGTGCTGTATAAACAGTGCCGGTGGCAACAAATTTTGTTTTTATTGTGAAACTCAGAACTAATCGATTTTCTGTAGGTTTATTGCATCCTCCAGCGACCCCGCCTATTTTTTGAAGTTTTTAGAACCGCATAAATATTATTTATTTGTTACCTAGTGTGAGTTAAGTCAATTTTATCTCAATAAATAAGTAAATTTAAATATGTGTGACAAAATATTTTATTTTTGCGCGGGAATGCATCAAAAAATTTGATTCATTCATTGTTGACCTTGGCGCGTGCCGTTGTTTATATATATTTGCTTACATACAAATCTAATATATAGACAATGAGCAATATTTTTTAAGTTGCGCACTGAAGCTGTGTACTCTATATTCATTTATTTTAACTCGGTTTCTTGATACAAAGATTTTGTTCATATAAAAAAAAAGTTATTATGCCAAGAAAGTTATAAGAATTTCGCGCTGACATCGTTGCATATCGCTCGATTTCAGTTAATTAAATAATCTTATGAGTATTTGTGAAGTCTTACAACAGTATTGGGGAAAGTTGACAATCAGCTTATAACACTGATAAGAAATATAGTCTTATAAATTTAAAATATAGCATAACTAAACTAAAACCAAGTGTTCAAATATGACAAAATTGAAGTACTTTATGTAATGTGAAAGTATGCTATTTTGTAAATGAATCTTATTTTCGATAATATTAGCAAGGGAGTTTTGCATATTTAGCATTTGAAATGATATTGCTAATTTAATAATAAAATTATATAATCCTTTTTATATAATTTATTTAATAACTAAAAAAACAAAATTATTATTTATGTAATAAACTAGGCACAATAATATGTATTGCTCTGTTCTGCATAAATAATTAAAGTACGATTATTTTATTTGTAATTGTAAAGCCGGCCTTCGAAAATGTTACTTCATTTACAACAAATGCTTCTACCAAACTTCACTACACTGTATTCAAAAATAATATATATGATTTTTGAGTTTTAACACCTCCAACAATAGATTAAGAGTTAAACCTTTATGAAATACGTTTTAAACTCTTAAATGTTTTAATATGGATTTAGTTTTTAAAATTTATTTGCCCAAAAACGTTAAAACTCTATGGTGTTTACGAATTTAAGGTACACAATGTACCTTTCAGTGACAATCTTGTATGAATTATACATTGGATTGAAAAGAAGCTTAAGACATATGTCTGATATGTTGTCTGATATAAACAAGACATACTCCTTAAGTAAGCACGCCAATCGCATTTTCCATGTGCACTTAAATCGTCAAAAAAATCATTTGGTTTAACACCTAAAATTGGCAACTGCAACTTCAAAAATCATTCGAATTAATGTGTAGGACGCAACCGACAAATATAAATGCAAATAAACATGCTCGTAAGGGGTGTCTGTTTGACGTTTTCCATTTTTTTTTTTTGATCAATTTTGCTTATACTAATTAATGATCAGTTGACCCTGAATTTTCTTTATTCAAACAAGAGATTGTTGGTTGGATCGTGTTAGAGTCTACTTTTTACCAGACATTCGCTGGGAAACAAACTGCGTCACTTATGTTGAAGGCCTTGATCTTATTTTGGAAGTTCACGTCCTCACTTTAAAGCAAGTGCGCCAATAAACACTTTTTTAGGGGACCCTTGTCATGTTGATAACATTTTCATCCACAGGTTTAATGATTACCGTGCAGTTGTCTTATCTGAAAATGAAATAATCTCATAAATACAAACATTTTGTGTGAACCATTATTCAAATAAAAAAGAATGTTATCTGTGCATTTTTATTTGCTTTATAAATAACAGGCAAATTTTTAATTTTTGTAAGAACGGTTAGACAAGTTCATGTTTATTCGATAACATTTCCCTAAAGATTTTCAACATTCGAGTACAATGTCGTTTCATAATTTGTCAATACCAATTGTCGGGCGTTAAATGATGGGTTTTCCTTTACTTGATTATGTAATTGAATTATTTTTCACTTTATAATGTCGTTAGGACGTGAAATGTGTTTAGTTCCTTGCTTTTGAAACCATCAACATATGTGTATAAAGCCTTTTCTGGCTTTTCAGAAGTTAACGGTTTCCTTGGTCTAGATTCAGCACTAGAAACGAATTGTCTAGGAGTGGTTCCATTTTGTGTAATGCGACTTATTGTTGATTTGTTAACATTATATTTTTCACAACATAGATGTGTTTGTGTATACACTTTTAAAGGAATTTGATTAGACAAAACAAGACCATACAAATAGAAAACCGATGAATGAACACAAGTAGTTGCACAAATCAAGGTATAATATTTGAAAAGTTGCACTTAAAGAGTCAAGGCGTGCTGCAAATTAAATGTGTGCAGAAATCGAGATGTAGTGTGCAGAAACGAAGGTTGTGTAAATCGAGTTCATACTGCATGTGTATATAGTTGCGAATAGATTACTGAAGTTAATTTGTGGAAAATATTCATAATTTACTTTTTAATGTTTCCTTTTAGTCTGGAACAATTAACATGGATAAAATGACAGTTGCTCAAAAAAATGCATATTTAGAAGCGCATATGGCAGTACAGCAACATATGGCACAGGCAGCCATTCACTTTAAACAACATAACCAAAGAAATGATACTCAACACAATACCAACTCATCAAATCAAAGTAATACCCAACAACAGAACAGTCAAAATCAAAATTCTCCTACAAATGTAAATGCTGTAAGTCAACAACAACAACAACAACAACAACAACAGCAACAACAACACTACTCAAATACCATCAAAGTGCCTCAAATAAGTTCATCAAGTTCCGGTGGCGGTGATAGCACTTTTACAGTCCCCGATGATGTAGGAATGGGGTTCGAGGGAGGGGTACGTGTACTACAAAGTTTGGGTAGCTGGTCGCCAGATATCCCGTACAATGTTCCCAGGCCAAATCTTATACCGTTTACGGAGCCCTACGTTGAGGGCGGATCCATGCACCCAGCCAGTAGACTTAAGGCTTTACAACAAGTTCAACAAGCATCATCAGGAATCCGGAAAACAAATCCATCAAAAAGTAAGTTTACCCACAAACTATGACATAATATTCATAATAAATAATAATAAACCGTTAAGGTTCGAATAAAGCCTTTGAATGCACAATCTGCGGCAAAGGGTTGGCAAGAAAAGATAAGCTAACAATACACATGCGAATCCATACTGGCGAAAAACCATACATATGCGAGGTATTATATTTGACACACTTTTTCAAACAGTACTTCAATTTCTTTTTTAAGGTTTGTAATAAAGCATTTGCGCGAAGGGATAAGCTTGTAATACATATGAACAAATTTAAGCATGTAACGCCTACCAACATAGCACCTCTGGGGAAACGATTAAATAGTATCATTAAGAAAAAAGAACCTGAAGGGGAGGATAATAAAAATATCATCGAGTCTATACAACAATCGTCTACTAACATTGTGATACAATCTAGCCAGCATCCACAAACAAGTACTGCTATAGCTGGAATTATAATTCCCCATCACCACCAACAACAACTATCATGGACGTGTGAATTATGTGGCCGCATGTTTTCCACCCGAGACGAGTGGTCGTTGCACGCAAAAAGTCATTTGGAGGTTAGTTATAATTGAATAGTTTATTATTATATTGATTACTTAAATAATAATTATATATTATATACAATACAATTATAAATAATGTTTAAAGAAACCTTGTGCAATCGTCAGCATTACTTATATAATTGTATTGTTTTGTTTTCATTTTTGTTGTGTATAATTCATTTATTTTATTTAAATATGTATACTAGAGGATTTGAATATGTTATACATATCAGTTGCA
The DNA here is from genome assembly GCA_955652365.1 of Eristalinus aeneus. Lineage (NCBI taxonomy): Eukaryota > Metazoa > Arthropoda > Insecta > Diptera > Syrphidae > Eristalinus > Eristalinus aeneus. The sequence continues at coordinate 60,066,002 of OY019130.1, read as the reverse complement.
CCGATTTTTGCTCTTCAGTTTTATCGCGGGATTTTTTGAAACAATCGCTGATCGGTTTTGCTTAAATGAACTTTGTCTAAAATCCAAAAACAAATCCATATAATCTGTCAACAAAAACAGAATAACTACCTATAGAGATTTCTTCTCTTGCGATAGTCCCCGTCAGGCGGTATTCTATTCTTCCTTTTATTTGTTGTTGCTTTGAAGTTGTTTGTTGGAATTGACCAAATCAATTGTTATTATGCAGGGTAGATTTTCTTTCCTTCGTCGGCTTTTTTGGTCACTGTCGATTTTCATTGAAACCAGGTTTTTTTTCTTGTTGTTGTTTTGTGTTATGATGATATTAATATCGACTCATATTATCATCTAGTCATCCACAGTTTTATTACTTTACAACATCAGCTACAACAACCAATATATATGGTTTTAAAAAAATATTGTTTCCCCTATTTTGCTGCACCTAACAGCTTCAAGTTACTTACCTTCTCAGTGATCCTGTGATAGTTGCATCGTCTGTTCTAATGTTGAAAACGTTGGAATAAAAGTGATAAATTTTTTATGATGGACTAAGAGCACAATGCAGTTTTCGGTATTTGATTTTAATACTTGCTCAAAGCTTAGCACCCATTTTGAAATTTGTTAGTTTACGCCAGCCTTAAGTTCCAACGTAAATTTTAAAATTTGACTTGTCAACCAAGTCAAGTCAAAAGTAGGGCCGATCTTAAACAGTTAATTTTACTTAATATCTGTTTAAGTATTATAATTTTTTTAACAAAAAAATAACCAATAAGTTTCTCGATTTCATTTTGCGGATGAAGTGATATATATACGAGGAGCGTTCAATATATTCTCGGTATCGATATGAAGGAAAATTAGAATTCAATTTAAATTGTTTTAATTTTTCAATATAATCTCCCCTAACATTTTACATCTTGAGATAAGCTTTTAAGCCCTCAAAACAAAAAATTCCTCTTTCTCTGCAAAATACCCATTTATTGCCGACTTGAGTTCTTCATCATCCGAAAATCTTTTTCCACGAAGACATTTTTTTCAAATCTGGAAACAGGAAATTATCACTAGGGGCAAGGTCTGGACTATATGGATTTCTTCGAAACCACAATCTCGCGCAGCAGCCTTGGAAACTCGCGCCATGTGAACAGGAGCGTTGTCATGAAGAAGCAACGCACCCGCTGCGAGTTTACTCCGTCTCTTCTTTTTAATTTCCTCCTGAAAATTATGCAAAGTGGAAGCGTAGAATGTTCTTCTTGTACTCAATGAGCAAGATTCGTTTGGGTCCCAAAAACTGTGGCCATGAGCTTCCCGGCAGACGGAGTGACTTTGAACTTCTTCGGGAGGCTGTTCCCTTTTTATGCCACTGCATGGACTTTTGTTTGCTTTCAGGGTCATAGTGGTGAACCCATGTTTCGTCCCCAATAACAATTCGATCCATAACACAGTCGGCGTTCTCACTACACATCTCCAAAAGCTCTTTACAGCATGCGGTTATCACTTTTTCCTGAGGCGCTGTGAGCATTCGTGGCACCCACCTTGCCTTAACCTTTGAAAGGTTAAGATGGTCATGAAGAATGGTGTGAATGGTGCCAGTTGAAAACATGGTGATCTCTGCCACCATTGTCACCTTTAGACGGGCATCCTCAAGAACAAGTTATTCAACTTCGACTGAGCTGACTGAGCGGGGGTCGTCTTCAATGCTCTCTCTTCCTCTCTTGAAGAGGCCGAACCTGGTAAATAGCCACCATGAATAGTTTTTCTACTTTTTCCTTTCTTATTGAGAAATGTAATTACAGTGCGATGCTCAATTTTCACCATCATCGTATCAGTTGCCATTATAATTCTCTTTAATAATAATAATAGTAATAATAATTGTTGGTGCGACAGTCCACAGGGAAACCAGGCCTAGCTTGCTCAACAACTACACGTTTTTGTGCGCGCTACTGTTCTCTAACGAGTAGAAAGGACCTACAGTTTTTTATCGACTCCGAACGGCTAAGTTTGAGAAGCTTTCTTAGACAGTTATTACTCTTTGAGTATTGTCAGCAGCTCGAAAGAGGTGGTGCCGTGAAAAATTCGAGGTTTTCAGCCGGGAATCGAACTTAGGCCCTTCGGGGTGTGAGCGTCTCACTCTACCCACTATGCCACGGCGGCCACAATTATATTTAACTAGAGATAAATCTCGAATTAATAAATACAGTTATATGAAATTTTACATGAATGCACTAAAATTATAGTATTACTTGATAAATAAGTCGATTTATATATAGTATTTAACCACGGCTTCACCCCGGTTCCGAGAATATATTGAACGCCCATCGCATGCATATATGTATATACGTATACATTTATTCCTCCTAAATCAACGTTTTCATATCTTACAATACTATCTTCAGGTGAAAAGAAAAAGCTTCACGTTCTGATTTCTAAGGGATGTGTATGTAACTTGTGTTATATTGCTGTCATGATATGTTGGGTAAAAGCTTCAAATTCTAAGTTGAAAGCTTAGGTTAAAAACGCAGAGGCATTTTTTTATTTCAGATGTTTTAAAACTGCACCACTTCTGTTAACGTTATTTTAATTTTCGCGTTTCATTGTAGTTTCTATATATCGTGCACAGTACGACGGTTTTTAAATAAGTTAACCCCTATTAATACTTAAGCAAGAAAACCATATTCTGTTAGACAACAAGGCAGACTTAAAAGCATTTAAAAAAGTAACTTTGGTGGTTCTGCACACTATAGAAACTATTCCCTTTGCGCGTGCTGTTGTTCTTTAACTAGTAAAAGAGTCTTGTCGTGATTTTAGTGATTTTAGCCAAACTAAGTGACTTACAATTTTAAATTTTTTTGCATATGGCAGAATCAATTGTCAGTTGAAAAAAACAAAAAGTACGTTTCTTAATTTATTGTATTTTTTATATTTTTTAATAAAAATAGAATTACATTTTAATTTTTTATTTCTTTAAATTTTTGGTTTAGCTTTTAAGCGGAGCACTTTTTTTAAAACATATAATTTTAGAAATTTAGATATCTTTTAAGAAGCTTAGTAATGGGGCGATCACCCCTTGTTCAGAATGACTTTATAGATCCGATTGGGAAGCGACTAGTACAATTTTTCAATATAATCCAAAGGAGTGGCATAGTTGGTAGAGTGCGACACTTACACGCCAAAGGTCCAGGTTCGATTACCGGTTGAACATTTCGAATGTTTCAAAGCACCACTTCTTTCGAGCTGCTAACAGCACTCAAAGATTAATAACTTTCAAAGAAAAAGCTTTTCATTTTTTGCCGTTCGTAGTCGGCAAAAAACTGCAGTTAGTTTCTCGATCTCATTTTGCGGATGAAGTTATATATATACGAGGACCATTCAATATATTCTCGGTATCGATATGAAGGAAAATTAGAATTCAATTTAAATTGTTTTAATTTTTCAATATAATCTCCCCTTACATTTTACATCTTGAGATAAGCTTTTAAGCTCTCAAAAAAAAAATTCCTCTTTCTCTGCAAAATACCCATTTATTGCCGACTTGAGTTCTTCATCATCCGAAAATCTTTTCCACGAAGACATTTTTTGTCGTGATTTTAGTGATTTTAGCCAAACTAAGTGACTTACAATTTTAAATTTTTTTGCATATGGCAGAGTCAATTGTCAGTTAAAAAAACAAAAAGTACGTTTCTTAATTTATTGTATTTTTTATATTTTTTAATAAAAATAGAATTACATTTTAATTTTTTATTTCTTTAAATTTTTGGTTTAGCTTTTAAACATATAATTTTAGAAATAGTCGGCAAAAAACTGTAGTATGTTTCTGGATTTCATTTTGCGGATGAAGTGATATATATACGAGGAGCGTTCAATATATTCTCGGTATCGATATGAAGGAAAATTAGAATTCAATTTAAATTGTTTTAATTTTTCAATATAATCTTCCCTAACATTTTACATCTTGAGATAAGCTTTTAAGCCCTCAAAAAAAAAAAAATCCTCTTTCTCTGCAAAATACCCATATAATGCCGACTTGAGTTCTTCATCATCCGAAAATCTTTTTCCACGAAGACATTTTTTTCAAATCTGGAAACAGGAAATTTTCACTAGGGGCACAATCTCGCGCAGCAGCCTTGGAAACTCGCGCCATGTGAACAGGAGCGTTGTCATGAAGAAGCAACGCACCCGCTGCGAGTTTACTCCGTCTCTTCTTTTTAATTTCCTCCCGAAAATTATGCAAAGTGGAAGCGTAGAATGTTCTTCTTGTACTCAATGAGCAAGATTCATTTGGGTCCCAAAAACTGTGGCCATGAGCTTCCCGGCAGACGGAGTGACTTTGAACTTCTTCGGGAGGCTGTTCCCTTTTTATGCCACTGCATGGACTTTTGTTTGCTTTCAGGGTCATAGTGGTGAACCCATGTTTCGTCCCCAATAACAATTCGATCCATAACACAGTCCGCGTTCTCATTACACATCTCCAAAAGCTCTTTACAGCATGCGGTTATCACTTTTTCCTGAGGCGCTGTGAGCATTCGTGGCACCCACCTTGCCTTAACCTTTGAAAGGTTAAGATGCTCATGAAGAATGGTGTGAATGGTGCCAGTTGAAAACATGGTGATCTCTGCCACCATTGTCACCTTTAGACGGGCATCCTCAAGAACAAGTTATTCAACTTCGACTGAGCTGACTGAGCGGGGGTCGTCTTCAATGCTCTCTCTTCCTCTCTTGAAGAGGCCGAACCTGGTAAATAGCCACCATGAATAGTTTTTCTACTTTTTCCTTTCTTATTGAGAAATGTAATTACAGTGCGATGCTCAATTTTCACCATCATCGTATCAGTTGCCATTATAATTCTCTTTAATAATAATAATAGTAATAATAATTGTTGGTGCGACAGTCCACAGGGAAAACAGGCCTAGCTTGCTCAACAACTACACGTTTTTGTGCGCGCTACTGTTCTCTAACGAGTAGAAAGGACCTACAGTTTTTTATCGACTCCGAACGGCTAAGTTTGAGAAGCTTTCTTAGACAGTTATTACTCTTTGAGTATTGTCAGCAGCTCGAAAGAGGTGGTGCCGTGAAAAATTCGAGGTGTTCAGCCGGGAATCGAACTTAGGCCCTTCGGGGTGTGAGCGTCTCACTCTACCCACTATGCCACGGCGGCGACAATTATATTTAACTAGAGATAAATCTCGAATTAATAAATACAGTTATATGAAATTTTACATGAATGCACTAAAATTATAGTATTACTTGATAAATAAGTCGATTTATATATAGTATTTAACCACGGCTTCACCCCGGTTCCGAGAATATATTGAACGCCCATCGCATGCATATATGTATATACGTATACATTTATTCCTCCTAAATCAACGTTTTCATATCTTACAATACTATCTTCAGGTGAAAAGAAAAAGCTTCACGTTCTGATTTCTAAGGGATGTGTATGTAACTTGTGTTATATTGCTGTCATGATATGTTGGGTAAAAGCTTCAAATTCTAAGTTGAAAGCTTAGGTTAAAAACGCAGAGGCATTTTTTTATTTCAGATGTTTTAAAACTGCACCACTTCTGTTAACGTTATTCTAGATCTAATTGCTTATGAAAATAATTTTAATTTTCGCGTTTCATTGTAGTTTCTATATATCGTGCACAGTACGACGGTTTTTAAATAAGTTAACCCCTATTAATACTTAAGCAAGAAAACCATATTCTGTTAGACAACAAGGCAGACTTAAAAGCATTTAAAAAAGTAACTTTGGTGGTTCTGCACACTATAGAAACTATTCCCTTTGCGCGTGCTGTTGTTCTTTAACTAGTAAAAGAGTCTTGTCGTGATTTTAGTGATTTTAGCCAAACTAAGTGACTTACAATTTTAAATTTTTTTGCATATGGCAGAATCAATTGTCAGTTGAAAAAAACAAAAAGTACGTTTCTTAATTTATTGTATTTTTTATATTTTTTAATAAAAATAGAATTACATTTTAATTTTTTATTTCTTTAAATTTTTGGTTTAGCTTTTAAGCGGAGCACTTTTTTTAAAACATATAATTTTAGAAATTTAGATATCTTTTAAGAAGCTTAGTAATGGGGCGATCACCCCTTGTTCAGAATGACTTTATAGATCCGATTGGGAAGCGACTCGTACAATTTTCCAATATAATCCAAAGGAGTGGCATAGTTGGTAGAGTGCGACACTCACACGCCAAAGGTCCAGGTTCGATTACCGGTTGAACATTTCGAATGTTTCAAAGCACCACTTCTTTCGAGCTGCTAACAGCACTCAAAGATTAATAACTTTCAAAGAAAAAGCTTTTCATTTTTTGCCGTTCGTAGTCGGCAAAAAACTGCAGTAAGTTTCTCGATCTCATTTTGCGGATGAAGGTATATATATACGAGGACCGTTCAATATATTCTCGGTATCGATATGAAGGAAAATTAGAATTCAATTTAAATTGTTTTAATTTTTCAATATAATCTCCCCTAACATTTTACATCTTGAGATAAGCTTTTAAGCTCTCAAAAAAAAAAAATTCCTCTTTCTCTGCAAAATACCCATTTATTGCCGACTTGAGTTCTTCATTATCCGAAAATCTTTTTCCACGAAGACATTTTTTGTCGTGATTTTAGTGATTTTAGCCAAACTAAGTGACTTACAATTTTAAATTTTTTTGCATATGGCAGAATCAATTGTCAGTTAAAAAAACAAAAAGTACGTTTCTTAATTTATTGTATTTTTTATATTTTTTAATAAAAATAGAACTACATTTTAATTTTTTATTTCCTTAAATTTTTGGTTTAGCTTTTAAACATATAATTTTAGAAATAGTCGGGAAAAAACTGCAGTAAGTTTCTCGATTTCATTTTGCGGATGAAGTTATATATATACGAGGACCGTTCAATATATTCTCGGTATCGATATGAAGGAAAATTAGAATTCAATTTAAATTGTTTTAATTTTTCAATATAATCTCCCCTAACATTTTACATCTTAAGATAAGCTTTTAAGCCCTCAAAAAAAAAATCCTCTTTCTCTGCAAAATACCCATTTATTGCCGACTTGAGTTCTTCATCATCCGAAAATCTTTCTCCACGAAGACATTTTTTTCAAATCTGGAAACAGGAAATTATCACTAGGGGCAAGGTCTGGACTATATGGATTTCTTCGAAACCACAATCTCGTGCAGCAGCCTTGGAAACTCGCGCCATGTGAACAGGAGCGTTGTCATGAAGAAGCAACGCACCCGCTGCGAGTTTACTCCGTCTCTTCTTTTTAATTTCCTCCCGAAAATTATGCAAAGTGGAAGCGTAGAATGTTCTTCTTGTACTCAATGAACAAGATTCGTTTGGGTCCCAAAAACTGTGGCCATGAGCTTCCCGGCAGACGGAGTGACTTTGAACTTCTTCGGGAGGCTGTTCCCTTTTTATGCCACTGCATGGACTTTTGTTTGCTTTCAGGGTCATAGTGGTGAACCCAGGTTTCGTCCCCAATAACAAGAGAGAAAAACAGCGCGCACAAGACGAGTAGTTGATGAGCAAGCTAGGCCCTGGTCCCCCTGTGAACTGTAGCGCCATCAAATTATTATAATTATTATTATTAATTGCTGACCAAGCGCGATTTATACCTTCAATAAGCTCCACTTTGTTGTATTATTGTTTCCCAGATTCGTAAACTTTTTGAACTAGCCATCCCCACATGTTTTCTATTATATTGATGTCGGGTGAGTAAGGCGGACATTGCATTAAATCGATATTTTGTCTCTATATTTATGACTCTACAGCCCGGGCAGTGTGGATCGGAGCATTATCGTGCTTAAAATGCAATGACGACTTATGAAAGTAGTTTTTAAAATAGCGGAAAACTGTGTCATGTACGGTTTTGTAATTGCTTGTGTTCATATTTTTTGTCAAAAACTTTAACTCGCATGTACTATAGTAGGAGATGACGCGCAATACAACCAATCAATCTCTTTGTCAGTGAGTGTGTTTACAAAGTTGAGGTAAATAGAATTAAAAAAAGTTGCTGCATTTAAACAATAACAACAAGAAGATTAGTTATATAAGTTGAAAAAATATTTTATTTAAACTTTTAAAAAATAAATTGTATTTCTAGAGGAGAAGCCTCTTTACAGTAGATGTACAAATTACACAAAAACTCATCATTTTTTATGGACTTACTTATTTACACCCAATGAACGTCAGGTTTGCAGACGCGTCAGAATCCAGTGCGTGGTGTAATTTGCTGGGCGTGTGCAAAGGTTGAGTGTTGCGAGTGTCTCGTTTGAATTTGACACTTTTGCGAACGATTGCGAGTGGGAATGCATTTGATTTAGAATTTCCCACGTTAACTTATACAGTTATTAGGGGTGCACTAACCGGCATGATTTAGACACTTGCGGGCGCTCGATTGAGTGATGCAGATTTGTAGAGCCAAGGGTAAAACTTAAAAATCTTTGATACTCATTGAAAATTTGAACCCTTTAAACATCAAAATCAAACCTGAACGCTGCGAAGGTCACAGAATAGGAGAACAACATTGTTTTTGTTTCATATCATATCAAAATGAAAATATCTAGTTTTCACTGTTTCTACAACAGAAGGATGCATTAATAAGCTACCTGATAAGCGTAGTCGACTTTAATTGAGGAAAGTTTTGTATTGTTATCACAAGCTATAACCTGTTGTCCTTACTGGAGACATCTCTTTCTTAGTACAACTAGTTCTGTACCGTGGTTCGATGGGTTATTCAGGAAGTTAAGAAGGAATTATTTTGTGTTTCTGAATTTATTTCGAAGAAACAATAATCATGCATTTAGGCTGATGTACGAAGAAGCATATAAGAAATATAAGATAATCTGCACAACCAAACAAGCAGCTTATTAAAAATAACTGGCGTACAAAATAGAAAACTTTAAGGATTTAAAATCTCTTTGGAAAACGTTCAGGTTGCTAAGTGGAGTTAATTCGGAAGGCTCTTGTACTACAGAGTCGGAAGGAAGATTCACTGTTTAGGTAGAAACCACAATCGTCTTTGCATTGATTACGATCGCTAGGAGATTTAGAGAAACTGGGAAAAAGTTATATATTTTTTTTGTGGATTTTAAAGCCGCTTTAGATACAGTAAATAGAAAGCTATCGGCCCTTGGACTCTCGACCAAATTTATTAGAGTCTATAAGGAGCTTATCACTCAGAACTCTGATACGGTATGGAATGGTAGTGTTTTTTCCAATTATTTTGCAGTTTAAACAGGCGTTCCATAAAGCTGTATGCTTGCCCTCTTTTTTCGCTCTCTACGTTGACGACATAGCAGATTGTTTGCGGAGAGGAGTTAGAGTTGGTGATGTTGACGTTAATGTTCTTACATGTGCTGACAATCTGGTTATTTTGACTGAGTGTCCACTGGCTCAGCATTTACTAATAAATAGATTGAAAAGCTGCTGCAACCTGTGGGATTTAAAGATGAACACTTCGAAGTCTATGATAATTGTTTTCGGCACTGATCGGAGTAGTAGGATTGCTCGAGAGTATTGCTCTATCGAGGGCCGATAGAAGTTGTCAAGAAATTTAAATACGTGGGCTTACAAATAAAGTCTAACTTAGACATGAATGACCATGTTCAATACAATGCGGAAGTATTTTTATGGCAACTAAAGTGTCGGCACTGTTTAAATTTTTTAATGCACCTATTAATGCACCTATTAATGCATGTCTGTGCTACAAAAACCAAGTCTTTGGCTTTAAGTACTTTGAAGAGTGCGAAGCGTCTTACAGAGGTTTAAAGTCAGTGAAAGGGAAGATACATTTTATTGGTGAAGCGAAGAAGCGCTAAAACGTGCTCGTTTAGGTGTATATATAGACCAGACACCAATATACATGTCGGAAGTTAAACATAACAAAATTGCATTCTTATCTTGGCTACAACAAGGTGATGATCCGAGTTGATATTTGCACCTCGGAATGTTCGGACATCGAGTATACTGGAGAAGTGTCTGACGTCGATCGCAACGTGATCAATCTGTTTGACGGTTGATTGATCAATGGATTGCCAGGTTCCCTTGTAAATATTCAGGTGTGGGAACTGCGTGCTAACCACAAAAAGAGATTCCGCCCCAAGGCGAAGTCTAACAGCTTGAGTCCGTTTCCGGATGTCTTGTCTTGCAGGCTGTGTTTTCCGATGACTCCAGTAAAAATGTCGTAGCTGGGGCATCGATCGTATGTTTTTTCTAGGAGATCATAGAAGTCATCCTTGGAGTAATCATCCTTCTCCTCTGTCGGAGGGTTTGCTTACGGGGTCGTAGCTCAATACTCTGCCTAAGTCTACCTCGAACAACAAATCCGCATCCGAATAAGCGCTGCCTTCTCTCTCTGTAGCAATCGCCGTAGTAGCTATTGCAGTTCCTGGATTGCAGTCAAGGGTTGTTCGGCTGCACGTGGTTTGTTAAGGGACCTCACATTCCACGTGCCGAACCGAAAACCATTGTCCGTAAAATGTTTGCTGGGGTCGTTGACCCTTCATTATCCGAGGCATATCGGTGTTTCTGAACTAAATGTTTTTTACGTGGTGTGGAAGTTAACGTCATGCACAATCTACAGACTGGTAGGCCAGGCCCATTATTTAATCCTCGGACAGAGGGGTTCGCTGCATACATTGGTTCACTACACAACTGTTGTTCTGAGGCTATACGTCAACTTGACTTACGCATCGGCTGTACGTCAACTTGACCTACGCACTAACCAGGATAGTGTTGAGCGCGATCAACAACGACTACACGCGTGGACAGACCAATACTCCCCGTCATGTCCTGCTACTTTAAATAGTTCTTCGGGCAGTCCGTCCGCTCGAGCAGCTTTGTTTGGCTTCAGCTTCGATATCGCTATCTTCACTTTGTCTATCATCGTCCAAATTGAGTAGAACATTCTACCTAACAGCAGAATTTGGGCCGTTAAGGGGTCCACAGAAATGATCTTTCCAGATTCTCAGCAATTGAGTACCCGCGTCTTTTTTAAACTTGTGGTAATAGTTTTAGTATGGAACTATCTAATTTATAAGTGGCTTCAGGAGTAATGTTTTCCCATTCTTTCGTAAACACCGTCTTCGGCATAATTTTACTTGTTTTTGTAAGTTGGTTAATTTTCCTTTCGAGTTAATCCCAGTGATGTTCGATTGGACTTGAATTAGGAGATTGTAACCAGAGACCAACGATGTCAGATGTATGGTTTAGATTCCTGTTTGAACCAAAGCTTGGAATTGGATTGAAATGTACCTACATTTCTCTTTTAAATTCCTTTTCAAAATATCCAGGTTTGCGTTCTGGTTCATTTTGGACTCAATCATTTCATTTTTTCCAACCCCACCGTGCCATGAACCCCCAACTCCATCGTCGTGCTTAACTGTTGAATGCAAATTTTGTTCATCATATGGTATGCTCAGTTTTCGCCATCCGAATTTGACTTCTTTGATTCCGAAAATGCAAAATTTGCTTTCATCTGCAAGAAATTGGTTGTTTACAGAAGTCATATATATATTTATCTGAAAATCTATGCGCTTTAAACGATTGAAATGAATACTGCCTTATTAAGATTTTTCTTAAAGCTTCGACAATGACGGTTTTATAAAGTATTACAGCTATGTGTTTAGATAACTGAGATGTTGTTAGCCGAGGATTATTCGCACCTGTTGTATTACAATTCGGAATTGAGGAATACTAATAATACAAATTGTATGGCGCGGCAGTTCACAGGGGACTAGGGCCTAGCTTACTCATCAACTACTCGTGTGGGGCGCGCTACTGTTCTCTCACGAGAACGGCGAAGTGCGGACTCCGAATGGCGAAGTTTGTGAAGCTCTCTTAAACAGTTATTACTCTCTGAGTGTTGCCAGCAGCTCGAAAGAGGTGGTGCCATGAAAAATTCGAGGTGTTCAGTCGGGAATCGAACCTACACATTCTGCCGCCACGGCGGCCACAATTGAGGAATAATGCCGAGCAATTTCTTAAGATATATTCCTGCTTTTCCTTTGTTTCCAGAACTTTATTAAAATTTTTCGCTGGTGGCGGATATTTTAAAATCACAAGAAATTTGGTTTTTAAACTTTTCAAAACACTGTTCAAGAGTAATGCAAGATTTCTTGAGTGTCCTTTCAATTGCAGTAAAAATAACGGTAAAAGGCAACTGTGTGAAGAGAATGCAGACTTTTTCTGCTACTCTTTTAGGTTTTTCAATAATAACATTGCCGTGAGCTGGACACGTCTATAGTAATTAAATTAAACGTTTACTATGGTTTGTATTGTTTCTGATTTTTCGCAAAGCAAATTCAAAAACATTTAATCATTTACTTGTTTGAATGCAGCAAAGACTTTTTTATATACATACATATATTCATTTAATTTTTAGTTCACTGAATAGTTACTAGCAATAATTAATCAAATTTGCTTGATTAGACAAATTGGGCTTACTTAATTACGTTTTTCTTACTATTCGTTTTTGGAATCCGGTTTAGATTCATTTCTAGTAATGATCTTTTGTCATGTATTAATATTAGTAACAAATTATAGTATTGACAACTGGAGGGCAGTGATGGTGGCAACCAAGCAAGTAAGAATTTACTGCTAGCAAATTCTTTGCAAATGAACTTCCGAAACGCTCATAAGGAAATCGAAAACAAACTTTTATTTAGACTTAGAGTTCCATATCCACATCAGTTAGCTAGCAGCAAATCAAATCATCTGTACCAAACAGTTTCCGAAAATCATGTTAAGCATAAGGTATTTCCTAATTTATATTTCTTATTTTTAATAATTTTTATTTATTTACAGATATAGTATGCAACAGCATTGTTCCCTGCAATCACATTGATGGCAGGGTCTCAAAATATTGGTTAAATATGTAAAGCTTGTTCTCAGATAATCAAAAGCTGAACTCTCGCATATGTATATAAACATCGAATATTGAAACACTTATTCATAGTTACTGTTTATTTAGGAATGCAAAATAATTATGTGTAAAACTATCCTTCGCCTACGTGGTATACACGTCGTTTTCATTTGAACTTGTACTGATTTTTGTTAAATATTTGATAAATATTGTAATATGATAATGTAAATATATGTAATACAACATAGACTGTAGTGTAATAAAATAAATAATATAGTACATAGTAATCATTGACATTAAAGAAGCATTCTGCAAAAATAAATCTATAGTTGTCATTGAGTGTGAGAGCGTTGACTAAAAGAGAAACTTCGAAAGCTAAGAAATAAATATACGGCCAATCTCTGCAAAACGTACGGTCTTAAAGGAATGGATGGTGTCCGGGATGAAAAGGATATTCCGGAGGTCTCTCTTATCTTTCTAGACTTTGAGAACTTTTAAGATGTGCACTTAACTTAAATTATTTGCTAGAAGTTCAAGAATAATAAAAACATTTTTTTATTTGACTGCGGCTGTCTTCAGCTAAGCTGCACACTCTTTCCAATTTAGTTTATTTTACAGCAAGTACCGCTGTTTTTAACTTGCCTGCACACTTTCGTGCCCAACAAACAATCACTTGATTTGTTAATTCGCTTTTTAGTACGAAATTGATTAGTCTTAAAACTCATAATATGGTTCGCCATTTGATTCCATTTTCTGCTTTCCCGCATTCTGCTAATGCAAAAGTTTTTTTTTGCAGTTTAATCATGTCGTGGGCTACGGTGTACGTAATTTCACCACACCTTAACTTATCTTATCTTTCAGTTTTTTTAAATTTAAACTTTTTGTTTAAAACTGTTGTCAAAATAATAATTGGTATTACATTGGTTAAACTATATATATATATAATTTTGTTTTGTAGTTATGTTTTCATAATGTTGTAATAAAATGTCGTCAAATGTAACAGTTATTGTGAAATTTTAGTTTTTTTTCTTCAAAGTAATGATGCTTAATTTCGTAGTTTTTGATTAAAAAGGTTTTGTTGTATGGTAAAATTGTACAATTATTGACTTTTTAATTATTTATACATTTAATTTCCTGTCATCACAATTATAACACCATCATTATTTACACATTTATTCATCAATAAGTTCTTAATAGTTTTTAATATTATTTATCAGTTCACAAGTATTTACAGTGATACAGTTTGTTACTACCTCTAAATTATTTACTTTTATTTCATCGTTAAACATATTTCCCTTATTTTTGTTTATTACAATTTTTTAATCAGTTTGTATGATCTCGAAACAGTTTTTGTTGAGATAACTTATAAACAATTTTAATTTTACTGCTGTAGGGATTTTTAATCCTTTTAACTCATCACTCCAAGTTTACGGTATTTATTTCTTCAAGAGTTAGAATACCTGGATGAAGGATGTTATATTTAATTGAAGCAACGTTATCTGAAATGTGATAAATCTCTCTACTAGTTTCAATTTTAAAAATCAGATGTTATCTTTACCTCCTTCGATTATTTACTTTAAATTGTATAAAGTCTCCGTTGAAGTAAATGCTAATTTTTATTTGTTTATTTAGACTTAGGCAGAATGTTATACTCAATTTAGACGATGATAGACAAGAATTCAAGATAGCAAGATTAAGGCTGAAGTCGAATAAAACTACTGGAGCGGACGCACTGTCCGCAGAACTATTTAAAGCAGCTGGAGATGACTTGGTAGGGCGCATGCACCAGCTCATCTGTAAGATATGGTCGGAAGAAAGCATGCCCGATGAGTGGAATCTCAGCGCATACAACCTTTTGTCCGCCTGAAACCTTTTGTCCACAATTTGATAGGTTGCTATCAGTTTGGTTTCAGACCAGGAAAGTTTACGATAGACCAGATCTTCACATTACGGCAAATTCTGGAAAAGGCTCAAGGAGTACAAATCGACACTCACCACCTATTCGTCGATTTAAAAACTGTATATGACAGTGTGCATAGAGACGAGCTATACAGTGCCATGTCTAGTTTTGGCATTCCTACCAAACACGTCAAATTGTGTAGGATGCTGATGGAACTCTCTCGCTGCTCCGTCAAGGTCGGTATCGAACTCACCGAGACCTTCAGTATCAAAAAAGAAAATTAGACCAGGCGACACACTGTCGTGTGACTTCTTTAATATCATCTTCGAGAAGGCTGAAGAGGCATGTTGGTTGAGGCCCAAGTCTACCCCGGACTGTAGCACCACAAGAAGAAGATTCTAGTTCCCTAACTAACGTTTTTTTCTATGATTTATATTTTTTCGACACTTTCTATTAATTAAATCAATTAAATCCGTAATGGTCATCGTTGATTATCTCTATGTTGCTCTTAAAGGGTGTCCCAACAAGAACGCAAGAGTTAAATTTGGCGCCATTCGAATTGTCATTGTTTGACATTTGAACAATTTTTATTGTTTCTTAGTAGAAGGTATTCGGTAAATAAAAATGGAGCGCTACACGAATGAACAACGCATTCTCTTTGTGAAATTGTTTTACCAAAATGGTGAAAGTTTTGCGGCTACAGTTCGCAAATTGCGATCAATGTGGGGTTACAATAATGCTCCAAAAGAGTCAACTGTAAAGCGATTAATGGAAAAATTTGCTGAAACTGGGTCTGTAACTGACGTAAAGACAACAACGCGCCTTCGACCAGGTCGATCGACCGAAAATATCGCAGCAGTACGTGATGATGTCGCTCAAACGCCATCCACCTCAATTCGACACCGAGCTCAGGAAATTGGTGTTTCTGAATCCACTATGCAGCGTATTTTGACATCTTCATGCATACAAAGCTCAATTGACTCAGGAACTGAAGCCAGCTGACCATGCACAGCACGACGACGACTCAAGCCTTAAAAGAGGAAATTGGACGCTGCATTAATAAATTCCGCAGCATTTATGCAAAACGGTCATTAAAATAATGTAATTTTCAAATCGCATATGTGCCAACAAAGCCGCGGCGGTCATCTGGCCGATGTGTTATTCCACACATAACTTTATTCTATCTACTTTACGATATAATAAAGAATTCATGATTTTTTTATATATCTGTGTTTTATTTAAAATTTAAATCTTGCGTTCTTGTTGGGACACCCTTTATTTATTTCAACATATCCATAGGTCGTATCAGTTCTAGATAGGACTAGCTTGGCTTGAGTTGATGTGATCAGGAGGAACAGAAAGACGTTTAAATCGTTGGGATCTGTAATTGTATATTTCCTTTAATATATATTATACCTCATGTTTGTGTCTTAGCCTTTTATAATTCTTTATAAGTGTCACAATTCTTGTTGCTGTGTAATGCATAAGTATATACATAAGTATATACGGAAATGCTTGCTTCGAAATATATAAATGTAGCTCCATGACTACAAGTATGCATGTGTGATGTCACATTAGAATCCGATATTTGAGGTATGCTCAGATTCGCGATTTTGCTTTTAATTTAACTAAAAATGCATCAACATTTTGCTCACGTATTGAAAAATTACCTTAAATTTAAAATATTTGTATTATTTTAGTAATGAAAATAGTCAAAAAAACGAGTACTTATAAAACTCGTTTATGTGGCATTTTTAAATAGCATGAATAGGACCAATTACTATAGTGTCCACTCTTTGATACCCATTTTATATTTTTCGCTCCGCAATATTGTTTCTTGTCGGCAGGTTTTACTTTTTCTGAAATAAAAAACTTTTGTCGGCTGGTTTTTCAAAATGGCAACCAGGGGTCTAATCACGGATGACGCTATCGTGCGACCACAGATAAGTATACCCAGATGCATATACCCAGATGTCTCCCGCAGAACAAAAAACCAACCAACAAACGCTTTCAATAATAGCCGACAAGAAGTAATATTGCGGAGAGAAAAATTCAAAGAGAACATCGAAGAGTGATCACTATACCGATTGCTTGTATTTATGATATTGAACCATCGTAAACAAAGGAGTTGTCATTGGCTTTGTGTAGAATCCATCTAAGCGGCATATTCCACTGTGTAAGCTAGGTAGGTCATCATCGGTTTTATCCAATGAATGGGACCAGCAGCATAATAGGAAAAGTATACCCATCGTCAATTTTTGATCCGCCGTGCTTTACAGTCTTGCTAGCTGAAACTTGCCGTTTTTTCGCCTGCGGACAAATGCCCTGATCGCAGGAGTAACAAATAAAACTATTTTGGATTCGTCCGTCCATAATATATTGAGACATTTAGAAGGTTCCCAGTTCAGGAGTTCTTATTCAATGTTTATAGCATTCATTTGTGCTAATAAACCATTCCGGGAAACGAAGATTTGGAAACTCGATGCATTTTTGTACAATTGTTTCACTTATTTTTGGCATAATTGGTTCCTCAAAGAAAAATTCGGTACACACTTCTACATGTAAACGGCTTAATTCAAAATATTTTTCTGATGGCCACAAAAACAATGGTTTGGTATTGTAATTTGATAAGCCATATTCTTTCAGCTTTATTAACACCTCTGTTAAATTTAAAGTTTTTTTGGTTTTCGAAACAGCTTCGACACATTTCTGACAAATACTTTTCATTTTGCTAAGAGTCTTGAAGAAACAGTATCCAGCAAAATATCTCACTGAAACTTCATCGACTTTGGGTATTATAACAAAAATTTAATTCTCTTCATTTAAGTTGTTGCAAATTTCCTCGATTCTGTCTCTGTGTTTTAGCTACATATGACGATATTTTCTTCTTCATTGTGTGTAAACGTGCTCCAATCAAGGGTGAGGTAGTCAGAATCGTCCTCTTGGCAGTTAGAGAATTTTGAGTTAAACAAAAAATGTAAAGACAAAAATTTAGCTAACAAGCATCCAAATACTGCTAAAGTTGGATTGTTTTTATTGTCATTTCGCGCTCTTATTCTGCCAAATGGATTGGTTAAATTTATTTAAATTTAAGTATTTAATCGTTTGGTGATTATTAAATACTTTATTCTGGATGTACAGAATGCTTTCAATAGTAAGTACCAGGGCATCATTTTTAGATAAGAAATCATTTCATAAATAAAATCTATTTTTGTGTTATCCCTTGAGAGCGATGGATTGCCTATTAAAATATCAAATAATCTGTTTATTTTTCTTATGAAAGCTGATGTCGGCTTAACATATTTTTGTAGGTGGGTGGTAAAGCTCACCCATTGCTTCAATCCCACATGCTGCAGACCAACTTGTGCGGCCAAGGCTACATTAATTTTTTCAAAGCATGATGGGTATATATACGCAAAAGTTAATTTTGGACATATTTTAATTGATTTGGTGTTTTCTACATTATATAGGTGTTCGACGACAAGGTCCCGTTACCGGAATTTCAACCGAATTTAAATTGTGCAAAATAATGAAGAGTGGCTTTAAACTATAACTATACATATTTATGTAGTTACTTAAAGATAAGTGCAACGTTGTTAGTAAAGTAAAATGGGTCCTGGTCATTGTAATGCCGAGAAACGTGTTTTAATAAAAATAAAGCTTTTTGAGGGTAAAACTTGCAAATTTATAAGACAAATTGTTGGGTGTTCAAATAAAATGAAAATGAAAAGACGAAACGAAAAGAAGAAACGAAACTAGCCCTCGCCGATGAAAGATAAATAGCAAGATTAGTCAACGTTACCTGTTTATCAGCCTTCTTCTTATTGTTGATGTAGCCATCAACTGCTGGTAAAGAAGAATTTACCTGCCAGAAGTCCCAGAAAAGTACCTCTACTAATTTACGAAAGAACACACGAACCGGGAACTTTCTAAATGGCGCAAAATATTTAGACGCACGAAATAAAATTTTTTTGTGTACTCCTGAGACCAGGACTTTTGTTCGCAGACGAGTGTACTATCAAGATTGTAAAGTACGGCGGATCAATAATTAACGTATGGGTATGCATTCATTGGATAAGACCGATGATGACCGCCGGAGTTTGTGTCAACATAATGAGATAAATCATGCTACCTTACACACAGATGATTATTCTGCTAAGATGGATTATACACAAAACAATGACTCAAACAACCCCTTTGTTTACCATTGTTCAATATCATAAATATAAGCAATCGGTATAGTGATCACTCTTCGATATTCTCTTTGAAATTTTCTCTCCGCATTATTATTTCTTGTCGACTGGCTGTTTCTCATTCTGTTATTGAAAGCGTTTGTCGGTTAGTTTTTCAAGACGAAAACCAGTATTTTGTTCAGGGTGAGACATCTGGGTATATTTGTCTGTGATCTGGGTATACTTGTCTGTGGTGTATACTTATCTGTGATTTTACGGAGAAATATCAGCTCCAAGCACAGCACAATTTCTCCTCTGAGATAAACCAAACACTGGGAAAAATCACAAACAAAATTATCCCTATAATTGATGTATCCGAGTCACAAACAGTATCGAATAACCTGAACAATTGTCTAAAGAGACCAACAGTACTCAGAAAAAAATATATCACCTTAATATAGCAACACACACTGATCCGTTTTTTACATTGTACTTTTAGCACACCATAAGTACATATTTTTTCAACCCTACTTATTCGTATCGACCACATTCATCTACATATTAGAGTTGCACAAAACAGTTCCTTTGCCGAACCGAACATGGAACGGTTCCTTCGTGGAATAAAATGAGCTGCAAAGAAGTTATCAGGTTGTAAAAAACCTAAAGAATTCCGCCTCGTCTTCAATTTCAACGCTCATTTGCAATGACATTTCAGCTGTCAGCCCTTTGGACAAAGCAAATCTGTTAGCTGCACATTTTGCAGCCAGCTCAATGCTTCCAGATTGCGCTCTATCCGCGCTTGTACTCGAGAGCGTACATTTTTTCATGGGACAAGGAAAAAGAGTACTTAAAGATCTAAACGTACACAAATCCGCTGGCCCGGATGGTATCTCACCCGTTCTTCTGAAGAGGTGTTCTTCTACGTTGGCAAAACCACTGCGTAAGCTTTTCCATCTGTTCTACTCTTTAGGGCTCTTTCCGAGTATGTGGAAAACAGCATTTGTCCAGTCCGTCCCTAAAAAAAGGCGAACCATCTTCACCCACCTCCTACCTACCCATAGCACTTATGTCCCTACTTTCCAAGGTCATGGAAACGCTGATAAATCGTCAGCTCATGAAATATCTTGAAACTCGAAAGCGTCTTAATGACCGGCAATACGGCTTCCACAGCAACAGGTCCACTGGTGATTTGATGTCTTATCTCACCGAAAAATGGAACCAATCTTTGCATTAATATTTCTTGTCGAAAATGCGTGATTTTGGAGTCGACGAGTCTGTTCTTCAATAGATTAGAAATTACCTTTAGAACCGTTCAATACACGTTGTATTGGATAGGTTCAAGTCTGATATTCACCATATTAATGCTGGTGTTCCCCAGGGCTCCGTTTTGTCTCCGACACTCTTCCTCAGTTTTATAAATGATCTCCTGTCTGTCACTTCTAATCCAATTCACTCCTTCGCTGATGACAGTACCCTCAGCTTTTCATATTCGTTTCTCGGCTCTCGTCCCTCCTCTTCGGCCATTGACTTGGAACGGCAGCGTATGTTAAGCTCATTAAATTCCGATCTTGACAGCATAATTGATTGGGGTAAAAAGAATAGAGTGGAATTTGATGCTTCCAAAACTCAGTGCTGTCTACTGCCACTCAAGCGTTCCCAAAACAACCATTATCTATGAATGGCTCTGACATAGTTGAAACTGAACAACTTTCCATCCTCGGTATGTGTATCAACTCAACACTACCAGGTATACCGGTATGAAATGAAAATACATGAAATGAAAATAAAACACTAATTATTAATGGGAAAGTAAAAACATTTTATTCAAAGTATTGGCCATTGTTTTCTACACATTTTGACCACCTTTCTGGCAATTTGTGAATACGACGCCAATAAAATTGTTCGTCTTTTAAAGCAAACCAATCAGACACCCAATTTTCGACCTCCTCGTAGGAATCAAAGTACTGCTCAGCCAATGCGTGTCCCATCGATGAAAACAAATGGTAGTCGGAAGGATCCAAGTCTGGTGAATACGGCGGGTGGGGTAGCTGCTCCCAGCCAAGTGTTTTGATTGTATCCTGAACCGGTTTTGCTTTGTGTGCAGGTGTATTGTCATGGAGCAAAATTACCTTGCCGTGTCTTCTGGCCCATTCTGGTCATTTCTCGATCAATGCATGGTTCAAATTGATCATTTGTTGTAGGTAGCGATCAGTATTAACGGTTTCACCAGGTTTTGGGAGTACGTGGTACAGCACACCTTTCTGGTCTCACCAAACACACAGCATTGTCTTCTTGCCGAATCCATCTGGTTTTGCAGTCGATGTTGATGGTTGTCCAGATTAACCCATGATTTTATCCGTTTAGGATTCTTAAAATAAATCCATTTTTCATCGCCAGTAACAATCCGATGCAAAACCGACTTTCTTTCGTGTCTTGAAGCAAAAATTTCACAAGTGTTTTTTCGGTTTTCCATCTGTCTTTCATTCAATTCATGTGGCACCCATTTTTCACACTTTTGGATCTTTCCCATAGCTTTTAAACGGTTAGAAACTGTCTGTTGTGCAACATTTAACATTGCTACCATTTGCTTTTGACTCAAAGTGTCATCTCCATCCAATATCGTTTGCAATTCGGCGTCTTTAAACTTTTTTGGTGGTCTTCCACGTTCTTCATTTCTCACATCAAAATCATTATTTCTGAACCGTTGAAACCATCTTTTGCATGTTGCTTCTGATAGAGCATGATCTCCAGCACTTTTCTTCAAATGAAAACAAAAAAATAATGTTTTCCGCAAATCATCACTTTCTGGTACAAAATTCGACACTTTTAACACGATCAAAAAATATGATGTTGTGACTTGATGCATACTAAATATTTTTCATAGGTGTCATAGCAAACAAACAAAAAAAAAATTAAGGGCTCGTTCACAACAAATATTCCCTATCAAGACATTTGTATCTTGGCGCTCACTTCATACTGGTATACCGGTAAGTTGGAATGATCACATATTCGAGATCGCCAAAAATGCAGCGAAATGTCTAGGTTTCATAAAGCGATGCAAGAAATATTTCACCCCTTCTGACCTGGCAACAATATATAAGGCGTAAATCTGCCCAAAGCTTGAGTACAACGCTACTATCTGGTCCGGTGCTTCTAAGACCTCCCTATTCTATGGAATGGACGTACAGTTAAGTTTAGGGACTCGTTCTTCAGCCGCACCACACGAATATGGAATGCTCTTTCCAGCCCAATTTTTCCCCCCCATTACAATCCACAGGCATTTAAAACCAATGTGCATCGATACCTCCTTTCCCTCTCGTACTCTTTACCTTCGGCCCGTGCTGTGACTTACTTCCAGTCATTTAAGGGTATAAGCAATCCCTTTAGTGCGCGCCAATTATAAAAAAAAATCGGTTCAGGAGCTAGTTCCGAGAAACTATTTGGTTCCGAGGACCTATTTAGTTCCGAGAAGATGTTTAGTTCCACTTCCAATGTTGATATGGACTAGAGTTCCGCAAAACAGTTCCTTTGCCGGATCGAACATGGAACGGTTCCTTTGTGGAAAGGAATTAGTTCCAGGAACTAGTTCCGGGGACCTATTTAGTTTCGAGGAAATATTTAGTTCCGACGGCCTATTTGGTTCCGAGGACCTATTTAGTTCCGAGGGGATCTTTGTTGTATAGGAAATACTTCATAAGAAAATGAGCAGTTTGTAAATGTTTTAAAATTAAATCTCCATAAACTACTTTTACTACTCTATAAATGTTATATCTGTGTTTCTACTTATTACAATTGAAACAATATGTTTTTAAATTTCAAAGAACGTTAATATACCCAAACAAGATTTGAGCATTTGGGTAGCAACAAAACTAGTCAAAAACATCGGAAATGTTTCATGAAATGTCAACAAAACAAAGTGGGCAGCATGTTAGCTGAAACAACATTCAGAACTACCGTAGCAGACATAGTTCCGGGACCGATGTAGTTCCCGGACCTATATAGTTCCAGGGCCGACGTAGTTCCGGACATAGTTCCGGAACTACTCAACTCTGGTTGCATGTCCATGGAACTATGTACTAATAGTTCCATAAGCATGTTCAGGCTCAAACACGTATTGGTTTCCGGAACAAAAAGGTAAGGAGGAGAAGGAATATGTTGAATATGTTTCTCACTCTTCTTATCATACCGCAATATACAGTGTTTGACGTAAGGTTGACAGTGTACATCATACAAAAAAGACAAAGAAATACACAAGTAACAACAAAATTTGCGACTGATACATGTGTCTGAAATATATTTTTTGGGTTGCGTGATGTTTCAATTCACACATGTTTCTGTCATGTTTGAGCCACCGAACATGTCGAGGCTATCGGACATGCTTAAGGGGAATATGTGAAACGATCGGAACTAGTTCGACAGAGGAAATAGGTCCAGGAACTATGTAGGTTCGGAACTACACAACTCTTATATGGACGGCGGTTAACAATACTAAATAGTTCCATTTCAGACACATGTTTGAATAAATGGTGTTGTGGCATTCCAGACACATGTTTAAATAAATGGTACAGTGTAAGGATTGGTGGAGAAAAAAGTACAAGTGGATTAATTTCATTTTTCGATTTAATTCAATTTATTAAAACAACATATGACAACGCATATATGTATATGGATGCGTAAGTAAATTCCATGCTCTTCCTTTATTCTCAAACAACTAAGAAGCTTTAATACAGTCCTGAAAGGACTAATTGAACACAAGCTGAGGACATCCATCTTGAACTGTTGAGACTACAACCCTCGTTTAAAATTAGTATCCAGTGCTTGGAAACTGCCTGGCCCAAAAAATTTTTGTGGTATATTTAGTACCTCATAAGAAAATGAATACTTAGTAAATGTTCTAAAACTAAATCTTAATAAACTCCTACTACTACTACATACATGTTTCACTCGTTCACAAATTTTCTTCTACCTGTTACAATTGAAACAATATGTTTTAAATTTCAAAGAATGTTGATATACCTGAACAAGATTCGAGCAATTGTCTGGCAACAAAACTAGTCAAACAAATCTTAAATGTTTTATGAAATGTCAACAAAACAAAGTGGGAAGCATGTTAGCTGAAACAATATACGGAACTTCCGCAGTAGATATAGTTCCAGGACCGATGCAGTTCCCGGACCTATATAGTTCCAGGACCGATATACAGTGAGCGTCAAAAGAAAGTGTAGACCTCCACATAGTATTTTTAATATTTCATACCAACGAATGGTTGATATCATTTTATGAAATATTTATGTACGTTTTGTAAGCAGTTCATTCGTAAGCATTTTACAAACAAAACTTACCAAAATGGCTAATAACAAAATAATAACAGCAATATAACAAAAATTACTTCATATTTTACGCGTCAAACGTAAACGTAACGTAGAAATTGCCCTTTACATTCGTTTTTTTTCAGTTTTCACTTCGACTATTGTTACTTCAAAGGGATATCTCATTGTCTTGTTTATTCTTAAGGAAAGTAGTTGGTTTTGTGTTTGAAGTATCAATATCATCCAAAGATGGGAAAGCGAAGTTCAATTGAAACCCGAAAACTTGTATTGCAATTTAATCAGGAAGGGAAGTCATTACGGCAGAAAATAGTTAGCAGACACTATAATACAGTAAAAAAAAATATTGATAAATTTAAACAGTTTTGAGATGTCAAAGATCGACCTCGTACCGGCCGACCAACGAGATTGTCTAATGGTGAAGTACGGTCTATTGTTAAAAATCGCAGAAGACATAAGCCTTTCTTCAGAAGTTCCCGTAATGAATTATATGGCAGAGTGCCTCGAAAAAAACCTCTCATTTCAGAAACGAACCGAAAGCGACGTCTGCTTTACGCCCAAAAGTGTAAAAATGAGGTTTTTCCATTCTGGAATAATGTTTTTTGTAGTGATGAAAGCAAATTTGAAATACTTGGACCAAAAAAGCAGCCCAATATATGGAGAGTCAAAAACACCGAATTTGAAATATAATTTCAACGGTCAAGCATGGTCGGGGTTCGGTTATGTTCTGGGGCCATACGCATCAGGTGTTGGAAACCTGTTTATTGACAGCACAATGAATATATATGATTACCTCAATATTTTTAGGGAAAATTTACCACCGAGTGTTGATTGGGCTTAAGTCAATCATGGGTCTTCCAACAGGACAATGATCCCAAACATACGGCCAAATTGGTGAAGGAATGGGTACACTATCGCGCACCTAAGCAACTGGATCATCCTCCGGTATCCCCAGCCCTTAAACCGACAAATCATTTGTGGGAATATCTAGATACGCAGACTCGAAAACGTGCGATAACCAGCAAAGACTCCTTGAACTCGGGTTTGCTAGAAGAATGTTTATACATTTTATGCCGAGGAGACTAGAAGCTGTTTTGAAGTCCAAAGGAAAGCAGACAAAATATTAATTTAAAAAATTCCATCTTTTTCGTGAACTGTACACTTTTTTTTTTGATGCATTAAATATGAAGTTTCTTATGCTATTGTGTAATTATTATTTTGTTATTACTTTTTTCGTTATTTTTTTTTACTCAAATGTTAGTAAATGAACTTTTTATTAAATGTAAATAAATATTTCATAAAAAAAAATATAAAGCTATTCATCGTAATAAAATGTTGAAAATGGAATTTGGTGTTGTACACTTTCTTTTGACGCTCAAAGTAGTTCTGGGACCGATATAGTTCCGGACATAGTTTAAGTCCGCATTACATGTCCATGGAACTATGCACTAATAGTTCCATCAGCATCAGAGACCAATAGGTTCCTTCCTTATTGGTTTCTGATCAGCATGTTCAGGCTCAAACACGTATTGGTTTCCGGAACAAAAATGTAAGGAGGAGAAGAAATATGTTGAATATGTTTCTCTCTCTTCTTATCACACCGCAATATACAGTGTTTGACGTAAGGTTGACGGTGTACATCATACAAAAAAGACAAAGAAATACACAAGAAACAACAAAATTTGCGACTGATACATGTGTCTGAAATATATTTTTTGAGTTGCGTGATGTTTCAATTCACACATTTTCAATGTATCTGTCATGTTCGAGCTACCGAGCATGTCGGAACTATGGAACATGTATAGGAGGAATATGTGGAACGATCGCAAACTAGTTCCGACAGTGGAACTAGGTCCAGGAACTATGTAGGTTCGGAACTATACAACTCTACTACGTATGTATATATTTTCTGAATCTATTTATTGATGCTCAAGTTCGTACCTCGAATGTGGACAATGCTTTCCCCCTGATTACTGTATTGCTTTTCACAAACCTTTGCATTTTTGCTGCCAAATGGTGCTGTCATTGTCTTAAAAGTGTAATAGAATGTTTGACCAAACCTTTTGCTTATCCCGAAAGAGATGCTTTCTTCATCTTTTAATTTATACATTGTTCGTTTGGTTTTAGTAAAATCAACCAAAAGCTGTCTAAATATGCTGCATGGTGGCCTTCACTTTGATATCTACTAGAAACATATGAAGAAAGAGATGGTTGACTGAACAGCTGAATTCGCCTGGGCCCATCCCAATTTATGATTTGTTGTTAAATATATCCTAATATATGCTTATGCACGTTGCTATATATTATAAAATACGATGTCAAATGGAAGGGAGCGGGGACAAGGGAGTCTACTGTTTCCTTCCCTTATTTGTTTCTGTAAAAAACAATACAATAAGAATATGCATGCAGCATGACCCCAATGACAAAAAGAGGGACCATTACTAGCAATATTTTAGAATATAAAAGGACTTGTATTTATTTATATTCATCAAACTATGGGTTTCCTGTTAAAGTGACTCATTTCCGAAACAAAAAGCTTTCAAAGACCCTAGGTAGTATAAGAGTTAAAATAAGTAATTAGCGAAGTAAACCGCTGTTATTTACACACAATGCGCACATGTGTGAATCAGTTACATCGGATATATCTCAAATAAGAAACTTTGGTCACAACTACGCCTAACCCCTAGAAATCAATCAATCCTTATTCCTATTTTATAGATATTTCAACAAGAAAATGTCAAACGAATTTACTACGAATGAATGAAAGGAATGAATATCAGTTCATCTTTACACTCCTTTGGAGTGTTTAGTTTTGGAGAACATTTATTCTTTCCAGCTAAAAATTGTACCTTCATTCCAATCCTTAGGCACGGAAAACACATGCGCATCGGACCTTCTCTCCATCTTTTCATCTATAACTACGGATGTGTTATGAACATTTAAACCGCGTTCTAAAGGGTTTAAATGGCCATAACATGCCCGAAAGTATAGAGAAAGACAGCAAAAAGAGGCCTGGTGGACATTGGATTTAAGTTATGAAAAAAAAAAAAAACATTTAAGCGAACGACCAGCCAGAAGAAGTAATCCAATGAGCTGCAACAACACCTCGGGATTTGAAGAGACAACGAAGTCATTCAGTGGAATGATGAAGACTAACAATAACAGAAAAAAGGAACAAATGTCTATTAGGACAAGAACTGCGAAGTGGAAAGAGATTAAATGTAACATATGTCAAACATAAATAAGTGGTATCTTTTTGTTTTCAATAATGTTTACGAGAGTGTATCTTGCTCATTGAAGACACACTGAGCCCGCAGTTTTTAAATTTTCTTATTTGTGATTATGACGCAAATTAATTCACAGTCTTTTAATATTTAAATCGAGGTTATTTTGAAATTTAATTTAACTAAAATAAAATGCATGTTCAATTAAACATTCTGCTTGATGGTTCTCACCACCTTATGCTTTCAGTAATTTCAGTATAACTTAATAGTGTGCTTTGATTGCACACTTATGTTTGGATTCTACTATATAATTTCCCAGCTTTGTGGTTTCTTTAAAAAAAACAAACGGCTACACAAGCAGTTACGGTTACAAATCAATTTAAGAAATTTTGTTAGTTTTGTTTCTCATATTGTTAGTTAATAGTTACAGTTACCTCCTTCTTAAAGAATTATTTTTAATGGCCTAACGACGATTACCATCAATTAACAAATTTATTTGACGCAAATTTGAATAGCTGCATAGATGAAGAATATTTTAACACACCTGTATTCAAGAGAATAATATATAGTTAGTTTGATTTTTTCAATCAAATAAATCTAAGTGACTAGTACAACCATTCGTTGTTTTTAATTCGTATAGTATAGTTACACATTACAATATTTTTACTGTCAAATTCATATGCATCTCTTAATAAAACAATTTACACCTAAGCGGATTTTAGTGAAAAAGTTTTTGAGAAATGAATATAGAGAAAATTTAATATAGATTTTACAAAAGATTTTATGAAAGAAAAAAAAATTGTTTTCAGTTGAAAAATTAAATAAAACCTTATTATTGTTGCTTCCTCAAAGCACATTTGATCGAATAATAGATCACGCTGATATTCTATAAAGAGAACCACAGTCGTGTACATGTACATGTATATGACTCATGGAGTACATTCTTTCTTACTTCATCGAATCTAGAAAAAACTTTCTATTTCATATATTTCCTGTAAGAATTAATACATTGCGTTGCTATGTCATCATAAATGAATACTAGACTGATGGACTTTTCTTCTTAACAATTCCTTTTTTTGTGGCTTGAGCTTTATTCGATTATTATTTCATTTTTTTTTTTGAATAAACTATTATAAAAGCGAATGTGTGTCATAACTTTTTATTTATATTTAAGTGCCAAATAACAGTAAAAAAACATTTACATTTTACATTTAATTACATGAAAACAAGAAAATACTGACTCGTGAAAGAATGTAATATTCTGTCAAAGTCAGTGCATGCTAAATATATGTGAGTTTATAAATGTATTTTGTATACTAGGTTTTGGAGGGGTGTACTGGGCGATACGATAAGTGCATAAGTGCATAATGTTGCCTTCAATTTTCAACTTTGTGGGTGTTGTAAGGTCAGACGAGAGAGCTTTCGTCAGTTCAAATACAGCGCGTAATCTTTCGTAAGATTAAGAAAATCTAAGTGTATGGACACGAATCGTAAGTATGCGTGCTGACATACATTATAAGTTAAAGTCTATTGTAAGGCTGCATCATATGCAGGTAGTTTTGAATGATGCTCGTACGCATTTATTCTTGCGGTGTTACTGACTTATATATGTTTACTTTAATTAAATTCGGTAATTTAATTAAATTAATTAAATTAATACATAATCAAATACTTCTCTTCAAGATCTAAAAAAATCATGCTACTGTATTGCACACTTACAAGCACACATAAATTTGTACATAGACACGTAGCTTAATATGTCCTTAATATTTACCACAGAAAAGACGTCGATTAGTCACACAACATGGAATACAAGGGTTAAATATTGGAACTTGAACTTGATCATATTTAATCGCAAAATCAAAACAAGTGACAAATATTTTTTTAGAGCGGACTGTAAAGTAAAAGTTATAAAAAGACTGCTTTAGATATTTACACGATATCTTAAACACTGCCAAGCTGAATATAATAAATAAATGAGTCTATTTATGAAAACGCATATAGAAATTTATAAAAGTTCTGTTATGTTTAACTAAAGAAACGATCGCAATAACAATAGCCTTCTGTTAATGTTAGATAAAGTATGTTAGTATTTACATATATCCTTATTAAATATTACTCAACAGAGATTTTAAATTCGTTTTGTTGTTTCTAATTCGGCTTTTTATATTTCATTATTCGATGCAGATATTACTAAAATACCTTTTCTGAATCTTTCCGTAAAATATACTTAATGCAAAAAAAACCAGAATGCCTGCCACATTACATTTATTCGATTGTATTAATTCTTCTTTATACATAAACCATTAGATGACTACGGTGTGGTTCAGTGGCAATAAACTGAAAATTTCTTTTCATTTTTGTGCATGGCTGAAGATATCGCAGTGCTTTGGCTATGCACCAAGGTTAAAAGAGCATTAGCTTTAATATTTAAACGCTGGTTTTCAAAACACGATTGATTCATTATTTTGCTACAGGAATATAAACGTCAGAAGTAACACCAGCAAGCGCAGTGGATACCATATTCTGCTGTTGGGAATTAACTCTGCTCTTAATATTCACGTATATTGTATTTATAAGGTTAGTGTTCGATATTTGTTTATGTAAAATAGCGAGATATACTCGCAGGGTGGCAGTTGGCTCTTACACATACCTTTCTTTCGGTTGTCCACAACAAAGCTGCTGGTTAAGATATTGTCCGCCCAGAAATACTTGATCAGTTACTTGTGGAGAGTGATTACGAATTTGCAGGTACAGTAAATTGTAGACTTGCCAAGGTTTTCTGTACTTTGGTATAAAAGTAATCGTGTTGACACTGGTGAAGGCAGTTCGGTTGGATCGGTTGCTGGAATACAATTGATTAGCAGCGAATAGAGGCTTACAATAATATTTGTAGCAGTCTATTTTGCAAAATAAAATATATATCAAAATGTTAAAATTTGTGAGTGTTTATTTATACCAAGCAAAATACTTGTGCCTACTTGTATGTGATTCGTATTTAAAATTGCAATAACTTTCAGCTAATAATCTCAGCTCTCGCAGCAGTCGTCATGGGTCAAGGATATAATAGGAACCCACAAACAGCTGCTATAATTAGCGAACAAAGATACTTGTCAGGCGATGGAAAATTTGGAGCCGCTTATACTCAGGAAGATGGAATTAATTTTAAGGAAGAAACAGATGCAGATGGAACACGTCATGGTAGTTATAGCTATGTCGATCCAACTGGACAGCGTCGCACAATTTCATACACTGCCGGAAAAAACGGGTAAATATACATTGAAAGTGCTGCCAGCAACTGCAACGACACGCCCAGTTTGATTTCATTTGTGCTGCTTCATGCTTCCGAATTATATACAGCGGAAGTGTTTTGTGTTGCAAAAATTATATTTAGCTAGTATTTTTGCACTCGTTTTGTTATTTTTTTTAATATGTACAGTAATGTAGTAAATCATGGCTTCAATACTTTTATTCTAGATTCCAACCAAGCGGTGAGCATTTACCAGTACCTCCACCAGCACCACCACAAATAGCACCATCTCCCGGATATCAACCACAGCCTCAATATCAACCACCGAGTAATACTTACCGGGCACCTAGCAACGACTACGACGATGGAAGCTATGACCCACGCTACAATAATCCTACTTTTGGTCAACAGTCATATCGTGCACCACAACCATCTTACAATCCAGTTCCTAGCCCACCCCAACAGCCTGCATATAACCAGAACTATCAACCTGCTCCACAACAATACCAACCACCACCACAATATCAGCCGACAACACAAAGTCCACATAGGTTCCAACCACCTGGAAAACTTTCTCTGAATCGTACTCCAGATGGATTCAGCTACAGTTTTAACAAGGTCTAAGAAACAATAAACTATTTTTGCAAGCAAAGCATAAATATTGATTGACATGTGTACTTAATGAATTAAATGTACATACATTATATACATAGGTGGCTGGCGTCAGACTTTAATAATTAAAATATGCTAAGGCTACTAACACGGGATCTATTGAAATTGACTTAAAAGGTCATTTCCTAATATTATACTAGTTATTGTGAACTGCAGCATACTAGCTGCAAGAAGTTTGCAGGCACATTTTTGTTGAGTATTTAACTGTGATCCAACAACAATTACGTTATATGTTATCAAAAAAGTTCTGAATAACAAAGGAAATGTTTTCGGTAAACTAGTTTGGGGACTAGAAAAAAAACTAGTTGTCACTGTTGCGTATCCGCGTGCACGTGCGCAGTAATTCGCGTGTAACTATTTTTTTATTGTAAGAGTATGGTATGTATATGTATGTATGTATATATACGTATGTATATATGTATATAGTAGCAGTATAATAAAGCATTGCATATCGATTCGGGGCCTTTCTGTGAAATTGTATATATATATATATACATATATAAATATATATATATATATATATATATATATATATATATATAAAATATATATACATATATATGTATATTGCCGCCAAGTCGTAGCGGGTAGAGTGTGACACTCACACGCCGAAGCTACAGGTTCGGTTCGCGGCTGAACCCCTCGAATTTTTCACGGCACCACCTCTTTCGAGCTGCTGACAACACTCAAAGAGTAATAACTGTTGAGAAGCTTTTTCTTAGACAGTTAATACTCTTTGAGAGTTGTCAGCAGCTCGAAAGTGGTGGTGGCATAAAAAAATCGAGCCGCGAATCGAACTCTGACCTTCGGCGTGTGAGTGCTGCACTATACTTACTACGCACGCCACGGCGGCTGGATCGGAGTGCTAGAGTGGTTGGTCCCATTAAATTATTATTATTTTTCTTAGGTCTTAAAATTGAATTCCTACCTTGTTGTAAATCACACCAAATTTAACTTTGATCAACTTACAAATACCACTTAGCCGTTCATAAACTCCCCCGGGTATATGCGTATCGCGTTTACTCGGGTAGAGTAGTCGGATTCCGAGAATTTACAAATGGTGTCATTTAAATCCACTTGAGACATAAGCCCAACAATCGGTGAATAGCAGTGTTCGTGTTGCTAGTCCTACGACAATAAACGAAGAAACGCTAGCAGCAATTGCAAAAACAATAGTCATCACGCTAGAACTCCTTTAATTTCAATCGAAAGGCTACTGTTACCGATATAAGAGCCATAACTGCTCTTAAGTAATCGCCACATTTAATGCCGACGATGAGCATGAAGAAATAAAAGAAGAGGAAATGACTCTGAAGAAACTCGAACAGGAATTGGCGAAGCTCGACGCTCAACGCCTTAACTTAGAAGGCAGCACAAAGATTGAAACAGCAACCAAAAAGGCACTACAGCGAAGAAGCAGCAACAACAACAGCGACCGAAGAAAAAAACACTCTACTTCTTGCTAGTATCCAAGTATTCTATTGCATTAAAGTTACCAGGTATACCGGTATAAAGTGAGCGTCAAGATACAAATGTCTCGATAGGGAACATTTGTTTTGAACGAGCCCTTATTTTTTTTTTGTTTGTTTGCTATGACATCTGTGAAAAATATTTAGTATACATCAAGTCATTGAACAGACAACATCATATTTTTTTATCGTGTTAAATATGTCGAATTTTGCCCCAGAAAGTGATGATTTGCGGAAAGCATTCATTTTTGAAGAAAAGTGCTGCAGAGTCGCATCGAGTGCTTGTCGAGGCATATGATCATGATCATGCTCTATCAGAAGCAACATGCAAAAGATGGTTTCAAGGGTTCAGAAATAATGATTTGGATGTAAGAAATGAAGAACATGGAAGACCACCAAAAAAGTTTGAAGACACCGAATTGCAAACGATATTGGATGGAGATGACACTTTGATTTTGCACAACAAAAAATTTCTGACCGTTTAAAAGCTATGGGAAAGATCCAAAAGTGTGGAAAATGGGTGCCACATGAATTGAATGAAAGACAGATTGAAAACCGAAAAACCACTTGTGAAATTTTGCTTCAAAGACACGAAAGAAAATCGGTTTTGCATCGGATTGTTACTGGCGATGAAAAATGAATTTATTTTAAGAATCCTAAACGGAAAAATCATGGGTTAATTTGGGACAACCATCAACATCGACTGCAAAACCAGATCGATTCGGCAAGAAGACAATGCTGTGTGTTTGGTATGACCAGAAAGGTGTGCTGTATCACGAGCTCCTAAAACCTGGTGAAACCGTTAATACTGATCGCTAGCGACAACAAATGATCAATTTGAACCATGCATTGATCGAGAAACGACCAGAATGGGCCAGAAGACACGGCAAGGTAATTTTGCTCCATGACAATGCACCTGCACACAAAGCAAAACCGGTTCAGGATACAATCAAAACACTTGGCTGGGAGCAGCTACCCTACCCGCCGTATTCACCAGACTTGGCTCCTTCCGACTACCATTTGTTTTCATCGATGGGACACGCATTGGCTAAGCAGCACTTTGATTCCTATGAGGAGGTCGAAAATTGGGTGTCTGATTGGTTTGCTTTAAAAGACGAACAATTTTATTGGCGTGGTATTCACAAATTGCCAGAAAGGTGGTCAAAATGTGTAGAAAGAAATGGCCAATACTTTGAATAAAATGTTTTTACTTTCCCATTAATAATTAATGTTTTATTTTCAAAAATAAAACTTCACTTCATACCGGTATACCTGGTAATAGTATACGAGGGTTGTTCAATATATTCTCGGTATCGATACAAAGGAAAATGTGAATTCAATTTAAATTATTTTTCAATAAAATCTCTCCCAACATCAATGCAACAGGAGCGTTGTCATGAAGAAGCAACACACTCGCTGCGAGTTTACCCCGTCTTTTCTTTTTAATTACCTCCCGCAAATTATGCAAAGTTGAAGCGTAGGATGTGGCGTTGATGGTTTTCCCCTGTTTTTTTGTACTCAATCAGCAAGATTCCCTTTGATTCCCAAAAAACTCTGACCATGAGCTTTCCGGCAGACGGAGGGACTTTAAACTTCTTCGGGGGGTCTGCTCCTTTTTTATGCCACTGCATGGACTCTTTTTTGCTTTCAGGGTCATTGTGGTGAGCCCATGTTTCGTCCCCAGTAACAATTTGATCCATAACACCGTCCGCGTTCTCACTACACATCTCCAAAAGCACTCCACAGCATGCGATTCTCACTTTTTTC
Organism: Eristalinus aeneus; assembly: GCA_955652365.1. Classification (NCBI taxonomy): domain Eukaryota; kingdom Metazoa; phylum Arthropoda; class Insecta; order Diptera; family Syrphidae; genus Eristalinus; species Eristalinus aeneus. Next base: position 60,031,342 of record OY019130.1, on the reverse strand, counting down.
TGAAGCGCTGTAAGCATTCGTGACACCCACCTTTCACTGACCTTTGAAAAGTTAAGATGGTCATGAAGAATGGTGTGAATGATACCAGTTGAAAGCTTGGTGATCTCTGTCATTTTCACCTTTATTCGGCCATCCTCAAGAACCACTTTCCACTTCTTTGATGCTTTCTCCCGTACAAGCAGTAGCCGGGGCGCCGGAGCGGGGGTCATCTTCAATGCTCTCTCTGCCTCCCTCGAACTCACTTCACCACTTTTGCACAGTTGATAATGAAGGTGCGGAACCCTGGTAAACAGCCATCATCTTTTCATGAATAGTTTTTTTTAACTTTTTCCTTGCTAAAAGAGATTGCAGCCACGAGCCAACATTCCCGCAAGCCGCCAAGAACGTCGTCTCCGCCAACGATTGCAGCCACGAGCCAACATTCCCGCCAGCAACCACGAACGACGCCTTCGAGAACGACGCCTCCGGCACCCATTGCCGCCACAAGCCAACATTCCCGCCAGTGCCAAGAACGACGCCTCCACCACCATCTTCCGGCACAAGCGCCTGCAAGAAAGCTAACAGCGAGGAAAACATGGTGCAGTGTGACCTTTGTCCTGCCTGGTACCACTACGCGTGCGCCAACGTTGACAGCTACATCTGTGATGAGGAATGGATCTACCCCACATGTCAAGGTAGGATTTCTTTATCTAGTAACCCCTTAAGGGAATCTGTGTTTGCTGCGAACAAAGCCTTAAGTACCCAGAATAAAGGGAAAAACTTAGATATACGCTTACATAGTTTAAGTGCCAGCGTGATCAACGGCGCGTTACACGCGAGTCCCGTTACGCATACGCCCGCTGTCTTTGTCGCAGGCGTCTCAGGCGATTTGAAATTTTCATCGGCGATTACTACTGCCGTCGCTCCTGATGCTCTAAGTCAGTTAGCGGGTGTCGACGACCATGTTCCTGCTACTGTTTCACAGTGTGTTGAGCCTGCCTACGCCTCTAGTGGTTCTACTTTGTCCCAAGATAACGCCATTTCCACAGAGGCCGTCTTACCATCGTTAACTCTTGCCATTGCGGAGGGAGTTTCTGTCTCCCCATTGCAAGCTTCCAATTTTACAACTCCACGTCGACGGCTTCGTCTAGTAAACGCATTCAACTGGAGCTACAAAGACTAGAAGAAGAAAAACTTTTGGACGAGAAGCTGTAGAAGGACGAGTTGGAACGTAAAAAAAGAAAGGGTGCGGAATATTTTAGCCAAAAAGTATGCAATACTAACGCGGCTTCAGGACTCCGATAGTCATGAAGAGGAAAAAAAACGAGAATACCGTCATCAGGTTTTGTTGCGAATCCGTCTTGGGTGCCTACTACTACCTACTTCCCGACCATCACAGCCGCGTCATTTGCTCCCGCAGCAACAACAACGATATCAGTTTCCTGTTTTCCCGACTGCACTCACTTCAACCCATGCGTAGAGCCGCGTAAGCTCACATGAATTCGAGCGGTGCGTGACGAATGGGACTGGAGTGCACGCTGACTCTCTCCTAACTCGGAAGCTGTCTATACCCCCTAGTGATAATCCAAAGACTTCTACTGATCTGCACCAGTACTGCCGACGATTCCACCCGCCTACGTCGCACGATCAGCCACCCGCTCTGATGTTTCCGAGGAATCGCGTTGAAGCTGCACCAGGAAGACTTAACCAGATAGAAGACCTACATCCAACTCAACATCGACGACCAACGTGGGACGATCCTGGAACAAGTCCACCAGCAGATCAACAAGAACAACAGTCGGCGGAGCAACATCAAAAGAAAGTCGAACCTTTTTCCCAAGAGTCGTAAGTAACACAAGACTAGCCGCCCTAGTTACCCGAGTACCAAACTGAGATCATGCTTGAGGGGCAATCACCCCACCTTGGTTTCATGCGAAGCCTTTCTAAAACCTCTTCCGCTCTCTGGGTCGCAGCGCCCGATTAAGAATGCAACTCCACACTGAGAAGGGATAGTCCCCTAACCGTCTTGCCTAGTTGTGCTTAAATAATGAACTAGACAAGTCAGCACAGTACACCATCCTCGACTCTACCCGCGATGTTAGGTGATGAACCACAGCCACCACGATACTCCCACAAGGGGGCCTACCGCACGGTCAGGCTGGAACCGAAGTTCCAGGGGCCCCTGACCTCCCGTGGCACCAGAATATAGTCTCTGGTCAAGCTGTCACTACCAGTCAGGTTCCCTCAAAGCCTGGGTCTGTTAGCCGCCATCCGTAGATGGTCTTTTCTCTATCAGTGATTCCGTTGACACTATAATTAGTGATACGGATGTGATTTTGAATCATGTGATTCATAAATCCAGTCACATCATCTGGAGACCTTCTGTGACAGCAGATCCGCCATTCCCGTCCTCTTCCGGCATGTGGCCAAATACCTCTCAGTCCTTGGAATTGACAAGAAATCAAATAGCGGCACGCCTCTTAACATCCCGCGACTTGCATCCCTTTGGGAGGGATCCCAATGAATGGCCACTCTTTATTTCGGATTTCAACCGAAGTACTGAGCTTTGTGCCTTTAGTGAAGAAGAGAACCTAGTCCGCCTGAACCGGGCCCTTAAGGGGGAGGCTCTCAATGCTGTGAGGAGTTTGCTTATGTAACCAAAGTGTGTTCCGCAAATTATCTCGACCCTTAGAATGTTATACGGACGACCCGAAGTCATCATACATACCCAGCTTCAGAAGATTCGATTTACACCAGCACCTAAAGCTGAAAAGCTGGACACCATCGTGGCGTTTGCCCTATCAGTGCAAAATCTCTGCGCTACTGTAGAGGCTTCTGGGCTGGTCGACCACCTGAACAACCCAATACTGCTGCAAGAGCTTGTCGACAAGCTCCCCCCAGGTATACGCCTCAATTGGGCAATATACAAGCAAACCTTGCCCACGTCCGTCTGTGGCCTGTCGTATTTTAACAAGTGGTTACAACAAATCGCTGAGGCCGCCAGCGGGGTTCTCCTACCGTCTGCATCGTCAGTTTTGGGGAAAGGTCGACAAAATAGTATCGTCAAAGAAAGGGGATTCGTCAATGCTCACTTCAAAGAGGAAGACGCAGACAACTTCGTGAACAACAATAAATACCACCCACCGATCTCCAACAAGTGTTGCATATGTGACGATAGATGTGTTTCGGTAGCTGATTGCGTACAGTTCCAGAAACTAAATCGCACAGAGAGGTGTTCAAAGGTAAGAAAGAACCAACTATGCCGATGCTGTTTGGCGAAACACCATAGCAACAGATGTACTTCGCCTTCTGTCTGCGCAGCCAATAATTGCACCCTTAGACACCATCAACTGCTTCCCAACTACCGCAAGGACATTCACCGCCCACCAGAACACCGGGACCATAAAGTTGCTTCACATCGGTCCGCCACTGTTGGCCTACACTCTTGCGAAAAAGAAGGTACGCAGTCGCATAGGAGTCCGGTCATGTTTCGCATAGTGCCAGTCGTCCTGTATGGCAGAGGAACTCAGGTAACTACACTCGCATTCTTGGATAATGGATCGTCGCTAACACTGATGGATGACGAGATAGCAAACCAACTGAAAGTCAATGGGCGGCCGCAACCGCTGTGCATTAAGTGGTCGGGAAATACTTCTAGAAACGAGGACAACTCCATGGTATTCAGTCTTGAGATCTCAAGCACAGAAACTAACGCCGAGAGATATTCGCTGAACGACGTATATACCGTGGAGAACCTGCAGCTACCGCCTCAGGCGTTAATCCCCAACGAGCTTCAATCGAGGTACGCACATCTTAAGGGAACTTCAATAATACCTTACGTCAAGAGCGCCCCACGTCTGCTGATAGGACTGAATAACGCCAAGTTGAGACGTCCGCTTAGATCCAAAGAAGAAGGTCCTACAGACCCTGTTGCCACTTAAACACGCATAGAGTGTGTCGTTCACGGAGCTGATCCGTTGCGACAAGAGGGTTCGGTGGCTCAAATGAAACAACACAGCTTCCACGCTTGCGACTGTAGTGAAACTGACATGCATAGACTCTTGAAGGACTTCATATGCAACGACAATTTCGGAGCGTCGAATTCTTCAAAGCCACTAATGGCCTAATGGACAGCCTGCCCACCGAAGACGAAGCTATTAAGCTAACTAAGGAAGTTCGGTATATACACCAGCAAGGAGGTTTCCACATTAACAATTGGATCTCGAATTCACCCACCGTCCTTAAAGCCCTCAAGGCCGAATCCACCACTCAACTTAATCTGGGTCGTGACGTCGAGCTGGGAACAGAGAAAGTCCTCGGAATGTGGTGGAGTACGTCGTCCGATTGCTTCATTTACATAATGTCAACTTACTCGTGTCGCATGCCTTTTCTTTTCGGTTCCCGTCGCCTCACCAAGCGAGAAGTTTTGCGCACTTTAGTGACCATTTTTGATCCCCTGGGCTTGTTGGCGCACTTTCTTATGTACCTTAAAGTGCTCCTGCAAGAGATTTGGCGATCGCGAATTGAATGGGACGAAGAAATCAAAGATGTCGAATACGAGAAGTGGATTAAATAGACTCGCCACTTACCCGACCTTCAGAAGCTCAGAATTCCAAGATGTTACGTAACCCAGCTGCATATTTTCGTTGATGCAAGCGAAAATGGGTTTGCGGCTGTTGCATATCTCAGAAACAACGAACATAAGTCAGTGGAGTGTAGCCTTATTGGAGCAAGGACTCGAGTGGCACCGATCAAAACTCTATCCATTCCCCGCCTCGAATTACAAGCAGCAGTGCTCGGGCAGAGGCTCGCGAAAGCTATCGTCGAGTCACACAGAATTAAATTCGGCAAGAAATTTTTTTGGTCTGACTCTAAGACTGTCATAAGCTGGATCCGCTCCGAACACCGTAAATATATAATTTGTCGCCTTTCGTGTGAGCGAGATTCTAGATTTCACTAAGATAGCAGAATGGCATTGGGTCCCTACTAAGATGAACGTAGCCGACGAAGCCACAAAGTGGCACAAGCTTCCGGATTTCAAGGTTTCAAATCGGTGGTTTGCAGGTCCCGAATTCCTAAAATTCCCGCTAGAAGAATGGCCTCAAGAAAACACGACTATGCAAAACACCACGATGGAAGAACTAAAAGCATATTAATGTACATACCCGCGGCGAATCACCCGAAAGTGTCCTTCGGTTCAACCATATTTCGAGTTGGAGATTATTGCTTCGAAGCACAGCGTACGTTCTCCGATAGAGACACCAACAATTCCGTAGAACTCAAAACTTAGGCAGTTCGGGCGGATCATTGACGCAAGAGGAGCTTCAACGAGCAGAAAACGTGCTATTCAGAGTAGCTAAAAGAAGTGAGTTTTCCGAAGAAATCGCAGATCTAGAGTCAAGCCGCAACGTGCAAAAGACCAGTACCCTTTATAATCTCTGCCCGATTCTGGATGAGACGAAGATAGTTCGAGCTAACGGAAGAATTCGTTCAATGGACGGTACCAATATCGAGTTCAAGCCGTTAATAATTCTTCCCAGGCAACACAAAATCACTACTCTAATTCTAGAAGACTTCCACTGTCGATATAAACACAAAAACCATGAAACCGCGATCAACGAACTTCGGCAAAGATTCCACATCACTCGCATAAGAGCTGCTTTAAAAACCGTAAGAAGGACTTGTCAAGAATGCAAAAATTCTGCAGCCCGACCACGAGCGCCCATTATGGCTTCTCTACCCCCTGCTCGCTTAGCCGCCTTTTGCAGACCCTTTTCGTATGTCGGTATCGACTGCTTTGGACCCTTACATGTTAGCGTGGGAAGGAGGACAGAAAAGAGATGGGGAGTTATTTTTACCTGTCTCACAATACGAGCCGTTCACATTGAACTCGCACATACCTTAACAACGGACTTCTACCTTTTTGCCATTCGCAATTTCATGGCAAGACGTGGAACACCAATAGAATTCAACAGTGACAACGGAACTAACTTCCGAGGTGCGGAATGGGAATTAAAGGCAGCGGTGGAAAACATCAACAAAGGAAAGCCAGCAGAGACATTTACCTCAAACAACAACAAAGTGAAAATTTATAGCGCCAGGTTCATCACATATGGGGGGGGGGGGGGGGGCAGTTGGGAGAGGATGGTGCGATCCATCAAAACAACTCCATATGCCATAATGCCTGTAAGTAATCCATCGGATGAACTATATAGAGCGATGTTGACAGAAGCCGAGCACATCGTCAACTCAAGACCTTTAACATATATACCTGTAGATGCAGAATCTCTAGAATCTCTTACGCCCAATCATTCATTTTTTTTTTCATTCATTTATTTATTCATATTCTCTAGTTGATTACAGTTGTTATTATACATTAATAGTACTTCATTCAATGATAATTTAGTTTGTAGAGAATAGGGGTAGCATTTTGTAAAATTTTAACAATAATAGTGATAAAAGCTACTTTCAAAAAATACAAAAACATTTTCAAGGGGTGAACTAAAGATTTACATTGAAAGAATAGAGAACAGAAGAATAGCATCTAAGAGTAATCATCGAGAAAAAGTTAAAAACTAATTTTATATAATTGGGTCTAGTAGATCTTCTATTTGATTATGATCAAGTTCAAAAAGCCATGTTTTAATTTTAATATTAAATAATTTAAATGAGTGTAATGACTTTAATTCAATAGGCAGTTTATTAAATAATCTAAATGGTACTATGCAACATGTATTTCTGAAAAACGTAGTACGAAAAGTTGGAACATTGACATTTAGGCTTTGATTGCTTCGTTGACTGTAGCGATCAGAATGTCTGCTATTCAAATAACCACATCTCACGAAGAAAATTTTCAACACTTTATAATAAAACAAATGTCTTAGAGGAAGAATTTTCAAGCTGTTAAACAATGGCATAGAATGATAAAATTTGTTTTTATTACATATTTTTCTTACTAAACATTTTTGGATTACCAGAATATTGGCCATTTTGCATTGAGGAGCACCACCCCAGCAGCAAATACCATACTGCAATTTGGAATGGAAAATACCATAGTAAATCATTTTTAACACCTTGGTGGAACATGTATTCTTGAGATAATAAAAAATACGCAATGTTGAGTTAAAGTATTTCTTCATCGCCAGGATATGCTCATTCCAATTCAATTTATTATCAATAATTATTCCTAGGTACTTAAAATGAGTAACAACTTCAATCCTAAAACAATCAGGGTCACATAGTATTTGAGTAGAGGACGTTAAATTATCCTTATTACTGCAGATATTGAAGGTTTCACATTTCGAAGAATGAAAGACAATATCAATATCAGGTAAAGCACTGTGTGTTAGACTAAGAAACATCAGTTTTGTTTTATTGCAGACAAGCATTTTGTGCTCATGAAACCACCTTCGTAAGATGTCAACATCATGGTTAATGTCCGCGATCAGATCAAGTTTACTCTTTGTGATATAGGTTATTCCCAAATCATCAGCAAAGGCAGTAATGTTTCCTTTCATGTTTTAGTAAAAAATAGAGTTAATATAAATTAAGTAAAGAATAGGGCCAAGAACAGAGCCTTGGGGTACACCTATCTTTAAATCAATTTTGTTGCTGTAAGCTTCTGAAATTTTTACTATTTGAGTTCTGTTTCGTAAATAGGACTCGAGCCAATTAAAAACAAAACCTCTAAAACCAATTTTGTACAGTTTTCTAAGTAAAGTATTATGGTCCACCATATCAAAAGCTTTGGTTATATCGACGAAGAGGCTAGCGCAATGTCTATGATCATCCAAACCTTTGAAAATAGAGGAGCAAAAGTCGAATAGAGCATCTTCAGTAGATAGCCCCTGCCTAAAACCATACTGTTTTGAACTTAGGAAATTATTTTTTTCTAAAAATAAGAGAATTCGCCTTTTCATAATTTTTTCAAATGCCTTGGAAATACTTGGTAGCAGAGATATCGGTCTATAATTCCGTATATCTTTAGGATTATTTTTCTTATGAAGCGGAATTACAATCGCACATTTCAATTTATCAGGAAAAACTCCTGATAGCACGCTTTTATTATATATGTACGCTAGCACATCGGCAATATTCAAACTGATATTTTATAATATCTGGTTGGATAATCCATCCACATCACGAGATTGCGAATTATTCAAGAAACATACGGTTTTCCAGGTTTCAAAGGAAGATATAAGTTCAAAGCAAAAACTGTTTCTGGATGTACCGACATCTTGAATTATGTAAGAATTTTGGCAGCATTTACATGAGCTAGTAATTGAAAGGACAGACTCCAAAGCAATTGTAGCAAAATAATTGTTTCAATTCAATTCATTAGCTAATCTGAACGGATCAGATATCTCAGAAGAACCGCTATCTAAACACATCCGTTTTTGGTCCTTTGAACGACGACTAAACACAGTGTTTATTAGCTGCCACTCCTTTCTTAAATTTCCCTTACATTTATCAAATTCATTCCGATAATACTCATCGCGACGACTTTTTATATCTTTTTTGAGTTTGTAGCACATATTCCTATAACGATTTTTAAGACTGACGTTTTGCGGACGCTTGGAAAGTTTAATGCCAAGTTTATTTTTTAGCCTAATTTTCATCAGAATATGTCTATTCATCCACGGCTTAAGTCTTGCGGAAAAACGCTTACTTTTCACAAGGATACTGGATTCTTTTAAATGCTTGCTTAATGTGAGCAAAAAGAGATCATATGCTCTATTAACATCATCTTCAGTATATACATGCTCCCAACTTTCTAACACCAGTTTTTGGTTAAGAAGATTAAAATTTTTCTTACTTTTAGGTGGGATAGTAATTGCATTAACTTTTTTATGTGACTTAGTCATTAAATTATTTAACAAAACTCCAGTCATGCAATGGTCAGTGATTCGTATATCAAGATTGATTCCAACGCAATCTGTTCTGATCGCAACATGTTGCTGAAGAAGTTCAACAAATTTAAAAACGAACACATCAAGTAACAATGCCCCAAACAAACAAATGTCAAACAATAAAATATGTAAACAAATGAAAACAAATGGAAAGACATATATATAGTGGTTTAATCTAATAAAAAGGTTCTGTTGTTATAACGTTGAGGAAATACAGTCGTTTTACTTTGTCGCAATATTTTCCATTCGAGCCGAATAGATCTCACCCTATAACAAAGGAAAATATATGCATACATATATTCATAAAAAGTGAAAACAAAAACGATACAATACCGGGAACCCTTTCGCACATCAACCCGAAAAGCAGCAGCCACAGGATTTTCTGGATCAACTCTTCAGTTCCTGCTTCCTAACAAGAACTGCAACCCGGATCATCAGAAGACAGCTTCCTGCTTCCTAACGAGAACTGCAACCCGGATCATTAGAAGACAGCGTGTGTGCACCACCATATTCACAAGAGTACGTGAGTTGATTTGTGTTGTAGCTAGAGAATAGAGTAGAGATAGAGAGTGATCATGACGTCGAAGAAATTAAGTAAAGTTCTTACCCGACTCGAGAAGGATATTTCCAACTTCTCTAAAAGAGGAGCTAGCACGCGTCTAGCTATCTATCTATCGGGACGTCTGTTAATGTTAGAGAAAACGATAGAGTCAGCGGAAAAGGCTTTCGAAGAGTGTACAAGTGCGGTTGCAGATGAGAAGTGTTCAGAAGTGGAAGATGTTTACGAGGAAATCCGAGAATTGTATTTCGACTATCGAGCCGATTTACTCGACGCCATGGACATGGCGAAGGCATTAACCACAGAGAACACTGAACCCGAAATCAAATCTGCCACCGCAAATCAAAGTACAGAGATTCGCTTAAAGCACATACCTGTTCCCCTTTTCTCCGGTTCGTATGAGTCCTGGCGGTCGTTTCATGATTTGTTTGTTTCCTTGGTGCACCATAATGCGGCTTTAACTGAAATTCAAAGGCTGCATTACTTGAAAACTAGTGTTTCGGGTGAAGCTGAAAGGATTTTAGCTCACTTACCCATAATAAACGGGAATTATGCGAAGGCATGGACAATTTTAAAAGATCGATACGATCATCAGCGGTTTCTTGTTAACACACAGTTAAAGTGCCTTTTTACTCAACCAACGATCACGCAAGAGCGAGCAGAAGCGATCAAGGAGCTGATGGATACCTCCAGTGAAATTGTTCACAGCCTCAGCAGTCTGAAAGTTCCGGTGCAGCACTGGGATGCAGTGCTGGTGTACGTCCTAGTGCAGAAATTTCCAGCAAAAACGCAGCAATTATGGGAAGAAAAACTTGGAGCGAAGGAAAACTCGAAGGAGCTATCAACATTCGCGGAATTCACCCAATTTTTGGAGATGCGGTTTCGTACTTTGGAGGCAGTAATTTATCAAAACAAAACTATGGCGGATCATTCAAAGAAGGTTACAAAAACTTCATCGTTTCTTGTACAACCCAATAATAATAATAAATTTATATGTAAAATATGCAATAAGGGTCAGCATGCCATAAGAAAATGTAACAAATTTCTTAGAATGGGCATTCCTGACAAATACGAAATCATAAACAAACTCGGCATTTGCAGTAATTGCCTTGCTTATAGCCATAATGTTCAAAATTGTATAAGCACAAGTAAATGTTATTATTGTCAGCAACCCCATCATTCACTCTTACACAATAGCCCACATAACCATTCACAAATAAACGTCACTTCACAAAGCAATAACCCATCTTTTAATCATTCAAACAATAGTCAACCATCTAATATACAAAAGGGTGGTCGAGATCAGCATCGGCTCCCTCAACACAACCTTCGAAACCACCATCCAGGCCTTGGTATACAAGTCACTATCTGGCCATCTCCCAGCTCGAACTCTCTACGTCGACGACTGGAGTCACCTTTCTGGTCTAAAGTTAGCGGATCCAGCCTTTCATAAGCCAGCCAAAATCGACCTGCTGTTGGGCAGTGATGCGCTAGCGGACATCATGTTACCAGAGTTGGTGCGACACAACAACAGAGACGTTCCTGTAGCACAGAACACCAAATTGGGTTGGATATTGTTCGGAAGGTCAACTCAACAAGTCAGGACTCTCCTGCAACATGCGGATGTCGACACCCTGCTAAGAAGGGTTGCTACTTCCATTACTACGCTAATGGAAGTAGCAAGGGCTGAAGAAATAGCACACCCAGGGGCATCGAAAATGATTCGTGCAGAGATGTACGTTGACGATTTGTTGTCTGGAGCAGATACCATCGCTGAAGCTGAAGACAAAAGGAAGGATGTGCAAGCGGTTTTGGAAGGTGCAGGGTTCTACTTACGGAAGTGGACAGCCAACGCTGAAGAGCTTCTGGAAGGAATTTCAACAAAGGACCGAGAGGCATCACTGGTCGTCCCATCCGAAGCAACAAGCCAAGTCAAAACTTTAGGCATCCACTGGCTTCCGACAGAGGACAACTTTTGCTTTCAGTTTACTCCACCCGCCGACCCGCAGCCAACAAAACGGTTTATCCTATCAACAGCTGCCCGGCTTTTTGACCCAATGGGGTGGATATCCCCATGCATCCTCAAGGCCAAATTAATCTTGCAGGCGTTATGGAAATGCCAGGAAGCCTGGGATGAAACACTGAAAAAAGACTTGTTAGAAGAGTGGATACAATTATACCAAGACTTACCTGCCATTGGGTGAAATCCCCCCAAATCGGACAAATAAATGGTCTAAACAAGATTCAGTTATATCATTAATGATTGAGTTCATACCATACTGTGACAAGACTGTTTGGTAGGAATCAATTAGATCGGTTTGAGCTAGCAGATCGAGATTAAAATCACCTAGAAGTATAAGATCCCTTGCCTTCTCATTACTCAACAAACTAGAAAATTCTTCAATAAACATCTCTGGGGAATATGAATGCAATTTATACAAACATATTATTGTAAAATTAACATTGCCAATAGTACAACATAGTTTCAACATATCAGTACAAACAGAAATACATGGTACAAAAGTAACATTGATTTTATCACAAACAAAAACACCAACGCCACCTGAAGAGTAATTATCATTTGGAATAGCAAAAAAAGTATAACCTGGAATAACAAAGTCATTAATGTCACAGGAAAAAATCCAAATTTCGGTGACAAAAATCAGTTGTGGTTTTTTGCAAAATGTCTCAATATGAGCAACTAGCAAGTCAAAATTTTTTCTTAGGCTTCTAATGTTTTGATGCACAATCAATATGGAATTAACCTCGAACACATAATTAAAAAAGTTTATATTATTAAGTGTTTCAAAAACAGGATTAATGTCTATTTGATCTAAGTTATTACGTAGAATCATAACAGTTAATTGTTTGATTGATTTTTATTGAGATTAAATATATCTTCAAATGATCTAATTACAATAATCCTGCCTTTATCCACTTTTCCTAATAAGATACGACCGTTCTTTATCCAAAGATATTTAAAGTTCTGTTCATATTTAAATTTTTTTGCTGCTACATATAGTGCTCTATTCAGTTTAGTAAGACTATCATTAATATATATATTATCTTTTTGGCTTACATTAAAGAGAGTGTTTTTAAGATTATTTCTCTTTGTCCTTTTACTACGCATAATTTTCTCTTTCCAAATGTTAGAAGAAAGGTGTACGCAGATGATGCTCTTAGGATTGCTATTGCTCCCACTGCTACTAGCTTCCCCAGACGGTCTTCGGTGTTTTTTTCACGTAGCATTTCACCACATCGTTCTCCGGAATGTTGACATCAAGACCATCGCTGAATATTTTAAGAGCGACCTCACGCACATTTCGCTCATTGACGTGCGAAACACCCACAATATCAATTGCATTCAGCAGTTCCCGTTGTTCGAACCAATTCACTCTGCTCTCCAACTTACTCATTTGTTGTCGTAAAGAGTCGTTCTCCGATCGAAGATCGGACCGAAGATCCCATTTCCTACTGGGATCTTCGAACGGTTCGAAACCGTTCATGGTGTTTAGTGATGACGGTACGGTACTTAGGAAAAATTGGCTTATTTCGCAGCAATATGCAGATCACTTTTGGAGGCGCTGGGTAAAGGAGTACCTTTCGACCCTCACGCGGCGTTCAAAATGATTCACGCCCGTGAAGCCAGTAAAAGTTGGAGATATTGTCCTGGTCGTAGATCCAAGTAGTCCTAGAAACTCTCGGCCGAAAGGAAAGGTGGTCAGTACAAATATATCTATAGATGGTCAAGTAAGGAGTGCCACAGTGCAAACTCAAAGTAGTACTTAAGAAAGACCCGTAGTTCTAGACATTGCTCCGTCAGGTGTTGTTACCAAGGGGGGAGTGTCATGAACAAGCCCGCACCCATGTAAATGCGGCTTAAATAAATTTATTGTAAGCAACACCTTACTTTGTAAGCTCTTTAGGCAACCATGTTGTAAGCTCTTTAGGCAACCATTATGTAAGTCCCTAAGATAAGTAAGCTTTCTTTTCCCTCTTGATCGTCGCATGAGACGCAACTGCTACCGCAAGATATTGTAAGTAATTGAAATATTGTACATTTATTAATCTGAATTGAATAAATATAGTTTTGTAATCTCTCCTCATCAAACACGGAGTATATTTGTGGAGGATTTGACAAACCGTCTTGCTGCAGCTAAATCGCTGCAACAAGCAATATCACAAAAAATTCTTCAAAACTAGTGAAAGGACAACAATAATTTTATTACGATTTATTTCGTTGCATTACATTATAGATAGTACATTGGTGTTAATTTTCCCCCACGAGTTCTTACTTTTTTATATGATTTACAAAAAACAATTCCTGACAATATTTTCTGTAAGCTGTAAGCTCGATAAGGACTTTACTACATGACGAAGAATAGTTAGAAATGTTGCAAACCATTTATAAGAATACGTTGAAATTATTATTATTGATATTAATTACTTGTTTTAACATTGATGGTAGGTTCACTGGTTGATTGTTTGTTGGTGGTTTGTTGTACAAAATGTTTTTGAGTCAGTTATAGGTTATTATTAGTATACGGATATAGGTTTGTATCTGAACATATATTTTGCGAAGCTTGGAACTAAAATATTAGGACAATAGTTATTCGTAGTTGTGAAGAAGAATTATTCTTTTACCGTTGGCTCTTTCCTCTTGTTCATAAAACATAATTAGTGAATTACTTACGTTGATAGAAACTTTAATCATCACAAAACATCATTTTCAAAACATTTTCCATCTTGACGAGCAATTGTCCCAATTGACTAACTCAATCATGGCTTCAATTTATTCGCTTCCCAAACGTAAGGCGACTTATCTAAAATCCTTCAACATCTTTCAGTATATACCTACTATTTGGAAATTCTCTTGGCCATTAAGTGTGTACCTTTAAATTTACGTAATATCTTCCTATACTCTTCAGGCTGACTCAGAAAATTATTACAAAATCGAAGTCATATTTCCTCTGTTTCTATCTGAATTCTATTTGAAGTTAACGAACTGCCTCGATCAGAAACCAACACTCGTGGTAAGTGATAAACAACTTATCACTTCCTTCGTACCAGTTGAACGCACTGCATACTGTTTCGTAAACTTGGTGAATGCGTTCACAACCAGAAGCTTCTTTTTTGCTTTCTTTAATAATACATTACCGAAATGATATATATGAATTGTCTCGAAAGGTTTGATCCCTTTGGGTATATTATGTAAAAGTCCTTCATGCTTTTCAAACTTTGACGAAAATGCTATGCACTTTAGACAATTCGCAATGTGGTCTTTGATCTTGCTTTTTATTTCCGAGCCTCAATAACTTTTCATTATTGCATTCAAAAACTTCTCACAACCCCATATTTGACGGTACAAAAAAGTAAATATTTTCACCAATTTTCTTATAGATCAGGCCATTACGCATTTCTGAAACACTAATCTCCTTTTTTCCTAAACGCTCCTTAATTTTACAAACACGCTCATCTTTGGACTGACAAATAGATAGATTTTGCGCAAACTGTTCGTTTCGAAAAATAAAATTCTGGGTAGAGCATTTTAACTGACTGTTTGGGGCAATCCCCAAACTTAAGACAACTCGCATAACAGTGCAATTTCATTTTATCTTGTGGATCGAAAGTAGCCAGTAAAGGCGCTTCTATTAATTTCTGTTTTAGACTTTTGAAACAGTTGATTTTCTCAGTTGGTCTAAGGGCTCAGCAAAAAGCGAAAAATTCTTTACGAATCTTCTGACGCTTTTCTACAGGACAGTTTTTCATTGATGCTGCAGCAAAGTTTTTCACTGATACTATACCCTTACCATCAGGTCGTATGCCCTCATTCGAAATTGTATACTCTATACTCTACACATTATCGAATGTCACCATTTTTCTTTCAATAATAGACGCATACAGCGATTTATTGGATATAATAACATCAGACTGAACTCATTCATTTAAAATTTTACAAACTTGTTCTTTCTATTGATATGATACCCTTTCCATAACGAACTAAAGATTTTATTTCACCAAATATTACAAGGGGTGTCTTATTGATTAAAAAATGACTAAATTTTCCTTCTCTTTTCTCAAACAAAACCTTCGGCGCGAACTGGAATGCCGATATCTATAAGTGTTACTAGTGAAATAATATAATTATAATCTGACTTTTTACAACAACAGTCTACATTTCTTACGTATTCATGCTCCGGCTGATTCGGGCACATGCTGCTCCCTCTTAGGGCATTTGGCGGCCAGGTGACCCATTTCGGCGCAAACGTGGCAGGCTCCCATCTCTCGTTTGCCTTTTCGATTCATCAGATTATTTGTCCACAACGTTACAACTGTAAGATCCATACGAAGTTGCTGTTGTCCGAGGAGATGTGAATGAAAACACTGCCCTGCACGCCCCAGCATATCAACAACCGATAAAAATGTTAAGAATCATGCGTATATGGTTATGACATTGAAAGCAAACTTCAATCATACCAATGGAAGAGCCCACGAGAGCCAAGGCCATAAAAGGACGTCAATTTCGATCAAAGGTGAAGGTTTTGCTGACTTTCTTTTCAATAATCGTTGCGTTGTGCAAATTCTTAATAAGGAGGATTATCTGAAAGTTGGCCTCGCTTGTGAGAAGCAATGCGAGAAAACTTCCGGAACTGGGAAAAACAATTTATGGCTTTTGCATTACGATAATGCACCTGCTTACTCATCATTGCTTATTTATCAGTGATTGGCCAAAAGCAACACTGTAATCATGCCTCAGTCACCGTATTCACCAAATTTGGCCCCTATTACTTTTTACTGTTCCCATGATTGAAAAGACGTATGAAGGGACGATGTTTTGCGAGGAGGTATAAACCGATTCGCTGAGATAGCCTAAGGAATTATATTTTATTAATTTTTTTAATATTGGAAAAACGCTGGCGCAAGTGTAATTGTAAATTGATTAGTAAATAAATATTTTTTGAAAAAAATAAAACTCACAGAACAAACCTAGTATATTGGTTGGCTTAACAGACCATAAGAATAAATGTGCTATTGATCCTCACGAGTAAGGTACATATAAATGTTTGTCATTATCAGGTATATTGGTATAAAATGAGCGTTTTTTTTTAAAATAAAACACTAATTATTAATGGGAAAGTAAAAACATTTTATTCAAAGTATTAGGCATTATTTTCTACACATTTTGACAACCTTTCTGACAATTTGTGAATACCACGCCAATAAAATTGTTCGTCTTCTAAAGCAAACCAATCACACACCCAATTTTCGATCTCCTCGTAGGAATCAAAGCGCTGCTCAGCCAATGCCTGTCCCATCGATGAAAACAAATGGTAGTCGGAAGGAGCCAAGTCTGGTGAATACGACGGGTGGGGTAGCTGCTCCCAGCCAAGTGTTTTGGTTGTATCCTAAACCGGTTTTGCTTTGTGTGCAGGTGCATTGTCATGGAGCAAAATTACCTTGCCGTGTCTTCTGGCCCATTCTGGTCGTTTCTTGATCAATGCATGGTTCAAATTGATCATTTGTTGTCGGTAGCGATCAGTATTAACGGTTTCACCAGGTTTTATGAGCTCGTAGTACAGGACACCTTTCTGGTCCCACCAAACACACAGCATTCTTGCCGAATCGATCTGGTTTTGCAGTTGTTGATGGTTGTCCCAGATTAACCCATGAGTTTGTCCATTTCGAATTCTTAAAATAAATCCATTTTTCATAGCCAGTAACAATCCGATGCAAAACCAATTTTCTTACGTGTCTTTGAAACAAAATTTCACAAGTGTTTTTTCGGTTTTCCATCTGTCTTTCATTCAATTCATGTGGCACCCATTTTCCACACTTTTGGATCTTTGCAATAGCTTTTAAACGGTCAGAAATTGTTTGTTGTGCAACATTTAACATTGCTGCCATTTGCTTTTGACTCAAAGTGTCATCTCCATCCAATATCGTTTGCAATTCGGCGTCTTCAAACTTTTTTGGTGGTCTTCCACGTTCTTCATTTCTCACATCAAAGAACCGTTAAAACCATCTTTTGCATGTTGCTTGTGATAGAGCATGATCACCATATGCCTCGACAAGCATTTGATACGACTCTGCAGCACTTTTTTTCAAATGAAAACAAAAAATTAATGATTTCCGCAAATCATCACTTTCTGGTACGAAATTCGACATTTTTAACACGATGAAAAAATATGATGTTGTCTGTGCAATTACTTGATGTATACCAAATATTTTGCACAGATGTCATAGCAAACAAACACAAATGTTCCCTATCGAGACATTTGTATCTTGACGCTCACTTCATACCGTTATACCTGGTATGTATATTTTAAAACGTATAGCTCATGAACACCTTCAAATTTTTGGTTTTGTCTTTCTAAATATCTCAAAACTTCTTAATAACTTTACACTGAAATTTGTTATCTAGGCTATTTATTTTTTTATGCAGTACAATGCGATGTTTTTGAATATTTAAAATTATTATATTATGTTCACCACTTCGCCACATTTTGTATCATATAGTCATATTTTTTTTGAAAATGCTCATAGAAAGTAGCCCCTCGTCGAGTGAAAATAAGTGACTTTTCTTCAGACAGAATCAGGCACATCCCTGTTGTAGGGTAATTTTTGCGGCAAAATAAATTTCTTAGCGGGACCACGAATGAAAAATCAAAGCGCTTATCTATCCATCCTCGTAAAATTTGCTTTTTCAATTATAATGAATATAATTGTGTAAAATAAAGTAGGTAATTTTTATTTTATAATTTTTCAAATTTAAAGCTAAAATTAAGTTTAGTGCACTAATGTTGCAATATTAATTTAATAATTATATTTTAAAAATTACTACACGCATTTTTAATATTTACGTTACACTTATTTACAGCTTAAGTTTGGTTCTTTCAGTTATTCGAACTCTAAGTCCATCTTTGGGTCGCAAAATAAGCTCTCCTAGAAGCGTCAAGTCTTCACGTCTATCCACTGCTTCAATTTTATATCTACGCAATATCCTAGACAGGACGGCCTTCTCTTCCAAAATAGCGAATTTTTGTCCAATGCAATTTCTAGGACCAGCACTAAATGGAATGTATGAGAATGGATGTCTACCGTAACAATTTTCTGGTAAAAAGTTATCTGGGTTGAACTGTTCAGGCTTAGGAAAAACTGTTGGATTTCTGTGCAACATATAAGTCATAATAAGAGCAGTTGTGCCAGCAGGTACTGTGTAATTTCCTGAAAAAAGAGAAAACACTGTTATTTTTGAAGATTTTTTATTCACAATAGGACTACGTTTATTTAAATAACATACATATAATTATGACTCACCGATTTGAACGTCTTCCGTAATGGACCTAGCCATCATAGGGACACTTGGATAAAGGCGCAGAGCATCTTTAATGCAACATTCAAGATATTTCATATCCAATAAGTTAGCCATAGTCGCAGGACAATCTCTGTCATTGTCGAATATATCATCTAATTCTTGAATTACTCGATCTTGAATTTCTGGATGACTTCCTAAAAGGAATAATGTCCACGAAATTGCTGCTGATGTTGTGTCATGACCCTCAAACATAAATGTGTCTACTTCTTCGCGTATATCCTCGTTTGTTAAAACTGTACCATCTTTAGATGCTTCAATTAGAAGGTCGAGGAATGCTAATCGCTTTTTCTTTCCAAAATCATCCATCGTATTGTCTGCGTTGCCATTATTATTGTTGTTCTTTATCTCCTCCTTCCGTTCTTTAATAACTTTATTGGAAAAACCGTGAAGAATACTAATGTATTTTTCGTGGAGCTGATAGTTCTTTGTTAGTTTAAAAATGGTATCCCACTGTAACCATAATTTCGACTGACGATTCTGAATTATTTCACCAATTCTGCAAGAACATTAAGCTTTTTATTTTTGTTTATTATTATTTTTTTATAATTTTTTGCAACTACACAAACGAATAGTTGTAGCTATTATCCATAATTAAGCCTAGGTTGAGCTGTTTCCTTGTTTTCTATAAAATTTATTACCATAAACTTTAACGTGACTAAAGTTAAAAGTTTAACAAACATTTTGGTCGACTCACGTGGAAATCGGTCTTTTTAAATAATATTGAGGGTTCGTATTTGATTAATAATAATCCAGCATTATTATTAATCAAATGCAAAAAATCTAAGAAACAAAAAATATTGTAAAATATAAACTTATCATAATAGTTGCTGAACTAATTTAATTTCGAGCCAATATAGACAAGGTCCTGATATAAATGAATTTATAAAATATATATAATAAAAAGTTTGCTGGTCATTTTAAGTAAAGCTTGGTGAATACAGCAAAATACAGAATATGTAGTGACAGACCACAGAAAAAATGAGAATTATTCGTCGACTCAAAGAAAGGAAGAGAAAAGAGTATGGAACGCACGCGAATTTAAAAAGGTGTAATTAATACTATTAACTACAAATACGTAAAACATCTATACAATCGTTGAAAGAATTGGATAAATGAAACGAAGGGAAATGATCTAGAACTAAATGAAACGAAGGGCAATAATTTAGAAAGATTACAAGACACAAAGATATTTTGTTCCTCGATAATATTAATAATAATTGTTGGCGCGACAGTCCACAGAGGAACCAGGGCCTAGCTTGCTCATCAACTACTCGTGTTGTGCGCTCAGAGAGTCGGAGCTTAAAATGTTTCGCCTTAGTCTGCCTCGAACAACAAAGCCGCATTCGCATAAGCAATTCCTTCTCTCTGTAATAGATATCTCAGTTCTTTATCTGCTTTGCAGCAGTCAAGGAACTGCACAAGTTCTTCCGTCCTCAGGTATATTGTTTCAACACACAACGGGTGTTGTTATGGCTATCCAGGAAGCTGTGTGTAAACTTTACCTCGCACAAGCGAGAACAGTATTGGCAGCTCGCCATATTAAACGCGATCAACGACGTAGTCTCGTGTACACGGGCCCTTATGTTTGAAACATACGTTTTATATCCAATTTTATATTCAAGGACCGTTCTTAGAATATGCTTACCATTTAAAAAAGAAAACTTGCTAAAGATTATACAAGACTATACAGTCGTTACTCAGTTTTTTTAATATGTGAGTTGTTACGTTTTTTACGGCTTACCAAATCTGTTGGAAAAAAAATTTTTTCAACAAAGAAAGCAACTCAATATGCCTTTGCACCAGGCCTAGGTCCTAGGCCACCAGGTCCTAAACATAAAAAATTATTGTGTATAATTAATAACAAAGTTCGTATGCCAATTATATTTTAAATAAATTTTAAGAATGATTAAATAAAGTGTCAAATACCTGAAGGCGTCAATATACAAAAACTTCAAAATAACAAACTCTTAATAATTGGATAAAAAATTACTTCCGCTGTAATGTTAGACATAGTTATATTCACATTATTTATACAAAGTTTTTAGAACAACATGTAATTTATGTTTCAAATTAATGCTAATCAATTCCACTTGCCATTTTGATGGTAATACTTCAATTTTTCACATACACAGCCAAAAGAGAGGTCAACGAAACTCTTTTTTAGCGGTTGATTGGCAGAGGCGGGAACAACTTAAGACTTTCAAAATACTTTGTTTCAATATTTGTACAATTATTAACGCAAATCAATTTCGTCATCGATGGGTTGCTAACACACAATGAGACAGAATAGATAAGAGAGTGACTGTTCACATTCACAATATTAATCGAAATTATAATTATCATAGCCGTCAGAGTTTTTGTGTTTTAGGGGTGAATAAAAAGACATATGCAGATATTACGGATATTACAGTAATGGGCTGAAAAACTATACCTATGATAATTATTGGACCAATAATAATTAGTGTTATTATGTAAAGTTGGTTGAATATCCATTTAAGGGTTTTATACCCTAAAATGATATAGCTTATCTGTGTCCTGATTTTCTCGGATAAAATGCTTGGAAACAATGTTTAACAGAATCATGATCATATCCGAAAAATAAAATGCTTAAAATGAACTCCACAATGTCTGGTGTCATCTTTGATAATAAACAAATTGTAGTTATGGTCTTGTACTTCCCTTTATAGCTATGAAGAAGGTTCGTTATTTTTTAACAATAAGTATTTTAAGTAAAAGAATGTTGAAAACTTCAAATAACATCTTTTTGCATTATTCTATTTACTTAATTTACTTATTTCCCAATTGAAAAATGTACAAAAACAATCATTATGTACAAGTTGAGTGTGAGCTTAAAGAAAAGGAAATAAATAGCACTTCCTAAAAATTAACATATATCTCGTCATAACAGTTTTATCTTATTTTTTTGAAGAGAAATTTAATGTTTAACTTACCCATAAACAGCTTTAACATATTCGGATTCACTATTACTCTGCGCATTAATACAACGGCCCATTGCAGTTTCTAAGGTAATGTAATATACAATAGACTTAGAATAACGAAATTAAAACTCTATTACTCACCACAAACGATATCTAACGTGCATAAAGTCACATATGGAAAGACATTGAATGCCTCTGACCCCACCTCATTTTCTAGTTTTTTGGATAGAATCGCGCTTTGTTCATTAAAGACGTCGATAAAATCGTCCAAAATTTTGAAATGAAATGCTGGTGTTAAGATCTACAGAAAATATGTAAGATTTAGAATAAAGTGGTAATGTGCTATTAGAATTTTATACACGAATACCTTCCTCCTCGAATGCCATTTGCGTCCAAAACTTGTGAGTAAACCGGTTCCAAGCCAAGGTCGGAGATAATCGTAATCTTGACTTTTATCGATGTATTTCGATGTATTAAGAATGGGCTTGATATATGAAGATTAGAAGTAAAATTTTAATAAATATGTATAACCGCGATATACATCACAAGATAAAAATATATATGAACTCAATTTAGGAAAAAATTATGCTAGTGGCTTGAACACACAAATACAGGTGAACATATTTTTATACATGATCTGTTCACTCCCTTCACCAAAAAACGTTGATATGTGTATTATAACAAAATAAATACCTCTACAGTTTCTGGATTAAACAGAATAACGTAAGGGTTTAGACCCTGCCAAGCCCTATTGATTCCGAGGCGGGTACCCCACAATTTTTGTGATCCAGTCATTCGCATAAATAACTCTGTTGTTTGTCCAGATACACAAGGGTTGTTTAATAGGTATTGTTGTATTCGCAAAATGTAAAAGTAAAATTAAGTCATAAACATTCATATACAAATTACCGAATTTAGCATAAGAGTGAATTTTAATGTATGTGACCCAATTGAAACCATGGAAAATGTTAATTTAGTAATGTCAATGTTGGGAAATCTAGTTATATATCTACGCCAACCTTAAGAAAATTATTCATTTCTTTTTACTAACGATCACTTTTTTACATTATTAAAAAATATGTGATAAAGCTCTTAACGAAGCAGTAATGATAATATAAGAAAAAGTCCGAAGTTTATAAGAAAATACTTAAATGTTAATTGATAATTAAGTCATCGAACTTTTGTCTATGGAAACAAAATGTAAAAGTAAGATTGTATTCTTTAAAACAATACATGGTCAATAAAGTTAAGTTAAATTAATTTTGCTACAAATATAATAATATATGCAAATAAATAATCTATTGTTTCATATATGACATGCTTATGTATGTGGCTTCTATATGTAAAAACACACATTTCACTTCAGAAGTAGCCACCAAAAGACTCGGTTAATAGCTCGTTACACAAAGCATCAAACATTAACCGTAACACGCATGACCTTTGTAGATGCTGGTACGGACCGCAATTTTACGTCGAATCAACTTATTTCAATGCAATGCAACTTTCTCAATGACTTTGAAAAACTTCAGCTTTGAATGGCTATTGAAAGTACAGTAATGGGAAAATCTATCATTATGAAGCGATAATTTTTCACGAAATTTCTTACAATTTAATGACTTACGTATATACTCAAGAAATCTTGAGAAACATTTGTTAACTGAGCTGGTTCATGGTTATTTTGCTAAGAGTCTGGGCATATTTTTGAAAAGCTTTCGTAAGAGATGTTGGTAGAATATAAAATCAAAATTTATTTGTTAAAATTTTCTTTTAACAGTTTTCTTTACTTTTACTTTCATTTTGACGGAGTTTCACAATTGTACTCAATTAGACAGATATGAAAATGAAAGTTACTTGAAAGTGAAGTACAGACAAACGGGCATAAAGAATAATGATATAAGATTAATACGGAGAAAGAAAAAGATACAATAATAATTTTCAACTTTATGGGTAGACATATGATAACTACCTCAGCAATGCAATGGTTATATAAGACGACAAATGGTCTCCCGCGCCGTTCATTTAAAACACCTTCTCCAGAATTAAAAATCTCACCAGTAGAAAACAACAGTTAGAACAGTTCTAGTTTAAAATTAATCTAGCTTAAAAATAAATGTCAGTATAATGCAAGGATCGGAATTTTTACATGCATAAATGTAAAGGAAAGGAAAGCGATAATTGAAAGAAAAGCGATAATTGTTTCCTTGTGACAAACTAAAGACAATATACCTTCAACATTTTAAAGCCCTGTAATGTTTGTCAATTATTAATATATGATTAAAATTATTTATGGTGTCCATGCTATATGCTATTTTTTCAGGTATTGTAACTGAAATAAATAATACATCCAAAAACTCAGTGTCTAATCATCGACACTTTTAAGAATCATCTGTTTCATACATTTAATTTACAATTTAATTAAATCATAAATTACCAATAACTCAATCAATCTTATCAATCTTAAATTATAATATTCATAGAATTGCTGATTCAAGACATTTATCAATGATAAGTTAATATATAACTCTCTCATTTAATGGAAATAAATAATTTAATATGTTTTGGTTGGTAATTAATTTGTCTGGCGTGTAACAGATTCACATAAAATCACCTTTCAACTTAAATTCTTAAGCGGAAGAAACAACGTCGATGTATTTCCATAAGGTCAATATCTCATACAATTTACCGTGTCATGTTGACCTTTCATTAAGAAATACAAACTCTGCAAAAATTGTCCATGAATTTATATATTGCCTTCATTGATTCAACAACTATACGGAAGTAATTGATTCAAGGATCTTCTTTCAATACTGCTGCAATCTACTTTAATTCATGTTCATATCGTATCATACCGTACTTCGGTATACGTTAGGATACGATACGTTTGCGAAAACGTAGTTGGATTAATCCGAACGCATTCAACTGAAAAATTAACTTGATGATAATATATTTGTTGTACAATTAAATTTATTGAAAAATCTGTTTTCATCATTATTCTCCAATTAAAATTAGTCTTTCACATGTAAATTTTGGAAGGTGACGGCATGTGTATGTCAAATGGAATCAAAATTTAACCGGCCTTATCCAATCTTGACATTGTCGGCAATTTAGCCGTGACACTTAAAATTTAAATGAGTACCAAACGAAAACTGTTGGACAACTTCTTGTTTATTCATGAAATTCATATCCGTCAATCAGAATTGTTAGTTTTGAAAGTGTTTTTGCTTCCGGGATATCGCACAAAATTTGTGTTAGGACGATGTTCAATGTTGAAAGAGCTTTGATTTCAAACAAACGATTATCTTTTATTGCAATGATTGATGCTAAACACAAATGTTGTGTCAAATCTTGAAACATAATTGTGATTAATTTGACTTTATAAATAGATATCATTTTTTATTGGTAAATACACCAGCAAGCAATTTTATAAATCAGCACTTATTTTTTTTGTTTAATCATTTTGTTTCACTTTCAAATATTTAAATTTGTTTATTCTGAATTGAATGTAAAGTGCTTACTTTATTTCTTTTAAAATAAATGTATACATGTATTTCATATCGTCCATAACTTGAGTTAATTTAAACTAGAAATAAAGATACTAAGCAGTGATAAAATTTACAGCAATTTTGCGATTTTGCAACACATCTACTATAGAAAAATTTACAAGAGAAGACGTCAGTTAAAAATTACCGCAGCGATTTTATCTATCAAAATCAAATAGCTTATGACGAAACCAATTTACAGACTGTAGTGTTATTTAATCTTCTTTGTTAAGTTATACAAAATGCTATCAAGATTTGAGTCGCGATTCATTTAAAATAATAGAGTAGCCCTTTAAAAAGAGCTATTGAAAGTACATTTATTTGATGCAAAGTTACGCATTGTTGCAAAGTAAAGTAAAGTAAGAAAATAGTGTGACACTTTAGCTTTACATTTTTTTCAACAGTCAAAAGGAAAAAATAAATACGCCAAGATTTATGTATCTATATATATACATTTATATATTTATGTATCTATATATATATCTATATAAATTATATTTATTACCGGTTTTATGTACCAAATTTGGTTGATTTTACTCTCATTAAGTAAAATAACGCAAGTACAACGAAAAAAATATACACACCATGCGTATAAATATATATACTAACGAAATTGCTTGAAATGAATACTACTCAACATTCTAATTCCCAAACATCTTTACTTCAAGGCAATCAAGATGATCAAATATACGTTCTTTTTGTGGTTAACCATGGACCAGTAAGGAAAACACATACATTCAACGACACGCGAAATTGATTTTAATTAAGAGATGTTAGACCAGAACCATCTGTTCTTGGTTTCACCTTATATCGTAGATATCCCAAAAAGGGTACACACATCGATTTTGATAATTCTTCTTCAAAAACATGCATATTTACATACGAATTCTAAATGGAAAAACCCACTTCCTGAGAATAAGTTTCGATCAAGAACTTGTTGATATCTTAAGATATACATGGATATGATAATCAAGAAACCGAATACGAGAAATTGCAATATTCCAATACAAAAGTTACTACCTGTCAATACATTTCCCACTTCCTCCTTAAAACTCTCGTGACCTCGGGCGAATTAGCATTCCGAAAATTAAATAACATTTTTTTACGAATAACTTGTTGGAAACTAGTTCTGTTGAAACTAAAACATGTTGTTAAATAATATCAGATACTCATTGTAAACAGGAGAAATGAGAGGTCAATGAATCTTATAATCCAATTGCATATGGTTGAAGCAATAATTTCGATTCAAGATTAAGGTCAAGCTACAACGACTTTGTAACATAAAAATTACAAACATTGTGTTATGATCCATAAAAAAAAAACAAAAAAAGCATGTAAATGTTGGTCAATGATTGTATTAATGAAATTAATAAATAAATGTTTTAATGTTTAGTTACAAAGTGTATCTGTAATGAAATTAATGTACTAACCATCATGATCAACGTTCATTTCAATTGCATTTCCGAGAATTGGTAAAGATGCTGGACCAGGAATCTTCCCTATTAATTTAACCATTCTTTCTCTTCTTTTTTTGTAAATAATAACAAACGTTAAAGTTATAACACTTAACACAATTGTAGCTGGGGAAAACATTGTTATATATTTTAACACTTTGGTCAACATAACACTCTCAGTAAATAAATTAGACATGACTTATAACACAAAAAACGGCACAGGGAGAACAATTCCAAAAAAACAAAATCTGTTTTGATTTTTCTGCTTGTTAACTTAAATACAAAATATAATATGTATATGTAGCCGGAACAACAGTACAAAACCGGACAATCACGGCACGGATGGCGAAAGTTGACTAAGAGTAACTCCACGACTGCTCAAAGATTTAAAAGAAGTGCTATAAAGTCGCTCTTGTATGAAGAAGAATGTGCTGACGGTCACCAAACAAAATAAATGACACCGTTGGCATTTGTTGAGCATTTCGGGTTCTATCTATCTACTTCACACACAGCAAGCTTTTGAAGACAAATATATTAACATATTTGGGACAGATGAAAAGCTCTCTCTCACAATATTTATATTTACGAATACATGGACATCCCGCTTACTTACGTACACGAGTAGGTTTACCATTTAAAAACTTTGGTCTAAATTCGGCATCCACTTATTTATATAATACATCCTAAGAGATATTATTTTGAAATACATTTAAAAACTTATAATTTATTTATTATTTATTTATAAGAAATTTGAATTTGTAAAAAGTAAAAATATTTTAAATTATTTTAGAAAAGTATGCATTACGCAGGCAAAAAAGCTTTTAAAATTTCGCTTCATAGTCGATAACAAATTGTAGATCTTGCATATAAGCTATGCCCTGATCTCTTGTGGGCTCTAGTCCCATCTCATTTTTTACTTAATAATGTACTTCTGCAAAATTATTTTCAATGTAAGAAAAATTTAGCAATGTTTATTGAAAGAAAATTTGAGATTCATTTATATGTTAATTTACACAATTAAATACTTAAAACATTCACCTTGTATGAATGTATATATGTACATATATAGAAAAGCGGAAACTCCAACAATGTAAATTTTGTGCTACATTTCACTAACACATGAAAATGTTAAAAGATAAAGCTTTCATTAATTTCTGTTAATATCAAGGAAGTTTCTTCAGCATTAAGTGGCCTTCACCAGATCTCAACTTTGAATGCGTTCGAGTCTTTTGTCTCATCAATGTATTCAGGTTTTTAGCCCATTGCCGAAGAGCTTGCTGATAAACTTGCTTTATAAAAACGTTACATAATAACAAGAACGATGAGAATATCATAGAGAGCTTAATAATGTGCAGATAATATAATAATTATTATTATACAATATAGTCTACAATTCATCCATTGTTCATCTTTTCAATTTTGAATGTTTGATGTGAATCAAGTAGGCTAAGGCCCCTCTCTTTCTCCGCATTCTTCATAATTATATCCTTAAATGTTTCTGTTAAAAGTTGAACTTTGGTATTGTAAATGTTTAAGTTAATTTTTAACAACACTTACTGTGAAGGTGTTTGCAACGTATATAACGAAATCAAAATAGTTTCCTCTAAGACGGCTATACACCAAACAATATGAAAGTTTCTAAACCGAGGACTAAGACGGTGTGCTGTGTTAAGGTAAGCGTTTACCAAAGGCAATCGTATAATCCAATCGTGATGAATTACTGCTCAACGCAATCAATCTATATCATACCTCAAGAATCTTTCCAAACAGTTATTTTAGGAACATCTGGGTGGACTTTTTTATTTTATATATACACTTTCAAAACAAAAGATGGAGATTGATCGGGACAAGATGTTCGCCTATTTTAATAGTTGCCCTCTCGGGCGTTGGATTCAAGTAGCTCCACGTAAATGGATTCCCGATAAATAACATTTGTGTACTTAGAAACAAAATTACTGTAATTCCTGAACTACGTAGTAGTATCTGCCCCCAATCTGGACTAACTTCTTTTTTTTTCAAATAAAATTTATCTATAATATAATAAAGTATAAAGTATTAATATTTAAGTATTGAATTTAAATAAAAAAAATTGCTCAAACCTAAATTAGAAAATAATGTATACACATATAACGATATACATATATCTAATATGTACAATCACCTGGTACCCTTTTTGCAGATTAATTAAAACTATTCAATTGAAATAAAAAACTATGCTTTAATTATGAAAACGATAACAGATATGTATTTTACTTGTTTTCAGTTATGCAATAATAATAATTGTTGGCGCGACAGGGGGACCAGGGCCTAGCTTGCAGTTTTTTGCCAACTCCGAACGGCGAAGTTTGAGAAGCTCTCTTAGAAGGTTATTATTCTTTGAGTGTTGTCAGCAGCTCGAAAGAGGCGGTGCCGTGAAAAATTCGAGGTGTTCAGTCGGAAATCGAACCTAGACGGCGTGTGAGCGTCGCACTCTACCCACTTCGCCACGGCGGCCACTTTTTTTTTACTTATGTATTCTGTTAAAAAAAAAATATATATATATATGTATTCTATGTAAAATAAATATAAGATTCTATAATATTGTTTACAAAGGTTTGTGGTTTGCCCATTCTTTGTGAAAAGCATCAAAACGTGGCTGACGGTTTTTGAAATATTGCCCCTTTAGTTTTCTTTAGACTATTTCCAATAGATTTTCAATGGTGGTTATCAGGAAATTGGGATAGCCATTTAATAACATCAATTCTTTTAACCAGAAACCAATCTTGGATGTTTTTGCCGTATGCTTTGGATCATTATTTTGCTGAAATCTCCAACGAAGGGGCATGTGATCCTCGGCATAGGGCAACATTGTCTCCTCCAAAATATATTGGTATTGAAATCGATCAATTCGTCCCTTTTTTTCGGAGAAGCCCCAACTCTTGGAAAAAAAACATCCCCACAGAATTATGGAGCCACCATCATGTCTTATAAGTCTTTTTCCAGCTGGTCATCTTACGCGCATCACTCCATCAGAATGAATTTAATCAATTTTTGATTCATCAGAGAAAAGTTCAGTTTTCCATTTTGCCGTTCTCCAACTTCCATAAGTTTGCGCAAAAGTAATACGATCTGATCGATTCTTCTTTAAAATGAGAGGTTTCTTGAAGGTCGCCTTGTAAACAATCCGCCTTCTGCAGCTCGTCTACAAGCCGTTCTTTAAAGGATGTTTAAATTAAATTCTTTTACGAGTGCCCTTGCGGAAACATCAGACTCAGCTTTTATTTTCCCAATCAGCAGATGGTCTTGCTTTGGTGGAGTTTACCTGGGTCTGCCTCCTCTTTGGACTAATTCAACCGAACCTGTTTCATTACATGTTTTTATAAGTTTAGATGTAACTGATTTTGGGATTGAATATTTACTACATATTTCTTTTTGAGAAACCCTCTCTTATAATCATATTTTATTTTTGATTTAAACCTTTCATTTTATTTATTATTAGCCATTATAATCTTTTAATTATTAAAACATATTTTATCCCTCCAATAAACAATTTTCAAGTGAATCCTTTAACTGCAGTTTGTCGTCATATCATACAGTAAATTAGCGGTACATAAGAAACAAGAAATATTCGGAGTAGGATTTAACATTTTTATTTTATTTAACTTGAGAAGTTTCCTAAGTTTTGTTCGCCCAGAATAGTATTTTAAATTATGTTTTTTGTAACTAAATTATTAATGAAGTTCCAATAATATTTTGTTTTTTATTTTAAACAGTATTAAAAGGAGAAATAAATTTATTATAATGAATTTGAAAAAGTTACCTTTTATTGTTTTTACCTACCTCCAAATATTTCATTCATTTCAGTTTCCTTAGTTTTGTCCGACACTGTATTTATATACATAGATCCATGGTCAGAGATTTCCTCCACCTGTTTTTCTGCATTGTTTTCCGCCACACTTTCCGTTACACCACCGGACATAGATCCAAAAAGAATGGCTCAACCTTACAAGAGAAAATATATTTCTACTATTTGATTTCTTCTTCTTCTTCTCGGATGGCGCTACAGTCCGGGGTGAACCTGGGCCTCAACCAACATGCCTCTCAACAGCTAGCACGATCTCTTGCTATCTGCCTCCAATTGCGCACTCCAAGTTGGTTGAGGTCCTTTTCCTTGTGCGCCATCTCAGTCTAGGACGTCCTCTGTTGCGTTGCCCTTAGTTTCGGATTCGAAGACTCTTCGGGCCGGAGCAGTGCTGTCCATAGGCTCGACATGGCCTAGCCACCTTAAGCGTTGTATCCGTAGTCGCCGTACAGCCCATACAGTTCGTGGTTGAATCTTCTCCTCCAGATGCCATCAACGCAAACAGGACCAAAAATCGCATGCAGGACTTTTCTCTCGAAGAGACCTACGGCTTCCTCATCCGCTTTTAGTAGCGTCCAGGTTTCTGCGCCGTAAAGCAGGACTGGGATGATCAAGGTGTTGTACAATGTCACTTTGGTCGTTCGGGAGAGGGCTTTATTACTCAATTGCCTCTTAAGCCCAAAGAAACTGCGATTGGCAAGAGTGATTCTGCGTTTGGTTTCGGTACTGATGTTGTTCTCCCTATTCACCGCGGTGCCGAGATAGGCGAAGTCTTTGACTACCTCGAAGTGTTTGCTGCCCATAGTGACGCTCTGTCGGACACGTTGATGTTCTGCGCTCTTTTTCGATGACAGCATATACTTCGTTTTGCCCTCGTTTACCACTAATCCTACTTTAGCCGCTTCTGCTTCGATGCTAGCAAACGCCTCATTGACGGCTCACTGAGTTCGGCCAATCACGTCAATGTCATCCGCATAAGCTAGCAGTTGAACGGACTTGTGGAGGAACATGCCTCTGAGGTTGAGTGTGAGTTTCGCACGATCCCCTCAAGAATTATGTTAAAGAAGACGCATGACAGTGTGTCGCTTTGTCTAAATCCTTTTTTGACATCGAAGGTCTGGGTGCGTTCGCTACCGACCTTGACGGAGCAGCGAGAGTTCTCCATCGTCATCCTATACAATCTGACCAGTTTGGTAGGGATGCCAAAACTAGACAAGGCACTGTATAGCTCGTCTCTATACACGCTGTCATACGCGGCCTTGAAATCGACAAATAGATGGTGGGTGTCGATTTGGACTTCTTGGGACTTCTCCAGGATCTGCCGCAGTGTGAAGATCTGGTCGATTGTGGACTTCCCTGGTCTGAAACCACACTGATAAGGACCTAGGTTTCAGGCGCTCACACAATACGGCAGAGAAAATCTTATATGCGATGGTAAGGAGACTGATCCCTCGGTAGTTGGCGCAGTCGAAGGGGTCTCCTTTCTTGTGGACCGGACAAACGATGCTGAGATTCCACTCGTCGGGCATGCTTTCCTCAGACCATATCTCACAGATGAGCTGTTGCATGCACCCAACCAGCTCATTCCAAGTCGCTTTGAACAACTCTGCGGTTAGTCCGTCCGCGACAGCAGCTTTGTTCGACTTCTGTCTCGATATTGCTATCTTGACCTCGTCGAAGTCGGAGGGACGGAATTCTTGTCCATCGTCGTCCAAATTGAATGGGACATTCTGCCTAACAGCGGGATTTGCGTCATCATTGTCGTTTAGGAGTCTGCAGAAATGATCCTTCCAGATTCTCAGCACCGACTGCGACTCTACCACCAGTTGTCCATTTTGGTCCCGGCAGGCTTCTGTCCGAGGTTTGTAACCGCCGGATAAATGTTTTATCTTGCGGTAAAAATTTCGGACGTCTTTCCTGCCATAGCACCTCTCCATTTCCTCGACCGCGCGCTTCTCGTGCTCTTTCTTTTTTCTTCTGTGAAGCCGGTTCTCTTCCCTTCTTCTCTGTTTGTAGAGCTCACAAACAGCTCTCGTCGTTCAATGCAGCGTTGCCTTGTATGCTTCTTGTTTCGCTGCATGCGCCTGCCTGCACTCGTCGTCAAACCATGGGTTCCTCTTAGGTGGTGGCGTGAAACCTAGCACATCAGTGGCGGCCTCTTTGATGGCTTCTTGACAACGTTTCCACTTGTCTTCTATAGTTTGTGCAGGCAGCGTCGAACTTTGAGACAGTTTCAGGGAGAATCGATCGGCAAAGGCTCTACCGTCCGACTCCGTTGCTCTCTCGATATCTGGGTTCTCACCTTGGCTACAACAAGGTGATGATCCGAGTCGATATTTGCACCTCGGAAGGTTCGGACATCGAGAATACTGGAGGAGTGTCTGACGTCGATCGCAACAATCAATCTGGTTGACGGTTGATTGATCAGGTGATCGCCAGGTACCTTTATGAACGTTGAGGTGTGAGAACCGCGTGCTGGCCACAGAAAGATTTCGCCCCGAAACGAAGTCAATTAGCCTGAGTCCGTTTCCGGAGGTGTTGGCGTAAATGCTGTGTCTTCCGATGACTTTAGCAAAGACTTCTTCTCTTCCCAGCTGAGCGTTGAAATCTCCTAGAACGATCTTGGTGTCGTAGCTGGGGCATCGATCGTATGTCCTTTCTAGGAGGTGATAGAAATCTTCTTTACTGCTGTCATCTTTATGATTGTTATGAGGCGTTCGCTTATGTATTGGAAGCTTAAGACTTTTTGTCTAAGTCTGCCTCGAACAACACAACGGCATCCAAATAATAACTATTTGATGTCAGCAAGATACAAATCTGATCTAGGAATAAGCTATCATTAAACGAAACATGTACTTCTCATCAGGGGATGCGAAACTCTTCCCCTTGGCTCAATAGCGCTGTGCGACATCACACTGAATCTCTCCACATAAACTAAATTCGAATACCTTAGTTTTAAAAACGCAATTAAAAATTTTCTACAACTTTGTGGCAGTACAACTGGTGATTGGAGTCAAAGGGGATTACAGCCCGATATGATAGGTTGGCGTTATACTGTAGAAGCTTGGCCGACTTTTATATACGGCATCGTAATCTAGCGGACTGTCCTGACCAAAAGAAGAAGTTGCAATTTACTCAACTGAGTTAGTCATGTCCATTGTTCTATGGTCCGGACTGAGTAACGGGGCCTACTCCAAGGACCTAAAATTCCGTTCCTCCTTCAACTTACCAACGTATTGCACATAACGAGGCTCTATCATTATTGAAAAATAATACTTAATTCCAAATTCTAAATTCCAAGTATAAGCTTCAAAATTTCGTGACATTTATGTCTAGTTAAAATGTTTGAGAGCGGAGACAAATGAGTTCATAAGCAGATGCTAGTTAGCAGGTAAAGAGGTTATTATTTAAAACTATCAAACTTAAGTTCTAATGTCAATTGCTGAGTAATTACATGTAGCTTAAGTAAATATAAAGAATTACTATATATTACTCATACTGGATTGAATTTAAGTATTTTTGTGTAAGAAAAATAGACAACAACCGAACAGAAATAGTATATAAAACTCTTCAGAGAACCGGGAAGCAATCAAATTCCTTAAAGGACAAAACTTCCATTTTAACCTTCCCTTATTCTTATCTCGTCCAAAGGTATTCTTTTCGCTACAGTGACACACTAATTTACCTTCATTATATAAACAAACCAGAAAGAGGTCAGAGAGCCTCAGTTTCCTTACAACCAATGATATCTGGCTTCGTCAGATTAACTTTAACTCCAACATATAACAAAATACCATTGTTTCATATGAATATTTTTGTTAGAGTTAGAAAATTTTCCACCAACATGACTAAAGCTATGTGTTAAGGATTGAAAAATTGAAGGGAACAAAACGAGCAAGTAAAACTGTACAAAACTGGATTTATTTATTACAAACGATCTGAACAGATTGATGGTCACCGGCTAATAGGCCGAGGCACGCTTCGAAAAAATGGTATGAGCATAAATTGTAACCTTGAAATTGAAAATTTATTTTAGTTACATATTGTAATTAAAAATTATTGCATTCGAGAATTAATATGATCATTAACAGAACTGGTTCATACATATGTTTAACATGAGTGTTGGGCAAAGAGCAATTAACATAATGAGAAATGCTTAACATAATGAGAAAACATACAATGAGATAGTGTGTTAGAAGAGCATAGAAAAAATATATGATTACACATAAAAGAGAAATTCAAAATAAGGTGATGTTGTCATGTTCGACCATTAAAAACGCAGGTTACAGAATCTCAATGACGCGCCTAAGTAGCCATTTTGATGGAGGCTAGTTGGGTTCCTTTAGGAGCACGATGTCATCTAACTTAAGATCTGGCTGAATACCTTGCCACTTCTGACGTCGTTGCAGTGATGACAATTATTCCTGGTGCCACTTCTTACAGAACCCTTGAATGGGAACCTGTAAAAGATGCAATTTGGATTTAGTTAAATTAGTATGTTCTGCTTCAGTTGTTAGTATATGGTTTAGAATAACTCGTTTTAGATGGGTCTTAACAGATTTATAACCTGCCTCCCATAGTCCGCCAAAGTGAGGTGCGGATGGGGGTATAAATCTCCATGCGATGTTATCTGTTGAAAGATAAACCGCAATTATGTTCTGATGTTGATTCAGAACACGAGCATACATTTCATTCAAGTGATTTCTTTGCTCCATGAAAATTAGTGTCATTATCGCTCCAAATTTCAGTTGGTTTACCGCGACGAGCTACGAAACGATCTAATGCTTACAAGAACGTGTTCGTTGAGAGACCAATTCTAAATGAATGCCCTATATTACAAAGTATATGAACATTGCTATATAGTCTTTACTGAATGTAGGATTTCTTCCTCGCCGTAACCGAAGTGTCAAAGGTATTAAGGCAATAGTACGACAATACTAAACAGTCGCGAATACCGAATACGTTCCTTTGGTAAATTTCCCATCAGTTGCTTTGAAAAACGCTGTTCATAACGAATACAATTTACACATTTATTTGCTACATTTCGATTAAGATTTCTGCATCCTAATATATAAAATTCTTCTCTAATTAGTCCAAAAAGTTGAGATACATCAAAATGGAGATATTTTTATGGAAATATTCAACAATAAGTCGCGAAATTGAATAAGATTTGTGAAGGATTATAGGGTGTTTAACGCTATATGGAATTTCGGATTTATTTAACCCACCACCCGCACGTAAAATACCATTTGAGTCAAGGAAGGGGGGTAGAGATTTAAATTTACTTTTTGTCAATAATACACACTGACTTTTACTTTATTTCAAATTAATAAAAAGATTTTTTTGCAAATTTTACGTACGCTTTTTGTGAATTAAGAGCTAGTTGGTACAAAGTTCGAACTGCTAGAAAAGGTGCTGAAGGCTCTTCATATGTTGCAGTAAAAGACGATGCTTCAACGGCAACTCGCGTGATTTCCTCCATACGATTCTTTGATAATCGGTATGCTCCATAGTTATTCTTATTTGTCAAAACCTCTTCTCTATATCTCCAGATATGGTATAGCATGAAAGCGAAACCGTGTGCAAATGGAGAAAAGGTCTCGTTGATAATTTTTACCTGCTAGAAGTGCTTCATTAAGCGATTGACTATTCGGTAGTTTGCAGAGCCATCGAAAACCAACCTCACTCTGGTAGTGCTGCTGTCTTCCTTTAATACAGCATGGTGCGGTAAGTAATACCATGAACTTGAATATGAACTCAATTCACTGGGAGGTATCTCTTCCATGTGTCCTAATGCTTCATACTAATCGCAAATAATTATTTGAGTCTAATTTTCGTTCTATGTAATTGAAGCGTTTTATTGCGGTATCAAGGTTATTACCCTTAAACGGTAAATGAACCATATACCTGCCATAAGAAAGTCAAGAATGTATTTTACGAATATATCTTCGGCTTGTTGGTCTTCAAGAGACAGACGTGGTTTCTGGTCTACTTCTTCGATACGCCAAAAACGTTCCAGATCAAAAGCTAGATCTCTATTTACTTGAATGCAAAAGGTTCCGACAGAGTTATAATTCGAAGACGTGAGACTGTCAGTGATACCGCAAACAATCCAGCCGAAAATTGTGGGAAGGAGATCAGGTGTGCCTCCTTTACCCCTAATCGGTGATCCATTGAATATGCTGCACACTTTGTCAGCGCTGATTAAAATATCGATTTGGTTAAGACGATTGAAGTTAGGGTCTGCCAGACTGAACGAAGCAAAGTTACCCTTATCGGATACAGTGACAGCAGACGAAAGAATTAATGATGTCAGCTTAGATATAACGCTGTACTTTCAGTAATAAACGATACTTGTGATCCACAATCTAATAACAACCGAATGGTTTTGTGGATTTCCTTGCCGATCTATAGCATTAACGATGGCTGTGGGCAATAGCGATTGAGTGGAGCGAAATGGTTTTCGTGTATTGCCTTTAGCTTGTATAGATGAGCAAAGCGAGAGTGGTGATTGTGTTGTTGTTAGAGGGTTTGAGGATGCTGCATTGGATGGTCGATTGACGAAAGTTTCTTGAACGATGGTATTTGTAGGGTTTGCCAATACCGACAACGATATCGCGGACTGCACGTTTTGCAATGGAAGTAAGAACGACACTAGATTGAAGAATGTCCAGACCGCAAGCGATTAAAGCAAAGAGAATGTTTTTTAACAAATTCATGACGGGTTTTTTTTCTCAAATGAAAGAAATTGAGAACATTTGTTTAAGGTATGGTCTGATTTGCATTTAGGAAAATTAACTTTAGATTCTGCGAAATGTGATTGTATAGTCTTAGGATTTCTTCGATATGAACTTAAACGCGAAAGAGCTTGGCAAGATTCTAAAGCGTCACACCGTAATTGTAAAAACGACACTAATTCATCCACCGTGGTGTCACTTCTAGATCCTATTTCTTTTGCCCACGCTTATTGATTATCAGGATCGAGCTTCTGAAGCAAAAGATAAATTATCCAAGGGTCGCGTTTTGTAGCACCTAAAGCGTTTAAACCACGAATTGTATCGTCCACGCAGTCTGTTAATTTTCTTAAGTTCAACGCACTACCGGAACTCACGTTAGGGATAGAAAGAAACGATTGTATATGAGATTGAATAATTAAGTTAACACGATCATATCTCCTTTCTAATCGATCCCAAGCGTCTAAATAATTCGCGCCTGTAGCTGTAATGTGCCGAATCAGAATGGCTGCTTTACCGCGTAAAAACGATTTAAGACATCTGAATTTTTGCGTTGTAGACAAATTACACTTTCTATCGATAGTACCCTGAAACATATCTCTAAAACTTGGCCACTCCCCGGAGAAGGGTGAGATATCAATCTTAGGAAGAGAAATCGAAAATTATTAATGAAATCCTGCCGATTAATCAACTTATGCGCTTCAGTTATTTTCCTATCGTGAATCACTTTTATCATGGTTGACAAAGCTAAGAAATACTTCGATTCGTACTCGAAAAATTCTATTTCTGAATCCTCCCAATTAGATTCAGCCAAATTCTTTCCAATCTTCTTGAGGTTTTTCTAGTCTTATTTCCAGCAATTGTAATGAAACTCAATCGTCCACACTTTCCGCAAATGATACCGCGCGAGTTAAACATCCCTTGACGTGACTACGTTTTGATTTTATGATGTTTATTTTAAATTAATGGATATTTTCACAGATTAATATTACAAAATTTTGCTGATATATAATTGCATAAGTTACAAATTAAAGAATGTATTTGTATCATAATATTATATTTTAATTCACAGATTTTTTTTCCCACATGCATAAAACCATATCAAATTTGAGTCTTGTGTCACTTATATGTCTATAAGTTTGTTTTTTCAATATATTTATTCAAAAATTAATTCAGCTTAGAAGAACCAGACAATTTGTTAAGGATTGAGAAATTGAATGGAACAAAACGAGCAAGTAAAACTGTACAAAACTGAATTTATTTATTACAAGCGATCTGAACAGATTGATGGTCACCGGCTAATAGGCCGAGGCACGCTTCGAAAAAATGGCATGAGCATAAATTGTAACCTTGAAATTGAAAACTTATTTTAGTTCCATATTGTAATTAAAAATTATTACATTCGAGGACTAATATGCTCATTAACAGAACTGGTTCATACATATGCTTAACATGAGTGTTGGGCAAAGAGCAATTAACATAATGAGAAAACATAGAATGAGAAAGCATGTTAGAAGAGAACATAGAAAAAATATACGATTACACATAAAAGAGAAATTCGAAATAAGGTGATGTTGTCATGTTCGTCCATCAGAAACGCAATTTACAGAAAACTATTTTAAAATAGAAAAAACTGTTCATAAAACGAAATGCAAAATTAAACACAAGAAATACCATGCACAGTATTTTTCTCATTGAAATCATTTGGAATTAACTATGTATATATATATGTATACTATATGTATATACAGTGGCCGCCGGCGCGAAGTGGGTACAGTGCGACGCTCGCCAGTCGATCATTGACACCCAACGCAGTGCGTGATTTTCAAATTTGGTTTTGCGATTTCTAGAATAAGGGAGCGAAACTACACAAATTTTGTGTCGGCTTTCCCGGAAAATGGAACCGAGAATACAATTGGTGGATAGTTCTTGGAAAAAAGAAACTAAAAGACAGAAGTGAAGTGTGTATTGTTTTGTGTAACCAAATGGATGAAGATTGTTCCACGATGGAGGGTGGCATTTCGCTTGAAAGCCACGAAATGTTAAAAAAGCGAAAAATTCTGAAGCCTTAACCAAATTTGGTTCGGAGGCGAATGAAAATAAATGACGATTCCGAAGAAAAGGAAAACGACAATGAGGCGTCCTATAGTGGACATGGGAATATTTTCGCCAAACTAGCCAGGGCCGATGACCAGGCCGTTGAGGAGAGGGAGTTGGCGGAGAAGATTCGGGAGAAGGAGGAGCTGGAGGCCTTAATAAAAGCTCTCCAGCTAAAATTTGAGGCCAGAAAAAAACTGGCTTTTGAAAAGCAGCAAAAACAACAACCGCTGTAGTAGTCAAAGCAGCAACAGGTGCAGCAACCTAAAGAGCAACAGCTGCAAAAACAACAAGACCAGCAGCAGCAACATCAGAAGCAGAGGAAACAACAACAACAGCAGCGAGACCAGACCATCCAAATGAAGAAGAAGAGGACGCCGCGAATAAATGTCAGCGGGATGGACACAACAGACACAATAAAGGTATGTAATTTGACCGTAGCGGACAATTTCAAAATAAAAAATAAAGGGTTTCAAAAGCAATCGGTCCACTGCTTATCAGTGGAAGCTATAGAAAGGTTATGGACCAGATGACGGCAGCTGGGGTAGAGATATATACTTTTACCCGAAAGGCGAAAAAGTACAAACGGTGCTTTTAGAGGGACTGGATATTTCGGCTGAGCCGGAGAACATCCTCAAGTCCCCAAAGGAACTCCAAATTGAGGATGTGGAGTTTGTAGCGGTTAGCCGCTTCTCCACCGTCCGTTCAAAAATGACGCCTGAGCGTCTGCTTTCCCCTCTTCTTGGTGCAAGTCACACCAGGAAGCAGAATGGAATGTCTGAGGTCTATCAAGATCCTGGACTCCCAGATGATTTCCTGGAAGGGCTTAGAGGTGACAGACGAATGCTCCTCTGCGCAAGATGCCAAATCTTTGGTCATGCAGCAAATGCGCAGAGATTAATTTGTAGCACTGTGGGGAGAAGGGATATCCCTCTAGTTATCGAGGCTGCCCCAAAATAAAGGCTATCCAGAACGAGGATATGCAAAAAAAAAATAGAAAGTGGTGGATTCGAGGCCGATGCCTAGAATTCCAGCCACAACTGTTACGCCGGTCGTTTCTTACGCCCAGATGGCGTTTGGTAGGCGACCGGCACAATAGACAGTGCCAAAAATGGTACCAGTACCGGTAGAGGCTCCGAATATGGGCTTCGCGGAACTGTTTTCAATGAAGGCCCAAATGGAGCAGTTCATTAGAAAGGGCATTCGCCATAAGATCGTGTATTGCGGTGAGGTGAGAAGTTTCGGTGTGCTGGAAGCGTGTATTGCGTGCATTTCTCTCCAAGATAAGAAAAAGTTGTAGATAGTAGCAGTCTATGCACCCGATGCACCTCAGTCCACAGACTTCATTTCAGAGCTCGAAACTGTCGTTCGAAAGCTTCGTTTATGCTAAGGGGACAACTACTTTGTTGTCGCCGGCGATTTGAACGCGAAGCATGAGGCATGGGGTAATTCTATTTCAAATCCCAAGCGAAATTCGCTCCTTGAGTGGTTTACGCACCACTCTATTGAGTTAAAGCTAAATTTGCTTGCAACTGATAGACCGTCCTTTCCTAGAAGTGAGTCTTATCTAGATCTGATGCTAATTGACAAACGACTAACTAACTAAACTTAACAATGGTGGAGTATGACACTCGCTGCAGTTGTTCGGTTCCCGAACGAGATGTTGTAACTGGAGGAACTCGTGGAAGCGTATCCTTACAATTATTGTAATGCTTGTTGGCCGCGCTTCTCCAGAGGCCTAGCCAGAGAACTGCGTTCGAATGACTTAACGCCACCGTCGAACATAAACCTAACGAACGAGGAGGTTGAAAGGTACCTCATACAAATGGACACAATAAAACGTCCTATGGACAAAACGATTCAAATCCCCCAAAAATGCATACTGCTGTCGAGAATCAAGACACTTTACAGACGATTTACAGACCGAGACGACGAGGAACAGAGGTCGCTCAAGTCGCAAATGAAAAGCCTCCAGAGTTTGATTCCGTCGAATTATAGAATTGCTTTCAATTCATATTGAGGAAACAAGATTCGAGCTGTTCATAAGAACGGTCCGGGTGTGTTTTCCCAAATCAACCGAATCTTCCGAAGCGATCATAACGACTTAGAGGTTGTTTAACTTGACAGAACAATTGACAACGCAAACATACTGACTTCAGTTGGCATCGATGGGATGGGGACAATGAGTTTTTAATTGTTGAGGATGCCCAAGAGGAAGTGTATACGGTCAACAATTCTCGTAGGCCGAATCACGACTTGGAGAACAGAGCCTTGCTTAACCATTTCTATCTTCGAAATGAAATACAGCAATGACGTTCTGAGAATCATGGTTTTACCAGATTCAATGATGAAAACAAGGCAGTTAATCCCTTTTCCCAAACTGGCTCTAATGCCATAATCGTTTCGAAGGTGGCTCTCAAAGATATCTTCAGGAGTTTGAAGAATAAAAAGTCCACCGGAATAGACGGAATACCTAATATTGTGTTGCGTCATCTCCCCGAAGAGGCGGTAGAAATATACACAATCCTGTTCAACAATGCTCTGAGTAATGCACATTACCCGGAGCATTGGAAAACGGCGGTAGTGCAACCCATGCTCAAAAGGGACAAAGATTCCTCACTTCCGAAAAATCTTCGGTCGATAAGTCTCCTCCCTTCCAAGTTTTTTAAAAGAATGTCAACAGGGTCCTGATACAGTGGACTGAGGACAAAAAAAATAATACCGAATAACCAATTTGGATTTAGGGCGGGGCATGATACTGTACATGCCGCGTCAAAATTGGGTTCGGACATAAAATCGAACAGGAACAAAATGAAGTGCACCGGGGTCTGCGTTGTTGACTTAGAAAAGGCATTCGACACCGTCTGGTTGCTCGTAGAAGGCCTCTTCCTTAAGTTGACGAGGTTGGGTATAAGCCAAAAACTGCTTATTAATATGGTGA
Organism: Eristalinus aeneus; assembly: GCA_955652365.1. Taxonomy (NCBI): domain Eukaryota; kingdom Metazoa; phylum Arthropoda; class Insecta; order Diptera; family Syrphidae; genus Eristalinus; species Eristalinus aeneus. The sequence goes on along the minus strand of OY019130.1, from coordinate 59,988,974 downwards.
CAGGTAGAAAGTTTGTTGTCAAAAGTGGCAACAAGGTTTCTACTAATATGTTTTACATTAAAAATGCTCTTCAGCAGGGCGCAGTAAACTCACCAATTCTTTTCACCAGTGAACTAATTGGCTCAATGCAGTTCCGGATCGCGTACAGGATAGCGCCAAAGATTGAGGTAATTAATATCCTCTTGCAGAGTGACTTTAAGAAAATCAAACGATTTTGGGACGACTGAAAGTTCAAAATCAAAATCAAGTGTAAAACCATTCTGTTCCGAACTCCATTGTACAGGGCTTTTTTTTTTTTGTTTTTGTTATTGAAAATTTGATGAAAATTTCGGGTTATACTTATATGCTACACAAATTTTCTTAAACTAGCTTAACATATTCTTTTCTTACATCTATCTTACTGACCCTATGCGGATGCTCTAAGTTAATCTAAACATATTTGATCTTTTTTTTAACTTTAATCCAAACTTAAATTATGCTAAGAAAAGTATTAAAAACTTAGCTGCACTTCGTTTTTTTTTTTTTATTGTTTCTTACATACTAATACTTAATATACTATACCTTAACTATGTCCGGCGTAAGGACGCGTGCACCAGGGCGAATCAGTTATTTATATGCCTAACATATAGAGACCATACTCCGTGGTGCACCTTTTGTTTTTTTTTTTTTTTTTTTTTTATATATAAAACCTAAGACGAAACATAACTTAAAAACTAACTAGTAACTACTTAAAACTAAAGCTAAAAAGCTGACCACAGACTGCCCAGCTGACCAATATCCGTACACATAATAAAAGAAAAACTCTTAAAGAACCCTTAATGGCGGCAGGGGTCGGCCTTAACACAGCCACCAGTACAGGTGACGTTCTTTCCCAGACTTCCTCCTGTCTCGGGCGGAGATCGCTCTACTGAACCGAAGCAGATCCTCGCGGTTGCGAGCGACGTTCGGTTCAGAAAGGAGTCGCCGGTCCACTGTTCGGCGTGCGACATGGAAGATTAAAGGGCATCCCTCCCTGTCCTGAACTAAACCCATCATGTCTAAATGAAGAAATGCCTCTGGTGGAATAAAGCCATTCTGCCGTACCTTTTCGAAATACAACAAGTTGGGGAAGCCCCGAAGATCAGGCTTTTGGTGGAAGTCAACGACCGTGCGACGTGCCGTCGAATCAATTTTATTATGAAATTATCAATTCTTATCAGGTTTGCCTCGTTGTACAAAGTCTCGTTGGGATAAAATTTCTTGTACTCAGATTCGGGAGTTCGATACAACCTGAGACATGTCCTGAGACACTGCCTCTCCAACAAACTCATCTTTTCCATCTGGGAAGGACTCACGCTGAATATATATATATAGCATATTACCTTCACCCTGGAATCAAGTTGGCTGCTGTAAAACAGCCTTCTTGCCACAGCAAAGGCTTTCTTGGCATTCGTCAGAGCAGCATCTACATGTTTGTCAAAGTATAGATACTGGTCCAACCAAACGCCTAAGTATCTCACCAAGCCTTTCACAACTAACGGTTGTGGAGGAGGCCCTGGACAGCGGAGTCCTGAAAAGGATAGTCTCGCATTTATTGAAATTAATTTTTAATTTCCAGCTATCACAATATTGCTGAATCTTTTCGAAGTCATGTTGCAGCAGGTTGTTAATAACTTCGACCTTTGGCGCTGATCTGTACACTACCAAATCGTCGGCGAACGCTATTATGTGCGGCATGGAGTACAAAAGATCGCTAGTAAATATAGCGAACAAGATTTGTAGCTCGTTGCCACAAGTATGTCCTACTTGGAGTTAATTCAAAGGCGAGGAGTCGATTTAGGTATACAATATTTTATTTAGATAAGTTATCGTCGGCGATTTCTATGTAAGTATGATCCGTGTGACTTTCTAATTGCGAGTGTCCTTTGTGTGACCCAACCCATTCCTTTTATTGCTCCGTAGGATATCCTCTTGTGCGTCGCGGGCACCGTTGGGTTCGTTGGGTTGTTTACCCAACGACGTACGGACCGCGATCGCAGATGTTATTTTGCGTGGAAGGATATCCTCGCGTGGAAGGATATCCTCGCGTGGGTTATGTGCCGTTGGGTTAGGTCACGTACTGCGATGTGCTGCTGAGTGTGCCGTTGCGTAGTCCGTTTAGTATGCTCAGCTGCACTGGTTGGCCGGACCGTTGGTGTGGTTGTCCGCCACAAGTACTCCTCCTCCAGTGACTGCGTCACGGATTTAGTTGGAAGCGCACTTGTTTCCTTGATGCCCTAGAATACGTTCTAAGTGCTTCGCTTCTGGTATTGGTTGCAGTGGATGTTGATGATGATGTTGATGTGGATGGTTGTGGTAGGCTGGATGGGCTATTGCTGCGTGGATGCTGTCGATCTTCTTCAATTGTAGTGGATGATGGTGATGTGATGAGGTTGATGCGGGAATATGTGTCTGCTACAACGTTGTCTCCACCAGAAACAAACTGAATTCTTGTCGAGAATCGGGCAATTTCCTCTAGTTGCCGGGCTACGCGATCACAGGCGTGATCTGATTTCAACGGCTTGTGGTCTGTGAGGATAATGAGTTCGCGGCCTTCAATAAGGTGACGAAAATGCCTTACCGCTCTGTATATGGCTAAGAGCTCTCGGTCGTACACCTTGTATCGCGATTCTCTCGAAGTTAGTTTCTGGGAGAAGAAACCAAGAGGCTGGATCTTGTCGCCGATGCGCTGGTCTAGTGCGGCTCCAATTGCTGAATCTGATGCGTCACATCGGAGGATTAAGGGAACACCTGAACGTGGATGGGCTAGTTGCACTGCATCCCTCAGTTTGTTTTTGCATTGGTTGAATGCTTCCTCTGCTTCAGGTGTCCACTGGATTGGCTTTTTGTCTCCTTTCTTAGCTCCGATTGTCAGGTTTACCAGCGGAGTTTGTGTCGTGGACGCACCAGGCATACAGCTACGGTAGAAGTTCCAGGCTCCTAGAAACTTCCGCAGTTTGTCCATCGTTGCTGGCTTAGGATAATTGGTCAAGGCCTCAACCCAGTCCGTGGGAGGCTTTATCCCAGCTTTGTTGACGGTGTATCCTAAGTATCGCACTTCCGGGTGTCCGAAGCAACACTTGGATACGTTGATGGTTAGTCCAAACTGCTGAAGTCTCTCGAAGACGATGCGCAAGTGTTGGCGATGCATCTCTTCGTTTGGCGACGCGATGATGATGTCGTCAATGTAGCAGAAGCAGAATTCAAGTCCTCTCAGCACTGTGTCCATAAATCGTTGCATCGTCTGCGCTGCGTTGCACAATCCAAATGTCATCACGTTGAATTCGAAGAGGCCGAATGGTGTGATGACGGCTGTCTTGGATCGGTCTTCTAGGGCGAGTGGTATCTGGTTATACGCTCTCTGCAAGTCCAGTGTGGTGAAGATGGTGCAGCCGGTGAGTTGATGGCTGAAGTCTCGAAGATGTGGTATGGGATACCTGTCGGGAACGGTGATTTTGTTGAGGCGACGGTAGTCAGCGCACGGTCTCCATCCACCAGATTTCTTCTGCACCATTTGCAGGGGAGATGCCCACTCGCTGTTTGATGGCTTGCAAATTCCCAGTCGGACCATGTTGTCAAATTCGTCCTTCGCTGCTTTGAGTTTATCGCCGGCTAACCGACGAGCTCTTTCCGCAACTGGATGTCCTCTGACAACAACGTGATGTTGGACGTGGTGATCTGCAACGCATTTGTTGTCGTCGCGCGTGATGTCAACGAAGTCCTTCAGTATGTCGGCGAAGCGATTGGTTTCATCGATCGTTTTCAGCGATGGTTGGGAGCTGCTGACTACGCTGCCGCAAACGCTTAATTTGGTGATGTTATCACTAAGCGTTCGGCGTTTTAAGCGTATCGTCAAGTCGAAGTGATCGATGAAATCCGCTCCTATGATCGGCGGAAACTCGCGTCGAAGTCCCAGATCGAGTACCAGAGTTCTTGTACCATATGTTGGCATTGCAGTACCATTGGCAGCGTAAAGTTGACGCGATGTAGTTGTCGGGTTTTCGGCAAATTTTTTCGGTAGGACAGAAATATCGGCGCCGGTGTCAACTAGGTAAGATGCGCCGCTGATTCTGTCCTTTATTTGTAGGCGGTGACAGTTGTAGTTGCCGTGAGCGACCGCCTTTATGCCCAGCGGCGATCCTAGTTTTCCGAATGTTTCGGACAACCGGCACGACAATTACGCGCCTCATCGCCAAACTTCTGGTGGTAGTAGCACAACCCATTCTTGTTAGTCTGGGTGAGTCTGGACCTACTTTTCGATCTGGTTCGGGATGTTGATCTTCTTCGTGAGGTCGATCGCTGGTTTCGTGGACTCTCCATCTTCAATTGATGAATCTCCTGACGTAGAAATTGAACAGACTTCCTGATGTCGTCCAACGTTGAATCGGCTTGTCTATTGATGACTTGGATGTCCTGTGTGGGCTGCAAAGTGGTCGAAACAGGGCACAGCTGTGCGTTGGACATGTCGAAGATTTTGTCGGCGACTTCGACTAGCTTATCCAAGTCTTCTTGTCCTGTTGCCAGCAACACTGAGCGCATGTTTTCGGGCAGTCTATCGAAGAACAATGTTCTCATGATAGACGTATCACAGCGACCGCCAGCAAGATGCCTCATGTGCGCCAAGATGTCGGATGGTTTTCTGCCAGTCATATCTTCGCCCCGAAGCATTCGTCGTAACTGCGACTCTGGTGATGGAGCGAAATGGTGGATGAGTCGCTCTTTAAGTGTGACGAATTTGTTGGCTGATGGTGGATTATTTGCTAGGTCTTCTACGGCTCTTAAGGCGTCGCCTTCAAGACAAACTAGCAAATTGGCGTACCGTTCGTCGTCGTTGACCACACCTCCAAGTTTGAACGCCAATTCCACTTGAGTCAGCCACAGCTGAGGATATTCCGGGTTGAATTTCGGTAAGTTCGCACGTTGGAGACTATGCTGCGACGGTTGACTGTTCGGTAGAAACGGAGCTGGATGTTGTACGGTTGCTACAGAACCTGACGAAGATTGCGCTTTGAAGTCAAGCTTGAGCGACTCGATTGCTTCATTTGCCGCCTGAAGCTGATCGCGAAGTTGTTTTATCAACTCGGTGTTGACTTCGTCTGTGGCCATTGTTTCGCGATCACTTCCGTTTACTCCGTAACTCGTAGGACATTTACACACACGATTTCGTCAATAACGAAACTTCAGATCGTTTCTGAAATCACGTCGGGGTCACCAATTTGTAGCTCGTTGCCACAAGTATGTCCTACTTGGAGTTAATTCAAAGGCGAGGAGTCGATTTAGGTATACAATATTTTATTTAGATAAGTTATCGTCGGCGATTTCTATGTAAGTATGATCCGTGTGACTTTCTAATTGCGAGTGTCCTTTGTGTGACCCAACCCATTCCTTTTATTGCTCCGTAGGCACATGCCCACGTTGCATCCCTCGGCGTTGGTGGGATGCGAAGGATATCCTCTTGTGCGTCGCGGGCACCGTTGGGTTCGTTGGGTTGTTTACCCAACGACGTACGGACCGCGATCGCAGATGTTATTTTGCGTGGAAGGATATCCTCGCGTGGGTTATGTGCCGTTGGGTTAGGTCACGTACTGCGATGTGCTGCTGAGTGTGCCGTTGCGTAGTCCGTTTAGTATGCTCAGCTGCACTGGTTGGCCGGACCGTTGGTGTGGTTGTCCGCCACAGATTGGCGAACCAACTGCCCCCTGTTGCAGACCGTTTTTAATGTCGAAAACCATGGTAGACGTCACGTTGCCATTTTTCACAACGAACTTCCTACCTGTTATCATGTCATAGATCATGTATAGCAATGATTTACTTACGCCATGCCTGACCAGCTTTAGAAAAAGCCCTTCTAACCAAACGGTGTCGATCGCCTTTTCCAAGTCGTTCAGACATGCACCCGTACATTGGCTCTTGGATTTGTTCCATTGTATGTCGGAAACCAGCTTTGACGCGGCATGTATGGTATCACGCCCCGCTCTGAAGCCGAACTAGTTTTCCGGTATTATATTATTGTCATCAACCCATTTTTTTAGAGCTGATATAACAATTTTTTCGAAGACCTTGCTAATGCAAGGGAGAAGACTGATCGACCGGAGATTTGTTGGGATAGACCTATCTTTGTCCCGTTTAGGGATCGGCTGCACCACAGCTGTCTTCCAATGCGACGGGTAATATGCATTACTCAGCGCATTGTTAAACAGTGTCGTGTAAATCTCCACCGCTTCTAAGGGTAGATGGCGTAGCACAATATTGGGTATACCATCGATCCCTGCTGATTTCTTCTTCTTCAGAGAGTTCAAGATGCCTTGGAGTTCTTCTTTTGAGATTTGAATGGTATTTATTCCATCTCTGGCGATGACATTATTAGCCATATTCTCATCATTGAACCTGGTGAAACCAGTGTTCTCAGATCGCCACTGCCTTATCTCTTCCCGAAGGTAGAAGTGGTTCAACTGGGCTCTGTTTTCCAGATCGTGGTCTGGCCTACGGGACTCGTTAACCGTATACACTTTCTGAAAAACAGCTCCTAGTGTCGTAACCTTCTCCTGAGGATCTTCAACTACGAAGAAGTTATCATCAAGCACTGCTCTATCCGGATTGATGCCCACAGATGTCAGTATGTCTGAGTTTTCTGCTGTCCTTTCCAGCCTTACGGTCTGAATGTCATTTTCATCTTTCCTCCTGAATATTTTATTTATTTGCGGAAACATACCCGGGTTGCTGGATCTTACACCCGGATTTTATTGCCCCAGTGCAAACTTACAGCAAGGCTGTAATTAATTTTAATAAGCTGTTGGAGGTTTTTGATTTCTGCTTTTAAAGAGCGGACTTCGGCATTCTGTGGATCTATGAACCGTCTGTGCAAAAATTTAAGTCTTGACAGCAGTCTGCTCTTATGTACGTGGAGTGCGTCGATGGTAGCATTTCGATAAACATCACTGTCATCGGTACGAGCTACCTTTGGAATTCTCTTCTCCATAGTTCGTCGTATTACGTCCTCCTTTTGTACGAGGTACCTGTCAACCTCTTCGTTCGTCAGGTTTCTGTTTATTGGTGGATTGATCCCACGCGAATGTAGTTCTCTGGATAAGGCCCTAGAGAAGAGTGACCATCGAACCTTATCGTAGTTATAAGGGTACTCGTGGACACATCCCTCTAGTTCCTCCAGCTCATTCGGGAATTGGATCGCCGCAGTGATCACTGTCAAACTCAAATGTGGCTAAGCAATTCCTTGTGCGCCTATCTACGTCCAGTATTGTTAGTCGTCTGTCAACTAGCATCACATCGAGATAGGACCCGCTCCTAGGAAACGATGGTCTATCGGTAGCATATAAGTCTACCTTGAACTCTACAGTATGCATCGCCAGCCAACCCGAGAGTGCGTTTCCCCTGTCGTTTTACATCCTGTTACCCCAATCGCTATGTTTAGCATTCAGATCACCGGCGATAACGAAATAGTTCTCTTCCTCATTTAAGCGAAGGCTTGTAAAAAGAGTTTCAAGCTCTGAAATAAAGCGAATATTTCGAGAATCCGGAGTGTAGACAGCAATCACCAACATCTTCTTTTCACCTCGTAGAGGGATTGAACCTACGTACTTCAGCGCTATACATGACCTTGTGGCAAAGGTCTTCTTTTATTAAGAGAGCGACCCCGCCCCCTTGTGAGGAGTGTGGTCGGTCTCTTCGTACTACAGTGTAGTTTCTGAACCTGAGATTGCGCGCCTGATTATACAGGGCTTCAAGGGACACGAATGTAAACTGGCGTAAGTTCGGCATTTTTGACCCACATAGGCGACCATTAGCTGTGGTGGAGTGTGGTGAGATATTTGGGCATTATGTTGGACCATTTTCTGTATGGAAATATTCATGCAGCAACTGGTCTGGCAAAAGCCAGAAAAGTGTTCGCTATGGCAAGTAGGTTGTTTTACAGCAGCCAACTTTTTTTTTACCCATATATTTATTTATTGCCCATATATATATTTATTTTTTTAAATATTTATTTATTTATTTAAATTATTTATTTATTTATTTATATTATTTATTTATGTATAACTTATAATTATATTTATTTATATTTATTATTATTTATTTATGTATAACTTATAATTATATTTATTTATATTTATTATTATTTATTTATAATTATATTTATGATTATTTATTTATTTATTTTATTATAAACCTTTTTTTATTGTTATTTATATATATATAAATATATATATATATATATATTCTTGTTTTTATATATTCGTTATATTGTATATTAATTAATTTTGCTCTATAATTTTGTGTTTTAACATCTATGTGTTATTTATTTTCTAACATATATATACATTGCATCTTTATACTACCATATATATTTATTTATTTACTTTACAGTTAAGAAAATAATCAATTTCCTTGAAATCAAGAAATTACATCACCACCTTCCTTTACTTTGTTACGTTTCAGTCATTGTTTTTGTTTCTTTTGTTGCTTAAAAGAGGTTTTTATTAATAGCATTTCCTCTCCGATAATTATATATTAACACATTTAACTTTCCAATAAACATGTACTTTTTCAGTAGTAAGGTGATAACCAAATCTCTGTAAATTGTGCAAAAGCGTACTTAATGTAAAATTTATAACTTTAAGCTTAATAAAAAAAACTTAAGTCCTTCCCAGATGGAAAGTTCTATTCCAATGAAATCCTGTAAAACGCAGCAAAAGTGAACAGGCTGGATAATTTTATTATTCAGATGGTTCGAAGGCATGTTGCAAGAGCAATGACCTCAGAAAACGATCTGATATTCAGAGCCTACTACCCAAACGATGCCTGTCACGAGAGCGCACGCCGGATAAGGATTCATTTCACCGGAAGCGTTCTTGTACCTGGACCGACTTGGCTTGGTGCAGGATGCGGAGGGATGTCCACTTCTCAACCATGTCATGAGGCGGACGGTGGACAAGCGGCTGCTCTACGAGAGCAACGTAGGAACCAAAAATATGGGTGATCTTCAGCTTAGCACATCCATCCCTATTCGCGACATTAAAGATCGGGACACTTTTTCTGGTAGCTAGACCCACACCTGGTGGACCAGCTGCCGTCAGCTGATGCCGACATTGGTCCTCCAACGGACAATTTGCATTTAGTGTAAGGTAGAATAAGTTAGGTTAAGATCTAGATTATAATATAAAAGAGTTAAAAAAAAGTAAAATGATTAAATACAAAATACATACGCCGAAGGAATCTAGGTTCGATTTCCGGCTGAACACCTCGAATTTTTCACGGCACCACCTCTTTCGAACTGCTGACAACGCTCAAAGAGTAGTAACTGTCTAAGAAAGCTTCTCAAATTTCACCGTTCTGAGTCAGCAAAAAACTGTAGATACATTCTACTCGTGAGCAGTAGCGCGCACAACACGAGTAGTTGATGAGCAAGCTTGGCCCTGGTCCCACTGTGAATTGTCGCGCAATACAATTATTATTATTATACAGTAGTGAACAACAAGAATTACAAATATTTTTGTTTTGTTTACAGTTTTATCATTCTTCTCCTTATTACAGTAAGTTCCCCAACTTTCCAAAACATCCTTAAAAAAAATTCAAATAACATGTATACAAAAATTAAAGTTAAATTATTTATATTTATTATATAAAAATTGACTAAAATATTCATTTAAATATAATAATGTTCATTTTTCATTTCAACGTATTCATGAAAAAACTGGTTAGAAACGTTTGGATCCTAAAGTCGAAAACTCCATGAAGTTTTTTGTTTATACCTAGCGTAGTTAAAATATATTTTAACATTACGTATGGTAATCTTGACATGTTTTCGATTTCTTATGACGCCTATCATCATGTCTTACTTCTTTTTTGTGTTTTTCCATGATATTTGTTTGTGTTGCTACCCTTATAGTTTTTCTAAGACAATCGGGTCAATCAAATATCATGCTCAAATAAGTCACCTGCCTTGATCCGTCCAAACAGTAAGGCTTGGATGCTAAAAGCAAACCCAGTACTTATAAATAAGTATTAATATTAACTGAATTGTAAATTGTGCTTTGGGCTGCTTTGTGAACTTATGAACGAAATAAAACCTACTACTACTACCAGTATTTACTAGTAGTTCTATTGTGCATACTGCTGTAATTTGCAAACAATGGTGCTTTTTTAAACGCTATAAATGTTTTAACATCTTTTTGAAAAAATACAAATGGTGCTTTTTTTCTTTGATGAATAATTGAATGCTTAGCAATGTTGGGAAAATGATTGATAAACTTGCGGAAATAAAAGCACAGTCCTAAAAAATCGTTGATTGCTTTCAGATTATTTATATTTAATTGTCTGCCATTTTTGTTAATTCTTTAACATAAATATTTGATATCTTGCAGAAATACGCAATTATCGTAGGGCCATACTATTCGCCACTTACAATAACTTTGTTTTACTCTCTTACAATTCTTTTACAACAAATAAATTTATTAAAACTGAATATAATTTTCTTTACCCTTTGCGGCTTCGAGACGATTGCCGTTGACTTTGTTAAACACATTAAAATTTGTGCGAAAACAGTTGGAAGGTACACGATTGCTATGAAAATGGTCTAGTTTCCATAAAGGATTAGAAACGATATTATTTAACGGTCTTGAGATATGTTCGGATTCCCCAAATTTTACAATTTTGACAGCTGGTTGGGCATTTATTTCAAGTTAGTTCTTTTGCAGTATGTTGTTGTTAACGGCTATTTCTGTTGTTTTCGACTTTGTTGTGACAATTTGCTTTTTACTTTAGAGCAATTTTTCGAAATACTTTTTTTCAACCACTTCAAAGAAACCAATATTTTCGATTGATCGTTCGGATATACAATATCTCTCTGCACTCAAAAGACATTTGAGGTACAAGTATTTACTTTTTTTTGAATATTTCCGCGCACTCGTCGAATTGCTCGACCCATCTTTAGCGACACTGATATATATATATATATATATATATATATATATATATATATATATATATATATATATATATATGTATATATATATATATATATATATATGAGTTAGGCTCGTTCTAGGCATTATTAAGACCAAAATGAAATAAAAATAAAAACACAAAAACAACGCAACAGAACTAAAATATATACAGGAAATTACATAGAGATATCACTCTTGACTTGATGATTCATTGGCTTTTTCGTGGTGCAGGTTTTACAGTGTTCCACCACAGACAAGTATACCCAGATATCTCACGGAGAACAAAATACTGGCTGTCGTTTTGAAAAACCAGCCAACAAACGCTTTCAATAACATCAATTCTTTTTACCAGAAACCAATCTTGGATGTTTTTTCGCCGTATGCTTTGGATCATTATTTTGCTGAAATCTCCAACGAAGGGGCATGTGATCCTCGGCATAGGGCAACATTGTCTCCTCCAAAATATATTGGTATTGAAATCGATCCATTCTTCGGTTTTTTTCGGAGAAGTCCCAACCACCATCATGTCTCATAGTTTTGTTACAGCAGCGTGAATCAAGTCTTTTTCCAGCTGGCCGTCTTACGCGCATCACTAAATCAGAATGAATTTAATTAATTTTTGATTCATCAGAGAAAAGTTCAGTTTTCCATTTTGCTGTTCTCCAACTTCCATAAGTTTGCGCAAAAGTAATCCGATCTGATCGATTTTTCTTTAAAATGAGAGGTTTCTTGAAGGTCGCCTTGTAAACTTGAGAAGTTTCCTAAGTTTTGTTCTCCCAGAATAGTATTTTATATTATGTTTTTTTTGTAACTAAATTATTAATGGAGTTCCAATAATATATTTTTGCATTGTTTTCCGCCAAACTTTCCGTTACACCACCGGTCATAGATCCAAAAAGAATGGGTCAACCTTACAAGAGAAGATATATTTCTACTATTTCTTCTTCTTCGGATGGCGCTACAGTCCGGGGTGGACCTGGGCCTCAACCAACATGCCTCTCAACAGCTAGCACGATCTCTTGCTAGCTGCCTCCAATTGCGCACTCCAAGTTGGTTGAGGTCCTTTTCCTTGTGCCCCATCTCAGTCTAGGACGTCCTCTGTTGCGTTGTCCCTTGGGTTCGGATTCGAAGACTCTTCGGGCCGGAGCAGTGCTGTCCATACACTCTACATGGCCTAGCCACCTTAAGCGTTGTATCCGTAGCCGCCGTACAGCCCATACAGTTCGTGGTTGAATCTTCTCCTCCAGATGCCATCAACGCAAACAGGACCAAAAATCGCACGCAGGACTTTTCCCTCGAAGAGACCTACGGCTTCCTCATTCGCTTTTAGTAGCGTCCAGGTTTCTGCGCCGTAAAGCAGGACTGGGATGATCAAGGTGTTGTACAAAGTCGCTTTGGTCGTTCGGGAGAGGGCTTTATTACTCAATTGCCTCTTAAGCCCAAAGAAACAGCGATTGGCAAGAGTGATTCTGCGCTTGATTTCGGTACTGATGTTGTTGTCCCTATTCACCGCGGAGCCGAGATAGACGAAGTGCTTGACTACCGATGACAGCATATACTTCGTTTTGCCCTCGTTTACCACTAGTCCCACTTTAGCCGCTTCCGCTTCGATGCTAGCAAACGCCTCATTGACGGCTCACTGAGTTCGGCCAATCACGTCATCCGCATAAGCTAGCAGTTGAACGGACTTGTCGAAGAACATGCCTCTGATGTTGACTTGTGAGTTTCGCACGATCCTTTCAAGAATGATGTTAAAGAAGACGCATGACAGTGCGCCTTATCTAAATCCTTTTTTGACATCGAAGGTCTCGGTGTGTTCGCTACCGACCTTGACGGAGCAGCGAGAGTTCTCCATCGTCATCCTATACTTCTCTAGGATCTGCCGCAGTGTGAAGATCTGGTCGATTGTGGACTTCCCTGGTCTGAAACCACACTGATATGGACCTAGGTTTCAGGCGCTCACACAATACGGCAGTAAAAAATCGTACATGCGATGTTAAGGAGACTGATCCCTCGGTAGTTAGCGCAATCGAAGGGGTCTCCTTTCTTGTGGACCGGACAAATGATGCTGAGATTCCACTCGTCGGGCATGCTTTCCTCCGATCATATCTCACAGATGAGCTGGTGCATGCACCCAACCAGCTCATTCCAAGTCTTTTTAACAGCTCTGCGGATAGTCCGTCCGCGCCAGCAGCTTTGTTCGACTTCAGTCTCGATATTGCTATCTTGACCTCGTCGAAGTCGGGGGGTCGGAATTCTTGTCCATCGTCGTCCAAATTGAGTGGGACATTCTGCCTAACAGCGGGATTTGCGTCATCATCGCCGTTTAGGAGGTCTGCAGAAATGATCCTTCCAGATTCTCAGCACCGACTGCGACTCTACCACCAGTTGTCCATTTTGGTCCCGGCAGGCTTCTGTCCGAGGTTGTCGTCAAACCATGGGTTCCTCTTAGGTGGTGGCGTGAAACCCAGCACATCAGTGGCGGCCTCTTTGATGGCTTCTTGACAACGTTTCCACTATTCTTCTATAGTTTGTGCAGGCAGCGTCGAACTTTGAGACAGTTTCAGGGAGAATCGATCGGCAAAGGCTCTACCGTCCGACTCCGTTGCTCTCTCGATATCCGGGTTCTCACCTTGGCTACAACAAGGTGATGATCCGAGTCGATGTTTGCACTTCGGAAGGTTCGGACATCGAGAATACTGGAGGAGTGTCTGACGTTGATCGCAACATGATCAATCTGGTTGACGGTTGATTGATCAGGTGATCGCCAGGTACCTTTATGAACGTTGAGGTGTGAGAACCGCGTGCTGGCCACAGAAAGATTTCGCCCCGAGGCGAAGTCAATTAGCCTGAGTCCGTTTCCGGAGGTGTTGGCGTGAAGGCTGTGTCTTCCGATGACTTTAGCAAAGACTCCCAGCTGAGCGTTGAAAACCGCTTCCAAATAATAACTATTTGATGTCAGCAAGATACAAATCTGATCTAGGAATAAGCTATCATTAAACGAAACATGTACTTCTCATCAGGGGATGCGAAACTCTTCCCCTTGGCTCAATAGCGCTGTGCGACATCACACTGAATCTCTCCACATAAACTAAATTCGAATACCTTAGTTTTAAAAACGCAATTAAAAATTTTCTACAACTTTGTGGCAGTACAACTGGTGATTGGAGTCAAAGGGGATTACAGCCCGATATGATAGGTTGGCGTTATACTGTAGAAGCTTGGCCGACTTTTATATACGGCATCGTAATCTAGCGGACTGTCCTGACCAAAAAAAGAAGTTGCAATTTACTCAACTGAGTTAGTCATGTTCATTGTTCTATGGTCCGAACTGAGTAACGGGGCATACTCAAAGGACCTAAAATTCCGTTCCTCCTTCAACCTACCAACGTATTGCACATAACGAGGCTCTATCATTATTGAAAAATAATACTTAATTCCAAATTCTAAATTTCAAGTATAAGCTTCAAAATTTCGTGACATTTATGTCTAGGTAAAATGTTTGAGAGCGGAGACAAATGAGTTCATTAGCAGATGCTAGCTAGCAGGTAAAGCGGTTATTATTTAAAACTATTAAACTTAAGTTCTAATGTCAATTGCTGAGTAATTACATGTAGCTTAAGTAAATATAAAGAAGCACTATATATTACTCATACTGGATTGAATTTAAGTATTTTTGGGTAAGAAAAATAGACAACAACCGAACAGAAATAGTATATAAAACTCTTCAGAGAACCGGGAAGCAATCAAATTCCTTAAAGGACAAAACTTATCTCGTCCAAAGGTATTCTTTTCGCTACAGTGACACACTAATTTACCTTCATTATGTAAATAAACCAGAAAGAGGTCAGAGAGCCTCAGTTTCCTTACAACCAATGATATCTGGCTTCGTCAGATTAACTTTAACTTCAACATATAACAAAATACCATTGTTTCATGTGAATATTTTTGTTAGAGTTAGAAAATTTTCCACCAACATGACTGAAGCTATGTGTTAAGGATTGAGAAATTGAAGGGAACAAAACGAGCAAGTAAAACTGTACAAAACTGGATTTATTTATTACAAACGATCTGAACAGATTGATGGTCACCGGCTAATAAGCCGAGGCACGCTTCGAAAAAATGGCATGAGCATAAATTGTAACCTTGAAATTTAAAATTTATTTTAGTTACATATTGTAATTAAAAATTATTGCATTCGAGAATCAATATGATCATTAACAGAACTGGTTCATACATATGCTTAACATGAGTGTTGGGCAAAGAGCAATTACCATAATGAGAAATGCTTAACATAATGAGAAAACATACAATGAGATAGTGTGTTAGAAGAGCATAGAAAAAATATATGATTACACATAAAAGAGAAATTCAAAATACGGTGATGTTGTCATATTCGTCCATTAAAAACGCAGGTTACAGAATCTCAATGACGCGCCTAAGTAGCCATTTTGATGGAGGCTAGTTGGGTTCCTTTAGGAGCACGATGTCATCTAACTTAAGATCTGTCTGAATACCTTGCCACTTCTGACGTCGTTGCAGTGATGACAAGTATTCCTGGTGCCACTTCTTCCAGAACCCTTGAATGAGAACCTGTAAAAGATGCAATCTGGATTTAGTTAAATTAGTGTGTTCTGCTTCAGGTATGGGAACTGCTGTATATGGTTGACCGATCATAAAGTGAGTAGGTGTCAACGCAGTGGATTCACTGTTGCACGTTGGCCAAATAGGGCGAGAATTCAGCAATGCTTCAATGTTGGTTCAAAGTGTATAAAAATCCTCGTGTGTTAGTATATGGTTTAGAATAACTCGTTTTAGATGGGTCTTAACAGATTTATAACCTGCCTCCCATTGTCCGCCAAAGTGAGGTGCGGATGGGGGTATAAATCTTCATGCGATGTTACCTGTTGAAAGATAAACCGCAATTATGTTCTGATGTTGATTCAGAACACGAGCATACATTTCATTCAAGTGATTTCTTTGCTCCATGAAAATTAGTGTCATTATCGCTCCAAATTTCAGTTGGTTTACCGCGACGAGCTACGAAACGATCTAATGCTTACAAGAACGCGTTCGTTGAGAGACCAATTCTAAATGAATGCCCTATATTACAAAGCATATGAACATTGCTATATAGCCTTTACTGAATGTAGGATTTCTTCCTCGCCGTAACCGAAGTGTCAAAGGTATTAAGGCAATAGTACGACAATACTAAACAGTCGCGAATATCGAATACGTTCCTTTGGTAAATTTCCCATCAGTTGCTTTGAAAAACGCTGTTCATAACGAATACAATTTACACATTTATTTGCTACATTTCGATTAAGATTTCTGCATCCTAATATATAAAATTCTTCTCTAATTAGTCCAAAAAGTTGAGATACATCAAAATGGAGATATTTTTATGGAAATATTCAACAATAAGTCGCGAAATTGAATGAGATTTGTGAAGGATTATAGGGTGTTTAACGCTATATGGAATTTCGGATTTATTTAACCCACCACCCGCACGTAAAATACCATTTGAGTCAAGGAAGGGGGCTAGAGATTTAAATTTACTTTTTGTCAATAATACACACTGACTTTTACTTTATTTCAAATTAATAAAAAGATTCAAATTTTGATTGTTGCCAGGAGGAGAACGGGTATATAATTCAGTAAAATTACTGTTAACTAAGTTATTTAAAAAGTGAACTTTTACCACTTTTGAAAAAACCAACTCATACGCCGACACCAATTAAAATTAGCTTAACCGCTACAAGTTCCTTCCCTACTTTCGCATTTGCGCGATATGTATATACGTATGAAACAATTTGATTTCAGACTTTTTGAAAAAAATGAAGTGGATTAGAACTAGATGTATTGTTACCGATTGCATTCTAGATCGGGCTACAACCAAATACGTGGTGTGGATTGCGTTGCTTGATGAAGAAACTCATACGCAGAAACTCAAAGCAAAAGAAGCCATATATTTTTCGCTGAGGAACCATTATGCCAAAAATAAGTGAAACAATTTTACAAAATGCATCGAGGTTTCAAATCTCCGTTTCCCTGAATGGTTTATTAGCACAAATGAATGCTATAAACATAGAATAGAGAAAAGCAATCTCCATGGACAGGAGAACCTGTTTTTAAACTTATGTATATGCGTTTTTTGTTTTCATTATTAAATTAGAAACATGCGTTACATTCGCTTGCAACAAACAAACGAAGACTCATTCTTTCTCTTACTAAAAGCATCCCTGTATGTAAACATATCATTTCATTTTCTCACAGGCAAGTTTACCCAGATGTCTCACCGTCATAGAAAGGACAGCCATATGAAACTGAAAAGCTCGATTATATACCGATTTTACCGCCATTTTTTTTCTCTTAATCATTAGAAAGCAAAGCGCTTTCAGTGAGAGGCAGTCTCTTTTAAAGGATCTCCGTAACTAAAGCAACCGAATAACAGAATATATACGAAGTGTAGCTGGATGTGTATGGTACAAACACAATCATACGTAACCCATGCGTTATCATAAATAGATAAAATTTGTTTCTCTCCTCCTTTCAGATGTTCGGCAAGATTTGCTACTTTTTATGAAATGATAGATTTTCAATTTCAGGGCGGATGGTTCGATTTTATTGAAATTGATTAGGCAGTCACCTTAGGTTATTAAATAGGAAATGAAATGATGTGTTTACATAAAGAGATGCTATTAGTGGGATCAAGAATGAGTCTTCGTTTGTTTGTTTCAAGCGAATACAAGATAAATGACGATTCCGAAGAAAAGGAAAACGACAATGTTTTTTTTGTTTTTTTAGCATATTTTATTAAATATCTAATGTTATCTTAATTTGATTCTAGAAAAATACTTAAGACTAGCTTACATTTATCTTAACAGTAGTTCTTAAATCTAACTTACTGACCATTAGCACGTGCTCTAAGCTATTCTTGATATATTTTAAAAATCGCCTTTGGGTATAGTTTTTTAATAAAATTTTGTTTACAATAATTTATTTTTTGTTTTTATTTGAAAACAACAATGAGGCGTCCTATAGTGGACATGGGAATATTTTCGCCAAACTAGAAAGGGCCGATGACCAAGCCGCTGAGGAGACTGAGTTGGCGGAGAATATTAGGGCGAAGAAGAAGCTGGAGGCCTTAATAAAAGCTCTTCAGCTAAAATTTGAGGCCAGAAAAAAACTGGCTTTTGAAAAGCAGCAAAAACAACAACCGCTGTAGCAGTCAAAGCAGCAACAGGTGCAGCAACCTAAAGAGCAACAGCTGCAAAAACAACAAGACCAGCTGCAGCAACATCAGAAGCAGAGGAAACAACAACAACAGCAGCGAGACCAGACCATCCAAATGAAGAAGAGGACGCCGCCAATAAATGTCAGCGGGATGGACACAACAGACACAATAAAGGTATGTAATTTGACCGTAGGGGACAATTTCAAAATAAAAAATAAAGGGTTTCAATAGCAATCGGTCCACTGCTTATCAGTGGAAGCTATAGAAAGGTTATGGACCAGATGACGGCAGCTGGGGTAGAGATATATACTTTTACCCGAAAGGCGAAAAAGTACAAACGGTGCTTTTAGGGGGACTGGATATTTCGGCTGAGCCGGAGAACATCCTCAAGTCCCTAAAGGAACTCCAAATTGAGGATGTGGAGTTTGTAGCGGTTAGCCGCTTCTCCACCGTCCGTTCAAAAATGACGCCTGAGCGTCTGCTTTCCCCTCTTCTTGGTGCAAGTCACACCAGGAAGTAGAATGGAATGTCTGAGGTCTATCAAGATCCTGGACTCCCAGATGATTTCCTGGGAGAGGCTTAGAGGTGACAGACGAATGCTCCTCTGCGCAAGATGCCAAATCTTTGGTCATGCAGCAAATGCGCAGAGATTAAATTGTAGCACTGTGGGGAGAAGGGATATCCCTCTAGCTATCGAGGCTGCCCCAAAATAAAGGCTATCCAGAAGGAGGATATGCACAAAAAATAGAAAGTGGTGGATTCGAGGCCGATGCCTAGAATTCCAGCCACACCTGGATGGCCCAGATGGCGTTTGGTAGGCGACCGGCACAACAGACAGTGCCAAAAATGGTACCAGTACCGGTAGAGGCTCCGAATATGGTCTTCGCGGAACTGTTTTCAATGAAATGAAAATGGAACAGTTCCAGAGAGATCTTCTGAGAATGGACCGGGTCCTTTCGTCAAGACCCCCTGGGTCAGGTGCGTATCCGTTTTTATGGATACGCCAGCAGCTGGAGACCTTTCGATCCTGGCACTGAATGCAAATTCACTTTTCAGGATCGAAAGAAGGTTGATTTTGCTCAAACTGTTGGAGTCCCATAAGCCTGATGTGTTAATGGTTAGCGAAACTAAACTAAACCGGAAACACATAATCAGGTACAAAAACTACACAGTTATTCGAAGGGACCCCTTTTCACTCAACACAAGAACGTGGGGTCGCTCTCTTCATTAGAAAGGGCACTCGCCATAAGATCGTGTATTGCGGTGAGGTGAGAGGTTTCGGTGTGCTGGAAGCGTGTATTGCGTGCATTTCTCTCCAAGATGGGAAGAAGTTGTAGATAGTAGCGGTCTATGCACCAGATGCACCTCGGTCCACAGACTTCATTTCAGAGCTCGAAACTGTCTTTCGAAAGCTTCGTTTATGCTAAGGGGACAACTACTTTGTTGTCGCCGGCGATTTGAACGCGAAGCATGAGGCATGGGGTAATTCTATTCCAAATCCCAGGGGAAATTCGCTCCTTGAGTGGTTGACACACCACTCTATTGAGTTAAAGCTAAATTTGCTTGCAACTGATAGACCGTCCTTTCCTAGAAGTGAGTCTTATCTAGATCTGATGCTAATTGACAAACGACTAACTAACTAAACTTAACAATGGTGGAGTACGACACTCGCTGCAGTTGTTCGGTTCCCGAACGAGATGTTGTAACTGGAGGAACTCGTGGAAGCGTATCCTTACAATTATTGTAATGCTTGTTGGCCGCGCTTCTCCAAAGTCCTAGCCAGAGAACTGCGTTTGAATGACTTAACGCCACCGTTGAACATAAACCTAACGAACGAGGAGGTTAACAGGTACCTCATACAAATGGACACGATAAAACGTCCTATGGACAAAAAGATTCAAATCCCATAAAAAAGCATACTGCTGTCGAGAATCAATACACTTTACAGACGATTTACAGACCGAAACGACCAGGAACAGAGGTCGCTCAAGTCGCAAATGAAAAACCTCCAGAGTTTGATTCGGTCGAATTATAGAATTGCTTTCAATTCATATTGGGGAAACAAGATTCGAGCTGTTCATAAGAACGGTCCGGGTGTGTTTCCCCAAATCAACCGAATCTTCCGAAGGAGCGATCATAACGACTTAGAGGTTGTTCAACTTGACAGACAAATTGACAACGCAAACATACTGACTTCAGTTGGCATCGATCCGGATGGGGAAGTGCTGGACAATGAGTTTTTAATTGTTGAGGATGGCCAAGAGGAAGTGTATACGGTCAACAATTCTCGTAGGCCGAATCACGACTTGGAGAAATGAAATACAGCAATGACGTTCCGAGAATCATGGTTTTACCAGATTCAATTATGAAAACAAGGCAGTTAATCCCTTTTCCCAAAATGGCTCTAATGCCATAATCGTTTGGACGGTGGCTCTCAAAGATATCTTCAAGAGTTTGAAGAATAAAAAGTCCACCGGTATAGACGGAATACCTAATATTGTGTTGCGTCATCTCCCCGAAGAGGCGGTAAAAATATACACAATCCTGTTCAACAATGCTCTGAGTAATGCACATTACCCAGAGCATTGGAAAACGGCTGTAGTGCAACCCATGCTCAAAAGGGACAAATATTCCTCACTTTCGAAAAATCTTCGGTCGATAAGTCTCCTCCCTTCCAAAGTTTTTTAAAAGATTGTCAACAGAGTCCTGATACAGTGGACTGAGGACAAAAAAATAATACCGGATAACCAATTTGGATTTAGGGCGGGGCATGACACTGTACATGCCGCGTCAAAATTGGTTTCGGACATAAAATCGAACAGGAACAAAATGAAGTGCACCGGGGTCTGCGTTGTTGACTTGGAAAAGGCATTCGACACCGTCTGGTTGCTCGTAGAAGGCCTCTTCCTTAAGTTGACGAGGTTATCTCCTTTCTAATCGATCCCAAGCGTCTAAATAATTCGCGCCTGTAGCTGTAATGTGCCGAATCAGAATGGCTGCTTTACCGCGTAAAAACGATTTAAGATATCTGAATTTTTGCGTTGTAGACAAATTACACTTTCTATCGATTGTACCCTGAAACATATCTCTAAAACTTGGCCACTCTTTGTAATCCCCGGAGAAGGGTGAGATATCAATCTTATGGAGAGAAATCGAAAACTATTAATGAAATCCTGCCGAATAATCAACTTATCGTCGTTGACTCCGTTACTCGAATGCGCTTCAGTTATTTTCCTGTCGTGAATCATTTTTATCATGGTTGACAAAGCTAAGAAATACTTCGATTCGTACTCGGAAAATTCTATTTCTGAATCCTCCCAATTAGATTCAGCCAAATTCTTTCCAATCTTCTTGAGGTTTTTCTAGTCTTATTTCCAGCAATTGTAATGAAACTCAATCGTCCACACTTTCCGCAAATGATACCGCGCGAGTTAAACATCCCTTGACGTGACTACGTTTTGATTTTATGATGTTTACTTTAAATTAATGGATATTTTTACAGATTTATATTACAAAATTTTGCTGATATATAATTGCATAAGTTACAAATTAAAGAATGTATTTGTATCATAATATTATATTTTAATTCACAGATTTTTTTTCCCACATTCATAAAACCATATCAAATTTGAGTCTTGTGTCACTTATATGTCCATAAGTTTGTTTTTTCAATATATTTATTCAAAAATTAATTCAGCTTAGAAGAACCAGGAAATTTGTTAAGGATTGAGAATTGAATTTATTTATTACAAGCGATCTGAACAGATTGATGGTCACCGGCTAATAAGCCGAGGCACGCTTCGAAAAAATGGCATGAGCATAAATTGTAACCTTGAAATTGAAAACTTATTTTAGTTACATATTGTAATTAAAAATTATTACATTCGAGGACTAATATGATCATTAACAGAACTGGTTCATACATATGCTTAACATAAGTGTTGGGCAAAGAGCAATTAACATAATGAGAAATGCATAACATAATGAGAAAACATAGAATGAGGAAGCATGTTAGAAGAGAAAATAGAAAAAATATACGATTACACATAAAAGAGAAATTCGAAATAAGGTGATGTTGTCATGTTCGTTCATCAGAAACGCAATTTACAGAAAACTATTTTAAAATAGAAAAAACTGTTCATAAAACGAAATGCAAAATTAAACACAAGAAATACCATGTACAGTATTTTTCTCATTAAAATCATTTGGAATTAACTATGTATATATATATATGTATACTTTATGTATATACAGTGGCCGCCGTGGCGAAGTGGGTACAGTGCGACGCTCGCCAGTCGATCATTGACACCCAACGCAGTGCGTGATTTTCAAATTTGGTTTTGCGATTTCTAGAATAAGGGAGCGAAAGTACACAAATTTTGTGTCGGCTTTCCCGGAAAATGGAACCGAGAATACAATTGGTGGTTAGTTCTTGGAAAAAAGAAACTAAAAGACAGAAATGAAGTGTGTATCATTTGTGTAACCAAATGGATGAAGATTGTTCCACGATGGAGGGTGGCATTTCGCTTGAAAGTCACGAAATGTTAAAAAAGCGAAAAATTCTGAAGCCTTAACCAAATTTGGTTCGGAGGCGAATGAAAATAAATGACGATTCCGAAGAAAAGGAAAACGACAATGAGGCGTCCTATAGTGGACATGGGAATATTTTCGCCAAACTAGCCAGGGCCAATGACCAGGCCGTTGAGGAGAGGGAGTTGGCGGAGAAGATTCGGGAGAAGGAGGAGCTGGAGGCCTTAATAAAAGCTCTCCAGCTAAAATTTGAGGCCAGAAAAAAACTGGCTTTTGAAAAGCAGCAAAAACAACAACCGCTGTAGTAGTCAAAGCAGCAACAGGTGCAGCAACCTAAAGAGCAACAGCTGCAAAAACAACAAGACCAGCAGCAGCAACATCAGAAGCAGAGGAAACAACAACAACAGCAGCGAGACCAGACCATCCAAATGAAGAAGAAGAGGACGCCGCCAATAAATGTCAGCGGGATGGACACAACAGACACAATAAAGGTATGTAATTTGACCGTAGGTGACAATTTCAAAATAAAAAATAAAGCGTTTCAAAAGCAATCGGTCCACTGCTTATCAGTGGAAGCTATAGAAAGATTATGGACCAGATGACAGCAGCTGGGGTAGAGATATATACTGTTACCCGAAAGGCGAAAAAGTACAAACGGTGCTTTTAGGGGGACTGGATATTTCGGCTGAGCCGGAGAACATCCTCAAGTCCCTAAAGGAACTCCAAATTGAGGATGTGGAGCTTGTAGCGGTTAGCCGCTTCTCCACCGTCCGTTCAAAAATGACGCCTGAGCGTCTGCTTTCCCCTCTTCTTGGTGCAAGTCACACCAAGAAGCAGAATGGAATGTCTGAGGTCTATCAAGATCCTGGACTCCCAGATGATTTCCTGGGAGAGGCTTAGAGGTGACAGACGAATGCTCCTCTGCGCAAGATGCCAAATCTTTGGTCATGCAGCAAATGCTCAGAGATTAAATTGTAGCACTGTGGGGAGAAGGGATATCCCTCTAGCTATCGAGGCTACCCCAAAATAAAGGCTATCCAGAAGGAGGATATGCACAAAAAATAGAAAGTGGTGGATTCGAGGCCGATGCCTAGAATTCCAGCCACACCTGGATGGCCCAGATGGCGTTTGGTAGGCGACCGGCACAACAGACAGTGCCAAAAATGGTACCAGTACCGGTAGAGGCTCCGAATATGGTCTTCGCGGAACTGTTTTCAATGAAATGAAAATGGAACAGTTCCAGAGAGATCTTCTGAGAATGGACCGGGTCCTTTCGTCAAGACCCGCTGGGTCAGGTGCGTATCCGTTTTTATGGATACGCCAGCAGCTGGAGACCTTTCGATCCTGGCACTGAATGCAAATTCACTTTTCAGGATCGAAAGAAGGTTGATTTTGCTCAAACTGTTGGAGTCCCATAAGCCTGATGTGTTAATGGTTAGCGAAACTAAACTAAACCGGAAACACATAATCAGGTACAAAAACTACACAGTTATTCGAAGGGACCCCTTTTCACTCAACACAAGAGGGTGGGGTCGCTCTCTTCATTAGAAAGGGCACTCGCCATAAGATCGTGTATTGCGGTGAGGTGAGAGGTTTCGGTGTGCTGGAAGCGTGTATTGCGTGCATTTCTCTCCAAGATGGGAAGAAGTTGTAGATAGTAGCGGTCTATGCACCAGATGCACCTCGGTCCACAGACTTCATTTCAGAGCTCGAAACTGTCTTTCGAAAGCTTCGTTTATGCTAAGGGGACAACTACTTTGTTGTCGCCGGCGATTTGAACGCGAAGCATGAGGCATGGGGTAATTCTATTCCAAATCCCAGGGGAAATTCGCTCCTTGAGTGGTTGACACACCACTCTATTGAGTTAAAGCTAAATTTGCTTGCAACTGATAGACCGTCCTTTCCTAGAAGTGAGTCTTATCTAGATCTGATGCTAATTGACAAACGACTAACTAACTAAACTTAACAATGGTGGAGTACGACACTCGCTGCAGTTGTTCGGTTCCCGAACGAGATGTTGTAACTGGAGGAACTCGTGGAAGCGTATCCTTACAATTATTGTAATGCTTGTTTGCCGCGCTTCTCCAGAGTCCTAGCCAGAGAACTGCGTTCGAATGACTTAACGCCACCGTCGAACATAAACCTAACGAACGAGGAGGTTGAAAGGTACCTCATACAAATGAACAAAATAAAACGTCCTATGGACAAAAAGATTCAAATCCCCCAAAAAAGCATACTGCTGTCGAGAATCAAGACACTTTACAGACGATTTACAGACCGAGACGGCCAGGAACAGAGGTCGCTCAAGTCGCAAATGAAAAACCTCCAGAGTTTGATTCCGTCGAATTATAGAATTGCTTTCAATTCATATTGGGGAAACAAGATTCGAGCTGTTCATAAGAACGGTCCGTGTGTGTTTCCCCAAAATCAACCGAATCTTCCGAAGGAGCGATCATAACGACTTAGAGGTTGTTCAACTTGACAGAACAATTGACAACGCAAACATACTGACTTCAGTTGGCATCGATCCGGATGGGGAAGGGCTGGACAATGAGTTTTTAATTGTTGAGGATGCCCAAGAGGAAGTGTATACGGTCAACAATTCTCGTAGGCCGAATCACGACTTGGAGAACAGAGCCTTGCTTAACCATTTCTATCTTCGAAATGAAATACAGCAATGACGTTATGAGAATCATGGTTTTACCAGATTCAATGATGAAAACAAGGCAGTTAATCCCTTTTCCCAAAATGGCTCTAATGCCATAATAATTTCGAAGGTGGCTCTCAAAGATATCTTCAGGAGTTTGAAGAATAAAAAGTCCACCGGAATAGACGGAATACCTAATATTGTGTTGCGTCATCTCCCCGAAGAGGCGGTAGAAATATACACAATACTGTTCAACAATGCTCTGAGTAATGCACATTACCCAGCTTAATAAAAAAAAAAACTTGAGTCCTTCCCAGATAGAAAGCTCTATTCCAATGAAATCCTGTACAACGCAGCAAAAGTGAACAGGCTGGATAATTTTTTTATTCAGATGGTTCGAAGGCATGTTGCAAGAGCAATGACCTCAGAAAGCGATCAGATATTCAGATGCCTGTCACGAGAGCGCACGCCGGAGTGGATTCATTTCACTGGAAGCGTTCTTGTACCTGGACCGACTTGGCTTGGTGCAGGATGCGGATGGATGGAACCGCGAATCCGGGTCTTCTTCAGTTTAGCACATCCATCCCTATTCGCGACATTAAAGATCGGGAAAGGGATAGACACTTTTTCTGGTGGCTAGAGCCACACCTGGTGGCCCAGCTGCCGTCAGCTGATGCCGACATTGGTCCTCCTACGGACAGTTTGCATTTAGTGTGAGGTAGAATAAATTAGGTTAAGATATAGATTATAATATAAAAGAGTTTTAAAAAAAAGTAAAATGATTAAATACAAAATACATACGCCGAAGGGTCTAGGTTCGATGCAAGGCTGAACACCTTGAATTTTTCACGGCACCACCTCTTTCGAACTGCTGACAACGCTCAAAGAGTAATAACTGTCTAAGGAAGCTTCTCTCTCTCTCTTCTGAGTAAGCAAAAAAATGTAGGTACTACTACTCGTGAGCAGTAGCGCGCACAACACGAGTAGTTGATGAGCACGCTTGGCCCTGGTCCCACTGTGAATTGTCGCGCAATACAATTATTATTATTATACAGTAGTGAACAACAAGAATTACAAATATTTTTGTTTTGTTTACAGTTTTATCATTCTTCTCCTTATTATAATAAGTTCCCCAACTTTCCAAAACATCCTTAAAAAGAAATTCAAATAACATGTATAAAAAAATTAAAGTTAAGTTACTTTTATTTATTATATAAAAATTGATTAAAATATTCATTTATATATAATAATGTTCATTTTTCGTATTCATGGAAAAACTGGTTAGAAACGTTTGGATCCTAAAGTCGAAAACTCCATGAAGTTTTATGTTTATACCTAGCGTAGTTAAAATATATTTTAACATTACGTATCGTAATCTTGACATGTTTTCGATTTCTTATGACGCCTATCATCATGTCTTACTTCTTTTTTGTGTTTTTCCATGATATTCCATGCTTGTTGTGTGCTACCTGCAAGGCATTTACCTTAATAGTTTTTGTAAGACAATCGGGTCAATCAGTCACCTGCCTTGATACGTCCAAACAGTAAGGCTTGGATGCTAAAAGCAAACCCAGTACTTATAAATAAGTATTAATATTAACTTATGAACGAAATAAAACCTACTACTACTACCAGTATTTACTAGTAGTTCTATTGTGCATACTGCTGTAATTTGCAAACAATAGTAGAGCGTAAATTTCTCCATTTGGCAAATCCATTTTCGCACACGTACAGTAGCAAGAGTACTTAAAGATCTAAACATACACAAATCCGCTGGCCCGGATGGTATACCCCCTGCTCTTCTGAAAAGGTGTTCTTCTACGATGGCAAAACCACTGCGTAAGCTTTTTCATCTGTCCTACTCTTCAGGGCTCTTTCCGAGTAAGTGGAAAACTGCATTTGTCCAGCCCGTCCCTAAAAAGGGCGAATGTTCGTCACCCACCTCCTACCGACCCATAGCACTAACGTCCCTTCTCACAAGGTCATGGAAACGCTGATCAACCGTCAGCTTATGAAATATCTTGAGTCCCGGAAGCTTCTTAATGACCGGCAGTACGGCTTCCGAAGCAACCGTTCCACTGGTGATCTGATGGCATATCTCACTGAAAAGTGGAACCAATCTTTGCACAATGCAGGAGAAAGCAAGATTGTTGCGCTTGATATTTCAAAGGCATTTGACAGGGTCTGGCACCAGGCTCTCTTGTCGAAAATGCGTGCTTTTGGGATCGATGAGTCTCTTCTTCAATGGATTAGAAATTACCTTTCGAATCGTTCAATACTAGTCGTTTTGGATGGATTCAAGTCTGATATTCACCATATTAATGCTGGTGTTCCCCAGGGCTCTGTTTTGTCTCCGACACTCTTTCTCATTTTTATAAATGATCTCTTGTCTGCTACTTCTAATCCTATTCATTCCTTCGCTGATGACAGTACTCTCAGCTTTTCATATTCGTTCCTTGGCTCACGTCCCTCCACTTCGGCCATAGACTCGGAACGGCAGCGTATGTTAAGCACATTAAATTCCGACCTTGACAGCATAATCGATTGGGGAAATAAGAATAGAGTGGAATTTAATGCTTCCAAAACCCAGTGCTGTCTACTATCGTTAAAGCGATCACAAAATAATCAGCCGTTATCCATGAACAGCACTTGCGTTGTTGAAACCGAAAGACTTTCCATCCTCGGTATGTGTATCAACCCAACAATTAGTTGGAACGATCACATATTTGACATCGCCAAAAATGCTGCGAAATGTCTAGGCTTCCTTAAACGATGCAAGAAGTACTTCACCCCCTCTGATCTGGCTACAATATACAAGGCCTACATACGCCCAAAACTTGAGTATAACGCTCCTATTTGGTCAGGTGCTTCTAAGACCTCCCTGCACCTGCTGGATAGAATTCAAAAGCGAGCGATAAAACTTATAGGTGACAGTAATATTGCGAAGTCGATTGACTCGTTAGAACACCGACGTAATGTCGCGTCGTTGTCACTCTTTTATCGCTATTTTAACAAGAAATGCTCAGATGAATTAGCCAGTTACATTCCTCCGCTTCAAGAATTCACCCGTAATATACACCTCGCTAGGAATGCCCACCAATTCACCCTCAAGCCCTCTTTCGGACGTACAGTCAAATTCAGAGACTCGTTCTTTAGCCGCACTACACGAATCTGGAATGCTCTTCCCAGCTTTATTTTTCCTCCTCATTACAATCCACAGGCATTTAAAACCAATGTGCATCGGTACCTCCTCTCCCTCTCTTCCTCTATACCTTCGACCCGTGCTGTGACTTGATCCGGTCACTAAGGGTACTCGCAACCCCTTTTGCACAATGGTGACGCCATAAGCTTTTTTAAACGCTATAAATGTTTTAACATCTTTTTGAAAATATACAAGTGGTGCTTTTTTTCTTTGATGAATAATTGAATGCTAAGCAATGTTGGGAAAATGATTGATAAACTTGCGGAAATAAGAGCACAGTCCTAAAATTCTATACACATTTTTTACACTGGCAATCATTGAAAAATCGTTGATTGCTTTCAGACTATTTATATTTAATTGTATGCCATTTTTGTTAATTCTGTAGCATAAATGGTTGATATCTTGCAGAAATACGCAATTATCGTAGGGCTATACCATTCGCCACTTACAATAACTTAGTTTTACTCTCTTACAATTCTTTTACAACAATTAAATGCAAATAAATGAATTTATTAAAACTGAATATAATTTTCTTTACCCCTTACGGCTTCGAGACGATTGCCGTTGACTAGATAATATAACTTTGTTAAACACATTAAAATTTGTGCGAAAACAGAAGGAAGGTACATGATTGCTATGAAAATGATCTGGTTTCCATAAAGGATTAGAAACGATATTATTTAACGATCTTGAGATATGTTCCGATTCCCCAAATTTTACAATTTCGACGGCTGGTTGGGCATTTATTTTAAGTTAGTTCTTTTGCAGTACGTTGTTGTTATTGGCTATTTCTGTTTTTTTGACTTTGTTGTGACAATTTGCTTTTGTTTTAGAGCAATTTTTCGAAATAATTTTTTTCAACCGCTTCAAAGAAACCAATATTTTCAATTGATCGTTCGGATATACAATATCTCTCTGCACTCAAAAGACATTTGAGGTACAAGTATTTACTTTTTTTAATATTTCCGAGCACTCGTCGAATTATATATATATATTTATATATATTATATATATTATATATATATATATATATTTATCTATATTTATATATAAGTTAGGCTCGTTCTACGCATTATTAAGACCGAAATAAAATAAAAATAATAGAAACGCTTTCAATAATAGAAAGAGAAGCAGCCAGCCGATAAGAAATAATATTGTGAAGAGAACATCGAAGAGTGATCCCTATACCGATTGCTTGCATTTATGAAACTGAATTATGGTACACATAGGGGTTGTGTGGGTCATTGCTTTGTGTAGAATCCATCTAAGCGGCATATTCACTGTGTGTAAGGTAACATGGTTTATCTCATTATGTTGAAACAAACTCCGGCGGTCATCATCGGTTTTATCCATTGAATGGGACCGGTAGCATAACGGGAACAGGGTACCTATGCGTTAATTTTTGATCCGCCGTGCATAACAATATTGCTAGTTGAAACTCTTGGTTTTTCGCCTGCGAACAAATGTCCTGATCGCAGGAGTACCAAATAAAACTATTTTGGATTCGTCCGTCCATAATATATTGCACCATTTAGAAGGTTCCCAGTTCAGGAGTTCTGGAGTTGATTTTTGACAGTAATGCTACTTCTCTGGGACTTCTGACAGGTAAATTCTTCTTTAGCAGGTTACGGCTGACTAATCTTACTATTTGTTTTGTCTGGCGTGGGCTAGTTTCGTTTCTTCTTTTCGCTTCGTCTTTTTATTTTAATTTTATTTAAACACCCAACAATTTCACTTATAAATTTGTAAGTTTTATCCTCACGTTTCTCGGGAGTACAATGACGACGACCCATTTTACTTTTCAACAACGCTGCACTTTTGAAATATTATCTTTAAAGAACTACATAAATATGTATAGTTTAATGCCGCTCTTCATTATTTACCAGAATCTAAATTCGGTTACATTTCCTTACCGGAAACGGGACCTCTTTTTAGTGATAGTATGCATTTTTTTTTATTATCTTGTTTATGGGTTTTATGATTGATGTAATAAAGATATTATGCAAAAAATATGAAGAGCCTGTCTGATCATAGGAAGAAGTAATTAGCATAATAGTGACAAAGTCGAGCATGGTACAATCATTTCAAAATTTTACTTATATATGTATGTAATTGAATGTGGGGTTCATTCATTTTAGTCAAATTAGAATTTATCAGTGCAGAATTTGTGCGAAGATTTTGTTACTATTTGAAATGGCAGATAAGATAGCAAAGTAAGTACAGAAATAGGAGTTTAGGGAGGGGAACTGATTAGGGCTGATATGACGGTAAATAGGCGGTAGTAGTTAAAAAATGCCTAATATTGTATAAATAATTTAATACAAGAAATAGAAAAAGGAGCATATTTAAGTTCATATATTTATTTATAGTGATTAGGTGGTATGTAAGGTAACAAATATATCATATCGTTTTATTCCTCTCTTGTTATGCTCCTTGATATTAATTTTGCATCTCGGTCTTGATTCAAAAGGTGTATGTGCTGGCATTGTACAACAAAACTGATTTTGTTTATTATATGTCGAAATAGAATTCGATTCAAATTTTGATTGTTGCCAGGAGGAGAACGGGTATATAACTCAGTAAAATTACTGTTAACTAAGTTATTTAAAAAGTGAACTTTTACCACTTTTGAAAAAACCAACTCATACGCCGACACCAATTAAAATTAGCTTAACCGCTACAAGTTCCTTCCCTACTTTCGCATTTGCGCGATGTGTATATACGTATGAAACAATTTGATTTCAGACTTTTTGAAAAAAATGAA
Source organism: Eristalinus aeneus (assembly GCA_955652365.1). NCBI lineage: Eukaryota > Metazoa > Arthropoda > Insecta > Diptera > Syrphidae > Eristalinus > Eristalinus aeneus. The sequence continues at coordinate 59,957,618 of OY019130.1, read as the reverse complement.
GTGGATTAGAACTAGATGTATTGTTACCGATTGCATTCTAGAGCGGGCTACAACCAAATACGTGGTGTGGATTGCGATGCTTGATGAAGAAACTCATACGAAGAAACTCAAAGCAAAAGAAGCCATATATTTTTCGGTGAGGAACCATTATGCCAAAAATAAGTGAAACAATTTTACAAAATGCAACGAGGTTCCAAATCTCCGTTTCCCTGAATGGTTTATTAGCACAAATGAATGCTATAAACATAAAATAGAGAAAATCAATCTCCAGGGACAGGACAACCTGTTTTTAAACATATGTATATGCGTTTTTTGTTTTCATTATTAAATTAGAAACATGCGTTACATTCGCTTGCAACAAACAAACGAAGACTCATTCTTTCTCCCACTAAAAGCATCCCTGTATGTAAACATATCATTTCATTTTCTCACAGGCAAGTTTACCCAGATGTCTCACCGTCATAGAAAGGACAGCCATATGAAACTGAAAAGCTCGATTATATACCGATTTTACCGCCATTTTTTTTCTCTAAATCATTAGAAAGCAAAGCGCTTTCAGTGAGAGGCAGTCTCTTTTAAAGGATCTCCGTAACTAAAGCAACCGAATAACAGAATATATACGAAGTGTAGCTGGATGTGTATGGTACAAACACAATCATACGTAACCCATGCGTTATCATAAATAGACAAAATTTGTTTCTCTCCTCCTTTCAGATGTTCGGCAAGATTTGCTACATTTGATGAAATGATAGATTTTCAATTTCAGGGCGGATGGTTCGATTTTATTGAAATTGATTAGGCAGTCACCTTACGTTATTAAATAGGAAATGAAATGATGTGTTTACATAAACAGATGCTATTAGTGGGATCAAGAATGAGTCTTCGTTTGTTTGTTTCAAGCGAATACAAGATAAATGACGATTCCGAAGAAAAGGAAAACGACAATGTTTTTTTTGTTTTTTTAGCATATTTTATTAAATATATAATGTTATCTTAATTTGATTCTAGAAAAATACTTAAGACTAGCTTACATTTATCTTAACAGTAGTTCTTAAATCTAACTTACTGACCATTAGCACGTGCTCTAAGCTATTCTTGATATATTTTAAAAATCGCCTTTGGGTATAGTTTTTTAATAAAATTTTGTTTACAATAATTTATTTTTTGTTTTTATTTGAAAACGACAATGAAGCGTCCTATAGTGGATATGGGAATATTTTCGCCAAACTAGAAAGGGCCGATGACCAAGCCGCTGAGGAGAGGGAGTTGGCGGAGAATATTAGGGCGAAGAAGAAGCTGGAGGCCTTAATAAAAGCTCTTCAGCTAAAATTTGAGGCCAGAAAAAAACTGGCTTTTGAAAAGCAGCAAAAACAACAACCGCTGTAGCAGTCAAAGCAGCAACAGGTGCAGCAACCTAAAGAGCAACAGCTGTAAAAACAACAAGACCAGCTGCAGCAACATCAGAAGCAGAGGAAACAACAACAACAGCAGCGAGACCAGACCATCCAAATGAAGAAGAAGAGGACGCCACCAATAAATGTCAGCGGGATGGACACAACAGACACAATAAAGGTATGTAATTTGACCGTAGGGGACAATTTCAAAATAAAAAATAAAGCGTTTCAAAAGCAATCGGTCCACTGCTTATCAGTGGAAGCTATAGAAAGGTTATGGACCAGATGACGGCAGCTGGGGTAGAGATATATACTTTTACCCGAAAGGCGAAAAAGTACAAACAGTGCTTTTAGAGGGACTGGATATTTCGGCTGAGCCGGAGAACATCCTCAAGTCCCTAAAGGAACTCCAAATTGAGAATGTGGAGTTTGTAGCGGTTAGCCGCTTCTCCACCGTCCGTTCAAAAATGACGCCTGAGCGTCTGCTTTCCCCTCTTCTTGGTGCAAGTCACACCAGGAAGCAGAATGGAATGTCTGAGGTCTATCAAGATCCTGGATGATTTCCTGGGAGAGGCTTAGAGGTGACAGACGAATGCTTCTCTGCGCAAGATGCCAAATCTTTGGTCATGCAGCAAATGCTCAGAGATTAAATTGTAGCACTGTGGGGAGAAGGGATATCCCTCTAGTTATCGAGGCTGCCCTAAAATAAAGGCTATCCAGAAGGAGGATATGCAAAAAAAATAGAAAGTGGTGGATTCGAGGCCGATGCCTAGAATTCCAGCCACACCTGTTACGCCGGTCATTTCTTACGCCCAGATGGCGTTTGGTAGGCGACCGGCACAACAGACAGTGCCAAAAATGGTACCAGTACCGGTAGAGGCTCCGAACTGTTTTCAATGAAGGCCCAAATGGAGCAGTTCCAGAGAGATCTTCTGAGAATGGACCGGGTCCTTTCGTCAAGACCCGCTGGGTCAGGTGCGTATCCGTTTTTATGGATACGCCAGCAGCTGGAGACCTTTCGAACCTGGCACTGAATGCAAATTCACTTTTCAGGATCGAAAGAAGGTTGATTTTGCTCAAACTGTTGGAGTCCCATAAGCCTGATGTGTTAATGGTTAGCGAAACTAAACTAAACCGGAAACACATAATCAGGTACAAAGACTACACAGTTATTCGAAGGGACCCCCTTTCACTCAACACAAGAGGGTGGGGTCGCTCTCTTCATTAGAAAGGGCATTCGCCATAAGATCGTGTATTGCGGTGAGGTGAGAAGTTTTGGTGTGCTGGAAGCGTGTATTGCGTGCATTTCTCTCCAAGGTAAGAAGAAGTTGTAGATAGTAGCGGTCTATGCACCCGATGCACCTCAGTCCACAGACTTCATTTCAGAGCTCGAAACTGTCTTTCGAAAGCTTCGTTTATGCTAAGGGGACAACTACTTTGTTGTCGCCGGCGATTTGAACGCGAAGCATGAGGCATGGGGTAGTTCTATTTCAAATCCCAGGGGAAATTCGCTTCTTGAGTGGTTCACGCAGCACTCTATTGAGTTAAAGCTAAATTTGCTTGCAACTGATAGACCGTCCTTTCCTCGAAGTGGGCCTTATCTAGATCTGATGCTAATTGACAAACGACTAACTAACTAAACTTAACAATGGTGGAGTACGACACTCGCTGCAGTTGTTCGGTTCCCGAACGAGATGTTGTAACTGGAGGAACTCGTGGAAGCGTATCCTTACAATTATTGTAATGCTTGTTGGCCGCGCTTCTCCAGAGTCCTGGCCAGAGAACTGCGTTTGAATGACTTAACGCCACCGTCGAACATAAACCTAACGAACGAGGAGGTTGACAGGTACCTCATACAAATGGACACGATAAAACGTCCTATGGACAAAAAGATTCAAATCCCCCAAAAAAGCATACTGCTGTCGAGAATCAAGACACTTTACAGACGACTTACAGACCGAGACGACCAGGAACAGAGGTCGCTCAAGTCGCAAATGAAAAACCTCCAGAGTTTGATTCGGTCGAATTATAGAATTGCTTTCAATTCATATTGGGGAAACAAGATTCGAGCTGCTCATAAGAACGGTCCGGGTGTGTTTCTCCAAATCAACCGAATCTTCCGAAGGAGCGATTATAACGACTTAGACTTGACAGAACAATTGACAACGCAAACATACTGACTTCAGTTGGCATCGATCCGGATGGGGAAGTGCTGGACAATGAGTTTTTAATTGTTGAGGATGCCCAAGAGGAAGTGTATACGGTCAACAATTCTCGTAGGCCGAATCACGACTTGGAGAACAGAGCCTTGCTTAACCATTTCTATCTTCGAAATTAAATACAGCAATGACGTTCCGAGAATCATGGTTTTACCAGATTCAATTATGAAAACAAGGCAGTTAATCCCTTTTCCCAAAATGACTCTAATGCCATAATCGTTTGGACGGTGGCTCTCAAAGATATCTTCAAGAGTTTGAAGAATAAAAAGTCCACCAGAATAGACGGAATACCTAATATTGTGTTGCGTCATCTCCCCGAAGAGGCGGTAGAAGAAACAATACTCTGAGTAATGCACATTACCCAGAGCATTGGAAAACGGCGGCAGTGCAACCCATGCTCAAAAGGGACAAATATTCCTCACTTTCGAAAAATCTTCGATCGATAAGTCTCCTCCCTTCCAAAGTTTTTTAAAAGATTGTCAACAGAGTCCTGATACAGTGGACTGAGGACAAAAAAATAATACCGAATAACCAATTTGGATTTAGGGCGGGGCATGATACTGTACATGCCGCGTCAAAATTGGTTTCGGACATAAAATCGAACAGGAACAAAATGAAGTGCACCGGGGTCTGCGTTGTTGACTTGGAAAAGGCATTCGACACCGTCTGGTTGCTCGTAGAAGGCCTCTTCCTTAAGTTGACGAGGTTGGGTATAAGCCAAAAACTGCTTATTAATATGGTGACAGGTAGAAAGTTTGTTGTCAAAAGTGGCAACAAGGTTTCTACTAATATGTTTTACATTAAAAATGTTCTTCAGCAGGGCGCAGTAAACTCACCAATTCTTTTCACTGTTTTTACCAGTGAATTAATTGGCTCAATGCAGTTCCGGATCGTGTACAGGACAGCGCCAAAGATTGAGGTAATTAATATCCTCTTGCAGAGTGACTTAAAGAAAATCCAACGATTTGGCGACGACTGGAAGTTGAAAATCAAAATCAAGTGTGAAACCATTCTGTTCCGAACTCCGTTGTACAGGGCTTCAAGGGACACGAATGTAAACTGGCTTAAGTTCGGCATTTTTGACCCACATAGGCGACCATTAGCTGTGGTGGAGTGTGGTGAGATATTTGGGCATTATGTTGGACCATTTTCTGTATGGAAATATTCATGCAGCAACTGGTCTGGCAAAAGCCAGAAAAGCCTTCGCTATGGCAAGTAGGTTGTTTTACAGCAGCCAACTTTTTTTTTGTACCCATATATTTATTTATTGCACATATATTTATTTATTTTTTTAAATATTTATTTATTTATTTAAATTATTTATTTATTTATTTATTTATATTATTTATTTATGTATAATTTATAATTATATTTATATTTATTTATATTATTTATTTATAATTATATTTATGATTATTTATTTATTTATTTTATTATAAACCTTTTTTTATTATTATATATATATATATATATATATATATTCTTTTTTTTATATATTAGTTATATTGTATATTAATTAATTTTGCTCTATAATTTTGTGTTTTAACATCTATGTGTTATTTATTTTCTAACATATATATACATTGCATCCTTATACTACCATATATATCTATTTATTTACTTTACATATTGAAAATAATCAATTTCCTTGAAATGAAGAAATTACATCACCACCTTCCTTTACTTTGTTACGTTTCAGTCTTTGTGTTTGTTTCTTTTGTTGTTTAAAAGAGGTTTTTATTAATAGCATTTCCTCTCCGATAATTATATATTAACACATTTAACTTGCCAATACACATGTACATTGTCAGTAGTACCATTTGGTGATAACCAAATCTCTGCAAATTGTGCAAAAGCGTACTTAATGTAAAATTTATAACTTTTAATACAAAAAAACTTAAGTCCTTCCCAGATGGAAAGTTCTATTCCAATGAAATCCTGTACAACGCAGCAAAATTGAACAGGCTAGATAATTTTATTATTCAGATGGTTCGAAGGCATGTTGCAAGAGCAATGACCTCAGAAAACTATCTGATATTCAGAGCCTACTACCCAAACGATGCCTGTCACAAGAGCGCACGATGGAGTGGATTCATTTCACCGGAAGCGTTCTTGTAGCTGGACCGACTTGGCTTGGTGCAGGATGCGGAGGGATGTCCACTTCTCAACCATATCATGAGACGGACGGTGGACAAGCGGTTGCTCTACGAGAGCAACGTAGGAACCGCAAATCCGGGTCATCTTCAGTTTAGCACATCCATCCCTATTCGCGACAATAAAGATCGGGAAAGGGATAGACACTTTTTATGGTGGCTAGAGCCACATCTGGTGGCCCAGCTGCCGTCAGCTTACATTGGTCCACCTACGGACAGTTTGCATTTAGTGTGAGGTAGAATAAGTTAGGTTAAGATATAGATTATAATATAAAAGAGTTAAAAAAAAGTAAAATGATTAAATACAAAATACATACGCCGAAGGGTCTAGGTTCGATTCCCGGCTGAACACCTTGAATTCTTCACGGCACCACCTCTTTCGAACTGCTGACAACGCTCAAAGAGTAATAACTGTCTAAGAAAACTTCTCAAATTTTACCGTTCTGAGTCAGCAAAAAACTGTAGGTACATTCTACTCCTGAGCAGTAGCGCGCACAACACGAGTAGTTGATGAGCAAGCTTGGCCCTGGTCCCACTGTGAATTGTCGCGCAATACAATTATTATTATTCTACAGTAGTGAACAACAAGAATTACAAATATTTTTGTTTTGTTTACAGTTTTATCATTCTTCTCCTTAGTATAATAAGTTCCCCAACTTTCCAAAACATCCTTAAAAAGAAATTCAAATAACATGTATAAAAAAATTAAAGTTAAGTTATTTATATTTATTATATAAAAATTGATTAAAATATTCATTTAAATATAATAATGTTCATTTTTCGTATTCATGGAAAAACTGGTTAGAAACGTTTGGATCCTAAGGTCGAAAACTCCATGAAGTTTTATGTTTATACCTAGCGTAGTTAAAATATATTTCAACATTACATATGGTAATCTTGACATGTTTAGGATTTCTTATGACGCCTATCATCATGTCTTACTTCTTTTTTGTGTTTTTCCATGATATTTCATGCTTGTTGTGTGCTACCTGCAAGGCCTTTACCTTTATAGTTTTTCTAAGACAATCGGGTCAATCAAATATCATGCTCAAATAAATCACCTGCTTTGATCCGTCCAAACAGTAAGGCTTGGATGCTAAAAGCAAACCCAGTACTTATAAATAAGTATTAATATTAACTGAATTGTAAATTGTGCTTTGGGCTGCTTTGTGAACTTATGAACAAAATAAAACCTACTACTACTACCAGTATTTACTAGTAGTTCTATTGTGCATACTGCTGTAATTTGCAAACAATGGTGACGCCATAAGCTTTTTTAAACGCTATAAATGTTTTAACATCTTTTTGAAAAAATACAAATGGTGCTTTTTTTCTTTGATTAATAATTGAATGCTTAGCAATGTTGGGAAAATGATTGATAAACTTGCGGAAATAAGAGCACAGTCCTAAAAATCTATACACATTTTTTACACTGACAATCATTGAAAAATCGTTGATTGCTTTCAGATTATTTATATTTAATTGTATGCCATTTTTGTTAATTCTTTAACATAAATGGTTGATATCTTGCAGAAATACGCAATTATCGTAGGACTATACCATTCGCCACTTACAATAACTTTGTTTTACTCTCTTACAATTCTTTTACAACAATTAAATTTACTAAAACTGAATATAATTTTCTTTACCCCTTACGGCTTCGAGACGATTGCCGTTGACTAGATAATATAACTTTGTTAAACACATTAAAATTTGTGCGAAAACAGAAGGAAGGTACATGATTGCTATGAAAATGATCTGGTTTCCATAAAGGATTAGAAACGATATTATTTAACGATCTTGAGATATGTTCCGATTCCCCAAATTTTACAATTTCGACGGCTGGTTGGGCATTTATTTCAAGTTAGTTCTTTTGCAGTACGTTGTTGTTATTGGCTATTTCTGTTTTTTCGACTTTGTTGTGACAATTTGCTTTTGTTTTAGAGCAATTTTTCGAAATAATTTTTTTCAACCGCTTCAAAGAAACCAATATTTTCAATTGATCGTTCGGATATACAATATCTCTCTGCACTCAAAAGACATTTGAGGTACAAGTATTTACTTTTTTTTGCATATTTTCGCGCACTCGTCGAATTGCTCGACCCATCTTTAGTGACACGGATATATATATATATATATATATATATATATATATATATATATATATATATATGCGTTAGGCTCGTTCTACGCATTATTAAGACCGAAATAAAATAAAAATAGAAACAAAAACAACGCAACAGAAATAAAAATATATACAGGAAATTACATAGAGATATCACTCTTCACTTGATTATTCATTGGCTTTTTCGTGGTGCAGGTTATACAGTGTTCCACCACAGACAAGTATACCCAGATGTCTCACGCAGAACAAAATACTGGCTGTCGTTTTGAAAAACCAGCCAACAAACGCTTTCAATAATAAAAAGAGAAGCAGCCAGCCGACAAGAAATAATATAGCAATGAGAAAAATTCAAAGAGAACCTCGAAGAGTGATCACTATACCGATTGCTTGCATTTATGAAATTGAACTATGGTATACATAGGGGTTGTATGGGTCATTGCTTTGTGTGGACTTCTTCCTTTTTAAAAAAAAATTATTTATTTGGGCATAATAACCCCTTACACGCTATCTTAAGACTGAACTACAATTTCTCTTACAAATACCTTAAATACACCTCGCATGCTCTGAGTTGATGTGTTGTTCCCACAGGTGTTCTCGGGTTTCCGGATGCTGTACGTGATGGAATGCGGCTGGTTGCAAAGCTGTCTCTGGTTCTCCAGACGCTAGATCAGCGTTTTGCCGCTTGTGGGAACATCGCTGGTGATTTCATGCCAATGTGCAACACATGTGAGGGAGAGAAATATTTCGCGACTTAACTCCTCCACGCTAAATCTTCGAGCGTCCTCGTTCGAGCTTTAGAAGAATGGAATCTGACTGGAATGGTGTGATGGTATCTTTTATTTCCGGAGTGACATCTACTGGAAGGGCTTCTGATGAATCTGCAGCTTGTGGTTGGATAACGATTTGATTCTTAGGCAAATTACTATGAATGCTGTGAATGCGATGCCAACTGATGACAACCCAAAGTTTATTGACTGTTTCCTTGAGTTTTCTTCCTTAATGAGTCCTATGAACCTTTTATTTACCAGGTGAAGTTTTTACGAACTCTAGAGAAAGGCTTTCTTCAATATTCGTCGTAGATGATGGTGGCTGCAACAACGTTGGGATCGGCTGCACTGTCGTAATGCCTGTTGAACGGAATTCTGCGTTCCCGATTTTCACGATGGCATTCTGGAACTGGATTATGAAAGATCCAGACAGGTTCATCTTCTTCTTCTTCTTCTTCTTGTGGCGCTACAGTCCGGGGTGGACTCAACCAACATGCCTCTCCAGCCAGCACGATCTTTCGCCAGCTGCCTCCAGTTACGCACTCCAAGTTGGTTGAGGTCCTTCTCCACTTGTGTGCGCCACTTCAGTCTAGGTCGTCCTCTGTTGCGTTGTCCCAATGGCTCGGATTCAAAGACTTTTCGGGCCGGAGCAGTGGTGTCCATACGCTCTACATGGCCTAGCCATCTTAAGCGTTGTATCCGTAGACGCTTAACCAGGCGCATGTCGCTGTACAGCCTATAGAGTTCATCATTAAATCTTCTCCTCCAGATGCCATCAACGCAAACAGGACCAAAAATCGCACGCAAAACTTTTCTCTCGAAAAGACTAAGGGCTTCCTCATCCGCCTTTGCTAACGTCCAAGATTCTGCGCCATATAGTAGCTGTAGCTGTAGTAGCTGTTATATAAAGCTAGTTTAGTCCTTCGAGAGAGGGCTTTATTACTCAATTGCCTCTTGAGCCCAAAGAAACAGCGGTTGGCAAGAGTGATTCTGCGTTTGATTTCGGTGCTGATGTTGTTGTCCCTATTTACCGCGGGGCCGAGGTAGACGAAGTCCTTAACTACCTCGAAGTTTCTGCTGCCTAGTGTGACGCTCCGTCCGAGACGTCGATGTTGTGTGTCCTTCCTTGATGACAGCATGTACTTCGTTTTGCCCTCATTTACCGCAAGACCCATTTTAGCCGCTTCCGCTTCAATGCCAGCAAACGCCTCATTGACGGCTCGCTGTGTTCGTCCAACCACGTCAATGTCATCAGCGTAAGCTAACAGTTGAACTGACTTCTGGAAGATCGTGCCTCTGGTGTTGACTTGTGAGTTACGCACGATCTTCTCGAGGATGATGTTAAAGAAATCACATGACAGTGCGTCGCCTTGTCTTAAACCTTTTTTGACATTGAAGGTCTCGGTGAGTTCGGTACCGACCTTGACGGAGCAGCGAGAGTTCTCCATCGTCATCCTACACAATCTGACGAGTTTGGTAGGAATGCCAAAACTAGACATGGCACTGTATAGCTCGTCTCTATGCACACTGTCATATGCAGCCTTGAAATCGACGAATAGGTGGTGAGTGTCAATTTGCATTTCTTGGGTCTTTTCCAGGATCTGCCGTAATGTAAAGATCTGGTCTATTGTGGACTTCCCTGGTCTGAAACCACACTGATAGGGACCTATCAGGTCATGGACAAATGGTTTCAGACGCTCACACAATACGGCAGAGAGGATCTTGTATGCGATGTTCAGGAGACTAATCCCTCTGTAGTTGGCGCAGTCAAAGGGGTCTCCTTTCTTGTGCAACACAAAGGATCTCAGCAAACGACGCTGAGATTCCACTCATCGGGCATGCTTTCCTCCGACCATATCTTACAGATGAGCTGGTGCATGCGCCCAACTTGGTCATCTCCAGCTGCTTTAAATAGTTCTGCGGACAGTCCGTCCGCTCCAGCAGCTTTGTTCGACTTTAGCTTGGATATTGCTATCCTCACCTCGTCTAAGTCGGGGGGACGGAATGCTTGTCTATTATCGTCCAAATTGAGTGGAACATTCTGCCTAACAGCGGGATTTGGGTCGTCATCGCCGTTTAGGAGTCTGCAGAAATGATCCTTCCAGATTCTCAGCACAGACTGCGACTCTACTACTAGTTGTCCATTTTGGTCCCGGCAGGCCTTGGTCCGAACCTTGTATCCTCCGGATAGCTGTTTTACCTTTCGGTAAAACTTTCGGACTTCATTCCTGCCAAAGCACCTTTCCATTTCCTCGACCGCGCGCTTCTCATGCTCCTTCTTCTTCCTTCTGAGAAGCCGGTGCTCTTCCCTTCTTCTCTGTTCGTAGAGTTCACGAACAGCTCGCGTCATAGGCGTCTTGTTCGATGCAGCGTCGCTTTATAGGCGTCTTGTTTAGCTGCGTGCGCTTGCCTGCACTCGTCGTCAAACCATGGGTTCCTTCTGGGTGGTGACGTGAAACCCAGCACATCAGTGGCAGCATCTTTGACGGCTTCTTGACAACGTTTCCATTCTTCTTCTAATCTTAGTGCAGGAAGCTTCGAACTCTGGGCAAGTTTCCGGGAGACTCGGTCGGTAAAGTTCCCAGCAATCAGCTGCGATTGTAGCTTTTCGACGTCAAACCGTTTTGGCCTTTCTCGACTCCGTTGCTCTCTCGATATCCGGGTTCTTACCTTGGCTACAACAAGGTGATGATCCGAGTCAATGTTTGCACCTCGGAAGGTTCGGACATCGAGAAGGAGTGTCTGACGTCGATCGCAACGTGATCAATCTGGTTGACGGTTGATTGATCAGGAGATCGCCAGGTTCCTTTGTGAATGTTCAGGTGTGGGAACCGCGTGCTAGCCACAGAGAGGTTTCGCCCCGAGGCGAAGTCCAACAACCTAAGTCCGTTTCCGGATGTGTTGTCGTGCAGGCTGTGTTTACCGATGACTCCAGCAAAGATGTCCTCCTTTCCCAGCTGAGCGTTGAAATCTCCTAGAACGATCTTGGTGTCATAGCTGGGGCATCGATCGTATGTTCTTTCTAGGAGATCATAGAAGTCATCCTTGATGTTGTCATCCTTCTCCTCTGTCGGGGCGTGAGCGCATATTAGGCTGATGTTCCCGAATTCAGCCTTGATGCGGATTGTCATGAGGCGTTCGCTGACTGGGTCGTAGCTCAAGACTTTTTGCCTTAGTCTGCCTCGAACAACAAATCCGCATCCGAATAAGCGCTGCCTTCTCTCTCTATAGCAATTGCTGTAGTAGATATCGCAGTTCTTCATCGCTTTTATGCCAGGCCCATCCCATCGCACTTCCTGGATGGCGGTTATGTCAGCTTTGTAGCTGTCAAGGGCCTCCGCAAGTTGTTCGGCTGCACGTGGCCTGTTAAGGGACCTCACATTCCACGTGCAAAACCGAAAATCATTGTCCTTAAAACGTTTGCTGGGGTCGTCAACAGTTGATCCGTCCTTATCCGAGGCATGTTGTTGCCTCTGAACTTCTGGTTTTTACGTGGTGAGGAAGTTACCCTCACGCACAACCCACAGACTGGTAGGCCAGGCCCATTATTTAAATCCTCGGGCAGAGGGGGTCGCTGCATACATTAGTTCACCATACAACGGGTGTTGTGATGGCTATCCAGGGGGCGCCACTTGGAGGCTGTATGTCAACTTGACCTGTGCACTAACGAGGATTGCCTTGGCAGCTCGCCATGTTGAGCGCAATCAACGACGTTACCTCGCGTGCATAGGCCCATGCCCCCTACAGGTTCATCTTGTCGTTGTTTATTTGTAGCGCTCCGCTAAATTGGTTTAGGAATAGGGTTCCACTAGTTATTTCTTCAATCGATGCGAGATGTTGATTGTTTGTCGTGGTGCAGTTTGAGGGCTGATTTTTGAATAGTGTAGGTAAACATGAAGTATTGCTTATATCGATAACATTAAAGGTATTACATAGAGTTAAATTTTCAAAAGTATTACAGGAATTCTTTTCTCCGAACATAGAGTTTTTACATTTTATTACAGATTTAAAGTTTATTTTGTTAACAATATTTCCTTTTTTTATGGGTCTTAAAATTAATCTTTTGCATAGTTCATTTCCCGTGGTTGGGATATTTATTATATATAAAATTTTAGAGTTACTTACAGCTATCCTTACATTGCTAAATTCTAAAATTTGTTCAATATTCGAGTATTTGATAAAATATATGAGTTAATGACATTGGCCTTGGCCCAATGGATGGAGTAATCTATATTGGTTATTTCACTTTTAATAATATCGATTTTAATTTTTGTTACTAGGGCGTATTCGCTTTTTAATGTATTTGCAGTTTTAAATTCTTTTATGATTTCATTTTCTTTTTTTGCTAATTCATTAAATCTTTCCTCAATAATATTATTTATCAAAAGTTGCTTGTTATTATTTTCTGCCAATTGGTAAAATTTTCCCGTTAATAACATTAAGTCATCGTGATCAGGGGATCTCGCTACCCACTTCCATTTCGTGCCGAGAATGTCCAACGACCTTTTCACCTTACTAATTGGTTTGAGTCTTGCTATATTTCGTCGAGTCTGTTCTATGTCATGAACCATAAATGCATACATTGGATCCTTGTCGCTAAATTTAGAAGTAACTGTCTCGTTAAGTCTCTCTAGTAAATCTTCGTACACGTTTAGGTTTATAATATGAATAATTTTGAAGTTTCCGTTTTCCAAAACTGCTGTTCCGTTGTCCAAAATCAGAAGTTGGGCGTTAGAGTAGTCAAATATCTGATAGTCGGATGAAACATATCCTATTGTTGTCATTAACATTAGAAATACAATAGTTGTCATCTTTGTTGACTTTCCTCCGGGTTGTGAATGCTGGAGATCGGGTGGTGCGGCGAGTTCTGACGAACTACCGTTTTGTTCACAATGTCACAAAAAAAATTTTTGATTTACTTAACACTGCACAAAGTGAGCTACTCCGGGGCCCTTTAATTATAATTTCACCACAACACGATTTCGTGGGACCAATAGGCGTGCGGGAGCGTGAGCGCGGCGACTGCTTGAGGTGACTGGCTACACGAATGAACGAGAAAGGAATTTGCTAACGCGCGGCGGCTGCTTGAGGCGACTGGCGTTTTGAATGCGCGGCGGCTACTTGAGGCGACTGGCTTACCTTTACTCGACTTCTTAACGCACTGACACCTATTGGTCCCTGCTCGGGCGCCACTTCTTACTTCTTTTTAAAAAAAAATTATTTATTTGGGCATAATAACCCCTTACACGCTATCTTAAGACTGAACTACAATTTCTCTTACAACTATCTTAAATACACCTCGCATGCTCTGAGTTGATGTGTTGTTCCCACAGGTGCTCTCGGGTTTCCGGATGCCGTACGTGATGGAATGTGGCTGGTTGCAAAGCTGTCTCTTTGCCGCTTGTGGGAACATCGCTGGCAACATGGTTTATCTCATTATGTTGACACAAACTCCGGCGGTCATCATCGGTTTTATCCATTGAATGGGACCGGTAGCATAACGGGAACAGGGTACCCATGCGTTAATTTTTGATCCGCCGTGCATAACAATATTGCTAGTTGAAACTCTTGGTTTTTTCGCCTGCGAACAAATGTCCTGATCGCAGGAGTACCAAATAAAACTATTTTGGATTCGTCCTTCCATAATATATTGCACCATTTAGAAGGTTCCCAGTTCAGGAGTTCTGGAGTTGATTTTTGACAGTAATGCTACTTTTCTGGGACTTCTGGCAGGTAAATTCTTCTTTAGCAGGTTACGGCTGACTAATCTTACTATTTGTCTTGTCTGGGGTGGGCTAGTTTCTTTTCTTCTTTTCGCTTCGTCTTTTTATTTTAATTTTATTTAAACACCCAACAATTTCACTTATAAATTTGTAAGTTTTACCCTCACGTTTCTCGGGAGTACAATGACGACGACCCATTTTACTTTTTAACAACGCTGCACTTTTGAAATATTACCTATGAAGAACTACATAAATATGTGTAGTTTAATGCCACTCTTCATTATTTACCACAATCTAAATTCGGTTACATTTCCTTACCGGAAACGGGACCTCTTTTTAGTGATAGTATGCATTTTTTTATTATCTTGTTTATGGGTTTTATGATTGATGTAATAAAGATGTTTTGCAATAAATATGAAGAGCCTGTCTGATCATAGAAAGAAGTAATTAGCATAATAGTGCCAAAGTCGAACATAGTACAATCATTTCAAAATTTTACTTATATATGTATGTAATTGAATGTGGGGTTCATTCATTTTAGTCAAATTAGAATTTATCAGTGCAGAATTTGTGGGAAGATTTTCTTACTATATGAAATCGCAGATAAGATAGCGAAGTAAGTACAGAAATAGGAGTTTAGTGGGGGGAACTGATTAGGGCTGATATGACGGTAAATAGGCGGTAGTAGTTAAAAATGCCTACTACTGTATAAATAATTTAATACAAGAAATAAAAAAAGGAGCATATTTAAGTTCATATATGTATTTATAGTGAATGGGTGGTATGTAAGGTAACAAATATATCATATCGTTTTATTCCTCTCTTGTTATGCTTCTTGAAGTTTTATTAAGTGGTAACATATTAATTTTGCATCTCGGTCTTGATTCAAATGGTGTATGTGCTGGCATTGTACAACAAAACTGATTTTGTTTATTATATGTCGAAATAGAATTCGATTCAAATTTTGATTGTTGCCAGGAGGAGAACGGGTCTATAACTCAGTAAAATTACTGTTAACTAAGTTATTTAAAATTAGCTTAACCGCTACAAGTTCCTTCCCTACTTTCGCATTTGCGCGATATGTATATACGTATGAAACAATTTGATTTCAGACTTTTTGAAAAAAAATGAAGTGGATTGGAACTAGATGTATTGTTACCGATTGCATTCTAGAGCGGGCTACAACCAAATACGTGGTGCGGATTGCGTTGCTTAATGAAGAAACTCATACGCAATTTCAAAGCAAAAGAAGCCATATATTTTTCGGTGAGGAACCATTATGCCAAAAATAAGTGAAACAATTTTACAAAATGCATCGAGGTTCCAAATCTCCGTTTCCCTGAATGGTTTATTAGCACAAATGAATGTTATAAACATAGAATATAGAAAAGCAATCTCCATGGACAGGAGAACCTGTTTTTAAACATATGTATATGCGTTTGTTGTTTTCATTATTAAATTAGAAACATGCGTTACATTCGCTTTCAACAAACAAACGAAGACTCATTCTTTCTCCCACTAAAAGCATCCCTGTATGTAAACATATCATTTCATTTTCTCACAGGCAAGTATACCCAGATGTCTCACCGTCAAAGAAAGGACAGCCATATGAAACTGAAAAGCTCGATTATATACCGATTTTACCGCCATTTTTTTTCTTTTAATCATTAGAAAGCAAAGCGCTTTCAGTGAGAGGCAGTCTCTTTTAAAGGATCTCCGTAACTAAAGCAACCGAATAACAGAATATATACGAAGTGTAGCTGGATGTGTATGGTACAAACACAATCATACGTAACCCATGCGTTATCATAAATAGACAAAATTTGTTTCTCTCCTCCTTTCAGATGTTCGGCAAGATTTGCTACATTTGATGAAATGATAGATTTTCAATTTCAGGGCGGATGGTTCGATTTTATTGAAATTGATTAGGCAGTCACATTAGGTTATTAAATAGAAAATGAAATGATGTTTTTACGTAAAGAGATGCAATTAGTGGGAATAAGAATGAGTCTTCGTTTGTTTGTTTCAAGCGAATACAACGCATGTTTCTAAATGGTTAAACAACTTTTTATTTATTATTATTTTTTCCAAAGATGCTATATGTTCATGCAAATTTTAATTTTTCTTATTTTCTGTTTTGTAGCTTTTAAATTACAGGTTCTCCTGTCCATTGTCCATTTACTTTTTTTATATAATATAATTGGTTTTTAGAGTTATTTCCAAAACTTGGGCATATAGCTGACTTTATGTAGTTACTTTAAGATAATACTTCAAATTGGAGCGTAGAAACGAAACCAGCCCACGCCGATGAAAGACAAATAGTAAGATTAGTCAACCGTAACCTGGTAAAGAAGAATTTACCTGCCAGAAGTCCAAGAAAAGTAGCATTACTGTCAAAAATCAATCTGGGAACCTTCTAAATGGCGCAATATATTATGGAAGGACGAATCCAAAATATTTTTCTCTGCGCATTATTATTTCTTGTCGGCTGGCTGCTTCTCTTTCTATTATTCAAAGCGTTTGTTGGCTGGTTTTTCAAAACGACAGCCAGTATTTTGTTCTGCGTGAGACATCTGGGTATACTTGTCTGTGCCTGTGCTTCGATTAGTAGTGACTTCAACCATGGCATTCATAATATATATATTATATTTCGTTCAGTTTTACGTTCGAACCACAGACTAGTATACTTGGCTGTGTTCAAATAGTATTTCGTTTATACCAAATATAAATTGGTGCTTAGAACTACTCCTATACTATTGAGCATTAATGGTATAATATGCCAATATAGAATAATAATAATAGCGCCATAATGTAAAATGGACATAGATTGGACATTTTAGAAGGCGCAATAATATAAGAAATAAATATTTAAAAATATATGTAGCAGTGCGTTTAATGCTATAACACTACAATGCAACTTACACAAAGATTCAACACTCATCTTTGCTTAGAAGGAAATAACTTGTCTTGTATAAGCATTAAGGATTAATGAAACCGAATTTCATAAGGTAAAAAAGATATATCCTTTTATTGTAAAGAAATTGGGGCAAGTAAACTATTTCACTGAAGATTGGATCGCGGTCAAGACAGCGCCAAAGATTGAGGTAATTAATATCCTCTTGCAGAGTGACTTAAAGAAAATCCAACGATTTGGCGACGACTGGAAGTTGAAAATCAAAATCAAGTGTGAAACCATTCTGTTCCGAACTCCGTTGTACAGGGCTTCAAGGGACACGAATGTAAACTGGCGTAAGTTCGGCATTTTTGACCCACATAGGCGACCATTAGCTGTGGTGGAGTGTGGTGAGATATTTGGGTATTATGTTGGACCAGAAAAGCCTTCGCTATGGCAAGTAGGTTGTTTTACAGCAGCCAACTTTTTTTTTACCCATATATTGCCCATATATTTATTTATTTTTTTTAAATATTTATTTATTTATTTAATTTTTTTATTTATTTATTTATTTATTTATATTATTTATTTATGTATACTTTATAATTTATAATTATATATATATTTACTTATATTATTTATTTATAATTATATTTATGATTATTTATTTATTTATTTTATTATAAACCTTTTTTTATTATTATTTATATATATATATAAATATATTCTTTTTTTTATATATTAATTTTATTGTATATTAATTAATTTTGCACTATAATTTTGTGTTTTAATATCTATGTGTTATTTATTTTTTAACATATATATACATTGCATCATTATACTACTATATCTATTTATTTACTTTACAGTTAAGAAAATAGTCAATTTCCTTGAAATGAAGAAATTACATCACCACCTTCCTTTACTTTGTTACGTTTCAGTCTTTGTTTTTTTTTTTTTTGCGACTTGCGAGTACCCTTAAGTGACCGGATCAAGTCACAGCCCCGGCCGAAGGTATAGAGGTAGAGAGGGAGAGGAGGTACCGATGCACATTGGTTTTAAATGCCTGTGGATTGTAATCTTCTTCTTCTTCTTCTTCGGATGGCGCTACAGTCCGGGGTGGACCTGGGCCTCAACCAACATGCCTCTCCAGCTAGCACGATCTCTTGCCAGCTGTCTCCAATTGCGCACTCCAAGTTGGTTGAGGTCCTTATCCACTTGTGTGCGCCATCTCAGTCTAGGACGTCCTCTGTTGCGTTGTCCCTGTGGTTCGGATTCGAAAACTCTTCGGGCCGGAGCAGTGCTGTCCATGCGCTCTACATGGCCTAGCCACCTTAAGCGTTGCATCCGTAGACGCTTGACTAGGCTCATGCCGCTGTACAGCCCATACAGTTCGTGGTTGAATCTTCTCCTCCAGATGCCATCAACGCAAACAGGACCAAAAATCGCACACAGAACTTTTCTCTCGAAGAGACCAATGACTTCCTCATCCGCTTTTAGTAGCGTCCAGGTTTCTGCGCCGTAAAGCAGGACTGGGATGATCAAGGTGTTGTACAAAGTCACTTTGGTTGTTCAGGAGAGGGCTTTATTACTCAATTGCCTCTTGAGCCCAAAGAAACAGCGATTGGCAAGAGTGATTCTGCGCTTGATTTCGGTACTGATGTTGTTGTCCCTATTCACCGCGAAGCCGAGATAGACGAAGTCCTTCACTTCCTCAAAGTTTCTGCTGCCCATAGTGACGCTCTGTCCGAGACGTCGATGTTCTGCGTCCTTCTTCGATGACAGCATATACTTCGTTTTGCCCTCGTTCACCACCAGTCCCACTTTAGCCGCTTCCGCTTCAATGCTAGCAAACGCCTCATTGACGGCTCGCTGAGTTCGGCCGATCACGTCAATGTCATCCGCATAAGCTAGCAATTGAACGGACTTGTGGAAGATCGTGCCTCTGGTGTTGACGTCGGGCATGCTTTTCTCCGACCATATCTCACAGATGAGCTGGTGCATGCACCCAACCAGCTCATCCCCAGCCGCCTTGAACAGCTCTGCGGATAGTCCGTCCGCGCCAGCAGCTTTGTTCGATTTCAGTCTCGATATTGCTATCTTGACCTCGTCGAAGTCGGGGGGACGGAATTCTTGTCCATCGTCGTCCAAATTGAGTGGGACATTCTGCCTAACAGCGGAATTTGCGACGTCATCGCCGTTTAGGAGTCTGCAGAAATGATCCTTCTCAGCACCGACTGCGACTCTACCACTAGTTGTCCATTTTGATCCCGGCAGGCTTCTGTCAGAGCCTTATAACCACCGGATAACTGTTTTATCTTGTGGTAAAAATTTCGGACTTCATTCCTGCCATAGCACCTCTCCATTTCCTCGACCGCGCGCTTCTCGTGCGTTTTCTTTTTTCTTCTGAGAAGCCGGTTCTCTTCCCTTCTTATCTGTTTGTAGAGCTCACAAACAGCTCTCGTCGTTCGATGCAGCGTTGCCTTGTACGCTTCTTGTTTCGCTGCATGCGCCTGCCTACACTCGTCGTCAAACCATGGGTTCCTCTTAGGTGGTGGCGTAAAACCCAGCACATCAGTGGCGGCCTCTTTGATGGCTTCTTGACAACGTTTCCACTTGTCTTCTATTTTTTGTGCAAGCAGCGTCGAACTTTGAGATAGTTTCAGGGAGAATCGATCGGCAAAGGCTCTAGCGATCGGTTGCGATTGTAGCTTTCCGACATCAAACCGTCTTGGCTTGTCTCGACTCCGTTGCTCTCTCGATATCCGGGTTCTTACCTTGGCTACAACAAGGTGATGATCCGAGTCGATGTTTGCACCTCGGAAGGTCCGGACATCGAGAATATTGGAGGAGTGTCTGACGTCGATCGCAACGTGATCAATCTGGTTGACGGTTGATTGATCAGGTGATCGCCAGGTACCCTTATGAATGTTGAGGTGTGGGAACCGCGTGCTGGCCACAGAGAGATTTCGCCCCGAGGCGAGGTCAACTAGCCTGAGTCCGTTTCCGGAGGTGTTGGCGTGCAGGCTGTGTCTTCCGATGACTTTAGCAAAGACTTCTTCTCTTCCCAGGAGCGTTGAAATCTCCTAGAACGATCTTGGTGTCGTAGCTGGGGCATCGATCAAATGTCCTTTCTAGGAGGTGATAGAAGTCCTCTTTACTGCTGTCATCTTTTTCCTCTGTCGGGGCGTGGGCGCATATGAGGCTTATATTCCCGAATTTAGTCTTGATGCGGATTGTTATGAGGCGTTCGCTTATGTATTGGAAGCTTAAGACTTTTTGCCTAAGTCTGCCTCGAACAACAAAACCGCATCCATATAAGCGTTTCCCTCTCTCCCTGTAGCAGTCGCCGTGGTATATGTCGCAGTTTCTCACTCTTCTCTTGGCCGGCCCATCCCACCGCATTTCCTGAATTGCGGTAATGTCTGCTTTTTAGCAGTCCAGGCCCTCCGCAAGTTCATCGGCTGCACGTGGTCCGTTTAGGGAACTCACATTCCACGTGCATATCCGTAGAGCATTATCCTTTTTTCGTTTGCGTGGGTCGTCAACAGTGAATCCATCCATATCCGAGGCATTCGGTTGTTTCGTAACTGGTTATTTTTAATGTGGCCGGGCAGTTACCCCGACGCACACCCCTAACCTGGAGGACCAGGCCCTTTCTTATACCTCTTGGGCGGAGGTCGCACTTATAGGTTTAGCAGGTTGAGTTCGGGTGAACAACAACCAGTACCCGATGGCTACCAACGTGGAGGTAGAAAAAGCACAATTGGTGTGTGGAAGACAGTTACAGCAGCTGGGCATCGCCAGGTTGATACCAATCAGTGCCTACCCTGTTCCCACATCACCCAGCCATTGATTGTAATGAGGAGGAAAAATCGAGCTGGGAAGAGCATTCCAGATTCGTGTAGTGCGGCTAAAGAACGAGTCTCTGAATTTGACTGTACGTCCGAAAGAGGGCTTGAGGATAAATTGGTGGGCATTCCTAGCGAAGCGTGTATTGCAGGTGAATTCTTGAAGGGGAGGAATGCAACTGGCTAATTCATCTGAGCATTTCTTGTTAAAATAGCGATAAAAGAGTGACAACGACGCGACATTACGTCGGTGTTCTAACGAGTCAATCGACTTCGCAATATTACTGTAACCCATAAGTTTTATCGCTCGCTTTTGAATTCTATCCAGCAGGTGCAGGGAGGTCTTAGAAGCACCTGACCAAAAAGGAGCGTTATACTCAAGTTTTGGGCGTATGTAGACCTTGTATATTGTAGCCAGATCAGAGGGGTGAAGTACTTCTTGCATCGTTTAAGGAAGCCTAGACATTTCTCAGCATTTTTGGCGACCTCAAATATGTGATCGTCCCAACTAATTGTTGGGTTGATACTCATACCGAGGATGGAAAGTCTTTCGGTTTCAACAGCGCAAGTGCCGTTCATGGATAACGGTTGATTATTTTGTGATCGCTTTAACGACAGTAGACAGCACTGGGTTTTGGAAGCATTAAATTCCACTCTATTCTTATTTCCCCAATCGATTATGCTGTCAAGGTCGGAATTTAATGTGCTTAACATATGCTGCCATTCCGAGTCTATGGCCGAAGTGGAGGGACGTGAGCCAAGGAACGAATATGAAAAGCTGAGGGTACTGTCATCAGCGAAGGAATGAATAGGATCAGAAGTAGCAGACAAGAGATCATTTATAAAAATGAGAAAGAGTGTCGGAGACAAAACAGAGCCCTGGGGAACACCAGCATTAATGTGGTGAATATCAGACTTGAATCCATCCAAAACGACTAGTATTGAACGATTCGAAAGGTAATTTCTAATCCATTGAAGAAGAGACTCATCGATCCCAAAAGCACGCATTTTCGACAAGAGAGCCTGGTGCCAGACCCTGTCAAATGCCTTTGAAATATCAAGCGCAACAATCTTGCTTTCTCCTGCATTGTGCAAAGATTGGTTCCACTTTTCAGTGAGATATGCCATCAGATCACCAGTGGAACGGTTGCTTCGGAAGCCGTACTGCCGGTCATTAAGAAGCTTCCGGGACTCAAGATATTTCATAAGCTGACGGTTGATCAGCGTTTCCATGACCTTGTGAGAAGGGACGTTAGTGTTATGGGTCGGTATGAGGTGGGCAGAACATTCGCCCTTTTTAAGGACGGGCTGGACAAATGCAGTTTTCCACTTACTCGGAAAGAGCCCTGAAGAGTAGGACAGATGGAAAAGCTTACGCAGTGGTTTGGCCAGTGTAGAAGAACACCTCTTCAGAAGAACAGGGGGTATACCATCCGGGCCAGCGGATTTGTGTATGTTTAGATCTTTAAGTACTCTTGCTACTGTACGAGTGCGAAAATGGATTTGCCCCATGGAGAAATTTACGCTCTCAAGTACAGGCGGGGACAAAGTGCTATCTGGCAGCGTTGAGCTAGCTGCAAAGTGAGCAGCAAGCAGATTAGCTTTGTCTAAAGAGCTGACAGCTGGAATGTCATTGTACAACGCAGCAAAAGTGAACAGGCTGGATAATTTTATTATTCAGATGGTTCGAAGGCATGTTGCAAGAGCAATGACCTCAGAAAACGATATGATATTCAGAGCCTACTACCCAGACCATGTCTGTCACGAGAGCGCACGCCGGAGTGGATTCATTTCACCGGAAGCGTTCTTGTACCTGGACCGACTTGGCTTAGTGCAGGATGTGGAGGGATGTCCACTTCTCAACCATGTCATGAGACGGACGGTGGACAAGCGGCTGCTCTACGAGAGCAACGTAGGAACCGCAAATCCGGGTCATCTTTAGTTTAGCACATCCATCCCTATTCGCGACATTAAAGATCGGGAAAGGGATAGACACTTTTTCTGGTGGCTAGAGCCACACCTGGTGGCCCAGCTGCCGCCAGCTGATGCCGACATTGATCCTCCTACGGACAATTTGCATTTGGTGTAAGGAAGAATAAGTTAGGTTAAACAATAGATTATAATATAAAAGAGTTAAAAAATAAGTAAAATGATTAAATACAAAATACATACGCCGAAGGGTCTAGGTTCGATTTCCGGTTGAACACCTCGAATTTTTCACGGCACCACCTGTTTCGAACTGCTGACAACGCTGAAAGAGTAATAACTGTCTAAGAAAGCTTCTCAAATTTCACCGTTCTGAGTCAGCAAAAAACTGTAGGTACATTCTACTCCTGAGCAGTAGCGCGCACAACACGAGTAGTTGATGAGCAAGCTTGGCCCTGGTCCCACTGTGAATTGTCGCGCAATACAATTATTATTATTATACAGTAGTGAACAACAAGAATTACAAATATTTTTGTTTTGTTTACAGTTTTATCGTTCTTCTCCTTATTACAATAAGTTCCCCAACTTTCCAAAACATCCTTAAAAAGAAATTCAAATAACATGTATAAAAAAATTAAAGTTAAATTATTTATATTTATTATATAAAAATTTATTAAAATATTCATTTAAATATAATAATGTTCATTTTTCATTTCAACGTATTCATGGAAAAACTGCTTAGAAACGTTTGGATCCTAAAGTCGAAAACTCCATGAAGTTTTATGTTTATACCTAGCGTAGTTAAAATATATTTTAACATTACGTATCGTAATCTTGACATGTTTAGGATTTCTTATGACGCCTATCATCATGTCTTACTTCTTTTTTGTGTTTTTCCATGATATTTCATGCTTGTTGTGTGCTACCTGCAAGGCCTTTACCTTTATAGTTTTTCTAAGACAATCGGGTCAATCAAATATCATGCTCAAATAAATCACCTGCTTTGATCCGTCCAAACAGTAAGGCTTGGATGCTAAAAGCAAACCCAGTACTTATTAATAAGTATTAATATTAACTGAATTGCAAATTGTGCTTTGGGCTGCTTTGTAAACTTATGAACGAAATAAAACCTACTACTACTACCAGTATTTACTAGTAGTTCTATTGTGCATACTGCTGTAATTTGGAAACAATGGTGACGCCATAAGCTTTCTTAAACACTATAAATGTTTTAACATGTTTTTGAAAAAAATACAAATGGTGCTTTTTTTCTTTGATGAATAATTGAATACTTAGCAATGTTTGAAAATGATTGATAAACTTGCGGAAATAAGAGCACAGTCCTAAAAATCTATACACATATTTTACACTGGCAATCATTGCAAAATCGTTGATTGCTTTCAGATTATTTATATTTAATTGTATGCCATTTTTGTTAATTCTGTAGGATAAATGGTTAATATCTAGAACTACGCAATTATCGTAGGGCTATACGATTCGCCACTTACAATAACTTTGTTTTACTCTCTTACAATTCTTTTACAACAGTTAAATGCAAATAAATGAATTTATTAAAACTGAAAATAATTTTCTTTACCCCTTACGCCTTCGAGACGATTGCCGTTGACTAGATAATATAACTTTGTTTAACACATTAAAATTTGTGCGAAAACAGAAGGAAGGTACATGATTGCTATGAAAATGATCTAGTTTCCATAAAGGATTAGAAACGATATTATTTAACGATCTTGAGATATGTTCCGATTCCCCAAATTTTACAATTTCGACGGCTGGTTGGGCATTTATTTCAAGTTAGTTCTTTTGCAGTACGTTGTTGTTATTGGCTATTTCTGTTTTTTTCGACTTTGTTGTGACAATTTGCTTTTTACTTTAGAGCAATTTTTCGAAATACTTTTTTCAACCACTTCAAAGAAACCAATATTTTCAATTGATCGTTCGGATATACAATATCTCTCTGCACTCAAAAGACATTTGAGGTACAAGTATTTACTTTTTTTAATATTTCCGAGCACTCGTCGAATTATATATATATATTTATATATATTATATATATTATATATATATATATATATTTATATATATTTATATATATTATATATATTATATATATATATATATATATATATATATATTTATCTATATTTATATATAAGTTAGGCTCGTTCTACGCATTATTAAGACCGAAATAAAATAAAAATAGAAACACAAAAACAACGCAACAGAAATAAAATATATACTGGAAATTACATAGAGATATCACTCTTCACTTGATGATTCATTGGCTTTTTCGTGGTGCACGTTATACAGTGTTCCAACAGAGACCAGTATACCCAGATGTCTCACGCAGAACAAAATACTGGCTGTCGTTTTGAAAAACCAACCAGCAAACGCTTTCAATAATAGAAAGAGAGGCAGCCAGCCGATAAGAAATAATATTGTGAAGAGAACATCGAAGAGTGATCCCTATACCGATTGCTTGCATTTATGAAACTGAACTATGGTACACATAGGGGTTGTGTGGGTCATTGCTTTGTGTAGAATCCATCTAAGCGGCATATTCACTGTGTGTAAGGTAACATGGTTTATCTCATTATGTTGAAACAAACTCCGGCGGTCATCATCGGTTTTATCCATTGAATGGGACCGGTAGCATAACGGGAACAGGGTACCTATGCGTTAATTTTTGATCCGCCGTGCATAACAATATTGCTAGTTGAAACTCTTGGTTTTTCGCCTGCGAACAAATGTCCTGATCGCAGGAGTACCAAATAAAACTATTTTGGATTCGTCCGTCCATAATATATTGCACCATTTAGAAGGTTCCCAGATCAGGAGTTCTGAAGTTGATTTTTGACAGTAATGCTACTTTTCTGGGACTTCTGGCAGGTAAATTCTTCTTTAGCAGGTTACGGCTGACTAATCTTACTATTTGTCTTGTCTGGCGTGGGCTAGTTTCTTTTCTTCTTTTCGCTTCGTCTTTTTATTTTAATTTTATTTAAACACCCAACAATTTCACTTATAAATTTGTAAGTTTTACCCTCAAAACGCATTTTTTTTATTAAGGCACGTTTCTCGGGAGTACAATGACGACGACCCATTTTACTTTTCAACAACGCTGCACTTTTGAAATATTATCTTTAAAGAACTACATAAATATGTATAGTTTAATGCCGCTCTTCATTATTTACCAGAATCTAAATTCGGTTACATTTCCTTCCCGGAAACGGGACCTCTTTTTAGTGATAGTATGCATTTTTTTATTATCTTGTTTATGGGTTTTATGATTGATGTAATAAAGATGTTTTGCAATAAATATGAAGAGCCTGTCTGATCATAGAAAGAAGTAATTAGCATAATAGTGACAAAGTCGAACATGGTACAATCATTTCAAAATTTTACTTATATATGTATGTAATTGAATGTGGGGTTCATTCATTTTAGTCAAATTAGAATTTATTAGTGCAGAATTTGTGCGAAGATTTTGTTACTATTTGAAATCGCAGATAAGATAGCGAAGTAAGTACAGAAATAGGAGTTTAGGGAGGGGAACTGATTAGGGCTGATATGACGATAAATAGGCGGTAGTAGTTAAAAAATGCCTAATATTGTATAAACAATTTAATACAAGAAAAAAAAGAAAGCATATTTAAGTTCATATATTTATTTATAGTGATTAGGTGGTATGTAAGGTAACAAATATATCATATCGTTTTATTCCTCTCTGGTTATGCTCCTTGAAGTTTTATTAAGTGGTAACATATTAATTTTGCATCTCGGTCTTGATTCAAATGGTGTATATGCTGGCATTGTACAACAAAACTGATTTTGTTTATTATATGTCGAAATAGAATTCGATTCCAATTTTGATTGTTGCCAGGAGGAGAACGGGTCTATAACTCAGTAAAATTACTGTTAACTAAGTTATTTAAAAAGTGAATTTTAACCACTTTTGAAAAAACCAACTCATACGCCGACACCAATTAAAATTAGCTTAACCGCTACAAGTTCCTTCCCTACTTTCGCATTTGCGCGATATGAATATACGTATGAAACAATTTGATTTCAGACTTTTTGAAAAAAAATGAAGTGGATTAGAACTAGATGTATTGTTACCGATTGCATTCTAGAGCGGGCTACAACCAAATACTTGGTGTGGATTGCGTTGCTTGATGAAGAAACTCATACGCAATTTCAAAGCAAAAGAAGCCATATATTTTTCGCTGAGGAACCATTATGCCAAAAATAAGTGAAACAATTTTACAAAATGCATCGAGGTTCCAAATCTCCGTTTCCCTGAATGGTTTATTAGCACAAATGAATGCTATAAACATAGAATAGAGAAAAGCAATCTCCATGGACGGGAGAACCTGTTTTTAAACATATGTATATGCGTTTTTTGTTTTCATTATTAAATTAGAAACATGCCTTACATTCGCTTGAAACAAACAAACGAAGAGATATTCTTTCTCCCACTAAAAGCATCCCTGTACGTAAACATATCATTTCATTTTCTCACAGGCAAGTATACCCAGATGTCTCACCGTCATAGAAATGACAGCCATATGAAACTGAAAAGCTCGATTATATACCGATTTTACCGCCATTTTTTTCTCTTAATCATTAGAAAGCAAAGCGCTTTCAGTGAGAGGCTGTCTCTTCTAAAGGATCTCCGTAACTAAAGCAACCGAATAACGGAATATATACGAAGTGTAGCTGGATGTGTATGGTACAAACACAATCATACGTAACCCATGCGTTATCATAAATAGACAAAATTTGTTTCTCTCCTCCTTTCAGATGTTCGGCAAGATTTGCTACATTTGATGAAATGATAGATTTTCAATTTCAGGGCGGATGGTTCGATTTTATTTTATATTTAATTGATTCGGCAGTCACCTTAGGTTATTAAATAGAAAATGAAATGATGTGTTTACGTAAAGAGATGCTATTAGTGGGATTAAGAATGAGTCTTCGTTTGTTTGTTTCAAGCGAATACAACGCATGTTTCTAAATGGTTAAACAACTTTTTATTTATTATTATTTTTTCCAAAGAGTAATGCTATTTGTTCATGCAAATTTTAATTTTTCTTATTTTCTGTTTTGTAGCTTTTAAATTACAGGTTCTCCTGTGCATTGTCCGTTTGCAATTTTTGAACAATAGAACAAGTATTAAAAAATTGGTGTTGTCTACTCTATGTTTATAGCATTCTTTTGTGCTAATAAACCATTCCGGGAAACGGAGATTTGTAACCTCGATGCATTTTTGTAAAATTGTTTCTTTTATTTTGGGCATAATTGGTTCTTCAGCAAAAAATCCAGTAAACACTTCTACATGCAAACGGCTTATTTCAAAATATTTTTCTGATGGCCATAGAAGCAATGGTTTTTCATTTATTAAGTTAAATTCTTTTAGCTTTATTAACACCTCTGTTAAATTTAAAGCTTAGACACATTTCTGACAAATACTTTCCATTTTGCTAAGAGTCTTGAAGAAACAGGATCCAGCAAAATATCTCACTGAAACTTCATCGACTTCGGATATTATAATAAAAATTTCATTCTCTTCATTTAAATTGCTGCATATTTCCTCTATTTCTGCTCTGTTTTCCTCATAATCGTTTGTGTTTTGTCTACATATGACGATATTTTCTTCCTCATCGTGTGTAAACGTCACCCTTCAATCAAGGGTGAGGTAGTCAGAATCGTCCTCTTGACAGTTGGAGAATTTTGAGTTAAACAAACATTTTAAAGACAAAACTGATTGTTGTTTTTGTAGACTGTTTACTTTTTTTATAGAATATAATTGGTTTTTAAAGTTATTTTCAAAACTTGGGCATATAGCTGACTTTAAACTACACATATTTATGTAGTTACTTTAAGATAATATTTCAAATTGAAGCGTTGTTAGCAAAGTAAAATGGGTCGTGGTCATTGTACTCCCGAGAAACGTGCCTTAATAAAAAAAAAAATGCTTTTTGAGGATAAAACTTACAAATTTGTAAGTGAAATTGTTTGGTGTTTAAATAAAATCAAAATAAAAAGACGAAGCGAAAAGAAGAAACGAAACCATCAGCCCACGCCGATGAAAGACAAATAGTAAGATTAGTCAACCGTAACCTGGTAAAGAAGAATTTACCTGCCAGAAGTCCAAGAAAAGTAGCATTAGTGTCAAAAATCAATCTGAGAACCTTCTAAATGGCGCAATATATTATGGAAGGACGAATCCAAAATAGTTTTATCTGGTACTCCTGGGTTCAGGATATTTGTTCGCAGGAGAAAAAACCAAGAGTTTCAACTAGCAATATTGTAATGGACGGCGGATCAAAAATTAACGCAAGGGTACGCTGTTCCCGTTATGCTACCGGTCCCATTCAACGGATAAAACCGATGATGACCGCCGGAGTTTGTGTCAACATAATGAGTTAAACCATGCTACCTTACAGACCGTGAATATGTCGCTTAGATGGATTCTACACATACAACCCCTATGTGCACCATAGTTCAATTTCAGAAATGCAAGCAATCGGTATAGTGATCACTCTTCGATGTTCTCTTTGAATTTTTCTCTGCGCATTATTATTTCTTGTCGGCTGGCTGCTTCTCTTTCTATTATTCAAAGCGTTTGTTGGCTGGTTTTTCAAAACGACAGCCAGTATTTTGTTCTCCGTGAGACATCTGGGTATACTTGTCTGTGTCTGTGCTTCGATTAGTAGTGACTTCAACCATGGCATTCATATATATATATATTCGTTCACTTTTAAGTTCGAATCACAGACAGTTATACTTGGCTGTGTTCGAATAGTATGTTTCTTTTATACCAAATATAAATTGGTGCTAAGAATTACTCTTATACTAGTGAGTATTAATGGTATAATATGCCAATGTAGAATAATAATAATCGCGCCATAATGTAAAATGGACATAGATTGGACATTTTAGAAGGCGCAATAATATAAGAAATAAATATTTAAAAATATATGTAGCAGTGCGTTTAATGCTATAACACTACAATGCAACTGTCACAAAGATTCAACACTCATCTTTGCTTAGAAGGAAATAACTTGTCTTGTATACGCATTAAGGTTTAATGAAACCGAATTTCATAAGGTAAAAGAGATATATCCTTTTATTGTAAAGAAATTGGGGCAAGTAAACTATTTCGCTGAAGATTGGATCGCGTACAAGACAGCGCCAAAGATTGAGGTAATTAATATCCTCTTGCAGAGTGACTTAAAGAAAATCCACCGATTTTGCGACGACTAGAAGTTGAAAACCAAAATCAAGTGTGAAACCATTCTGTTCCGAACTCCGTTGTACAGGGCTTCAAGGGACACGAATGTAAACTGGCGTAAGTTCGGCATTTTTGACCCACATAGGCGACCATTAGCTGTGGTGGAGTGTGGTGAGATATTTGGGCATTATGTTGGACCATTTTCTGTATGGAAATATTCATGCAGCAACTGGTCTGGCAAAAGCCAGAAAAGCCTTCGCTATGGCAAGTAGGTTGTTTTACAGCAGCCAACTTTTTTTTTGTACCCATATATTTATTTATTGCACATATATTTATTTATTTTTTTAAATATTTATTTATTTATTTAAATTATTTATTTATTTATATTTTTTATTTATGTATAATTTATAATTATATTTATATTTATTTTTATTATTTATTTATAATTAAATTTATAGTTATCTATTTATTTATTTTATTATAAACCTTTTTTTATTATTATTTATATTTATATATATATATATTATTTTTTTTATGTATTCGTTATATTGTATATTAATTAATTTTGCTCTATAATTTTGTGTTTTAACATCTATGTGTTATTTATTTTCTAACATATATACATTGCATCTTTATACTACAATATATATACATTTATTTACTTTACAGTTAAGAAAATAATCAATCAAGCATCTTTATACTACAATATATATATATATTTATTTACTTTACAGTTAAGAAAATAATCAATTTCCTTGAAATCAAGAAATTACATCACCACCTTCCTTTACTTTGTTACGTTTCAGTCTTTGTTTTTGTTTCTTTTGTTTTTTAAAAGAGGTTTTTATTAATAGCATTTCCTCTCCGATAATTATATATTAACACATTTAACTTGCCAATAAACATGTACATTGTCAGTAGTAGGGTGATAATCAAATCTCTGTAAATTGTGCAAAAGCGTACTTAATGTAAAATTTATAACTTTAAGCTTAATAAAAAAAACAACGTGAGTCCTTCCCAGATGGAAAGTTCTATTCCAATGAAATCCTGTACAACGCAGCAAAAGTGAACAGGCTGGATAATTTTATTATTCAGATAGTTCGAAGGAATGTTGCAAGAGCAATGACCTCAGAAAACGATCTGATATTCAGAGCCTACTACCCGAACGATGCCTGTCACGAGAGCGCACGCCGGAGTGGATTCATTTCACCGGAAGCATTCTTGTAGCTGGACCGACTTGAGTTGGTGCAGGATGCGGAGGGATGTCCACTTCTCAACCATGTCATGAGACGGACGGTGGACAAGCGACTGCTCTACGAGAGCAACGTAGGAACCGCAAATCCGGGTCATCTTTAGTTTAGCACATCCATCCCTATTCGCGACATTAAAGATCGGGACAGGGATAGACACTTTTTCTGGTGGCTAGAGCCACACCTGGTGGCCCAGCTGCCGTCAGCTGATGCCGACATTGGTCCTCCTACGGACAATTTGCATTTGGTGTAAGGTAGAATAAGTTAGGTTAAGATACAGATTATAATATAAAAGAGTTAAAAAAAAAGTAAAATGATTAAATACAAAAGACATACGCCGAAGGGTCTAGGTTCGATTCCCGGTTGAACACCTCGTATTTTTCACGGCACCACCTCTTTCGAACTGCTGACAACGCTCAAAGAGTAATATCTGTCTAAGAAAGCTTCTCAAATTTTACCGTTCTAGGTCAGCAAAAAACTGTAGGTACATTCTACTCCTGAGCAGTAGCGCGCACAACACGAGTAGTTGATGAGCAAGCTTGGCCCTGGTCCCACTGTGAATTGTCGCGCAATACAATTATTATTATTATTCAGTAGTGAACAACAAGAATTACAAATATTTTTGTTTTGTTTACAGTTTTATCATTCTTCTCCTTATTACAGTAAGTTCCCCAACTTTCCAAAACATCCTTAAAAAAAAATTCAAATAACATGTATAAAAAAATTAAAGTTAAATTACTTATATTTATTATATAAAAATTGATTAAAATATTCTTTAATTATAATAATGTTCATTTTTCATTTCAACGTATTCATGGAAAAACTGGTTAGAAACGTTTGGATCCTAAAGTCGAAAACTCCATGAAGTTTTATGTTTATACCTAGCGTAGTTAAAAAATATATTTTAACATTACGTATCGTAATCTTGACGTGTTCAGGATTTCTTATGACGCCTATCATCATGTCTAACTTCTTTTTTGTGTTTTTCCATGATATTTCATGCTTGTTGTGTGCTACCTGCAAGGCCTTTACCTTTATAGTTTTTCTAAGACAATCGGGTCAATCAAATATCATCCTCAAATAAGTCACCTGCCTTGATCCGTCCAAACAGTAAGGCTTGGATGCTAAAAGCAAACCCAGTACTTATTAATAAGTATTAATATTAACTGAATTGTAAATTGTGCTTTGGGCTGCTTTGTAAACTTATGAACGAAATAAAACCTACTACTACTACCAGTATTTACTAGCAGTTCTATTGTGCATACTGCTGTAATTTTCAAACAATGGTGACGCCATAAGCTTTCTTAAACGCTATAAATGTTTTAACATGTTTTTGAAAAAATACAAATGGTGCTTTTTTTCTTTGATGAATAATTGAATACTTAGCAATGTTTGGAAAATGATTGATAAACTTGCGGAAATAAGAGCACAGTCCTAAAAATCTATACACATTTTTTACACTGGCAATCATTGGAAAATCGTTGATTGCTTTCAGATTATTTATATTTAATTGTATGTCATTTTTGTTAATTCTGTAGCATAAATGGTTGATATCTTGCAGAAATACGCAATTATCGTAGGGCCATACTATTCGCCACTTACAATAACTTTGTTTTACTCTCTTACAATTCTTTTACAACAATTAAATGCAAATAAATAAATTTATTAAAACTGAATATAATTTTCTTTACCCCTTACGGCTTCGAGACGATTGCCGTTGACTAGATAATATAACTTTGTTAAACACATTAAAATTTGTGCGAAAACAGAAGGAAGGTACATGATTGCTATGAAAATGATCTTGTTTCCATAAAGGATTAGAAACGATATTATTTAACGATCTTAAGATATGTTCGGATTCCCCAAATTTTACAATTTTGACAGCTGGTTGGGCATTTATTTCAAGTTAGTTCTTTTGCAGTATGTTGTTGTTAACGGCTATTTCTGTTGTTTTCGACTTTGTTGTGACAATTTGCTTTTTACTTTAGAGCAATTTTTCGAAATACTTTTTTTTCAACCACTTCAAAGAAACCAATATTTTCGATTGATCGTTCGGATATACAATGTCTCTCTGCACTCAAAAGGTACATTTGAGGTACAAGTATTTACTTTTTTTTGCATATTTTCGCGCACTCGTCGAATTGCTCGACCCATCTTTAGCGACACTGATATATATATATATATATATTATTATAATTTATATTATTATAATTAAATTAACTATATGGTGTCAGAAGTGGGATCGCGGAATTTATTAATAAAGAAAGAACCACGAAAATACTGAAAAAAAAAAATAATAATTTTAACATTTTAATTGGAAATGGTCAAGCCGCTTGTTCAATGACAAAAGAACGGGAACTAGAAACATTAACCGTAAAAGAACTGCAAGAAATTTTGAGACAACTTTGTCTTCCAGTTGGATATAGATATAAAAGTGACCTTATTACAAGTGTTAAGAACATTTTTGAAAGGAAAATTATACATGCGGGAAGCGTAC